>OV884014.1:94177946-95406160 GCA_930367205.1 Acanthosoma haemorrhoidale | reverse complement strand
ATGATTTTGAAATGCTAATAGTACATTAAATTCACTAATAAAACAAATGATATATACAAATGGGAAATATGTTATGAGCACGGTAATGCAAAAGTTGACTGCACTTACCTTGTAACCACAACATCTTTAGATATGTAATGTGTAACAACAAATATAACAAGGTCATAAGAACGAGTTCTTTATTCGCAACAAAGGCAAAACAAAAAAAAAAAATAGAACTATTAGGAGTGCCTCGAGTATCGAAACGCAGAACAACTGACCAGGCGCTCAATACCAAAAAAAAAAAGAGACGACTCACTCTTGTTTGACCGCAAACTCAACGATAACACAATGTCCACGACAGTCAAAAGGACCCGGCCCTTTGAGCTCTGTCCCCAGTATATAGTCACTGAAATTCTCAACCCCAAAATGGCGTGAAAATTTTACTAAAAATATCTCTCTCAAACTCTTTAAAATATCAAACACCAATTTGATTACATTATTTTATGACCAGTCAAAATGAGGTATATGTGATCTTGCGAGGAAAATGTTATGATAATTATTCTTAGGCGAGTCTACATATATTATAATAATGCAAAGTGCAGTGCATTTTTAAAACATGAGCTCGTTAATGTTACTTTAATAATGTTATCTAACCTTTACAATATGTCAATGCAAACTGATACAGTCTTAAGAGCTATAGACCCGCAATGCATCGTAGAAAAATGGCACGCCCTGTTCTGTGCACTACTTCTCTTCTATTCACGCGCTCTTATATACTTCGATAATGCCAATCATTAAGCAATAAGCAAATTAGTGATTAGTACCCCCTAGCCCGTATGTGGCCACGCGCCAAGTAGTCCCTTCATCCCAAGTGTCTAATTTCATGATGGTGACTTTAAGCCTTCTTTAAAATGGAAGACTAATTCGCTGGACTCTTAATTATGGTCGGGTGCTTCCTCAAAGGCTGACAAACAGACCCATCCCCGCTCTGCATCTTCAATTGAATTTACATCTCCCATAGGTTCTATATGTTATTTTTGTTTGGCAATATTTAAAAAGGTTTGCTATACCAGCTGTCCCGTATTTTTCTACTTATAGACGCCAAATTCCATCAAGTTAGTTTTTGTTATAAGCCAAAATACGTTGACTTCGTTTGGATGCTAGTGTTCATTCTTTTGTGCTACAGACTTATCTGGCTATCTGAGATGGATTGCACCAAAATATACCAGGATGTCTCAAAAATTATTTTGCACAAAACTAGTTCACTAAGCAAATTAATACATTACCGCTGGAATCTAAAGCCACTATTGTATTCCGACCAATCCTTGAAGACCGGCATTACCAGCATTGGAGCGTTTGAACAATAGCGTTGACAAATTTTAATGAAGAACTCCTTCAACTTTTAATTTCTTTAACCACTAATGTAGCGCTTAATATTTTTCCGGTAGTGCCTTAAATACCGCGAATAATTACGATTTTTCGTTTGGAGAGGCTCGTTGCAATATATAATTGTAAAATAAATACGAATAAGGTTTGAGAACATACGAGAATGGTTTGAAAAGTTTCCGACCTAGCAAAGCTTTTATTTTAGCTTTTATTTATTTTATTATCATCTTCATGTTGAGGTCCGAAACTTTTCAGGCCACCTGTGTATTTGAATGTAGGGTTATTTAATGTAAAAAATTATACAAATTCCATAGACAAAAGAGTATAATAAATATCTAATACGTATTGTTTATGTTATGTTTTTTTTATGATAAAAACAACTTTATTATGATAAAATTACAATCTGCCTCATTGAGCAATAAGTAATTGTTATAAATGTTTTCATTCATACCATATGTATAATTTTCTTTCACTCACTCATTCATCCCAATTTACCAAATCCACATGGTTGTCACCTCCCTCGCATGCGAAAGAGGAAGTGAGGTCTTGAGAAGTCTCTCACGCTCCTTTGTCAGCCGCGTCACCGGCTACGAGCCAGTGGAGGCTGACGAAGAGCGTGAGAGCCACACACGGTCAGTAAATGATTGGAGAAACTGGCCATTGCCAGGACTCCCACCGTTACGCATATACAGCAGGTCACGAGGCCACTGCCGTTTTATTCTCCGAGGAGGATTATAGGGATGAGGGGTGAAGTGCAACGACTGTGCTAAGGGATTAGGGTGGTTAGATAGGTTACTATAGAATTTCATGAACTTTGAAGGGATGAGTTCGAGAATGTAGGGTTTATTAAGATCGTCATGAAGGGTTTTCTTGCTGACGTTCAATCCATTTGTTAAATGTAAATTTGTATAATTATTTTCAAAAAAGTGAAACCAAAGGGAATAAGATTTGTTTCATGTTGGAATCAGTGGATTGGGACTGTTTGATGTTTATGAAAGTGCGTTTATGACTGGTTGGATCGGAAAAAAAAGAAGGTACCTCACAGCTAACCTTAATAGACAAAATTTGATTTGCCACGTATCTTTCTTACTGTGTCCAATTCTCACGTCAGATGGCAGCAGGAACCCAGGCAAGTTTACTATTTTTCAATCACGCCATATGGGGGAGAAAGATCCGCCAATCAAATTTGAGAACAAAGGGCGAGAAAAGGGTAAACGAGATTACGGTGTCTTTCGTCTTCAGCTCCAGTCGAATCAGCACCTGACGTATTTTTCCTCCCGTACATTTCCAAACCAGAGGACGCTTTAAAGAGTGACAACCACCGCTGCTGAGTAATCACTCAATTTCATTATCAAGAATACTCAACGAAACTAATTAAATTCAAACAATAATTATATAGAGATTTCCATTTTGTTATTTTGAACTTGTTATGTTGATAAATTTCTTGTAACATCATTTTTGTTTATAGTAATAATTGAGGCCTTTATTTTTAAAATTCATTTAAAGTCATTTTCAAGTTCATTAACATACAATAAATCGTAATAATTAATCCAGTTCATAATATAGCACCTAAAATCCTATTTATTAGTGAATATTATCGTCATCCTCTTGTCTATTAAAAGTAAATACAAATCAACTCTTCACTCAAGTCAGAAGAATGTCAAGGGACATATTCATAGACGAAGCCATAGCTAAGATAATTAATAAAATAATTAAGAAAAGTTTATTATATCAAAAAAATAAATTTTAGAAAAATAATATAAATATAGTCAGACACCGCTAACATTAACAGCATTTCGGTTACTAGAGAATGACAGTATTGGCTGCTGTAAACGCTTCTAAATAAGGAATAAATACATTGTTAGGAAAAAAAACGTTATTTACTTAATATATACCAATAACCAGCAATTAAGTAAACCATAACGATTTAATGTATTAATTTAAGGTCAGCAATGTTTTATGAATAAGGAGTTTTGTCAGTACGTATTGACTTAGGTTGCTTCAATTTTATTCAATTATTTTCAGGTACTGAGGTTGTCTTTTTTCTGGGCGGCTGTATTTTTTACTAATAAAAATTGTATATTCAATCTGAAATTGGTGAGGTGTATTTTAAAACACCTCGACATGAAAATTTGTGTCCGTTTAACTTTACGGTTGAGAACGATTAAAAAAAATTCATTTAAAAGAAAAAAATGTGGTATTAAAGCCAGAAATATCAATGAAATCTTCAGCTATAATAGCTTTTCTTTATTTCAATATAGCGGTACATTTTTTTTTTCAAGAAAAAAGTGATTTTAAACGATTTAGATAATTCAATTAATAACATTTTTTTTCGATGGTTGTCACCTCCCTCGCATGCGAAAGAGGAAGCGGAGTCTTCGGAAGTCCCCCACGCTCCACGATCAGACGCGTCACCGGATACGAGCCAGTGGAGGCTGACCAAGTTCGAGACTTGATTAAAAAAAAAAAAAAAACACAAATAGGCGGTACAGTGGTAGGTGATTGACCTCTTCACTTTTATTTCCATCTAGCATTTGCTTAATATTTTTTCAAAATTAAAGTCTGATTAAAGCAAGCTAAATTATTATAGTCTTCTCTTACACGTATCATTCGTTTACAAAGAAGAAAATTATTGGTAGATTAATAGGTAATCGGTTGTTGATCGGTGAATTTTATCATAGTCAGAAGTGTAATAAAATATAAATTAACAATGATCACATAATTTTTTTTCAGTAAAATATATAATATATTCTATTTAAGCAAGTTTTTCTACATTTAATATTTTATTTTTGTTGAAATAAAATATTGTGAGTGACCATTGTCACTAATGACGAGCGTGTGATTTTCTTCAAAAATAAAAATTAGTTTTATTCATTCAATTTCTCCAGAGTGACATAACACCAATAGCTAAATGCTAATTTAATTACCACCTAACACAATATCAAAATAATTTAAATGGAAGTAATATAATGTAGCATACATCAAAATAATTTGCATATTTAAATTAAAATATTAATTCCTTTGATTAGACACAATATTGATGTGTTACTACTTCATTAGTCAAATTAGTCAAAAATCCCTTTAGTCAAACACTAGTGATTGAACCCCTTTATGATGTAGCGTTTCAAAACATATTAATTAATATAATGGTAACAGTTGTTTAACTTTCTTCCTATGTGACTCTTTACATAAATGAGACGCAGGTGTGTGTCTGTGTCCAATTGGCTTATAGCTTCCATTATCTCTTGGTCCTTACTTCTCTGTTTTTTCTGCGGAAAAGGTTTTTCAATAGGTAGGTTTATCTCCGGGGCGTTCATCGTTCACATTTAAGCCTGACATTAGTTTTACCTTTAATCTTAATGCGGCCTGATATTGCTCCACTATACTGAGAAGGATTTGGATTAAAATTATAATGTAGTAAGATTTTACAAATAAAATATTTATTGTGGTAAAATTTCAATTAGTCTTATTTTCCAATAATTAATTGTGGTAAATGTTCTCATTCATCGCATATTTACAATTCTTCATTCACTCGGTAATTCATACAGTATTTACAAACTGCCCAGAAAACTTTTAAATCAATATTTTTCATCTGCCTCGCGTGATAAAGAGAAAGTGCAGTCTTGGGAAGTCCCCCACGCTCTTCAATCAGCCGCGTCACTCAATACGAGTCTGTGAAGGCTGACCAAGAGCATGAGTGCCACAGACGCTCAGGACATGATTGGAGAAACTGGCCATTCCCAGGACTCCCACTGTCACGTATTTATAACGGTTCACGAGGCAACTGCCACGTTAGTCTCCAAGGAGGATTTTGGGGATGTGTAGCGCAGTGTAATTACTATGCTAGAGTGTTTGGATTGGTTTCGGTGAATTTTCATGAACTTGGAAGGGATGATTTCATGAATGTAAGGTATATTAAGATCGTTATGAGAGGTTTTGTTGCTGATGTAATAAGAGGCATTTACTATTGTTCTCAAGACTTTCGATTGAAAGGATTGGAGACGCTTGATGTTTGACTTTTTTGCTGTCCCCCATAGGAGTAATATTTCAATTTTTTTTCATTCATACTCCTCTATTGCAGCTGAACGAGCCTAGATATTGAGGAGCCAGAGCCATCCTGTCGTAGTTTTAATAATCAACACCGCAGTCATATGAAGGATATTTTACAACGAAGAGGACAATTTCCATTTACAAAGCACTTACATTTCTATCACGATCTTGACTGCGCTAGCTTAAGCCCTCATTTAACTGTGAACAGTCATTAGACAGTGTCGAGACCCGCAGGCGAAGTTGTCTACAATGATGGCCCAGAACAGCGTTCAGCCCCTCTCATATCGGTCGCCCAACTGTGCCAATATCTAGAAGTTGCCATTATCGAAACTTTTATAACCCGATTCAATAATAACTTTCCAAAAGAGGCAAGGTGTTGCCGAGCAGGTGCATGGGAAAAACTTTGTCCCATTTAATTTTGCCTCGGTTAATACCGGTGCTATCATCACTTGACATCCTCGTTGGGTCCTGAGCAATATTAAACAACATGTCTGAAAGAAATTTTGGCCATGCAATGTCTCCTAGGAACGCTGTATAGATACAGGAATAGTTATGGGAATTTATCATTACGAGATAGGAAAAATAAACCGAAAGAATCACAAAACAGCATTATTGTCTTTCCACGACAAATAACCTCTTATTTTTTGTAATTGCGCTTTCGACAACTCTAAGCTGCCATATTCAGTTATCAGTACAATGAAATAAAAAGTGAAACGATACAAAACTTTTACCTGCACATATGCATATGCCTGGACAAACTAATCACTACCTATTATATTTCTAACAATGGCCAAAGTCACTAAGTAAAGTATAAATTATATTCCATAAACAGTGTCCTGGACGATTGCTTCAGGACGGGTCTTACTGCTGACCTATCTGACTCCATATCTGATAGGTTTGTACCCCGACAGTGCACTATGTTCAGGAGAAGAGGAACAGGGTAGGTATTCTAGGTGGTTTATGTGGTCTTGGAATGACCACAAATTCACGCTTGGTATCTAAAGGTTGGCGAAAACCGTCCGGATCCTAAAAGCGAATGTGAACCGGAGAGAGGCAGACTGGATCGCTGGGGCACTACTACGTAAAGTTTGTAGGGCTCCAGGAGACCGCCGTCCGCTAGGAAGAGGTCTCTTCCAAAGAGGTGCTAGTTTTAGCGAGACGAAGGCAGAGAATCCCACTAGGAAGGTATGGGGTCTGACAACGCCGGACTAAAACATAGCGAGGTTAGGAAAGAGAGATGTTTTCATTATTGGGGAGGCCTAATCTTGAAACAACAACAAGTCCAAGTACCTGTCCAATGGTGATCCGTAGTTTGAATGAATAATTGGCTAAAACTAGGGGGTATATATATAGCTCCAAGTATCCAATGAGGTGGGGCCTTATTCTGGCCAATTGCATTGCTTGATAGAGCTTGAATGTTCTAGTCCAGGACCCAGCCCCTTCATGGGCTGGTAAGCTAGGAAGGGGCCCAAGGCTGGCTGGCTACTTGATCCCTACTGGGTCTGTAAACAATAGCTCGTCCGCAGCTACGTCTTTTATTGTTTACAATATTCACATTGATATGTCTTATGGTTTGGTAATATTATTTATATATGTTTAAATTAATTCACAGCATATTATAAACAATTTACAATATATACAATAGGGTAGAGGGTGATGTAGTTAGCGGTCGCCACATCCTTATATTCCACTACAATTAAAAATCAGCTACATCGTGTTCGCAAGTTAATTTATTAACCAGAAAATTTCTGGTTTTTTTCTGATGCATGATATTTTGAAAATTTTTTCCAATGAATGACCGGATATTTTTTAGAAATAATAGGTAAGGGTCATTAGTTAATAAATTATTTAAAAAATATTTTCAATAATATTAAGCACAGAATAAATTTATAGATCTTGACTTTCAGATTAATAATATGCATTCAGATATAAAGCTTTAGTGGTCTAGTATCATAAAATGTAATTTTTCAAGCCTAAAGAAAGATTTAAATAGGTGATTTTACTTTTTTTTTTTATTTCTGCCTTCATCCAGCAGCCCACAGGATCTGATAAAACACTTGTGCCACGTTATCTACAAAGAATATATTCTACGAAATTCGAAACTAAATGAAGGTCCAGGGGTCGTCAGATTTTATTGTTACAGAGTTGAGCACGTAAAATCCTTCCTGGGAGACTGCTTATCACACTGGCGAACCATCATTTTTCTTGGTGTCATTAGGGTTGTCGCAACAGGGCACGTCGCATTATTGTGATTGATTGCGTCAAGTTGATATTTTGATAAAAAATTGCTTTTGTGATAAATTATCCTGAATTAAAAGACACTCTTCTAAAACACCTTTTCTGTGAAGAATAATTTCACAATTGCATACTAGGCTGATGCATGTCATAGCCGCAATACCGTGCCCCTTAAGGTTTTTATAAATTTTATTGGCAATAATTTAGTTCACTGTGACAGTAAATGTTTTGAACTGTTTTTCACTAACCTTTTGATGTCTCATTGCGTTGATACTAATTTTTTTCCCTTGTAACATTTCTAAATTTTTATCATATTCATGCACTTGATAATGAGTTAATTTTGCGATATGAAACAATAAATGAGGCTTTGTAAAATAAATTATCTTGCCTCAGTGTCTGAAGTCCTAGCTTTATATTTTATCTGTGGTCATCATTGGGTAGTAAATGTGTTTATAAAGTGAGGAGTTGAGTATTAAAATAGTATTGGAAGTCCTAATAAATGAAAAAGACGCGCATATCATGACAATACAATTGAAAAATATCCGAACAGCTCTGCTCCGCTTCGCCACCTACAATTTACTGGCATCCAAAAAAATGTATGTGAAAATTTCTATTCTAAAATGTGCACTCTTTTGTACCTGACTATGTACCAAACACTCCATTCAAGTGGCTTCAAGCAACAAAAAAAGTCCCTTGAAATCTACTAAGTTCTAATAAACATGTTTAACTTTATCATGAAAATATTTGTGGCCAATTCTTCATATTTCATTTGGTATTCATTTTTATTCAGGCTGCTCTGCCAGATACATAAATATTGGCGATTTTCCACTCACTCGACGTCGTTTAATAGACTTCAGAGTTTTGTTGCTTTAGCGACCGCTAACTACATAAGATAAATAACCCTATACTCTATTACATATATATTGTAAGCAAAAGTAAAATAACATGAACTAAATGTATTATAAACAAATATAAATCATTGTAAATGTGTTAAGCAATAAAATACGGGGACCAAGCAGAGAGGGTCAGCAGCTGGCAGTCATAAACATAACAACCTGGGGCCTCTCTACCTCCAGGGGTAGGTAATTAGGCGTCGGTCACGTTCCTCGTGACAGGTGTGAAAACCAACCGCCGGCCTAGGCAACCTTGCAGCCTCCCGGCAGGAAGTAGAGAGGATACTTAAGCCAGGGCTCCTGGCCCTGTAAACCAGTCTCCTCGCGAGTCTCTCGCGTCCTTTACTCGGTGACGCTTGCTTGGTTTCCGCCCGAACTCTAAAAACTTGACTAATTCTTTATGAAACCTCTGTACCTCTTCTCTTGAACATAGTGCATTGTCGGGGCACATACCTATCATAAATGGAGGCAGATAGTAACGCCGTCCTAGAACGACTGTCCCGGTTATAAACTCGAACAACCCTCACTTGTCACCAGGGCTAGGGTGATCAGGCACCCCCTAGTGGCAACCCGACAGTTGCTATTTTGAAAAATACTGCAGGCCTTTCCAGTACATATTTCTGATCAGCTTACTGGTCTAATATATATATATATATATATATATATATATATATATATATATATATATATATATATATTAGGAACATTGAGGTATTAGGTTGAAACTTATTGTATACCAATGTTCGCTTCTTTTCATAAGCTCTTCTTAAATTGTGTTGCGGTGTAGTGCGGATATCAGACATTGGTTGTACAAAGTAGTTGACAATTTATGAAACACTTATAAAGATAAATGAACATTGGTATTATTTAAATACTAAAGGAACAAAGATATTCTGAAATCTTTCGAACGAGTTACCAAAATTCCGGATGGTCAATTTAGTAGAAGCTTCACGAACTTATACACTTTGGTAATACAATATTTGGCCTTGGACTTACAGTGGTAGAAGGTCTCTAGGTATGATACAAAGTAAGGTATATGGCAATTCGTTTAATTCTTAAGTATGCACTTTTCTTGAAATGGAAAATAAAATGGCGATTCTATAGATCTGATATTTTTTGACGAGTAAGCCTAACAAATGACAAAGTAATTCTATATAAACAAATAGAAAGTTATTTAATAATATATATTGTGTGGCCAATAAAGTGTTTCAAGTTAAATACTTATTCAGATAAGCTTTGAGTTCTGCCCTGCTACGGAAAGTTCAGGAAAGTTTTGTTATAAATAGTTCCTAGATTGTCTAAAACTACCTAAGCAAGAACACGGTTTCTTTAAGGTAAAAGGAAGCGGCTTATTAATTCTGTTATTAGAAAGTTTTATATTATCCTAACTGGTTTTATATCCTGGGTCCATCAAATTAAAATTATCAACAGGACATTTTCGTCTAATATATATATAAATAATATATATAATAAAAAATAATATATAAATTATAGTCTTGCATGTACTTTTTTTCTCCTAATAGTTCTGTCGAGCAATAGGGCAGTGCTGGGCCTGCGAATATTGGGCAGTCTGTGAGTGGATGTTTAATACTCATTGTCGCTTTGTTTTGGACAATAGGTGGTTTAATTTAACTGACAGTTGAGGTAATTTTTTTTTATTATAAAGTAGCAATTTATTACTGATGCTTTTGAATCACGGAGATGTTGGCTTTTTTTCAGTTCGTTTAAACATGTGAATGTGAAATTTAAGGTATAATAGGTAAAACAAGGGCCTCACCTAAAAAGATGGACATTAACAATTTCGTTGGTCATGATTTTTTTATGATGATGACAATTCAAATGTTAGTTCACGCTATAAATATCAACAGCATAATATTAAACATTTACCCGCGGATTTCACAGTGAATTTCTTCTATAATATTAGAAAGCAACTTACTTTAAAATAGATTAATCTTCTTTCAGTGCTGTCTTTTTGTGAGGTCTATAGTTAAATATGTTTCTTCTCTCTTGACCCAGTGATCGAGGTATGGTGGTTGTCAACCAGAAGGACCTTTGGCTGATTTAGGTTGGCTCTATATCCCAATAATCAGTGCTGGACGTAACAAACAATGGGAAATTCGTTTTATGTTATGACTCTTGTTATTGATATATGTATGTACGTTTATAGGCTTACCTCGTTGCTCTGATAAATTAGCTTGTTTTTTTTTTCTGTGATTTTTTAATAGATTGCTAGATAATCTAATGGATTACTATTTGTAGCATTAGTATGTAAGCAATAAAAAAAATAACCGAAAACATCATAGTATAGTTATAAACTTTAGAATTAATTTTCGTTATAGCACAAAGACATATTGTTGTATGGAAAAAAACAGGCTAAATACCATAAGTAGGTAATAAATTATTTGTTAACGTTCTTAAAAATTCTGGTAAATGTTTAATAATAGTATATGATTGATTAATATTATTATTCATTCTAAAGAAATCGATATCCCATTTCACCACCTTAAAACATCTATATGTATACATAAATATATATAAGTTAACGATCGTCAACGAAAAACGAGAAGAAAAAGGAAAGAGGTTGAATGTAGTTACTGAACGAGAGTTGTCACAAGACTGTTTTTATTTGAGCTTTTAAAGCCTCTCTAAATACATTCGGGATGTTTACATCCCGATGACTTAAGGATTAGGCTGGCTGCCTACGACGTCCGAACCTTAACTCCCCCCTGCCAGTTTACGCATATCTCTTCGTAAACTCCAAGGTCCGCCGCACTCAGCACACAGCCTGTAATCCCTTACATCACGTTTACGGTCTAATATATTCATAGTCCTCACAAAAAAACAAAGAAAAGAGATAATACAGAAATAAAACAAAAATAATAATAACAAAAAATAATACATTCGCCCTGGACCCGGTGGCTGCCAGGTAAAAAAAAATGGAACATCCACAATATAAATAATGAAAACAAAAACTCTCTCTGAGCAGCACATGTGAATGTGAACATGTGAAACATATGATTCCGGATCAGTTGCTCCGTATCGGATCGAGGGCACACCATCTTACGCACATTCAAAACCCTCCCCCCTGTGTTGGGAGTTTCAACTGTTCAATGTGAACGGTTCGCCTCTTCTTTGGGGTGGTCATACTCTCGATGGTCACGAGATTATGTTCCCGAATTATGATGACCTTAAAGGGCCCCTCATACCGAACAAGTTCCTTACTACGATTTGACACGACTTTTCTGTACACAACGGTCCCAATCGATATTGCTCCTATGCGATCACGCACCTTCAAATTTGCCCGTGCCACGCGCTTGGATTTTTCGCGCATAATCTTATCGCGTACTTTGTACCACATCTTTCCGAGCTGTATGTGGGTGTTATGGAGCTGTGCCACCATTCCCTCATCCGCCACCGTCTCTGGCCAGTTCCTCGGTCTCACTCGTAATCCAAACAAAATTTCGAAGGGTGCTAACCCCGTCGTGGCATGTATCGAGTGGTTGTATGCCGCCACCGCCATTGGCATCGCTACGTTCGCCGACAGGCCTTTATCCACCTGGTACACGCGTAAGTGGTCGCTGAGGGTGCTGTGTAACCTTTCGATGGTTCCCCTGCTCTTGGGATGCCCGGGGGTATTAAAATGCCATACCACATCCCGTTTTTGCATTTCGGCTCTCACGGTTGCATTGTCAAACTCCCGTCCCCCGTTGATCCAATTTCTCTTGGTGTCGCGCTCCGCCTCTCCCGGATTTCCTGGTTGTTCACCTCCATTGGTTCTGCTTTGTGAAATTCCCTTCTACGAAACAAGTATGGACATTGTCTTGCTATGTGTCCTTCTTCCCCACACTCAAAGCACTTAGTGCGAGGGCACTGAGCTACCAGATGGCCCGTCTTTCCACAACCATGACATTTCCTTTCTTCTTTCCGAGGTGCGTACCTAGGCCTCGTCACTCCCAATCTTCTCTCTCTTGTCGCTCCCCTGTCTCTACCGGCAAACGGCGTTTCCTGTCTCCTCCACACTGCTTTTGGGGTCCTGTTTCTCCTATATGGGATCTGGCTCCAATCGTTGTCATCTTCGTTCATTTTTACTTCTTCTTCCCTTGCGCTAGCATCTATCATCGCCTGGGCGCATTCGAGGAACGATCGCTCATTAGGGAACCCTTCCTTCCTTCCCGTCTCCTTCGCTAATTGTACCTTTAAGATTGTTGACAGGAATCCCATCCTGCCCTCCACTTCATCGGCGCTAGTTGTCTCCCTCATTTTCTCATTTATTTTATTGTAGCGGACAACCAGGACTGCAGCATACTGTCCACTATTCTGTCTCGGAGATTTCATTTCTCGAAACATTTGGAATATATCCTCCTCTGGGGTCCATCGTCCCCCCCCATATGCTTTTTTCAGTCTCGTCTTTACTATCTCCCACGGGGTTTCCTCGTCCACCTGTATCAGGTTCAGCACCTTCCTTTTCACCCTGCACACCAGGTCTGCCTTTATTGACTTAGCGTCACCTGGGTCGAGTAACCCTTCGTCCATGTTGGCTTGTATCCTCTCCATAATCCTATCTCCACCTTTGAGAAAATGATTTAACTCACCTATTTCCCCAGAAAATTTTTCGAGGTCTGAGATCATTTTCCTCATGTCCTGTGACGTCACTGCCCGCACCTTCATCCACGCCAGTGTGTTCGCATGGGCTTCAGCCATGGTTTCTTTAGGTAACTGTGGAACTTCAAACGCTGCCGGCCGCAATTCCACCATTACCTACTTTAATTAAATCACACGAAAGTGAATAAGAAGGAAAAAAAAACAAAAACCAACTCGCACGTTAATGACTCGAACCCACTCCGCTCCCGGGTTTCGCCACCAGTTAACGATCGTCAACGAAAAACGAGAAGAAAAAGGAAAGAGGTTGAATGTAGTTACTGAACGAGAGTTGTCACAAGACTGTTTTTATTTGAGCTTTTAAAGCCTCTCTAAATACATTCGGGATGTTTACATCCCGATGACTTAAGGATTAGGCTGGCTGCCTACGACGTCCGAACCTTAACTTATATATACGGACATATAGAAAAAAATGGATTTCCCCCGTACGTGTTTGCTAATATCGGTGTTGGAAAAACACATGTGACTAACGGAAAGTTAAGTATATGTGTCAAGCATTAAATACAAATTTCATCACTCTGTCATTGTGTTTGGTCATTTTATAGAACTGTTAATTAGAAAGATAAAAAAAGTGAAAGTGGGGAACATCACTAGCATATAATGAGCTACAATTATAATATTGTAATTACGTCATTATGATCTTGCAGGCTAAATAGTGATTAATGATCCCATTTGGGCTGCTTTCATCCGGAGCTAATGGTGGATAAATGTACCGTACAAGTTGGGTAAGTAAGGGACCCGAAAAGTATGGAGTTGGAGGACTTGACTAATCCTTTTACAACTCTAAATTTAATCTTGGTTTAGTTCCACTCTTAGTTTTTGTTCGATAGATAACTTCGGCAGTGTCGGACCTTCATCTAATTTCTTCTTACATGGAGGGACCTGCTGTACACGGAGAAGATCAACGAACCGAGATAATTAAATAAAGGAATCATATAAACATTTCCCGTTTAATTAGTGGTAGCAATGCGGCCGTGACTGATTACACAACATTTTTGAGCAAGGGGTTCTTCTCTGAGGTCGTTATGAAACAATGGAAGCGGTGGTATATATAGCAGGAGTGGTCACTGTCAGTTAGTAGTTCACTTCAACGAGATGTGTTACCAACTAGTTCTGAGTGCTATTCTGGTGGTTGCAGTGGCTGCCTGGGAACACGATCCAAAGGATGTCCGCATCTTCAACGTTAGGACCGAGGTTGTCAACAAGGAGGAACACGTCCCAGTCCCAGTGGAGGTCGTCAAGCACGTGCCGTATCCGGTCAAAGTACCCGTTGACCATCCGGTGGCGTACCACGTACCCAAGCCGTACCCGGTTCAGGTAGAGAAACAAGTGCCTTTTCCAGTTCACGTTCCGGAACCAAAGCCATACCCAGTCTACAAGGAAGTCAAATACCCAGTGGAAGTCCCCGTGGACAATCCCGTCCCTTACCACGTGTCTAAGCCATTCCCGGTAGTCGTTGAGAAGAAAGTTCCGTACCCTGTAGAAAAAGAAGTACCGTATCCCGTTAAACAATACGTTGAAGTACCAAAGCCCTATCACGTGCCTGTAACCGTTGAGAAGAGAGTTCCTTATGTGGTCGAGAAGAAGGTACCAGTTCAAATTGAAGTTTCAGTAGAGAAGCCGTACCCTGTCGAAATCCCCAAGCCTTACCCTGTAGAGGTAGAGAAAAGGGTACCGTATGTTGTCGAGAAGAAAGTGCCATATCCAGTTAAAGTTCCCGAGTACGTAAAAGTTCCTTACCCAGTACTCAAGAAAGAGGAATCATACGACCATGGATTGGGCACTTCCAGTTTTGAAAGTGGTTATCATTTTCATTAAATTCAGTGATTTTGTCATTGCTCCTGTGAAATTGAAACAGCAACAAAATTGTAAATTCATTATGTATTGTAAATAGCTGTTAAATATTCAGGGACTAAGTAGCGGGCGATTGTTTACTATTTTGTAAATTTTATTGATAATTGAAAAAATATTTCCTTGAATAAATATACATTTTTTATTTCATTTTTTTAATGGTCCACGTTTCTTGTTAGATGTTAGATTAAGCAATCAATTGGCTATGTAACAAAGGTTTTTTTAATACAATCCCATTTATTAACTTTAGATGAATGTGATAATCTAATTGCTTTTAGTAGCACATGTGCGTTGCATGGAGTCAACGAACGGTAGGTCATATATTTCAATAAAAGCTTTGAAGCTGAAGTGCACCTACTTTTATTTTATTAATTTATTACCTGGTCCTGATTTTCGTGTAAAAATACATTATAAACACTGTTTATTCAGCCGCAATTTTCTGTGAAGTGTATAGTTAAACATTTTTCATATGAAGTGATTTTGACAAGTAGTGTAATTTTTTTTGCTTCATCGTTTTATACGTATGAATCCAAGATCTTATGCAATCACGTTTATTTGCAGCATGATCAGGAAAAGGAACAAGATCACTGTGCTCTGTGCCCCATTATTCAGCAGCAGACGTAATTTTGAAGTAAACAAATTGTTTTGGGTTCGAATCCTCGTATTTGTGCATAGATTTATGTTTTGATAGATACGTTCTGGAAGCTCGTTGTCATCTGTATTTTTTTTACAAAAAATAATTCTCTTTGAATAGCACAAGTCGTCCATTACTCATTTTTTTCTATAATTTCTTAATATTTATAAGTCATTTATAAGGATTCCTTTAATCGTAATTCGAAAAATACATGAGTCAATTATTTAACGTATCTAGCTGATGCCAGTTTTGAGTTATAACTTAAATGAAAAAAATAGATTCTAGGGCCACGAACTTATTGTATCACTATCCCGAGAGCGCCATTACAATCTGTAGATTACTTCTGTCATTTACAGACCATGCTCCCTTTCATTAGTATTTGTATTGATTCATTACTTACAAATGACCCCTATATCAATATATAAGGAGCATTAATTACCATAAACCAAATAGCAAATAATAATATCAAACAAAAGATGACTAAATCAATTACTAAGCTTATAAAAAACATTTAGAAAAACATGTTAACAACTTTATTATGATGAAATTACAATCTGCCTTTACTTAATAGGCAATAAATAATTGAGATAAGTGTTTTCATTCATACCATATTTACAATTCATCATTCGCTTGCACATTCATACAATATTTACAAACATTTACAAACAGCCCAAGGGCCCCCCAAGTCCACACGGTTGTTGCCTCCCTCACAAGCAAAAGAGGAAGCGGAGTCTTGGAAAGTCCCCCACGCTTCCCCACCAGCCACGTCACCGGATACGAGCCAGTAGAGGCTGACGAAGAGCGCGAGAGCCACATACGCTCAGGACATGATTGGAGAAACTGGCCATTGCAAGGACTCCCACTGTTGCCCATTTATAATAGGTCACGAGGCCACTCCGTTTTAGTCTCCGAGGAGGATTATAGGGATGAGTGGAGCAGTGCAATGACTGTGCTACGGGATTAGGGTGGTTGGATAGGTTACTATGGAATTTCATGAATTAGGAAGGGATGAGTTCAAGAATGTAGGGTATATTAAGATCATTATGAAGGGTTTTGTTGGTGACGTAATAGGGGGCATTTACTGTTGTTCTCGAGACTTTTGATTGAAAGGATTAGATGCGCTTGATGCTCGACTTTTTTGTCCCCCATAGATCTATTCCGTATGTCCAGATTGGCTTAACTATAACTTTGTAAATAAATAGTTTAAATAATAATAAATAAATTATGGGATAGTAGAAAAAATTGTAAAATTTAACTCATCTGTAGTATAGTAGTTGTAGAACATTTATAAGCAGCATATAAATTTGTCTGGAAACAACAATTACAAATATTTTAAATTTTAGGAAGACACTACAAATTTAACATAAATAAATCACCAAAATCTCACAATCAAATTAAATAAAAATCAATAATGGGAAATAAACACATAAAACCGGCATCATAATTTCATATATATTTATAAGATGAATTCAGGAGTATGACTGTATTGTAAATAAATACGGGATGTAAACAACCTATGTTTCTATTGTGTAGGATTTTCGGAATAATAAAGTTAGTCTTTCTCTTGATCCCAAGTGTGTCAGTTTCCCTCTTTCCCTTTTTATCAAACCACCGGAGATTAACTTATATATATATATATATATATATATATATATATGTATACTAAAACATCTATCATTATGACATAAATATTATAAAATGAGGAGAGCAATTTATTTAAATGGATCTGTTGTGGCCACCTCCTAATTACAAATAATTATGAGTCACCCTCTTCTCGATCAGATCATATCTATCACTGTTTCCATATGTTTAATAAAGCTTATGACGGCAGTCGGAGAGTGTGGGGAGAAGTTGGTGGGGAGAACAGTTGCTAGTGGGTATGGCCCCCCACAACGACTAGCCTCCTATATAGGAGTCGCCCCATAGGGAGAAAAGCAGAAAGGAACGAACCGGCACCTTGAACACTTCTCTCTCTCTCTGCACTGGTGCCTGCTGCTCTACTCAAACCATGGTCTTCTTATTCAACTACCTCTGCATCTCTCTCTCCTAACCTCGCTATGTTTTAGTCCGGCGTTGTCAGACCCCACACCTTCCTAGTGGGAATCTCTGCCTTCGTCTCGCTAAAACTAGCACCTCCTTGGGAGAGACCTCTCCCTCACGGACGACGGTTGCCGTGGCCCTACAACGTTTACCTAGTCGTGTTTCCCACGGCAATCCGGTCTACTTCTCTCCGGTTCACACTCACCTTTTGGAACCGGACGGTTTGCGCTTACCCTTAGACACCGAATTTGAACTCGTGGTGATTCCAAGACCACACAAACTACATACAAACCTACCCTGTACCTCTTCTCCTAAACATAGTGCTTTTTCGGGGCACACACAAGATCAAGTGTAAGATCAAAACAAATTAGGCAGCCCACAGGTCCGCCCGCCTCATCTGTTTCTTGGCGTTCACCGGACGGCGGCTAAGAGGTTGTAGCGGCCCTACCCTGCAGCGAGCGTCTCTTCCCCACTTTGGGGATACTTAGCTATCTGAACCCGACAGGATCTATTAAACAAATCACAAAATAAAAGTAAAAACAATTAATATATTTAAATTATTATTGTCGTCGTACGTATAATACTACTAATTTTTGGGTTCAGGGTGTACAGCTGTTATTCTTCCATTTCTGTTGTACCAAATAACCATCCAGTTGTTTCTATTTTTTCTTTTTTTTGAGCCAAAAAATAGCCCTTGACTCCGGATCACTCAGATAGAAATCTTATTTAGATCAGGCATTTTAAGAATGCAAAAAGGTCAATAAATTCCTTCTAACAAGCAATGTATATGAACGTGTAACGTAAGGTTTTGTTGAGGAACTTCATGAAGCCTTTCTCCAGTATGATGAGGAGATATAAGAATCATCGATTTATAATGATTTACTGCTGTGAAGTTCCAATGATGACATTAATAAGGCTTTTTTACGGTATGATAGACCGTTATGCGTCTCATCAAACGATTAGCTCGTAATGCTTTGTAGCTGTAATGGTTTTTTTCTAGAAGTTAATAGAGTGCCACTATATGATTACTCGTACTACCAGCAAGTGCTGCTCCGTATCTGCTTATAAGGACATTGGCGAAGCTTTACTTCAGTGTGTTGTATGATCCTTGAAATTTCTAGTTTCTACTGCTTTGTAGTTGCAATGAGCACATCGATGAGGCTTTTATCCGGTACGACGTTCCATTATATGATTCTTTAACTATGATGTTATACTACTTGGTGGTTGCAACGAGGATACTGATTTACTCGCGTTGCTTATTCAAATGAGAGTTTGCGTTTAATTGTATGTAATGAGAACATATGATAATGTTGTGTATTTCTGAAAATACAGTGATTTTTTTTTTAATGGAGTGACCGCAGGTGTGTGGTGAATTTAATTAGTAAAGCAGGGCAAAACTACAATTCCTTGCAGCTCGAAAAGTGTTTCTCGGCTTTGTGAGACTAATAGAGCTGGGACCAATTACTAATGGAGAGTTGGGGCCAATTACTGAATGAGCCAGAAGCACACAGCTGAGACAAGATCTGAAACAAATGGCCAAGTTACACACGTAAGTTATATCATTAGGCCGATTCAGAACCTACATCAGACCGGTACAGCCTATCCTCACTTAAAACCATCCAGAGTCCAGCTTCTCACATTAATAACTATTTGGGGGATCTCAGTCTATTTAACCGCTTGTTTTTTATTGCCGGTTTAATTGCATGGAGATACAATAGTCGGTGGCGTCACCATTGATTTATCTTATCATATATTCTCGCTGCAACCTTTTTTTTTTTAATTAATCATCATCTAAGTTAAATGAGCTTAAATAATAAAAAGTATGACAGCTTTTGCCCTTTCTAACTTCACCCAATTTGTCGCTTCGTCTCAAACTGCTGATATATAATTGTGTCTTACGGCCAACTCTGCTGTAAGCCAACTCTACTGTTTGTGACACCACTCTTCCGATATCTACACACCAGCACAATAACTTGACTCCAGAGCTTCCAGAACAATATCCTGTACACGGCACTATGGCATACCCCTTTTCGTGATATGAAGGCTCCCGACATCCACGAACAGTTCGAAGTCCCCACCATCACCGAAGCCATCCAAAGAAGACACATTAAGTTCTTTGACTCGATGAAACATAGTCTAAACCCTCTATTCCGCGACATGACACCCCCACCGCTACCGGCAAGATGGCAACTCTCAAGATCTGGTAAACCAGACCAAATGGTGGACATCACGACGCTTGGCCCACTAACAACAAGCCTCTAACGGGCACCCATCACTGCTATCCGACTAAATAAGACTGCACTACATGCCTAGAGAGACTCTAGGCCCAGCCACCAGTGGACTCTCACCACTGTACCGCAACAACCAACGTCTACCGAGGCTTCCCACAATCCTTAATTCTCTCACACCACCTTCAAGCAGGTACTCCTAGTACAAGGATCCGCTCAACCCAAACATTCCTTTGTTTTTCTCTCATCCTTAATCTTACAATTCGAAAGCTAAGAGGGAAAAAAACAAAAACAAATAAAATCTGCTATACGGTGCCCCACTATATACTCACTTGACTGACAATACAGCTAAAGGTTTCCAGTGGTTTCAGAATGGGATCATGAGGAGAGTGGTCAGACATTACTCTATGGAGAGGTTAAAATGACACATCGACATGCACCCGTTGCTTAATGCCGTTGGGTTCATAAAGTATTTTTGACTATTTGCTCCTTAACACTATGACCCCACCGTCCTTCCTGCATCGATGGCAACGTACTGTTGGGGATAATTAGGTTAAGATTTTGTTTGTTAGATGTAAGTTAATTTTACGTTTTATGATTCGTAAGGTGAACCCCTTAACTTTTTAAACATGAAAGGAACAATGAATGTATGATGTACATTATACTTTCGTAAAAATCGCAAAAGTGTAAAATTACATAAAAAGTAGCATATCTACCGGACATATAATAATGACCTATTGAAAATAGATTCATTTATATAAAACTTTTAATAACAAGGGTATAAAATAAAAATAAAGTTTAAATAATTACTAAGTAATAGAAGTTCTTGAACATAAAACTGGTTAAAAAACAATCAATATAAAATACTAGACTGGCACAAGACTGCTTACCTTATTTCCCAGAAGCACATCAAAAATGAAGCCGGTTTTAAGCATCGTTAATATATTTTAGTAGTGGCACTGTTATACTGTAAATGGCCTACAGCTATCAATTATAAATTACCATAAACATCGTACCAACAATTTTAACACAACCTTTTCTGTATGATAATAGTTTTCATCGAGGTACCTGATGATAATCAAAATAAACTCTACTCCATCTAAATACTTAAGGGAGATAAATATATTATTTAGTAGCTAAACATTTCTCCATACGTGTTAAATTAAAGATTCTGGATATTAATTAGGTATGTATTGTGTGTTGGTACTTCAATAGACCACAGTTATAAAATAGTTAGTTGAAGTTACGAACACAATTGTAAAAAACCGTAATTAAAAATAGTTTTTGTAGCTTATAAATTTTACCTCCTTTCATATAACCTAAGGTATGAGTATGGCCAAAAATACAGTTCAGCTTTATTTTTTTAATTTAGGGTTCTACACTGAAGGGCCGTTGGCGATACAAAGTCATCGCAATATAATAATATGGACATATTTCAAACATCTAATAAAATGTTTTTAAAAAGTCTCACGGCGGTGTTGGGTATTTCTCGATGTTGCTCATTTTCTTTCTGCTATTTTTTTGTACATATTTTACAAAATATTATTGATTTGTACAAGTTTATTTCACTGTAGAAGATTTTTCATCTTCAGCGGAACAAGTTACAATGCTTACACATGGATGATAAATACACTGTTTTTAATGGGTTGTTGATTCATAAGTACGGTACATTGGCATTGATTTGTCCAATGGAGCTGAGTATTCCGATTGTAAATTTTAACTAAATGACATTTCATGATGAACAGTTCCACAGTTTTACCTTTTCTAAGGCTCTTGAATCTTAAAGAAGTAAAACATCGATTCTTGTGCAAGCTTTGGATTCTGTAAAATCTTCCCCTTTAAGAGTTGTCCTCTAGTTCCTCCGAACAGTAATCAAACCGGGAGGAGGGAAGGAGGATCGATGTAGATATTAGATGGGGAAGGGAAGGGGTAGGAAGGAAGGATTAGTTTTAATTGAACCAGGGATCGGAAAACTTTGGGGGAGGAATTCAGTCACCTTTTAGCTGTCCCTGGACAGTCCGTCATTCAAGCGCAGGAAGTGTAATACTGTATTTTGACAATACTCTCCTGGAACTGACTAAACAAGCTAGAATGTGATAATGTTTTATTTAGTCAAGTGTTCAATGCATTAATATGTTATATGGTACAATGTCAATAAAACATTATTATTGATTGGTGTTTTTATACAGATAGTGAAGAATCATCCCTATACAAAGCCCCCGCAAACAAAAAGATACATAATATGTTTGAAATATTAGCATTGATACTACGATGAACTAAATGTCTTTCTTATATTTGAAAGAGCTCTTCTTCGTCGTCATTTATACCATGACATTTTTTAGGGTGGTTTTGGGGTCAAAAATGACCCTTTCTGGCGGCAAGTAGGTGTTTAATTACTTTAAAAATTTTATTGTGGAGCAGATCTCACTATTGTGTATAATTAATAATAATTAACAGCCATGGTCAAGATTTCAGCTTCTCGATATCGTGCTAACTCGGATTCATAATGTATACAGTTGTAACAGTAAAAACATTGTCTTTCGAAGTACTGTTTAGTAATAATAAAATCTGTAATAATTAAAAAATCACTGTTGTAAAATCAGGAAACTGGTTTTTATAGGGTAAGACTAACTAATAAAATAACTATTAGCATCAACTGAGCTACTCAGCTACGTGTCACTACTTTTCCAATGTCAATTACGTTTGCCTGCAATCCCCAAAAGAGCGTACACATATGATGTACCCGTTGGCCAAATTTACCGACAGCCCTAATTTAATTTTCCGAAAATATTATAAATGGTTTAATATGTGCGCTTCAGATGAAGAAGTTTTTTGTGATATTAGCCTCACAATTATCTACTTCTATAATCTATTTCAAACTGTATCTATTCTTTTATGATTGATAAATCTCCAAAAAGATTTAATATTTTAATTCAAGACTGGATTTATTTTACTTTACATAAACTTTTATAAGACAAGGTCCGATTTTTCTTAACCATCCCTGGAATAGGCAGTATATTTCTCTGTTCACACAATACGACAAAAAAAAAAAAAGCACATCTTTAATAATTATGTTTTGCGTATAAAATTCAGCTGTTATATTTGTTCTCCATGAATAATAACAGCGAACAAATGAAAGGGATAAAATAAAAGAAAAAGATACATTTATAAAATCAGCGTAGTAAAATAATTGTTATCTCTATTATTATTTTATTAGTAGTTGTGGTTAGAATGATATTTTTATACACGGTGCCGGTACTTACAGATAGTCTATTTCTACTTTTAACCTAGGAAATACATATGCAACCGAAGACTATTGTTTGTTTAATAGTATCCATGTCGTCATTAAATTTATGTACAGAAAGGCTGCCCCATCAAGGTTAAGCCTTAGATATTTAAGAAACATCTTAGTATTCTGAAATGATACAATTTTATTTGTGTTATTGTAATAAAAACCTTGAACCAATATATCTAACATTCCTTGTGTAGGTAATCACGTAGTTTTTATGTGAGAGTAATTGACATTATTTATAATTAACAAAAACCAGTTTCATTTCCCACTTAAACGATTACGATGTTAATCCATGTTGTCATTAATATTCGTTGCTGAACAGCAACACGGAGTCGCTGAAGCAGAATCTTGTAATTGTTTTTCCTGCGAATTTAATTTATACGCATTTCACTCTAATTTGATTCCTAAATGGAATTACTAAAGTCGATTTGGTTGATTTTTTTTGTTCAAATTAATTTGGCTGTTACATTAAAGGATGATCATTGCGATTGAGCACTAAGATAAATGTAATTCCATGTTGCTCTTCCATGTTAAATCTACTCTTACAATAAGCGGCATATTGTTAAATTTGAACGTGAAATCGCAGAGTTACTTACTTCTATATTCAAATGACTTCCACAAGAATTACAATTATAGTATAAATGACAATATGCGTTGGGATATTAGTTTAAAATCTGAGCTAGCCTATTACGGTTATGTCATAAGGGCTTTAAACTTTTGGAAAATGGGAACTTCTTATCGTTCCAAATTTTATTTGATAAACGACAAGCAGGTTTTACTTTATAAGTGCATTTGGTTTATTATGTTCATAACATAAATTAAAAGCATTTGCATTTGCAAAGAACAAAGGCTAGTAAACAAAAATCAGCACCCAGTAATTTGAATGAGTTGGTAAACAAAAAGCAATTAACCACTGGCCTTACATTAAGTGCCCCCATCTCAAATTATTTCTTAGCAAGTTTTCAACCAAAAAGAAAGAAAAAATCCGGGAAACCGATGGAGGTTTTTCACTACCTATCCTGAGTAACAGGTCTGATTAATGATTTAACTCCGCTATCCTCCTTTTTCAAACCGAAGTAATCCAATTTTTGAAAAGTACTCAGGTCAAGAACTTCTTCAATATCACTTTTCAAAAGCAATTTTTCACGCTTCACTTTTCTGAACAGAGTTTGGATTGTGCATAGAAAAGAAAATTAATAAAATGTAAACTTTCTTTCCCTTCCTCATTTCGGTTTTCAAGTAGTCAATGGTTTGCAAATGGCTTTTTCCAGTAACAGTTTTGGCTACTTTTATATTTTCATGTCAGTGTTGTATTAATTGAAAACTTTTAGTCCCAATTCTTAAGTGACTGGCTTTACATTGGTCCAAGTAAGTCGTATCGTATGCTTGTCTGTCAGAATTAAGATTCCTACAGAGTTATAATTTTAGTAAGTATACAAAAAGAATTGATAAAAAAAATTATTAATTCCGAAAAATTAGAAGATAAAAATCAAGTGCAGGGAAGTAGTTTCTTAGGAGATTTGAACATATTTCCGCCATAGTGGTGCAAGTATTTTCTCGCTCTTTGTAAAATTTAGTGTATTCACTAGTCACACAAATCTGCACTTCATTTAATTTAAATGTTTTTGTCAAATCGACCAGTTGAGGTCACGTCAGTCATAAGGAGAAGCCAATGTACTGTTTATTATGTTTCCTTTCTATGACAGTATCTGTTTGTGTAGTC
The DNA here is from genome assembly GCA_930367205.1 of Acanthosoma haemorrhoidale. Lineage (NCBI taxonomy): Eukaryota > Metazoa > Arthropoda > Insecta > Hemiptera > Acanthosomatidae > Acanthosoma > Acanthosoma haemorrhoidale. The sequence continues at coordinate 95,381,187 of OV884014.1, read as the reverse complement.
TTGTTCCTTCATGTGGCAATAGTTAGATGATTTATAGTTTATCAATTTTTAAGATTTAATTTAAATTCAACTTCAAATTCAAAAATTTAATTTAAATTAGTCGTTACGATACTTTATGTAGAAACAAAACAAATGATTGTTCTAGAAGAGCTAAGGTCGCTTAAGGGAGAATAACGTGTTGTGTAATATAATTCTAAACCAAATCCAGTTCACCATGATGTTAACTTAATAAATTCTAGTCAATTCCGATAGGGTGTTAATTGCTTTCAAAGAATGAAGAATTTATACAGATTAACTAAAACAAGACATTTATGAATGACATTAATGAATGAGAACATTTATTATAATTACTTATTGCCCAATAAGGCAGATTGTAATTTTATCTTTATAAAGTTTTTTAATAATAAAAATTGGGCTTTTGGAACCTTTCAAAGCGTCATGAGAGACTTTAAAAATAATACTAACATCTCAGAAAAATATTAATTCATGAAACTTTTTTACATTATTGCTAAAATTAAAGTAATAGTTTTGTACAGAAATATTTTTAAAATCTTCTACAATATTAAATCAAAAGAAATCTATAAACAGATTCAAATCATACAATTTGAGCATTGTAAATGGGAAAATTTAATATTAATGGACTCCAAAATTTAATATCTCATCAAAATCAACGAGTCAAAAATAAACAATTAGTGTTTTCAAACAATAACCAAGGGTGACACATATGCTGAGACCAAACTTATGTAAGCAAGCAATTTGTCTAACTATTTTAACATTATACAAAATGTAATTGACAGTTAAAAACTGGTATCCTGTTTCCCTTAATTAGAAATTTATTACTATCGATGATTTAAAAGCATGACTAACAAAACAAAGCCTCTATTAAAGAAGATAGGAGACTTAGAAAAAGATACTTCGAAACGATATGATCGAATACGAAAACACCACAAAAATAAACAACTTATAGTGATACCAACTTACGTTGTCACTAGTGAAAACTGCAGCAAGAGCCAAGACCTTTCTTGTTCTCTGAAGTGAGTAAACTGTGTCGATTCAACCCTCGTGCTAATATTCACCATATTATTACTTTATTCATATCTTTGTAATGAAATTCCAATAAATATCTAACTCTCTCTCAAAAGTAATCCTGACATGATTTCCAAGATTCCTCTAGTTTTTATTAGTAAAATCTGTTACTAAGTGTTTGCTGATAATTTTATAATAATCGATCCTTAGACGTAGAGGCTTATAAGACGTTTAAGTGGTCAAGGGTATGAAGATCATTACAAATTGCCGACGGGACCAAAATGCATTGTTTTTTTACGAATAACCGCGATTTTTCCACAAATTAATGGGATACTGATAACTGAGATAGTACTGTTTATTAAGCTTAATTGTAAAAAATCTTTATTATGATAAATTACAATCTGCTTTGTTTGGCATTAAGTAATTATGAGAACATTGAACACAATTACTTATTGACTAATAAGGCAGATTCTAATTTTATAACAATAAAGATTTGAACTAGCGAAAGTTTTTACTACTAAAACCTGTAACTAGAAGTGTTTACTAACAATTTTATAATAATCAATCCATACACTGATAAAAAATGATAAAATTTTATAGAGTAACACTTGTACACCGTGTAAATACTCTTATTAAATTTCAAGTCTTTATTTTTCGGGGGCCGAACGGTTTCAATTAATTATGTAGCTTTTAAACAAGGGAGATATTGAGCCAGTTATGAGGAGGGAATCATGAATTATTGATGGAAATTATAGATAAAAGAGAACGATTTTCAGCTTGGAGGCAGGAGCATGATTGATTCAGCGGACCATCAATGTTCCGATACCGAGGATTCTGAAAGTTCCCTAGCTCATAAATTTTCATCGTTGGCTGTCTTATCTAGTTTCACTATACACACACAAATCCCTCGTTTGGATTTGAATTAGTGGTTTCCTTGGATTGACGTTGAGTGTTATTTTGTTTTGTTTTTATTTGGGGGGGGGGTAGTGTACCAATCCTCTGCACACAATCAATGGACACTAGTCAAAAGGTAATTAATTACTTGTAGCCTTTTTCAACTTAAGTGTTTTGTAGGGTACCGGTACACCATTCAAGATTCTATTTACGGCCGTAAAGACAAAAATTAATTAATGATTTTTAGTTTAAAGTATTAAAAAATGTTGAACCTTTGAATAAAGATTTTATTGTCTTCTCACATGTTATTTATTTCTTATTCACAAGTGTTTTGAACAGCGGCCACTTTCAAGTGTCAGAAACATTTATAACAACGGCATTCTCAAAACAACATATATTTCTCTATTACATAAAAATGTTTTCAATCAAAAGTACCGAGAACAATAGTAAATGCCCCTTATTACGTCAGAAACAAAACCCTTAATAACGATCTTAATATACCCTACATTCTTGAACTCATCCCTACTAAATTCACGAAAGTCCATAGTAACCTATCCAACCACCCTAATTCTAATCATTGCACTGCTCCACTCATCCCTATAATCCTCCTCGGAGACTGAAACGGCTGTGGCCTCGTGACCTACTATAAATGCGCAACACTGGGAGTCCTGGCAATGGCCAGTTTCTCCAATCATGTCCTGAGCGTATGTGGCTCTCGCGCTCTTCGTCGGCCTCCATTGGCTCATATTCGGTGACGTGGCTGGCGGAGGAGCGTGGGGGACTTCCCAAGACTCCGCTTCTTCTTTCGCATGCGAGGAAGGCAACAACCGTGTGGAAAATTAGGAATTTGAATGTTTGTTATTTAGCTCATATTATAAAATTTATAATACTTATTAAAGATTGCCAGTGGCCAGCTATACATACGTCAAAATTTGGAGTCCTACTCCAATTATGTCCAGATCATCTGTGGCTCTCGTGCTCTTGGTCAGCCTCCACTGGCTCGAATCAGGTGACGCGGCTAATGGAGGAGCTTTGGGGACTTCCCAAGACTCCACTTGCTCTTACGCATCCAAGGGAGGTGAAGACCATGCTGATTTGGAAGGTCTCTGGGATGTTTGTAAATATTTTGTGAATGACGAATTGTAAATATGGTATGAATGAGAACATTATTTATCTCAATTATTTATTGCCTATTAAGTATTAAGGGAGATTGTAATTTCATCATAATAAAGTTGTTTTATATATAATAAGTATATGCAATTTATAATTGTTTATAACAGTCCTAAATTCAACATATTAAATTTAAATTGATTAAATCCATAATACCCCCCCCCCTGCGCGAGTCCTGGGCTATTTGTATGAGCATCTATGTGAGCTTTTTTTTTTATTTTTGAGAGTATTATGAATTTAGATTCAGATAACTAGATCCTTGTCAGTGAAAGTTTTTAAATTAAATATTTTATTGTTCGTTTGTATTTTAGCTAAATAATTCGCAATAATGGAAATTAATACACGCTAATAACACCCCAACTCTGTTGAAGCTGAATATTACCAAAACCATGCATTAAATATTTACTTTATTACGGGCAGTATACCTGACCGTTGAATTATAAACCACGATACAAAACGTTGGAGGGAGTATGAAAGGTGAGCCTTAAGAGGAAATTTCCAGTTGGCCTAATGTTTAGGAGGCACTGATTAAATCATGGAGGCCCAAAACCCTCTCTGAGCCATTCTATCAGCTGCTTGAGAAAAGCCCAGATTAGAGCTGTAAATTAATTTTTAATTGTTGTCCCATTACGTTGAGTCCCGTTTCAACATAACACTCAATACTTCTCAGCTGCCTTAAGTCTTTACGATAATAGTCGTACAAATGACAACATTTGAAATGGAAGTACTTGCTGGATAAATTTAATAATTTAATAAAACAGTTAAACAAAAATATTTCCTTTATTTATTTTTTTTTAATTCTATTCTCCATGCACCGGTTTTATGCTTATTGTATGCACGGTAGTTTAGAAGTAATTTTGCAATATGATACCAAACCATGAAAAAATAAGGATGTTAAACAACGTAAACTTAGTTTTCTTGTCTGAGGATCTAGCGTAATTTCCTACCAATGGTGATCATTGGCTAGAATGATGTTTAGGATGCAGAAAGATGAGTATTAGAGGAGAGTTAGACCCGTTTAAAGTCTGAAAACCACTCTAAAATATAAAATACCGTGTAACTTATACTAAGAGTACGTGTTGCTTTGATGACTTTCGGAATAACTCCGCTTTGTCCGGCAACCTGCACCTGACCAATTCATCATTGAGTGGTGTGCCCAAAAGGGCTAAGGGTAGCAGCCTGCTGGTACAGGCACAAGTCATAAGCATTCTTGTACAGGGACTTTCAACCAATTATCCTACTTCTAATAAATAAATTTAATTTGGTCCTAAAAGACTCATTTCAATATATAAAACAGTGAACTAAATACTTAAATTTTAAAAGTTTTATTTTCACGGGGATGTTTGTTCGCATAGAGTATCTCATCTAGTTAACTATAACTTTTTTTTTTCATCAGAAAATACCTAAAACTAATTCATTTTTTTGCAACTTTGTCATGTCGTATGTGCTGTACATAACGTACGTGTTTTTTTCTATTATAATTACCCGAATAATATATTGAGAAGTGCAAAATATTTTTTCTCTTAATGTTCACGTTGAGGTAGGTTGAATACGAGGCAGGAATGTTTTCAAATCGAGAAGCACATTAGGGAGGCTTTTGTACCTAGGGAGGGTTAAAGCAGGATTTAAGTCGGCCCTTTTAGACATTCTGTGCTCCCTCATGCTAGAGCATCACCACGATATGCATTCAATAATGAACAACTACGCTCAATTTTTAAATTTATAGTCACCACTAATTATTATATATTATAATCAGATTGTGAAAGTTATCGTACAATTAGATAATTAGAACGATCATTAGCTTTATAATGCTAAGATAATGTTAAGAACAAGTAGAAGGGGCCTGAGCAGAACTGTACACCTGCCTCGTGACTTCATAGAAGCCACTGATGGTTCCTGTAATTTATAATAAAGCAACCCTCCTTACTTCCCTTACTCCCTATTCCCAGAATCTTACCATTTTCTTATACATATATGTCTCAGCTTTAGTCCCAGAACACACTCATTCCTAGACCTTCCACCCAGTATGTAGTAACGTAACTCTTAATATTTGTATATACTAGTGTTTTGCTTGTACCTCATAATAAAGCTTTCTTTCTTTTCTTTTAAAAGACTCTCCTCTACAAAAATTATTTAACTATTGATTGCTATTATTCGTTATCTATTATTAGCCATAAGTAGGCGTTTCGTTGGGAGCCGGCTATGGGTGATTTGATTAAATAGCTAAAATATCATAAAATAAAGGAACACAGAACAGAGTCAATAAGTATTAGGTTATAGACCCAATCATTCTCATATACGATAGCACAACTTCAATGGTACAATTATATCTGTAGCGACCGCTAACTACATAAGTTAATCACCCTATACTCTGGTGCATATATAATATATTGTAATATAATGTAAATCATGGTGAAAGTCTAGCAATAAAGAACGCAAGGGCCGGTAGTCGTAAAACAAGTCAGGTACTCCGGCCTAAAAGCTGGCCGTAATAAAACAAACCCTGTTAGACCGAGAGTCGCCTCTCGGCGGTCATAAGCCTAAATGGGTGAATCCCTAGCATGCCATAAACGGCCGTAAACTAAGTGACCCTTGTCTCCGGTCACGCGCCTTGTGACAAAGGTGCAGGTGTGCCATCATAAACATACCCCTTTCAGACCGACTCCATCTTCCGGTAGGAAGGGGAAATAATATTTAAACCAGGGCATTTCGCCCTGTAAGCACACTCAGTCTACTACTCTCCTAGTCTCTCAATACGCTATTACTCTGTGACGCTTTACGCCCGGGCTACTGGCAAAAAGTCAGGGAAGTCAGTCTCTTAGGCTCTTCATCAGCCCAGTCTCTCCTTATCCGCCTCTGAGTCTCTCACTCCGGCTTTTAGTCTCCAGACAGACCCTCTGACGACTTGAACTTGTGACACTGCCGGTCTCCCGCCCAAACTCTGAAAACTGGTCTTATTCTTTATGAAACATCTGTACCTCTTCTCTTGAACATAGTGTATTGTCGGGACACATACCTATTATAAATGGAGTCAGATATTAACGCCAACATGGAACAATGGTCCATGTTATAAACTACAACAATCCGCACTTGTCACCAGGGCTAGAGTGATTAGGCACTTCCCTAGTGGCAACCCGATAATACCCTTTTGGCAAAGGACCAAATTCACTGCAGATTTCTATTCTTTTACCCGTTTTGACTTACTAACTCATGCCAGCATCGGGCTCCTGATGACATGAAATAAAATAGAAGCTAAAGAAGTGCACCTAATTATTAATAATAATATTATTAAGGATCGTCCTCATGCCGACTTCTAACTCTGGAGACTAAGTGTTTGGTCTTTTGGGATTGGTCTGTTAAGTGTTGTCACAGTCTCGTAAGGAAAAGGAAGAATAAATGAGAGTCGATTGAATAAGACTACTTGAATGAGAAATGAGAGATTCCTGAGAGGTAACGCCTAGTGCTTACTACAAATTCCTCAAAACCGTGGTAAAGACCTTCGGTCGGCCACTGCTTCTTCATTAGGTCTCATGCCATGGTTTAATAATTTTCATATTAACTAGTGTTTTCAATGTCTTATAAATATCTACCTTGGTTTTTTATCCTAACCAGTTTTATAAACATGTTCTTTCTCAAACTACGTTAGTTTTCATTTATTTCATATTGTTATTCTTTTTATAAAGAATTGTGAAACGAAATTGCTGGTGTTGAAGAACCACCCAAAAATGTTTAAGATGTAGTTTTGGAATTGTTTATTTACTTCTAGTTTTTTTTTAGGTTTTGAATTTTATTAATTTAGTATTTTTATTCTTGAAAGAATCATTGCACACATAGCTATAAATATATAGATTTCCTGAGAGAAATACTGATAAGTGCTAAGAGCCAAAAAAGAAAAAGATTATTAAGATTATTCGAATCTTGTTTTTGCGATTCGTGAGGGCAGCATTGACGTGAAGAATTATTGATGTATTAGAACTCAAACTCAAGCACATCGATCCTGAACTCCATTGGCTAGGCCGAAGAAAACATGGAATACCAACAATTAGTAGTGATCATATTTGACCAATAATATAATATTTTTGTTTTGTATAAATAACGATTCTTGTATGAGCAAAGAACAATACTCATAAACAATTCGATCTAAGTATTACTGGCATCGATAATATATATTTTTTTACTGTTACAAGCCTAATATGATTTTGTTTTTGTGGCTATTTTTGGTGATGGGTTTGGAAGGAACACACCTTGTACAAGTAGGTATGATGCCTAATCGGGCAACTGTAGTCTGCTGTAGGAGTTTCGAGTAAACTTCTGTTCTGTTGAGAACCACCCATTTCGTCTTGCGGAGGTGCAGTTTAAAATAAAATCTGCCTGTTCATAGATAGGAATTCATTTTCAGAATTTTCACAATAAAACAATCACTCTAACCTTCTCACCAATTGAGGGATGCATGTTCCAATCTTTTTTAGTATATAAATCGATTAATACCGTAGTAACAAGTAAAACATAAACATTAATCTTATTTTTTTTTATTGCAGGTAAGCCAATTTGTTTAGACCTGCTTACCATTAGGACATTGGTGAGTTATAAGCCTATTTTTAAATTTATGATATATGTTTGAATTAGTATTATAAAATTGTAAGTAGAAATCGTTTTAATTCTTGGTCTCCAAAATTGTGTTATGATGTTATGACAATGTTGTGTAACAAAATCTCCTCATAACCAGCAGTACTGGAAGTCCGTTACATTTTTCAGCTTTACTACCTGGGATAGAGTAGGGTAATAACGTGTCAGCCACGGTGGATAATTTAGAAAAATTATATCTGGATACAAGACATCAGTTTATGTTAACTATAATTGGCATTATCAATGTTCCCGTCTATTAACTTAAAAAACTTAATTTTGTCTCATAGTAGCGAGACCAAAATTGCGGCCAGAAATACTATAACGTTCCTATAGGAAAGACTTCAAAACTATTCCATGAACCCTACATTTGTAAAAAGAACATTACATATAGCTAGTTAGTATACTGCTTCTCCTTTCATAACTTACAAACGTGAAACTGTAGGCAGTAAAACAATAATAAAACTGAACGAAATCACACACATATTTCCATTAACTTTTTACAACGTTCGGATGACAAGGAAAACGAGAAACTGGATAAAATATGACCAAAGTTTGGAACATTTTCGGGTCATTGAGAGACTCGGCAGGTAATATAGTTTGGTAAAGTAGACGGGCCGATTTGAAAATTATTTATTTCTATAGGGGATAGTTAGGAGTAATGGTGATATATTGTTGGAAAGAACTTTAAAAAAAAAAAACTTAATGGTGGGATTGTCATCAATTTGGAAATTATGAATACCTCTTAGGAACTACGAGCATGATTATAAGCCAGTGTATACTATCGCTGATTTTAGAAACAAATTTAACTCTCTGGTTACAAACTATAAGTATTATTTGCTGGACAACAGTTAAATCATAACATATTAAAAAAATTTTGCCTTACCTCTTTTGTATTCAAGGAGAGAGAGTTGTGTCACTTTTGAAGCATATTAATCACAGGAGTTATGTTTGCATAAACAAATGCATACTTTTAATAGCTGAAAAGGATTATAGCAATCCTATATCCTTATGTCACTGTTGAAGACTGACCGCAAGATTTTGGAAGAAGTCCATGTGTCTACATATGTCATTCCATTCAACAGCACAGTCGACCAATCGCTTTTTTTTTTTTTCATAGCCCCTTTAAATTTACAGATAATTATAGATCCTTTACAAATTATTTTTGTATTTCCTGTAGCATCGCTAGATTATATACAGGTTTTGTTATTTTATAAAAATTACATAATGAATAAACAAGTATAATGATATACATTATACGTGACTGGGCTAAACTGACTAATAAAGGTGATGGGGCTCACCTTTCTGATCAACTTCAAAACTAACTTACCAGTGTTAAACACTGGGTTTGTCAGGTGCTACAACGAGTAAAAATACTTGATGTGTCTCCGGCGGATGAACTCACCTACCCACGCCACACAAAGCAACGGGTGCAGATCAGCGTTCTTCAACCTCTCGAAAGACGTATGTCGGACCACTTTTCGCATGATCCCATATTCCTGGAAAAACACAACTGTTAACTATTCATGTTGTCTACGAGAATAGAAGTGCGACCCTAAACAGTGAGTAACCGACCCGTTCAAGACAAATAAAATATACATTTTCAAAATAAAAAGACTACAAGATAGTAAAAAGAAGGTGTAAGAGGAAAACTTATTGATTAGTCATTTTCTAGTCCTATCTCTTCGGTACATGTGCTCTTACAATATTTTAAATTTTCTCAGCATGATAAATTCCTAACGTACACTGTATGATATATTCTTACGCACGTAAGAAAAGATACAAATATGAATTTGTCTGGTATATATTTTATTTGGTAATAATCAGTATTACGCGAGTATAAGCTCAAACTTAAAACATCCATTAAACCGGTTAAAATTTCTGGTACTGGCAACAAAGGGTAGATCATAATGCACTTCTATGATCAGTGCATGTTTAAAGTGTTTTGGTGGGGGAGTTTTCTTATTTTTATTTCTGCCGACGTGTTACGCAAGGGCTAGATTGTTGTAGTAGGGCTGATCTCGTATTGTGTCCTATAATATTTTTTTGTAACATGATTTTTTATGTCAGTTTAATTATTGTTTTTTATATTAATTAAATATTTTGATAGAACTATTACGCATTGACCAATATTTTAATTTGGAGCAGCGTTATTTTATGCCAATGACAATCAGCACACCAATCACAAGGGAGAACGGTATTCGGTGTCAATTTAAATCGTAGGAACCCCATTTGGTTAAATTGTAAAATTTAAAGGTTTTAATAATATCACTCTAATTTGTAAATGGCTGCTTAGTAGAACACAAGATTTGTGTGAGATGACAAACTGTCATTTTCTTTAGGTTGAGCTGTCATGTTTTTAACTTGACTCGTTTCCTTGTATGACTACAATTACAATTATTGTATACTTGGACAAATATAATCCACTGAGCAGTATTATCAGAGATTTATTTGTTTAGATAAATTTGGTAATAAATTAAATTTATTTAATGGATCAAATTTGTAAAAGTTTGGAAAAGTAAAAGAAGAGATAGAGAAAGCGTTGGGCCAGAGAATCAGGCGGGTTCGATTTATGACTTTAATATACCTCTCTCCAGGGGATGACCTCCTGCCAAGTATGGCAATGCTGTGGATTACCGGGGGGAGGGGGGGATAAATCGCCCAATGGCAGATCTAAATCGTCAAGGTTCTGCGTCATCTCAACCAAGTTATCGTTCATCTCACACCGATTACTTGGACGAGGTACTCTTTCAATGCTCTTACTGCATAGGAAAGACAATTATTAATGTAGATAATAATATTATATATACTAATTTAATGAAATTAAATAATAAAACAATATCAAAAGTTTAATGAGAGAAACTAAGATTTTTTTCAATACAAATTTAGTGACACTTGGGACAATTGGACAATACATTAAATGCATCACAGTCATTTTTAGAACAGAAATAATTTAGACATAGGAAAAAAGGGATAAGGGGAAGAGGGGGTAGGTTGCATACAAACCACCATTATTAACTGATGTAAGCGGGGGGGGGGGCGATAAATTCAGACATAAATTAAAAACAGGGCTGTTTTTAAGTTCAAAATCTTTATTGTTATAAAATTACAATCTGCCTTATTGGGACATAAGTAATTGTGATAAATGTTTTTATTCATACCATATTCACAATTCATCATTCACTCGCACATTCATACAATATTTACAAACAACCCAGAGACCTTCCAAATCAGCATGGTCTCCCTTGGATGCGTAAGAGCAAGAGGAGTCTTGGGAAGTCCCCCATGCTCCTCCATTAGCCGCGTCACCTGATTCGAGCCAGTGGAGGCTGACCGAGAGCACGAGAGCCACAGATGATCTGGACATAATAGGAGAAGGACTCCAAATGTTCACGTATTTATAGCTGGCCACTGGCAATCTTCTATAAATATTATACATTTTAAAATATGAGCTAATTATCAAACATTCGAATTCCTAACTTTAAAAAAAAAATCACTATCTATGCTACCGTGACATTACAAATGGTTCATGTGATAATCTGTGATTAATGTAACAGAAAGTTGCATGGGTTATATTGGAATTATTAGGGGCTATATTTCAGTTTTAGTAGGAGTCTTTAACAATTACAATTTAGTAGGTAACAAAGCAGCCTTTAACAATCCTGATTGCTGTAAAAACTAGTAATCATTGGTTAACTATTTTATTTTGGTTTTCTATACAATAATGTAATAAAACCCACGCGTTATTTATTTGTTATTTACAAGCGCTTTTGGTACTCTGTACTGCCATTCTTACGTGCTCACTTTATTGAGTAACAAGCCATATGCCTCTATCATTAACAACATTCTGAGAATGGTAGCACAGACTGCTGAAAGTGCTTATAAACAACCATTTTTTACTTAATCCGAATTTATTAACTTTAAGCCAGCAAACCATAAAATTCAATAATATATTTAGATGAAATCAACAGGGAGAAGTTAGTATCATTAAAACTGCACAGTTAAACTTTATTATTTTAAAACTACACGTGGTTAGATGAAAATCAATTTCAATCATGGGAGTTATGAACTACATTTAAATTGAATGCCACGTTTTTCATTGTTTCCATTGCCTTATACAGTATAAATTACATTTACTGCGCCCTCCAAAGCAAGTTCAAAACGGACACTGCCAATAAATCAGTTGAATACTCCCCTAAAAATAAAGAATGTACAACCCCAGGCCACAAATCGCCGAACAGTTGATACGGATTGCCTGCACCCCTTACTTGGAGAGACAACCCCATGTGTACCGAGAGGCGATATGAAAAATGTTTGTGGCTCTATAAGGGCTTATTTTGAGCGGGCACGGAATTTCCCTGAGGGCTGACCTGCCTAGTCAGTTGAGGCAATGTGTATCCCAGAAGAGGTAATTTTTTCTCTTTACTCCTGCCTCTGTTTCATTTTTTTTTTATATATTTAGCTTAGTATTTTTATTCGTCAGTTATATAATACAATATCCTTAGTAAAAAAGAACTAAGGAAAATTCGACAACAAGACACAGTTATTTCACTAGCTAAGCCAGAGGGAAATTCTTTTGCTAACAACAACTTTATTATGATAAAATTACAATCTGCCTCGTTGAGCAATAAGTAATTGTGATAAATGAACTCATTCATGCCATATTTACAATTTTCATTCATTCGTTCAGTCATACAGTATTTACAAACAGCCCAGAGACCCCCCAAGTCCTCATGGTTGTCACCTCCCTCGCGTGCGAAGGAGGAAGCGGAGTCTTGGGAAGTCCCCACGGCTCCTACGTCAGCCGCGTCACTGGATAAGAGCCAGCGGAGGCTGACCAACAGCGCGAGAGCCACAGACGCTCAGGAGATGATTGGAGAAACTGGTCATTGCCAGGACTCCCACTGTTACACATTTATAGTCGGCCACGAGGCCACAGTCGTTTTAGTCTCCGAGGAGGATCATGATCAGGATGATGAACACTCATCATCAGGATGAGTGGCGCAGTGCAATGACTGTGCTAGAGGATTGCTCATGAACTTGGAAGGAATGAGTTCAAGAATGTGAAGATGAAGGGTTTGGTACTAACGTAATAAGGGACATTTACTATTGTTCTCAGGACTTGATAATTGAAAGCATTGGTTGTCCACATTGGCTTAGGTATAACTTTGTAGATTAGTAATTTGTTTTCTATTGAGAGATGGGATGTCCTTCGAAGTAGTCTGTACAGTTGTCGAAAGCGTCTGTTTAGTTCTTGACTTTTTAGCCTCATGTCAGTCTTTTGTCGAGATGGAAGCCTAAGTACCGTACTAACTCGGATACAGGGAGAGGAATGTCATTAAAAGAAACTAGCAGAAGGAAAAGGAGCTATATTCAATCACTAAGTTATATGCCTGTATGCTTATCGTTTTATTATTGACGAGGTGAAATGGACGGGCATGTATTTCAGTCGCGTTCGCAGCTGTCCTATTTCGCCTATCAGTTGTTTTTAACTTGCATTTTGTGTCTCTATGTAGTGCATAATGGTATAGTCAGACTTAATCAATTCGGAATTCTTTAGCATTACATTACTAAATTCAAGGCTAATGCAACTGAGGCACAATCCCTGTACAGAAGTAGAAACAACGAGAAAGGCTGTAGGATTTACCCTGAAGATATATTATTTACAAGTTATTTAAAAGGATACTTACAAAATAAACTATTTACAAATTGTGCATTCTCTTATTAACCTTAATCTAACTTACGTATTCGCAAACTAATCCAGACTTACATATACAGTGCCTCTACGCTAACTCATACAACGATGCCTTCTTAATAAGCCTTGACGAAATCACGACTGCTCATCCTGCACCACCCTCCTTGAAATGTTGAAGTGGCCTGTCCCAGTAAACTCCTTCCACTTCTGTATAACTAGCTCTCTGGCTGGTCCATGGCCTCGAAGGAAAGAGAGCATAACATGCCCCTCTTTTGCATTCAAGCACCTTTGGCATATGTCGTGTTAGTATTTGTGGACTTCAGTAGCTTCATCTTGCCCTCAGTCTATTCCTGACTGAAGGGAAGTAGTTCCTGACGGCACTCCTCTTTTAAATAGGAACTGCCACTGCACAAAAGACAACCAAAGCTAAAAATGTTTATAAACAATGGATTTTGTGAATATTTAGAGACGTTTCCTCACTCTGTCACCTGGATCGACGGTTCATTTATGGTACACATAATCATAAAAATTAGGCTTGTTTACATATTTATTTATGTAGTTCTTTATATTATAAGTTGATTGATTAGGATAATAAAACTGTGACAATTTATATCATATGCTAATCGTTTTTCTATAGCAAGTAATGCTGGATCTCAATTTTACCACTAGGCCTTACCACCAATTTATGGCCCACGTGTTTTCTTTTTCGCTAGTTATATAATACTCATTTTTAGTACAAACGTGTACCTCAGTTGAGACTTATGGTATCTCCTTTTTTTTTGTCTTTTAACCCCCTCCTATTCTTAGACTACCTACTTCCGGCAAAGATACCAACACTTGTGGCTTAGCCTTAGCCAAAGAATGTTCAATTGCTGTAACTGATTAATATTTGTATATATACCCAGTGTTTTGATTGTTATTCATGATAAAGTTTTTTAAAAGATTCTTCTCAAACAAAATTATTTAAGTGCTGATAAAGCTTACAGATGTCGATGTCAAGTTCCTGCCGCTGGGGCCAACCGTTTTATTGAATTGATTCGTTATTATAATCGTTGATTCTGTTGATTGTCGCTATGTTTATATTTATCATATATATTTTTTGACAAACATATGTGCCGACCGGGACTACACCCATCGCCCCCCCCCTCCTTAAGTAGGCTTCTGCCCTCAGCCAATGATTAGCTTAGACATATGTAAAGGAAGGAAATTTCCTTCATCTATTGAATTAAAATTGTTATAAAATGAAGAGGTAACATTAGATAACATGATTCACTAGAAACAATCTTGGCGGAGAAAAGTATATTTGATGGTCCGTAGAGCCGTGTCCCGGCCTTCAAAGAAGTGATTTACTCAAGCCGGGGCTTAAGCGGGTAACGCACTCCAAAGTTTAAATAACTTAAGTCACCTCAATTATTGAATTGCTTACTAAATTGACTGTAGTGTTAAATTATCTTTGGAATTCGTATAATATATAATTGATTTGTGAAAGAATTACTATCATGATCGTAACTGTTTTCTTTAGAACATTTTTTGTACATTATATGATTGATAATAAAATAATACAATGCGTTTTATAGGGTACAACCAAGTAGCCATTTCAGGTAAGTAATTACTAATATATTAGACATAAACTATTTCGTTTTATTTTGAATCATACAATGTACAGAAAATGGTTCTAAAAAACCTAATTGTGATCATGATAATGATTATTGAAAAACAAACCGTGTCATAAAATTGTAAAAACAGTGTAAATATGCAATCTTTGACCCTTGACGTGTACTTTAAGATGTTTACCCTCTAGACTAAAGTAAAGTAAAGTAAGTAAACTAAATGAAAAAGTGATGGTAACATTTTTATAAATATATACATATACTTATTATATATAATTATATTATTTATATATGTATATATTTTCTGTCTAGTAAAAGATCCAGAACTGTAAGTGGTAAATTTAATTAACTTTCCTCGAGTAGATGCGTTCTTTTGCAGTAATGAAGCAGGAAACATTTCCATTTAAGGCTTAACAAAAATAAAATGCTTTGATCTCTCTAAGGCATCAGTGTCTTTTACACGTGAATTCTTTTGCCCACATCATGGATACTTATTCAACAAAATCCCAATCGAGATAAGACTCAACACATTTCCTTTTAGGAAAACCAATGGAACATAAACATTTCGATTGAAACAAAGTACGTGAGCAAAAATGTTCATTATTGGTCCGGGGCCTGTTTATTTTTTAAAAATATGTTTGGGTTTAGACAAACTGTTTGATCCCAGAAAAGAAAAGTATCTGGAATTTATTTATGTCAACGGTTTCAGTTGTTACAATTGATCTAAAATATCATTGTAATTATTACAACCTCAGTTTACTCCATAATTATCGTTCGATTAAAATTTAAAGATCGTGAAAATCATTAATAAAATACCATAGAATAGATTTATTTATTTTTCTGATCAATAACAGAGTGATTGAGCTTTGCACATATTTTATGACCGTCATGAGAAATTTGCTATCTATACCTTTTCTTAAGGTACTGAAAATACTTGAACAGACAGACACAAAACTGAAATATTTCCTCAGGGCCTTCCTATATAAAATTGTCCTTGTCCGATAACCTCTTGTAATGTAATTATATACTAATATACCACTTCTCCATATTTATTTAGCAACAAAGAAATTTTTCATTTTTCCCGAACCCTCTCCAGACAATCTATCTTATGTCCTTACCCTATGGATACAATACAACATGATCCTTGGTCCATAGTTGAGAGATTCAGTAAAACTGCATGGCCCATCTGATAGCAGAACGATCAGTGGAGGCAGTCCTAGGGGAACTACGCCCATGGTGCCAATTTTATGGCGTACCAGACACGATAGCTTCTGACACCGGTAGGGAGTTCGATAACGCCTAAATCAGGGCTGAGGTTGCGACCTTGGAGTTCCGTTGGCATTTTAACACCTCAGGACGCCCGAAGAGTCAAGGAGACGTAGGGTGGCTGCCCAGAACGCTCAGTTCACTACCTACGAATTTACTATGGAGAGAAGGGGTTAGAACCCAACGCGGCGATGGAAAAGGCCATCGCGTACGACCACAATATATTCTGCCACCCGTTTCTTTCCGGTCGAGACGCTGTTCGACTTCGAAGATGCCGGTGCGGTAGCAGGAGTACGGTGGTCGATGGTGAACTGGCGGTGCGTGTAGTCAGTAATTGGATCGCACTAGGGAAACCGTAGGTGACCGTTCGGGGAAGGCTTGAGGACAAGGCGGGTGACAACCTCGAAGTCCAAGATATTCTGGGCAAACTCAAACTTGGCGTGTTCGTGTACCGGAGAAAAGGTGCCAACTAGTGTGGTACGAGGGTCCTTTCCGAGTGATCGCTCTCCGCGAATATAACGTGGTCACTATATATATAAGGCTCGTGGTATAGCAATGTTAGACCTAATATAACGTTACCCCATACCTTACCCATTTCTGTTTATTTGAGCCAGAAGGGGTTGAGGCTGTCAAAATATATAGAGCATTAGAAGCAGAATAAAAACAGTTTAAACCTAGCCGTTGTTCAAATATCATTTCCCTTTACTCTCGTTCTTTTTTTTTAATAGTCTAAAGCCGATAGACGATAACTTAAGGTTTGGACATCGTAGGTAGCCTAATCCTCAAGTTAACGGGATGTAAACATCCTGAATGTATATAGAGAGGCTTTAAAAAGCTCAATAAACAGTCTTGTGACAACTTTCCATCTGCGATTTCATTCAACCTCTTTCCTTTTTCTTCACGTTTTTCGTTGATGATCATTAACTGGTGCCGAAACCAGGGAGCGGAGTGGGTTTGAGTCATTGACGTGCGAGTTGGCTTTTATTTTTTTTTCCTTCTCATTCGCTTTCGTGTTATTTAAAGTAGGTAAGCGAAATGGTGGAGTTGCGGCCGGCAGCGTTTGAAGTTCCACAGTTACCTCACGAACCCATGGCTGAAGCCCATGCGAACTCACTGGAAAATATCTTCCGACTGTTTTGAGAAATAAAATCTCCAAGACAGAATAGTGGACAGTAGGCTGCAGTCCTGGTAGTCCACTACAATAAATTAAATGAGAAAAAGAGAGAGATAGTGCCGAGGAAGTGGAGGGCAGGATGGGGTTTCTGTCTACGATCTTAAAGGTGCAATTGGAGACGGGAAGAAAGAAAGGGTTCCCTAATGAGCGATCGTCCCTCGAATGTGCCCAGGCGATGGTTGATGCTAGGGCAAGATAGGAAGAAGTGAAATTGCACAAAGATGACAAAGATTGGAGCCGGATCTCATATAGGAGAAACAGGACCCCGAAAGCGGTGTGGGAGATACAGGAAATGCCGTTTGCTGGGAGAGAAAATTGGCAGGGACGAGGCCGAGGTACGCTCCTTGGAAATTTCATGGCTGTGGAAAGACGGGTCATCGGGTAGGTCCGTGCCCTCGCACTAAGTGCTTTGAGTGTGGGGAAGAAGGACACATAGCAAGTCAATTTCCATACGTGTTTCGTCAAAAGGGATTTCACAAATCAGAACCAAAGGAGGTGACTAACCAGAAATTCCGGGAGAGGTGGAGCGCGACTCCTATAGAAAATGGATCATCGGGGGACGAGTCATCAGTGACGTTGGAGACAGACGGGGAGGAGGCAGAAGACGAGAGTGGCAGAAGAAAGCATCGCGTGGATGGGAGTGGCGTACGGAGGCCTGAGGAGAGTGGCAGCAGAGAGGCGTCCGCATCCTAAGGTGCAATACAGTGCGGGAAAGAATGTGCGGGTTGCCAATTATTGAGTTCGAGAAGGGGGAGAGGTGGCTGATTGATACAGGAAGCACCAATACAATTATATCTCGTGGTGCGTTAGAGAGGTTGCGTGGAGGAGAGAGGGCACACCAGATCAAGGTATGTAGGTGTAAATTACTTACTCTAGGGGGACCCTGCGAAGTAATGGGAGAAGCGGTCGTAAAAGTACACATCGTTGAACACATGCCACGGGAATATCAGATAATAGTGGGGTGTGATCTACTTGGGAAAAGTAGGCGCGTGGATAGTAAACGAGGGTGAGAACTGGAGGATCAAACTAGGGAAGCGAACTATGGAAGCCGGGGGGGGGGGGGGGAGGTTAAGGTGTGAAACGGTAGTGCAATACAATCTGGATATCGTATATAAGCCAGGGAAAGACAACGTCGTGGTAGATTGGCTGTCGCGCGCTATTACGGTGAACGACATAGAGGAGGAGGTATCATCGAGCGGTATGAGGCAATTTATTGAGGAATGGATGGCTGGAGAAGCGGGCAGGACCAGCACGCGGGAAGATAGTGACAGGAGTGCGGACCCATTATCAGACGAGTCTATAGGGGAGAAACCACGGGATAAGGGGACGACAGATGAAACCATCAATGATAAGCGGAGGCAGATCATTTGGAAAACTAAACATCAGGTACTCTGAAAATACTCCATAGTACGTACGGTAGGAGTCAGATCGCGACAATTTGGTAACCGCCGGGAGTTCGGGGTGATCCAATTTGTCAGTCCCGGAAGGTCGTTTACATGAATATCCCGAATGTAAATAGAGAGGATTAAGAAAGCTCAATAAACATTCCTGTGACAACTTTCCATGTGTGCTTTCATTCAACCTCTTTTCTATTTCTTCAAGTTTTTTGTTATACATATATATATACATGTACGTTCATGTTTCTTGATTTAAATGGCAGTCCTAAGTATAAAAGGACTACAAACTATTTGATTTCTATCACAAGACAAATTCAAAATGTTATTCAGATTTATTGATATTGATGTTCTGCCTTTTTTTTTTTTTTTAAATATTTTTAGCCAGGTTCGTTAATTAAGTGTAGGCGTTGATGAACACTCAAGTCACTTGATACTTATGCAAGAAGCAAAGGTTTTGGGCTCACTTATTTTCCAGGAAGGTAAAGTCTCACCAATGTGTTGCGATTTTTTCACACACGAAATAGGTAAATAATTACTTCCGGGTAAAGTACTTCCGTGAAACTTCATAAGTCGTTATTTAAACGTCAGTCAGTGCGAATGTTATCTTATCCGCAAAATGATTCAATATATATCTGCTGTGCGTCAATAAAGAGACTAAAAAAAACATAAACTCGGGTTACATTTTGAAGAATATTCCACAGAAACAAAAGTAGTGTCTATTTTCTATCTATTATAAATAGACGAAGAGGAGAAAACATGTTCATATGATTGCAAATAAACTTAGAAAGAATGGAATATAGACGAATATCGAGAGACATGAAAAGTAAGGAAATTGCGTATTCTAAAAAGGCCTTACTCAAAGAAATGTGATGACAGTGCCGGGCTCAAGTGAGAGTTCAATAAGATGATAAGAAATGTATAAGACACAGATGAGAAAGGAAATATTCTTAAGTTTACGCATGATTAGGTTTCAGTAGATCAAAGGAAGTCCCATCGAGCGCTCCAGGGGACTGACTGCGTAAGACTACCTAACATAAAAGAATGAAATGAAATTGATCAACATGAATGAATGGGATGGATCATCCTAAACAATCACGGAGGCTTTAACTGAGTGGTATAAAATTAAAAACTATGAATGATAGTAATATAAGATATAACGCATTTAATAAATTAGCATGACAACTTCCTCACGCGCATGCGAGGTATAAGAAAAAATAACCTATGCTTCTATAAATATACTAATATATTACTGAGCGTGTTATTATGTGGCTAAACCTAAATCGAAACCACACTTGAAGGAGGTACAATTCACAATATAATACTTTAAATATGCAAATTTAAGACAGGGGACTGCTAAATGCCAATTATTTCCGAAAATCTGTCCATCTATCAATACATCGCCAATCTGTGGTACATAATACCTAAAGCATTGAAAGGTGTATTTCCTCTCAAGTTGAGGATTAACATCGTATAACTGATATGTCCAAAAATTTTGGTTTGTGTATAACCAGTTTTCAGGGTATGTTCACGCATCTAGAAAATTTCTCAGGACACGAAATCATTATCATACTATACATGATTAAATTGTTTTATGAGAAATATTTCTCAGCTGGCATTACGCAGAAGCATGTATATTTTTTAAGTTCGTTGGTTGTTGGAGCCCTTAAAATCAATTTAAACCAAAAATCCATCACAAGCGGAGCTTAAAAGCGACAAAAAATCAATTTTAAGGACCAGAGTACCTGGTGTGGCTGAAACACAAGTATTATTTGTATCTCCAATTTGAAGAATTCGAAAGAAAGAGTTCCAAAGGGTCTTTGAAAATGGGCTTAAACGTTATTGAAGAGTAACAAACTCGACTTCCCTATAGATACCTGTAATGAAACACAAATGGTGTTCTTTGATAGATTTCTCGGGAAAACAAATCTCATAAAATATATTCAAGAATATTTATTACGTAAATAATTTTAATGCTAATAATTTTTTTAAAAATACCTATTACTATAAAAAAATATAAAAACTAAGAATTAATTATAAGAAGTTCTATTGGAGCTTTGATTTGTATTGTTATTAATTACCATTTGCACACATCTTAATTAATGGTATCATTTTTTGTGAATCATTTAGACGTCTAGATTACCTTTAATGTACGATGATTACAACTGCCTAAGATTATTTGTATATGGGCGTAAGTGTTTTCCACTCAAATCTATTTCTAATGATGCAAACCAGGTGATATGCTATTTACAGCTATTTGTTTCTATCCTCAATGAAAATAGAAAATACAAATAAATAATTAATATTACTTATTAGGGTGGGGACACGTACCAGCAACGCCGTCTTGTTAAATGTAAAAAAATAACCAGCATGTGGTGATGCACAGATCAACCACAATATCTATAAAGAGGACATTTATAATACCTGCCAAAAATTAAATGAAACCCTTGAGAGCTATTCCTCTAGATTAGAGCACCACATGTGGAAGTCGTGTGCCTGAATGACTGAGCCGTGCGGTCTGCGTTAAAGCGGCAGCAAAGAGAATTACGCTGGCAGTCACTGGGCAAACACCCTCCTCATTCCAGCCAATAATCTCCCAGATTATGCTCAATAATTTATTGTTTAAGCCGACACCAGCGTCCCAAGTGCCAAACTCTCCGATTCCATTCAATTTATAGTTCTGGGTAGAATTCCCATGGCGGGCCCTTATTGTCAACCTGTTACTCCGGCTATGTGCCAAACTTTAGAAATTTCTTTTCTGACGACACATATTTGTGATTAGTTACCTTCATAAATCTGTATAAATGAATGGTTATTCAAGGTTTTATTAAAGCGTAGTTTAAACGTCAATCACGGGTCATTTTGTTTCAAAAAAAACCCGAAAAAGTCTTATGAATTCAATAATATCTTTATTATTCTGGGACTATGTCCCTTAAGAACAAACATTAAATTTAACACCAAGTAGGCTCTTTGACAGAGTATCAATCCCTGCTAACATTTACAATGTGAAAAATAGAATATAAAAAAAATACAAAAATATAATGATTAAAGAAAAGGTAAAATAGAAAATGTAAATGAATGTATATTTATTTATGCGGAAGTAATTATTTTACCTATTTGGTGTGCAAAAAAATCACACGCATTTGTGAGACTTTATGAGACTTTACCTTCCTGGAAAATAAGTCAGCCCAAAATCTTTGCTTCTTGCTCAAGTCTCAAGTGACTTGAAGAACAAAGTTCATTTGGGTACTCCTACACTTAATTAACAAACCTGGCTAAAAATATTTGAAAAAAAGGCAGAACATGAATATCAATAAATCTGAATAACATTTTAAATTTGTCTTGTGCTAGAAATAAAATAGTTTGTAGTCCTTCGCAAGTTCGCATTTTCTTGACATTCCGTTGTCAAAAGAAGTAATCTCTAAAATCCATTAGTTTTTTGTTTTTTTTTGCCCTTAGCTCTTTAATTATAAGATTAACGATGAGGAAAAAATAAAGGAATATTTGGGTTGGGCGGATTCTTGATATATCGATCGTTGTCTAGTAACTCCCCAAATAAAATCCTTTTGTGAGAATGAAATGAAAGGTAGAATGTTGGATGAATGAATCAGATCTCATGACACGTTTATCCGCCACCCGACTATGGGAGATTTCTGAAAAAAAAAGACACTTTTCATTTAAGCAATGTTAACTGATTGAATTAACGGAAGTTTGTTCCGGTCCTCTAAATGGTGATAGATGAGAAAAATAGAATTCACTTCTATATGTAAAGCGTATAACGAAACCCAGAGCTGCAAGCTAAGACCAGTCTAGAATAATAATTTTCCCACGTTTGCTGGGACATTGAAGCGTGGAATTTTCACAAACTTTGTAATCCAATCCCCGCCTGAATTTCTTCTCAGGATACTTGTTTGCAAATCAGAAATCATAAAGTAAAATAGTACTTTTTTTCATTATCTATGCAAATATTTTGAGTAGAATAAACTATAAAGCTGCTATTAATATTTCCAAAGCCCCGATTAATATTGTGAATATAGTAATTTTCTTTTAATTTTCATTGTAGATTATCATGATACATTGTGTTTTCAATCTTTTCAATCTTAGAGCTGTAGAAAAGTTTTAAAATCAAAATGATTTTTGTATACAATCAGCTAGGTCGACATATAGTTTTATGGAAGATTTAATTAGATTTGTATGTACTTTGCGGTATAAAAGGGTTATGAATTCGTCTTTTGCACGTTTTCTGAGTAGAATATCTTTGACTTTTGTTCTAAGTTATGTTGGGTATTTTCTTTTTAGATTATGAACAAACCTGCAAATATGCTGTGACAATCAAATTGTACAACATGGCAAAAATGTACAAATGTATCTTTTTTTACAAAAAATACCAATGCATATGTATAGATTTCTCATTTTGGTAAGACTGATAAGAGTGATTAACATTTTGATTGAGATTGATTTACTTTAGAAAAACTCATATGCTACGTACAAACACCAAGAACCGACAAACAAATGAAAGCAGACTGTGAGCAAGATCCAATCGCTATGGTTTAATATTGTCTCAGTTTAGTAGTAAACATGTCCTATTTATATTATCATATAATACAAAATGTCCTAAAAGGTGATGTATGTTATATACAGATATCAACTGCTTTCAATAACCATCCTAATTCCATTATTAAAGAAATTGTGACATCTTGTGGTTTTCAGTTTCCCATGTGAAAGTTCAATCCGTTAATCCCTAGACACTACAACATGACTTCTGGTCTAAAAAACTCCCTTGAGGAAAGTCAGTCCCTCTACATCTCCGAAATCTATGATTACTTAAACTTGGAAGACGGTAGTCTCCATAATTGCTAAAGTCTTTTCTTTAGCAGACTCGCCCATTCTACCACAGAAGCGATCTTCCATCCTGAAGAATTACTGCTTTCAGCCTATGAAACTCATTCTAGACTCATTCTATAAAACTAAAATTAGAGGAATTAATTTCTTAAATTTATTAATAAATAAAACCAACCAGTATCATTAGTTTTTATGGCTACAAACTAAGAAACCGTTGCAACAGGGTAAAATCGAGCATTATGTTCAATTTTTCATTCTAAATATTTGAAAGAAGATATAAAGCAATTATGACTACATCGTTACTTAAACCTTTATTTTAAACAATTACTTCTGCAGATATACTATACAGGCATTGTATATATGATATATACTATCCATATTTTATCACTGTTTAAACATGTCCCTTAAATCGATTAATTTCCTATAGTAACCCAAATTGTAAGGTTGTTGTTCTTAGAATATCTGTAATGAACTCATCTTTGAATACTCTGTGTAATTAACTTTTGTATTGTACATTGGTTTGTCAAACGTTATTCTTATGCACTTATACTAGGTCATCTGAAGTTTGATGATATTAGGAGTGATATCGTGGCACCATGACGTAGTTATAGATTTTTGTTTAAAAGTTTTTAAATTACTCTACATGTGTATGGTCAAAATAACTCCTAGCCAGTTTATTAAGTCAACCATATCAAATATTTTCGAACTTTGTAAGCATTATTAATGAAGTTATAATTTATTCTTCAGACATGAATTTTTCATATAATTTATTATGAATTTTTTTTCATTGTGACTGTTAATGTGAAATTTGTTTTTAATGTCATAAGTATTTCATGAAGATTTTCATCTCTTTAGTTCTCTTCTATTAAATTTCCTTATAACTACGTTTGACTTTTCAGGAATATATTTTTTTCATAAGTTTGTTAAATGTTAAGATATAAGAATTTCAAAATTAAAAACATTTCTTCTTACATGTTGCATTTTAATAGATGCGCTATGAATCAAGCTTTTATTTTAATGGACCCGCTTGTGATGTCACAAGTACTTTAAAATGAGTATATTTCACTTTGGCAAGAAAAGTAATTAAACTTTCATCAAATTAGTTTTCTAGAAGAAAAAAAACACAAGTAATCCATTCCACGGTCTGCTTTGCTTTAGTTTGGTTGTAGTTAAGTGATTAAACTTACCTTTGTCTGCCTGCAGATTAATGTTTAAAATTAGTACAAAAGCTGGACGATCTCTTTCTTGATATTATTATTTTTATACTACGGTAATATATTCCAATTGGAGAGCAGAACGGGGTCAATTTAACTACGGCTACGAGAGAAAACAATCCTGCTAGTGCGAGGGAAGGCATGAAAATGAAAATAAAATAGAATAAAAAAAACAGGGGGAAAACACGGGAAAAAAGGGAAGACAGGATGAAAAGAAGCGGCCGGTTTGGAGCAGCAGTCAGGAGCGCGGCTAAATGTAGAATGTTGGAGAGTTCTCGCCTGATATTGACACCGGTTCTTTTTTGTATTCCAGCCCCCCCCCCCCCCCCCGCTCCCCGTCACCGGGAAGATTCCCTGTACAGTGTGTTGTTTGCTTCATGGTCATGTTGGACATGGATAATGGTTTTGTTTTCAATGTATTATTCTCTTCAATTTTCTTGTTCACTGTATAGTATGCACACATTATTATTGAGATTAATTTTTGATTTGAGGATCAGTTTTCAGACCATTTCCCCCCTGATTAGCAGCGTTCATTCACATCAATTAAGGACAGATCTTTATATATGATATTAAGTAAGGTATTGACCAATATCGTTTTCTTTTTCAGTCCGACCACTACCAGCATAGACCATAGCGATTGTCTTGGAATAAAAATGCAGGTGGAACACTAAGAACCGGATAGGTTGATTCTAAATGTAATATATCAATCAAATAGTATTATATTATCTATCAAGGTACCTTGATATTATCTATCAAGGTAATATCAATGGATTGAGGTTTTCAACAGTTAGTTCAGTTCCAAGTTTTCAGGCTAACGCAAGTATGCCTTAAATTCTTTGATATAACCGCAGAAGTTAATACTGAAGAATGTAGGTAACTGTGTTTTAAGTGAAGTACGCACTGAATGATCTATATATTTTTTTTTTTTCAAATTTGTTAATATTTACAATACTTACAATTAATCGAAATGAACGATGATTACACTTAGTATAGGTGTGTGCCGAACGTCATGTATCGGCCCAGGTTGATGCCTAGGTAGCATATGCTATTGGCAAGTTTGCAATCAGTCCCGTCTATGTTTAAGCTGGGTGGAAGCTTTCTTTTCCCGTGCTGGTGGAACGATAAAACGATCCCTTGCGTCTTGACTGGGTTTACCTGAATGTGGACAGCTCGTAGCCTGTCGATGATTAACTGACTGGCGCCCTCTGCAGCCTTTAGTGCTTTGTGACATGGGTCTCGGTCTGGGGCACTGTTCTCGACAGTGTCGTTTGGGCTGTTGGAATCCCTCAACATTGTCGGGAATTTCGTTTTTGGGGAAGCACGTGAGTCATATGTGACTTTTCTGGGGTCCCTATGGCTTCTCATTACTCTATGAAGGTCCGTGCGACGCACGTCTAGTTAAGGGGGAGAGCCTCACTGATAATAGTTAATATACTCACCTATCTTCAAGGGAACAAAGTGCCACTGACTAAAATATTGCCGCAATGGAAGCTGGATAGCGTCTCTTGTTGTTCAGAAACTATGCATTCAGTTTTAACACAACGAGAGCTATGTTAATTTCAAGAGAAGACAACCTTTCTGAATGTTTCACACTTTAGTTTTTTATTTTTTTTTATCTTAGCTCTCAAACTTATAAAAAATAGGATGTGGGAAAAATAAAGGAAAATTTTTTAGGGCTGATGAGTGCCTTAAATAATTTTGTGGCACTTTAGTTGCAACAATCGATTTCCATCTTATATGTACTGTAGCTATGCGATATACAGCGAGGGTATAGAATATCGTTGAACTAGTTCTAAGATGCTTTTGTAATACTAGTTTTATTTTGTAATTTAAAGGTGATATCCCCTCTGGCTGATTATATGAACTAACACTAACTTAAAAACTAGCTTAAAACTAACTTAACCTAAGTTTCTTGTACAATCAGTTGCCATCGATGGAGAAACGGTGGTGGAGTCATGGTATTGAACACCGGGTTTGTGGCGTCCTGCAACCAGTCAAAATACTTGATGCGTCACGGAGGATGAATTCACCCACCATCAGCTGGCCAAGAGACAGGTCGGCGTTCTTTAGTCTCATAAGTGAAGTACGCCGGACCAATTTTCTCATTTTGGGGCTCTGAAACTCGAATGTTCCGAACATATACACTACATGGTCAATGATTAAGTTATGATTAATCACTACATGATTTATGAGAACATAGGAGCGAGACCAGAACAGGTCTCCAGTGTTGGAATCTCCTTGCCAGTTTCTTAAATACTTATTAAATTTATTTAAAAAAAAAAAAATTTGTAACCTAAGTAACATAGCCTATTCGCCAACTGGTGAATTTCTGTCCTTGATGTGTCCTCATTCATAGGGAACAGTATGCAATAGCTCTTGAAAAGTCACATAAGAAAGCTCAACGTCAGAGAGAAGTTGGAAAGTACAATAGGGTGCCGATTTCTTTTTCTATATCAATATTATTTAAGCATACTCTCCGTAACTCTATCTTAATAAAAATATATACCGTGTAGCCTGATATGTTAGCTGTTGTACTTTCATACTTTAAAAACCATACAATGCATTTTACAAACATTTCAGAAGAACACGCAGGCAGATAGACAGGCAAAACGTCTTATGAATCCAATTCAGATCAGAAAATCTTGGGGGAGGGTCTTGTATTGACGTGGTGAAGTAGGGAGAACGGAAAAATCCTATCCGTCCCAAAAACATCCAGGTATAAAGCTAAGTAGTATTTAAAAAAATATCGTAAATTTTTTATGGTTTGATTCTCATCTCCAAAAACCATTTACGACTCCTTGTGCTGGAATGGACTTGGTTCAATGAATGAATGCATAACCTATCCATCCAAACTTGCCATATTATGTGTATATATAT
The DNA here is from genome assembly GCA_930367205.1 of Acanthosoma haemorrhoidale. Lineage (NCBI taxonomy): Eukaryota > Metazoa > Arthropoda > Insecta > Hemiptera > Acanthosomatidae > Acanthosoma > Acanthosoma haemorrhoidale. The sequence goes on along the minus strand of OV884014.1, from coordinate 95,353,402 downwards.
ATATATATATATATATATATATATATATATATAATATATTAAACTAACAGACAGAAGTACATGGGAGTACTGTTTATAGTACTATTTACTATGATGGTAATATTACTCATAACTTTTTTTTACATTTATTCACTATTAATCCTGTTCACAAGATAAATTGTTATCAAACATATATATATATATATATATATCTATTGTTTTTTGGAATATATATTGTTCCAATTGCACAATCTAATGTTTCTTGCTTTAAAAAATCTTCAAAACTACCAAAGAAAAGTGTTCATTGATCAAATGACTTTCGCAATGGACACTCAATGTGGAATGTTATCCTACTCGCAGTAAAGGACTGCCTCCAGTTTCCTAGGGGTTATGGGGCACGTTCGAATGCTTTGAACCTCCCTTTGTAGAAGGTCCTCAAGTCCTCTCAATAGGTTTGAGGTCGTGTACCCCGGCTGGAAACGGTAGGTTAATTGATAGGGCCCTTTCAAGTATTCCTATCTCAGTTCTCATTAACAGATGGGGATGCAATCTTATACTGTTTCGGGGATTCAGAGTTACAACATTACTACTTAGTTCTGCTATCAATGAACATAGCCTTTAACTCTTAATAGATATCTGAAGTCACTACCGCGAATACCTGTTGTTGAGTCTCTACAATACCTGAAAAATACCTTTGTCAGGGATATTGGTATCTCGTTTCACTGTATAATTTTCCATTCTGAATATTCTTTGGCATTTAAACAGCAGGTAGTTTACTAAAAAACTTATAGTTAGTAACAGGCCTTGAGTGAGGGATAGAATAGTTTTCGTTTGGCATTTTTGAATTGTGCTATTTATAAATTCCATAGCAGTTAAACGTTTCAAAGGTCAGCATATTTTCCTGTGAGCAGTCTTGCAGGACTATATACTTCATATTTTTTATACCTTTGAAAAGAAAAAACTATCTTTGGCATTAAGTTTTCATGAAGTCCTCAATGGATAAAAATCCAACAAGGTTAGGAGGCCGTCTTTATATGTTTTTTGACTAATTCTCATAACAGCAGTTATTTGGTGCTTACTAATATTAAGTGTAACACCTTGCAGATAAAATTGTTTTTTTTAAAGATGCACTATTAAATCAATATCAATATACCAATAGTACGTTTAGTGACTCTATCCGTAAAAGAATTAGCTTGGAGATTCATAACCTATTATGGGCAGAAGAGTAACATATCAAAATGTGTTATGCAGTACCTGAGTTTATCTTGTACATTTGTACCCATGTAGCCTGAGTATTTATGTAACCCAATGTTAAATTAAAAAGACAGATTCAGGAATGAATTATGTCAATAGAGTAAAATCTGAATAATGTTATCAGCAAGTAATTATAGTTATAACTTCTTCATTGTGCTAAAGTTACAATTTTCCTAATTAGGCAATAAGTAATTGAGCTAAATCTTGTCATTCATATCATATTTACAGTTCATCATTTACTCGCTCATTCATACAATATTTACAAACACCAAAGAGGGCTCCCAAATCCACATATTTGTCACCTCTCTCGCATGCGAAAGAGGAAGTGGAGTCTTGGAAATTCCCCCACGCTCCTCCGTCAGCCACGTCACCGGATACGAGCCGGTGGAGGCTGACCGAGAGCACGAGAGCCACAGACGCTCAGGACGTGATTGGAGAAACCGGCCATTGCCAGGACTCCAACTGTCACGCATTTATAGCAGGTCACAAGGCCACTGCCGTTTCAGTTTTCAAGGAGGATTAATTATGATTATAAAAATCCTAAAATTAAACTTTATACAAACTCACTATAATATTAATTTTTGCGTCAAACACGGTTATAAGCAACCTGCTTGGTTGTTACTGGGTGAAATAATAAATTTAAGTACAAACTCTATAAGTGAACCGTGCTGGAAACTTAAAGTTGTCCGTGGGAGGATTATGGTCTCAAATCCAGCATTAACAGAATAGCCCTGTGACTTGTGTATTCTGATCAAGCTTTACTGGAAATTGCAATCCAGGAAAGTCATAAGGGTGGCTTGTCGGAATGAATGGTATCGGTGGGATAAAAACTGGCTCTTCCGATCGTTTTAAGACGCTCTAAATTACATGTTATGCCGGAGTTTTTCTCATTTCTACAATATTCTGAAGCCTTGTACCAAGTTCTATTAGTTTTAAAACTAATTCAGAAGTTTCTTCAGAGTTCTATTCAACTTGTGGACTGTAACTAATCAACTAAGCGAGCCCCGAAGCAATGTATTTGGCTCTTAATGTTGGACATTAATTCCTTCCCACAGCCCAGGATATTGTAACTGAACTTGGATTTAAACGGCATAATATTGCTTGTTCTCAATGTTAATTATCACCCCTTTTTCTTGCTAGAGATGCATTCGGCGTCTTACCAGCACAGAGGTTTACTAGATTGGAGGTCAAATGTGCTCCAAGTTGAAAATTGAGTCACGCTGAAATACATCCATTTAAATATATATCATTATATTATTGTCACATAATAGCCTGTACTATAATTTACCATAGATAAACAATGGAATAATACAAGCATTCGCATTTTTTTTTTTATACCACTTATTTATATATTTTGATCAGAAACCCTTGAAGAAATCATTTGTTATGTTTTAGAAAAAAAAAACGTTTAAATTAATTAATGTGTGTGGCAAGTGTTTATTAAATATAATAAAATATTTTGCTCTTGCGAACCTGAAACGAAATGTTTGTTATATATCCTGTAGACTACTTTTGAAAAATTAGTGTCACCTACAACTTTTGGTTTATACTGTTTTGCTGACCGCCTTTGAGTTGAAACGATTTATAAGTTTGCACCGGCGGATCGGAGCCCCTCGTGCAGAATAAGAATAAGCTTTCATTTCCTCTTTTTCTGCTTGGCTGTCAATTGAGCGTCGGGACGTGCCGTACCACGGTTAAGAACTTAGTAAGTCGGTCGATAGCTTGTGACGAAAATTCAAAAGTAATAATATTGAGTGTTTCAGTTAAATTAAATATTTGGTATGGATTTCAAATACGTGCTGCAATAATGATTGTGTTATCCTCAAACCATAAGCATTGCAAAAGGTCTGTTAAGCATGATCTAAGTATTTCGCTGCGTTGACAGGATTCAATGTAATTCTAGTTTTAGAGACTCTCTATCTCACACCTCACTCAGTAGATTAACCTATCAAATATAACTCATCAAATCATACCTTGAATTTATTATACTGCGTATTGAATCTGAATTTTCACTTGTAATTAGGACAAGATTCATAAATATTTTTCATTTGAACTATACACAAAACTTTATTTCTCGGAAACAATATTCCAAGCTTTAAATTACTGTTTACATTTAGCTCCCAATTTCGGTTTTTATTTCTAGTAAGCTGTTTAAGCATCTATCTGTAAGTGTTTAGTGTCTTTATAGTTCCTGATACTTAAATACAGAGCTAAACTGAACTAATTGTTTCTTTAGAATGTATGAATTCATGAACTATGATCATTTTCCAGAGGTGAATTACGGGCTTTATTTTTAGGTATGAACAGATAACTAAGTAAATAGATAAATCAAATTATTATTATTCTAGAAAAAAGTGATTAAAAAATATAGAATAGCAAGAAAATGGAATAAAATATCACAACGAATAAATAAAAGAATAATGAAAAAAATTAAAAAATAAGACATTTATAGAAAATAAATATTCATAGTTACATATTTTTTCTGCAGTCGTACCTATGTGCCAGGTAAGTACTTTTAGATGTTCTGCCTGAATGTACTCGTAAAGTGATAAATCGGTTAACTGTTGAATCCAATAGTGAACCGGAAAAATAAAGGAACTAAGTCCCACTCACAAATTATCAATTTATCACACAAATTATTGATGAGTTAGTGTTGATATTGGTTTGTGGTCATCCAGCTAATTTTCCATGATCTATAAATGAGTGTGAACCCATTATACTGATTAAAGATTCGTCGCTCCCTATTACACTCAATTTTTGAATCTAGATTTTACCACCAACTTACTTCTCTTCAGTTTTCACAATTCGTCATCTTACTTATACACCATATCTCCTTTCAGTAGATGATTCTTCATCTAATTCAAGCTATACATGAATCAATTTGTCTCGAGTAATTATCTCTTTATTTTACTCATCCTATACCAGCACGATAGTTATAGAAAGTTTTACATTTTTATTCGTTTATGTATTTTGTTTATTTATCATTACGAAATTGGTTTTGTCTCAATCCAACATATAATGCTATTACATGACCAGAGAGAGATCACCTTGCATAAAAAATTCATGTCACCTATTTAGTACTTAAACGAATTCTCGGACGATGTGTTTTAATTTGAAGTATGACCTTAAAGTTTTTATTATTATTTTATTTCCTTTCATATACTATTGATCCTTGTTTGTTGGTCAGAGTTGTTTTTAATAATTTTTAAATGTGTTATTATTATTAAGGACTCAGAATAATTTATTTCTAAGCAAGTAATTTCGCTTTATATAACTTTATTATTCATAGGGGGCGAAGGTCCTGAAATAGATTTGTGTCATTTTAATTTCTATATTTAGGTAAAATAGAATAAATAAGAATGGAAACTGTTAGTGTTAGAGTTAATATTGATATTTTCTGAATAGTTTTTTTAAAAATTAAATTATGACATAAAGAAAAGCTTGTAAATATTTAAACGACCAACGAGGGTAATGTGAAATTCCTAGTTTTGAATTGTTCATGACTTAAATGTGGGCAGCCAACGAAGACACGACTATGGAGGGAACATTTCGTATGCTTCACAGCGTAATAGAAAGCGGGCGGGGTGGGAGTGTTAATTTTCACCGAGGCCCAGCTCCAGTTACTAAAATGAATATTTTATCAGCTTACTAGGGGGACTGTTAAAACGGAAGAGGCTCAATAGTGGGCAGGGACTGCATTAGCCTCCGAATGGCTGACTTAGAGCACAGATAAGTCTCGTCTTCCTTTTAGTCCGTAAATGGTTTAATTAACATCATCCCTGCACCACCGCTGACTTCAAACCCTTATTACAACTACACTCGTGATCATTGTAAGCGCGTATTCCCTCATGACTAAAAGCTCAGTATTCTATTTAATTGAATTCCTTTGAACGATGGCATTGTGAGATTATTGTTAAATCATTGGAATTCGGAGTGGTTTGTTTGATCCAATTGAGCAGTATCCCCCGAACATCAAGGGCATCCAATCCTTACTAGCTAAAGTCGTAAGGACGTAGGTTAGTGGAACTGTTTATTTAGCAAATAAAACCCGTGGCAATGGCTTTTAATTTCCCACAAGATGTCATTTCCTCAAAATTTTATTTTTTTTATATAGAAACATTTTTATTATGATAAAATTACAATCTGCCTGGTTAGGCAATAAGTAATTGTCATAAATGTTCTCATTCATACCATATTTACCATTTTTATTAAATCGTTCATTATTTACAATATATATATATACAATATATACAGTATTTACAAGCCCATAGACCTCCCAAATCCACATGATTGTCACCTCCCTCGCATGTGTAAGAGGAAGTGGAGTCTCGGGAATCCCTCACACTCCTCCATCAGCCGCGTCACAGGAAACGAGCCATTGGAGGCTGACGAAGATTGCGAGAGCCACATACACTCACGATTGGAAAAACTGATTTCCACTGCCACCACTACTGTGGAAAATAAACATAAAGACATATGGACAATCACCTCGTTACTTATAGACTCCCGTAGGATAAAAAACTTTAGTGAAAATGGTTTCACGGTTCATTTGGTTTACTGATTTACTAAAATTAAATAGAATGGTATAAGCTCATGGGATTCTATCGATCCTGTTTTTATGTAGACGAGGAAAATCGATAAATCTCTAGTCATCCGAGACTTCCATCAACAAAACAAATAAATCATTGGTCCGGGAAGTGCTTTTAAGCCGCCAGCGAGGTTCGGCCCGTTGTATGATAGATGCTTATATGCTTATATCTGAAAGGTTTCTTATTTTTTCCTTTTTTTTTTTTTTTGTTTGTCTACTTCTTGTTTCCGAAAAAAACAAATGTACCTCAGTCAGTTTAGTCCCGAACCACAAGTTCAGAATATTAAAATAAGCTCTTCAAGTTCGGATGTAATAATTTTAGGTTTCAAATGACACCATTATTCGTTTCATTTCATCGGCTTTTTTGATTGGCAAGAGTTTTCAACGGCCCACGTCTGAATAGCTCATGACAATCGTACAAAGGAGTTCATTAAAAACAAAAACATCTAAAAAAAATCAAATACACAATTACTTTTAAAGGATATAAGCTGTATAAATATTTAAAATATCAAAAAAAAGTATATGAATACGACAAATTATACTCACTAGTCCTTGGTACAATCAGGTAACATCTGGGATGCCTTTTCCTATCAGATGCCCCAATGCTGTGCCGAGCATTTTTTCTTCTTTTATTTATTGAAGACAAAAATATAAACAAATTGAGATAATTGTCAAAATGGGGTATTTGTGCTGCTGCGAGGTTGTACAAGCTGACTAAAATTGGGAAGAGTGAAGGAGATATTGTGTTGTACACTGGACAGGCCAGTGAGTTCAGCGGGATCATCCATCGCTGGATAATCGATGTTTTCGTGCAGCTTACGATTTTCGCATTTCTGAAATGATAACAAAATTCGTAAGTATCTGTTTCTGAAGTTTCTGGAACCATTTTTCCGCCTCTTCCATTGGATGACTAAAATGCAAGGACTCTCGCGTATTATCTGCTTATGATGCAGTGATAAATTATGGGGTTTCAGCAACTGTGATAACCGGTTAAATTTAGTGCGTGCTTGCTTTAGTTTTCTAGGGCATTAGCAACAGAAACGGAGTCATAAAGCATGACTTGGCTTATATGGGCAAAGTTGTCCCCTGACTTATTTTCGTTTGATGTATCAAAGGTTTGGTATTGGGCATGTTTAGCATAATGCTTTTTTCCACTGTAGGTATTGACAATCTGGGGTTTGATTGAGGTTGGAGGTATTTATTGCAACATTTATTTAGACGAGAATCTTAGTTCTTTTGTCGGTCCACACCCTACCTTCACACACAGGGTGAAGCACTGCCCTATTGTGACCGTGTTTATTGCGACCGTGCGACTAAGTTTAGCACCGTGTCATGTTCAGGTCATGACAGTTATTTTTTGTATTTTTTATGTCACCTTTATTGCAAGTCATCCCTAACCACTTTTACGATGAATTAGCCTCTTTAAAAAAAAATAAGGTAAGCAATTTTCAATACCTCTTTTCAGTTGTCTAGAAAATAAATATTTATTTTTTAAAGTTCAAGAGTGAACGAAAAACCCGAACCAAAATATCCCAATTATTGGTTTTGCTTCGCGTCGATTGCCAAGATCACAAGTCACCCTTAGGGTTTTTGAATGGTTTCCTTGCTAAATTCATGACGCCATGATGAATGATGAATTCATGATGAATGGTATGAATGAGATCATTTATCTGTATTATTATTGCCTTATAAAAGGCAGATTGTAATTATTGCACAATAAAGATTGTTATATATAGAAAAAATAAATTCATGACGCCATTTAATTAGTTTCGCCTATATCTGTATTGAATCTTTTGTTTTATTTAGCGCAGACAAACATAGGCTTCACCGTTAAAAGGGTGCTTAGGCATTCTTAGCACGTAGCCCTCTCTAGTCCAAGCCCAGGAACATGTGGGCCCTCTTGGGTCTTTCCTCAACCTCTGGGCTACGTGGCTGCCCTTTCTGCTAATGCCAATTGGACGGTTACGTTGATTTTCTTGACCAAGTGACTCTCTAATTGCAGTTATAAGTTTCATTGTATTTTTCTAAAGGAATTTAAATAAAATGAACGAAATAAAAACTAATGAACGTATAAGAATTCTTGATGAAGAGAGTTACGTGTTTGGGTAAGAAACTCCTTGTCAGTTTCTTAAACATTTTAAATTTAAGCTAAAATATCGACACAAGAAAACTATTAAAATTATTTGCATTAAACTAAAATCTTCTGAGCACATTGAGAAATCTTAATAACCACGCTTAATTGGTAAATAATTAAGATTTTATTTGAATAATTCAAAGATATTTTGGAGTAAGTCCAAGTAACTAAATGTCTTGGGCAACTGAAACACGTGTATTCTCTATTGGAGCATTCAATGCTTTTTACATTTACAAAATTGTAAAATAAGTTTAATTTGCCAACACACCAAAATGTTTCATTGGAAATCTTCTTTATTAAGTTATATTATATTAGGCAATAAATAATTGTGATAAATGTTCTCATTCATCCGATATTTAAAATTTTCATTCATACGGTATTTACAAACAGCCCAGAGGCCTCCCAAATGCACATCCCTCACATGCGAAAGAGGGAAGTCTCCCACGCTCGTCCTTCAGCCGAGTCACCAGATACGAGCCAGTGGAGCCTGACAAAGAGCGCGAGAGCCCTAAAATGCTTAATAATTTATTTATTGTAAATAGTTTTCGACAATCTTGAAGCCAATAATGATCCTCCAGTAATAAAGTGATCTGTCTCCTATGTCTTAAACAAATTACTGCGACTTCAATGTTAGCAGTAAACCTGTAAATAAGTTGAAGGGCTGGTTGGGGTTTAGGCGTAGGATGAATATTTTTAAAACATTTTCTAGAACTCTAAAGAAATCATAATAAACGTGATCATACAAATTAACAGTTCTTGGGATTGCATGAAGCCAGCAACTTCTTTAGTTTCAAGTCAATTTATTTGTATTATTTAAACATTGGAAATAATCTCGTGCTAAAATGCAATTCTTCAAGTGGAAACAAAAATACTGAAATCATCGCTCTTTGTTATAAATGAATTCTTTATAAAGTATTGATACAATCTCCGAAGGTTTTATTCAATAAAGTTTTAAAATTTCATTTCGATTAAATTCCTTGTACACCCACTCTTTGAGGACACATATTGAAAAGAAGTCGGACAAATAAACCTGTGTTAAATTAGAGCCCGATTGGAAATATATTTTCAATAAATTTAAAGCTACGCAGCATTTTACCGCTCATTTCTCGCTCAGTCCACAAGCCGCTACAATTCTCTCCCTCGTAATCTCCACCATTCCTCATCCTTTCCACTCAGACAAACGCTTGCCTAACCTAGCATCATTATTTTTTTTGTACTTTTTTATTACCTGATGTAATTATTTGTTTAACAATATACTATTCCCACTATTTAACTGTTCTGTTGATAAACCCTCGGATTTATCCTTATATAAAACCACAAATATTTATGAATGTATTAATACTATAATTCTCTTTTTTTGTCTTTTTATTTGAATGCGTATTATGCATATAACTTTTTTTTTCATTTTGTATTTAATTCTAAACATTTTAATTAAAAGACCTCAGAAATTTGGTCTACCCACCCTTTTACATTACTAGTTCATCCTTTCACAGCGATCCTTGTGATTTCAACCTCCAGTAGACTCTCACCACTGTGCTGAGATCAGCTTCACCTCAGACAAGGTCTCCCACCCTCCTCAATTTCTTCACCCAAGCTTCAAATAGGTTTATCCAAGAAAAAGGATTCCTTTCACTCCAATAGGTTCCATCATATTTTTCCCCATTCCTATATTTAAAATTAAGAGCTTTGAAAAGAAATAAAAACGAGTGATCTTCATGTGCCAACTGTCCCTTGACTTGACACCTCAAGATTTCCAAGATTTCAACTCATCCTTACAATACTCGTCGTGGCCTCGTGATCTATTCGAAATACATAAATAAATCATAGGGTCTTGGCACTGGCCACCGAACCCACACATTTCTTGCGTTTCTTTGACTCCCTTTCTATCTCTGTCGTCTTCTTCGGAAAAGGCAGGAGCGGGAGGTAGGGAGAGTTACACTAATTCTAGCCTTGATTGGTGAATCACCTTGGTTGTAGGTATGAGAGGGGGGGATAATATACACTGTATGCATTTTAATATGCATGGGAATTGTGTATATGAATAAATTCTTACATCCCAATTAATAAATAAGCAAATTGTAATGTTATCAAATAAAAAACCTATAAATATTCTGTATTTCGACTTTCTAACAGCATATGCTACGTCGGCATCAACCTAGGCAGACACATGACGTTCTACGCACGCCTGCAGAAGAAGTTGAAAAGAGTACGTATGACTTACTACTCTCTCCAGCATCTCATCACCAGTCCGGCTATATCCCTTCGGCTGAAACTGTTAATATATAAGAACGTCCTGAGGCCAGCTCTACTGTTTGGGACACCACTCTTCCGATTCTTACACACTAGCACAATAACTTGACTACAGAGCTTCCAGAACAAAATCCTGCGCACGGCACTATGGCATACCCCTTTTCGTGATATGAAGTCCCCACCATCACTGAAGCCATCCAAAGAAGACACATCAAGTTCTTTGACTCGATGAAACATAGCCAAAACCCTCTATTCCGAGACATGACACCCCCACAGCTACCGGCAAGATGGCAGATCTGGTAAAGCAGACCAAATGGTGGACATCATGGTGCTTGGCCCACCAACAATAAGCCTCTAACGGGCACCCATCACTGCTGTCCGACTAAATAAGACTGCACTATATGCCTGGAGGGACTCTAGGCCCAGCCGCAAGGGGACTCTCACCACTGTACCGCAACTATCAACCTCTACCGAGGCTTCCCACACCCCTTAATCCTCTCACACCACCTTCAAGCCGGTACTCCTAGTTCAACCCAAATATCCCTTTATTTTTTCCTCATTTTTAATCTTATAATTAGAGAGCTAAGAAGAAAAAAGAAATTAAACAAATACGTGAGTTTTAAGTTTTGTATTCGCGATATACGTTTAGTTTTTAATCATTTTAATTTCTGCCTTTATGAGATGTATTGTTTCTTTTTGGAAGAGCTGGGATTACTTATGTGTGCATTGTTATCATTCATACGGGACATGGACCTAGAATAAAGATTTTTTTCTGAAACAAGAACCCAGTAAACATTTGTTTTATACAGCCATTAATACAAATATCCCTAGGAAATATTATCTAAAAACTGCCTCCAAGTAAGTTGGCAGTGTAACATCTGTAGGCTGGGACGAGACCCTCAATATGACAAGAACAGACTGTGGGCCTAATACCGTTTTATAAGGGGTGGGGGGGCAGCCGCGAGATTGGGTATTTCCGCGGGAAATCTGGAAGAGAAATCTACTTTTTGTGGCGGGAAACTTATTTCCAGAGACTCGCTGTATGGGTTCTTTCTATCTTCCGCTCTAATGAGGATTTTATGCGGGGGAACTCTGCCGCAAGTCACAAATGATTTCTAAGGCATTCTTTATGCATATTCTTCTAAGCCCATTGCTCTCGTCTTTCTCATTTCATTTTTTTTTGTATATGAAGCAATCCTACCTCTGAAAGAAAACGATGGTCGATGCATTCATCACGATGAATTCGATGCTCGGTCTATTTCAGGAGTAGAAATAATTTGAATAAATTAATCTCTAACGTGTCTGCTAGAACAGTGTATTTATTTGTTGCGGATGCGATTCGAAACCCTAAGTTAGTCCACTTGAGGGGGAAGAACTTCAATTGAAACGTGAAAGATAAATGATACTTGACACATTACTTTAAAACATACTGCAAATCACATAACAAAAATATATATAAATGGGAAATATCTAGTGAGCACAGGCAAGGCTAAAGTGGAGTGTATAAACAAAAAAAGTTGATGTAACACGAAATATCTTGATAGGTAAGGATTTGTTGTTTTTTCTGATACCCAAAAATCTTCTTGATAATGACTTTTTCATTTGCACTACAAAATATACCAAAACATGGTGAATGTTCACACTGCATTAGAGGTGTACAGCACAACCAACCGGTCACTCACTGGATCATGAGACTAATCTTTTTGGTCTCACCACAGACTTCCTTGGTGTATACAAAAAAGAACTCTGACCGACCACATAAAAATAACTGATGCTGACCGAAAATTGGGAAACATGTTAAAAACTTCGGTTTAACATGGCCTTAGATCCAATGGTACCTTAACAAAGTATATACTAGATTGATATAATTTTATTTTGTTAAGGCAAGATTTGTTTTTATTCGCCTTTTTTAAAGAATAGATATATTCTATAAAGATTCCAGCATAAGTAATGCAGTAGAGTTTTATTATCATTAATAATTTATTTTCCTTGATTTCATAATCTTTATTCCCAAATTTTACCAACCGTCATTGATGGAAATTTTTTCAAATAATAAGAGAAAATGCAGAAATAAATTTCAGTAGGTATAAAGAAATATTAAGTAATATTCTTCATAATTTTGGTTTAAAATGGGTGAAATGTGGATATAACAGAAAATCTTTGATAGCGACACATGATATCCGCCCCAACAGAATCTAAATACCGAAAATAACGAAGACGGAATGTTTACTCAGATTAAAGTTTCGTTCACACGACCCATACAAATATTCTATTTGGACTGATGGAACTCCCAGGAACGTTTCAATCCCACTTAAAAAGTGGTAACTATCACGACGAACTGACCGCAAAGAATTACGAAAAACGGTTGCGTGACAAATTAATGCCAAATCTACAACCAAGAGCTGTTTTTGTAATTGACAGTGCTTCCTATTATAATAAAAAGCACCGACTCCAAAACCAAAAAAAAAAACAGGACATGATTGAATGACTCAAAATAATACCTTTTTCTTTTGAAATGATTTAAGCCTGAGTTGTATAAACTCATAAAAGTTAGTAAGGATTTTATTTTGATAGAAAGCAAGTTCGACGTCCTTAGATTGCCACCTGAATTAAATCCAATCGCAAGAATGGGAAACTGAAAATAAAAAAAGGATCTGATTTAATACATGAAAGGTGCGATATGATCGGTCCTGGTAATTGAATTTGAGAAAATGAACGCTTAAGTTATTAATTTATTATTTTATTGCATGGCTGCAGGTTGACCTTTTTTTTTGGATCTAACTAAAACAAAATGTAATTAAATTATAATTTTAATTTATGAATGAAAAAATCTGGCAAAGTCAATCAATTCAAATAAATATTATTTTAAAATTAAAATTACGAACAAAAATTAAAAACAAAACTTTATCTTTTATGTAACAAATAAATAAGAACATTAAATAAGAAAAAATTACTAACCTGGAAACACTTTCAAAAGACACCTCACCTGGAGTAAGGAAAGTTATAATTATAGAAATACGAAAATATTGTTTGTTCTTGTAGGAGAGATTTTAAGTTCCCGGTAGATTTTAATTTATTTTCTACTACGCAGTTGAGATTTGAGAAGGTGCCATTTGAGTGTGGCAAGGTTGCGTGAGCTCCCTTCTCTTACCAGGAAAACTCAACATAGACAGAAGCAGGGTTTACACGGTGACAGTTCTCTTTCATGATAGTGCTGCTAGACAGTGTGGCAGTTGCGCAGTGACCATGTCTACATGACGACATTTTCAAAAAGGGTAGACGTAGAATTGATTGCTGCAGCTGTTTTTGAAATTATAAAAACTAAGCGGCGTACTAATAAAAAAAAAGGAAAAAAAGAATGTAGACTACAAATTGGATTCTCAAATCAATTTTTTTGCCTCAATTCCTTCGTTATATCAGGATTGAAGCGACGTTGAAGGAGGGAACTCTCTGCCGCTTCTTGCTCTACGTGGTTTTGGAAGTCTGGATCGCATTTCCTATATAAACGTGGGGACCATTCAATGAAAAAACAATATTCAGAAATGGAAACAAGCACCACCTCCCCTAAATCAGGACAATGTTTTTCCACGTACAATTGTCGTTGAAGTGGGAGACAAGGCAGGACAGTCAGTTCATTATCAAGGCTTATACATGTAGCAGTGACCGTCATGACAGCATTTACTGACGCAGTTATTGTTGTTATGACGGCAACTGTCATACAGTTTACACCATAGCAGTTGTTGTGACATTAACTAACTGTCACCGTTCAACGTTGTTAGATCATGGTTTGGAATTCTACGGTTAATTATTTTAGCTACTTTCATTTAGCGTGTAGTGACTTACTGAAAGAGCTAACAAAATCACGGTGGTTCCGATTTAGTCTAATCGCTTTTTTTCTATTTGCTTTTTCATGATTTCGAATTATTTGCACACTTTCCTGTGTTCCAACACGGTTCAGTTTGGATCCCGGAGAGGGTGGGGGGGGGGTGGTGGCTGAGGGCTTAGCCGGAGGCGGTTGGTCAAAGGCAAACAAGGGATTAAAGGCTTGATCAGCCCCACAGGGATTAGGGCTGGGTTTATCTTTGGACTGGTATCTGGGGGATGTTATGGGAAATGATTCCTTGCAGTAATCCTGTATCAATACGTATTGCTATTTAATTTAATATATCAACGTTTAGTACTGGGGTGGTTTGTATTGTATTGGGAGGGTGGGGGGTTACATCAGAGGAATCTATTAGGTTTGTACATGCTTCAATTATTCGTCCAAAGGCCTTTTTATTTTATCCAACTCATATGACTTATATATTTCGAATTTATGACGAGGCCACATCCTTTCACCAAGTATACATTTTATTTCTATTATCTTGTTTTCTCTCTTCCCTTACTCCTCGCAGACAAAAATGGAGTTAGTTGTAACTTCCGTTCATACCTGCATATCTTTGAATGTTAATTTTTCAACATTTTGAATAACACGGAACGTGATATAATATCCTGAGACAATTCCCACCAACTATAAATAGCTGGATGTTAATAACAACAACTGTATTATGATAAAATTACCTTCAGCTACCTTCAGAGCTAAGGATAAAAAAAAAAAAAAAAAGATAAAATTACAATCTTTCTCATTGGGCAATAAGTAATTGTGATGATAAATGAGACCATTTATCATTCATACCATATTTACAACTTTCATTCACTCGCTCATTCACACAGTATTTACAAACAGCCCAGAGTCCTCCCAAGTCCACATAGTTGTCACCCCCCTCGCCTGCAAAAAAGAAAGCGGAGTCTTGGGAAGTCTCCCACGCTCCTCCGTCAGCCGCGTCACTGGATAAGAGCCATCGGAGGCTGACCAAGATCGCGACATGATTGGAGAAACTGGCCATTGCCAGGACTCCCATTGTCACGCATTTATAGTAGGTCACGATGCCACTGCCATTTCCGTCTCCGAGGAGGATTATAGGGATGAGTGTGCTACGGGATTAGGGTAGTTGGATAGGCTAATAGGAGTTTCATAAACTTGGAAGGGATGAGTTCAAGAATGTAGGGAATATTAAGATCGTTATGAAGGGTTTTGTTGCTGACATAATAAGGGGCATTTACTATTGTTATCATGACTTTTGATTGAAAGGATTGGATACGCTTGATGTTTGACTTTTTTGCTATTCCGCATGTCTAGATTGGCATAAGTATAACTTTGTCGATTAGTAATTTGTTTTCTATCGAGAGATGGGATAACCAGGATTCGCACTGTCACATATTTATAGCAGGTCACGAGGCCACTGCCGTTTTTAAGGAGAATCGTAGGGATGAGTGGCGGAGTATAATGACTGTGCTAGGGAATTAGGGTGGTTGGATAGGTCACTATGGGTTTTCATGAACTTAGGACGTATGAGTTATATATCATATTATTATAACTACCTGCCTGTTGTTGGAATAACACAAATCATTGTTTTTATTTTTACATTACAAATAATTGGTTATAGACTCATCAACTAGTCCCCCTCCACGGAAATCTTTAGTAAAAGGCGAAAGAGCTATGGGGGACAGCAAAAAAGTCGAACATCAAGCGTATCCAATCCTTTCAATCAAACGTCCTGGGAACAATAGTAAATGCCCCTTATTATGTCAGCAACAAAACTCTTCATAACGATCTTAATATACCCTACATTCTAGAACTCATCCCTTCCAAGTTTATGAAATTCCACAGCAGCCTTTCCAACCACCCTAATCCTGTAGCACAGTCATTGCACTGCGCCACTCATTCCTATAATCCTCCTCGGAGACTGAAACGGCAGTGGCCTCGTGACCTGCTATAAGCGCGTGACAGTGGGAGTCCTGGCAATGGCCAGTTTCTCCAATCATGTCCTGAGTGTCTGTGGCTCTCGCGCTCTTGGTCAGCCTCCACTGGCTAGCTTCCGGTGACGCGGCTAACGGAGGAGCGTGGGGGACTTCCCAAGACTCCGCTTTCTCTTCGCATGTGGATTTGGGAGGTCTCTGGGCTGTCTGTAAATATTGTGTGAATGAGCGAGTGAATGATGAACTGTAAATATGGTATGAATGAGAGCATTTATCTTATTACTTATTGCCCTATAAAAGGCAGATTGTAATTATAGCACAATAAAGGAGTATCAATCATTTTTACATTATATATGTTTGCCTTTAAGCCGTTTTTCCATGGGAATAGCCCAGTTGTTAGTAATTAACACTTAAAGAAAAAATTCTGGAATGGGCTTCAATTATTGATTAGTAATAATATTGGGATCATTAGCAAAACGAAGTGACGAAAACAACACAAGTCGTTGACGAGTGACACTGATATATGTGTACATAACTATGTAGGCTTGTCGGGTCATTCTATCAGAGCTTGTTAACTCGACATACATACATGCTCTCTTTAAGCCCCTCTGTCAAAGAGGGCATAGAATGTAATTGTGAGCTCTCGGGAATGAGCCAAAAACCTACAGATCCTCTGGTGCTTTGCAGCAGCTAATCCACTCTCAGTGAACGTTGAACCGACGCTCACAGAACGTTTGGGCATAATTACGACAGTTAATGTATTCACAGATGTATAAAGGTGTATTTTGGGACTCTACTCAATTGTAGTCAACGTCTATTTCAAACTGGGCGTGTTACCGTTCTGAATAGAATAAAACATTAGCAATTTTTTTTTCAATTCATGTCATACTAAAATGCCATTTTAATTCTGATATTGTGTAAGGATCTATTTATTTATACTACAGTAGAAAGTAATTTTTATATTAGAATAATTATATATTTTATATATATATATATATATTTGATCGGCAAATAATTTAATTAAAATATTGGATTATTTTACACTTGTGCCAACTTCTTCACCATGAAATAAAAGTTAGCCTTTCACGGACCAGAAAACACACACCCACCTACTGTTTCATATTTTATCAATAAATCTGCGGCGTAATTATCGAGAGAGCTCACTAAAGGCGCGGGCGTAGTAGCCCCTGATTGGCTGAAATAAACAACTCTCTCATTCGCTGTGGGCAGGAATGACTTGTCTATTTCAGACAGTCAGAATCTCCGGAACTTGAAGTGAGCTCTAGTGGAACTCTCCGGAATACCGAGTGTGAACTCGTGGTCATTCCAAACCCACCCTGTGCCTCTTTTCCTAAACATAGTGTAGTGTCGGGGCACACCTTCTAATATCTTATGGAGTCAGATAAATAAATAAATACGTATTAAACTACCCGCCAACTAGGCCACCGGCAAAGGTCCAAAACAACAAGCTTATTATGTATCTATGATGCCCAGCGGCATGGTTCGACGAGCTCCCCCGGTGGGCGCCCAATTATAGCGTTCTGAAATCTTTATTGTTCTACACTTTTCCGATTCAATAATGGATTGACCATGTAAAAATTAAAGATCAACACTACAGCAAACTTGCTGTAAAGTTATTTTCCTCTAAAGAAAGTTACAATCTGTTCAATGGTTTTCAATCATGAATTTTACCCTGGAATTATTCTAGCAGTTAAAGTAATAATAATAATCATTTTAGAATCCAGGTACACCCTAATCCTTCTTTATATGTACTCTAATTGTTCCAACCGTTTGTTAAAAAAAAAGGCTAACACAGTACAATGCTTTATAAATGCATTAATAATAATAAAATTTTTATATAAATATGCAATGTAAATAGTTCTCATGAATACTAGATTTATTAAAATTGTAAGGATTTAGGAGAAGTTTGCTTACTTAAAGCTTGAGTATATCTTTAAACGTATTGTTATCTTGATCTTGATAAAGAAAATATAAAGAAAGTTGTTAGGAAGACAATGAGTAAAGGCCGCCAACAGCGTCCATGTTAAAGGCATTAAGAAAGCTGATGAGAATGGTAAAGACACTTAAAGGCTAAATGAGATTAGCTAAAAACTTTCAGAGAAGAATGGAGACTTCTTAAAAACTTAATGAGGTCTCTTAAAATTAATGATTCAATTTCCTCTGTTTTCGGGACTTAAAAGGAGCGATGGAAAAAGGATTTTAGTTTAGTACTACCAGGAAATAACGATCCTTGTACATATACAACCTATAATATTCTAAAATAATACTTAACATGTGTAGCGACCGCTAACTACATAAGATAAATCACCCTATACTCTATTGTATATAACCCCCACCCTTCAGCAGGTAGAAACAGCCCTGTTGGGTCAGCCCTTCAGCTGCCTACACAAAGACCGACCGCTACTTAGCTCTTATTGGTTACAACAACGAGGGAAATGATTGGGCCTAACGAGCCACCACTAACTATAAATAGGGGAAGATCCTGGGCTGTAATTCATGCATGTAAATGCAGCAAGAGGAGAAATATGTAATCCAATTATTTTATTATTTATTTTTTGTACATTGTATTATTTTTTTTAGGTTTTGAAATAAAAAAAAAAAGCTGTAATTCACTCTCTTCCTAGCGAAGCTACCCGACTTGCAGCTGCGACAGTATTCAAGAATTTGGCCTTCTTCCTTATGAAAAACCTCTACATCTCTTTCTCTCCTCACCTCGCTATGTTTTAGTCCGGCGTTGTCAGACCCGGCACCGTCTTAGCGGGAATCTCTACCTTCGTATCGCTAAAACTAGCACCTCCTTGGGAGAGACCCCTCTCTAGTGGACAACGGTTGTCGCGGCCCTGCAAACTGTCCAAGCAGTGTCTCCCGTAACAATTCAGTCTGCCTCTCTCCGGTTCACACTCGCCTTTGGGATCCGGACGGATTTCGCCTGCCCTCAGATACCGAGTGTGAATTCGTGGTCATTCCAAGACCACACAAACTACCTACCTACCTGCCCTATACCTCTTCTCCTGAACATAGTCGGGGCACATACCTATCAAAAAATGGAGTCAGATAGTAACGCCGTCATGAAACGTTTGTCCAGGTTATAAACTCAAACAACCCTCACCTTTCACCAGGGCTAGGGTAACCAGGCACCCCCCTCGTGACGACCCGACAGCATGATTATATGGTTTTTTTTCAGCACAAAACCAGCTTCCAGTGTTTTTCAAAATGAATTGGGCATGCTTAAGCTCCATTTGAAATCCATTTGGTTCTGTGATAGTTAGCTGTAATATTGTAAAGGAAGAATTACGTATATAATTTAACATACTAGAAAAATAATGTAAATGAAATGTCAATATACTATAAGTGAAGTGGTAACATTTATTATACCAATAATAGTTTAAAATATACAAAGATGTTAATCCGTAAATTTCCATCTTTCAGAAAAAAAAGCTAGATTAACAAAAACATTTTCTTTTTTGCATTATAATAATGTACACATCTAGTTTATATTATTATTGGAAGAGTCCATTTATTTAGACCGTAATCAACCTTTATTATTACTATTATAGTTTATCATACTTTATTATTAAAACTCAGGAAAAATAATTCGTACGTCAAGCTTTTAATACCTACCCTACTTGAGATTAAATTATTTAAACTGTAATTACTACTAATTCATAGTTAGATTGCCTTGGGATTTCGAGCTTCTTTGGGACATGAAATCCCATTTTATGTAAATGGCCATTCCAGTATATTAAACGGAGGGTCGCAAAAGAATCACATTTTTCAAGACGATAAGTACCGTTTTTGTATCTGTATCATATACCGTAGCCGAGTAGATCAAAATACTAGAATGTATGATAAAAATAGGAAATAAAATACCAAAAATAGAAATGTTTGAAAACGTAAAGAGATCCTAGATTCTTGGGGTCATCATGAGAAAATAAGTAAAGTAAATATCTTGCCTTGAAATAAACAACTTAGAATATAGCTTTATCAATTATTACTAGGGATTTAAAGCTTCTGCTGATTCAGTTACCTTTCATGGCATTTAGTCTGTGCTCAGGATACAACTAAAGATAATAAAAAATGAATGGTGGCTATATTTCAAATTTAAAGTTTTTAAAAGAACTAACGAATATGACTTATTTAACATTTTTTTTTATATTTTAACACTTTAGTTATTTGAGAATTTGTTATTCACTGCTAAATCGAGATTAGGTGACCAAGATGATTGAATAAATAAAATGAAGGAATTTTCATGAACATTTCGTGTTCGATTGAGAGCACCACAAGATCTGTTTTTTTAGCTCATTTACGAGAGCTCACAATCACATTATATGGGTAAGACTTATCCCTATAGGTAAAGGGCGTGGTCCAACACGAAAAGTTCAAGCCTGTGTTCGGAGTTTTATCCCGCAGGACAAATTGTCGGTGGTAATAGGACATAACCGGGAGGAGCGAGGAGCAAATGGAGTTGGCCTTGCCTGAGCTGAGCTACGACGTATGACAATACAGATACGTTCCTGCAGATGAATATTTGCTGTACACCTAGATTCATGGTGTAATCTAGGACGGCCTACACCTCGTTTTTTATTCGCTAAATATTTCTTTTTTCGGCTTAGTCTTAACCGGATTACGTTTTCTCCTGGCCTCTTTTTGTGTCCGTGTCTCGATGTGACGTGAATACCTCATCCACTCATCGCTTATGCTTCAACATGGTGGAGATCCTTCATCAATATCAGTGACTGCTCGCAAATATTTATTTACTTACTCTCGCCATTTCAACATGGCACGCTAAGACTTTCAATTCCTACAACAAACAAACAATGATAGCCCACAAAGAGAGGCGAGCACCCAGCCCACTATCGCCCGATCAGTCTCCTCCCTCACATGGGGAAGATTCTCGAAAAGATAATACTGAACTACCTGAAGGAGTTCTGTTCGGAAAATGCTATCATTCCGTACGAGCAGACAGGCTTTCAGGCTCATCTGAGTACAGAACATCCGCTTGTGAAGGTACAAACGGAAGCCACCCTCGGTATCAACAAGAACCCTGCTACTGTTATGATCTCGTTGGACTGCACGCCGGCTTTTGACTCAGTGTCCCACGGGATGCTGTGCCGACAGCTTTGCGACTAAGAATGCCAAGAGCAGCTATACACCATGTTGGTTTCCATCTTGAAGAACTTTATTGTTTCGCAACGAAGAAATGTTATTTGTGTACATAGTTAAGTCGTCACACGGGTCGTGAAGGGCTCTGACAGTCAGTCCACCTTAGTTTGTTGACCGGGATAGTGCCAGTCCTCAGCTCTTGACTATCGTTTCTGTCCACACCATCGAGTCAACATCGCGATATCGATCTCACGTCATCGACTATGTTTTTGAACGAGCAACACTGTTGGTGGCTCGGAAAGTTATTTAAAGAATTTATTTTGGTCGATTACAATATACTTTGAAAAAAATAAGTTGATTTTGTTTTATTATGCTATTCTTTTCATAGAACGTTTGTGATTTTTTCCTAATATACATTTTTGTCGTCTCAAAACTTTGTCTTTTTCTTTGATACCAACTTTTATGAATTAATATTAATATTAATAATATTTGGTTAGTCTAAATTTAGACTTAAGTTATTTTATTTATCTGGTCTTAATGGGTAAACCATTTTTTTATATGACTTTTGCTTTCAATAATTTTATTTTCCATTAACTAATCACAGTTTTGTTCTCTATACATTCAAGCTCTTTTCAGCCATCCATCCGTTTCAGTGCCCTTTGCTAGTGATCCGGATCAGCTCGAAACGGGGATGGAGAATTGCATTTTGGGATCCAAAGTTGCCCCTCCCCCTAACAATTATAGTAATATGCAAAAAAGGTTAGAATTATGTGTAAAATATAAGGTCATATAAAAAGTCGCTATTCATCATATAATTCTGCCATAAGGATGGTGTTTGAAATACTCTTGAACTATTCTGGTTTGTAAATGGCGTTGGGGAAGTCCACTGAAAAAATTTCTCGGCCGTCAAGACAACTTTTGCAAGTAGCATTAAGTAAAAAAAGAACAAAAAAAAAAGAAAGGTATATAGCTAGTTTAGGATTTGTAAATATAGTATTACAGGTTTGTTTTTTTTGTTTTTAAGAATAAATGGAACAAAATAGAATAACCGAAGGTGCGCTGACCGGTGCAACAATCCCATTGCACCGGAATACGCGCACCACAGGCAAGCCTGTTTGAGGCTCAGCCTCAGGTAGGGCGGAAAAAAAAAAAAAAAAATTAGCATTGAGTATTATTTTGTTAATATAATTCGTCTGAATAAAATTGACTACCTTTACTTCTAACGGGAAATAACTACGGACGGCCCTTCCTGTTCATGAGGAAATTTTTTTTATCAAGTTACTTTGACTTTTATTATTTTTTCTTTATAGTGCTCCAAATTCTTTAATAATGTACCTGATTGTTAGGGGCCAAGGTGCACAAAATTAAAAAATAATAAAAGTGAAAACCCCGAGCACCCGAGTAAAGTATGCCGATTCCGTTACCTCTTATTGTGGTACAACTCGAGCTGAAAGCAATATTCAGAAAATTATGAATATCAAAAATAAGATGATTTTGAAGTCAAGATTCTGAAAATAATTATCCTAATAATTGAATTGAAAGGGCATCTGAAAATTGAATTGTAACAATGCAACTTCATCTAATAAATGCTGCCATAAACCTGATATTAATGAATTGTGAAAGAAAATAATAATAATAACACAGAAAATTAAATCACAAAAAATCAAATTTGGTTAATGCTGAACAATAAATTTATTTGAACCACATGAATTCCAATTTTTCGTAAACAATAAATGAATTAATTTGGTTGTTGAAAATATTAAAATTCAATTAAACAAAAACAAAAATCGTGAACCTTCTAAGTTAATAATTCTGAATAGCTTCACAAACTAAACAAAGGAATAATTCAACAATTATATTTAATAGTAGTCATAATTAACCAGTAAAACGATCAAAGTTTTATAAACATTTGTTTGAAATAAATAAATTCACATATCTTGATTTTAAGTAATAATTAATTCCTGGTTTTAATTTTGTCTTATTATTTTGTTTTGGAGAGAGAGAGAATAACGCAAATAAAATTGTTGGGTCTGACCTCTCAATATGTGATATTATCGATGCCGTCTTCTTCTAAGTGGTGAACCAGGCAAATTGATGCAATGTCGGCGGTCCTCTCGAAAGACGAGAATCTCAAGTTGGATTTCTTGTTGGTTGAGTCAGAAGTTCCACATCCCATTCAAGTTCAAAATGTATTAAAGAGACGAAAATAGTAAATCGATGTTGAATAATTTTCTCTCAAACATTCACAAATTTAGAAAATGCAAAGGGCCGTTCAGGCAAGATGATACATTTCTAATGGCTTGTTCAAGCAATACTGAGTCAAGATAATCCTTTAACACGTAAAGTAAACAATAACAACTGTTCTTCTCCCCCACTCTCTCTCTCTACCGTCTCCTATTTATTCTCTCTCTCTCTCTCTCACACACACTGCTCTTTTCTTACCGATATCAAATCCATAACATCATCACATAAACAAAACAAATTAAATTTATTCACAATTCATTTATCAAAAATAACAAAATTAACTTTTATTTTCGATTTACGTAATTAAATTGAAACACAAAATAAAGGAATTCTACTCAATTCTATTTACATTATTTTAGTCGTCTTTTCAATTTACCAAACACTGATGTTCGCTAAAAAAAAACTTTTATTTATTATTATTTACGCTTTAGTGATTATGATTTTAAGGTTTACTTTTATTGTATAATTATAATATTTCATGGTTATTAGCCCTTTCTAAGTCATTTATAGTAGCAATTTTTTGGGTAAATGCAGGTGCTATGTACGTTTTTGTGCATTATGTATTGCGTTACGAACGTACAAACTTTGCTCGGTGAAGGGTGTATTGGTTTTGAAAATTTCATCCCTTTTAAAAGGGGTATTGGATATAAAATTTTCTAGAGTTTAGAAAAGTGTCTTGTATTACATATCAGCTTCAAGGCGTAAAGGCGTTCAAGGCCCGACCCTGTTTCAAGTGTTGCCCTCTGTATTTCAGCTCTTCCTTCTTCAGTTAGAGAATACTGGACAACTGAAGCCTGTAATAAAAAAAACCAAGATAGCGATCGAAATTAAAACAGGTGTAGAACCACTTTATGTAAGATAATAATAAGTAATACGATTTCTGTTAAAATGATTGCTGGAATTAAACGACATACATTGATAAAACCTTTTATTGGTTAGAGAACGTTGTGGGTTTTGTGTAAAATGATTTTATGAAACTTATCTTTTTAAATGGTTGGCAACATTGTTAGACCACTAATAAAACAGACCATTACCTAGTGTATAGGATTAGTGCTTATTAGTATTGGGTTAGGTCAATAAGCTGTAGGCTCTGTTAACTTGTTTACCATTGTGCCGGTACAAGTCAGTACGAACTCGATCCTCATTGTGTTCACGAAACAATAGTTCCCTTACTGGGGGTACATAGTGATACTATGATATGTATTGGATCTTACTCGTACAAATTTAAGTTGAATGCAAAAAATATATTCTACGATCATCCCATATGATTTTTTTTTTTTTAATGCAGAAAAAAACCTCATTTGGTACAGTCCTTTACAATTTTTTTTTTTTGATTTTCATATTTAGGGGTGGGGTCATTTATGGGCAAAACAGATGTCGGCTTACTGCAAAGATAAGCGTTGCATGGTTAATGCCACCGACTGATCTCTTACCTGAATTTCAAACACTCAAATCTTGAAAAAAAAAAAGTAGCGTAAGGGGGGGGATATTCGCATTTTGCACGGACAAACTAGTTAAATATCTCAACAGTCGCCGCTCTTAAAGCAGCTAAGATACCATTCCGCACATACGCCCCCAGGGGAACAAAACCCAACAAAAAGTTCCTATTACACGGATTCGATCTCACTCACACCCCATCGAAAAAATTCAAAACAGCATTATTTCTGTAGGCGGTATAATCTCGGTCTACAGACTCAGAAAAAGCAACCGAAATGGCGCTAAAACTGAAATTGAACGGGTTCTTGTAATAGAGGACGCCACTCTCACTGCAGATAAACCAAATAAAACACACCACGTAAACAATGTGTTCTTCAGAGTGAGCACATATGACGAGAGACGAGGAAGCACCTGATTACAGAAGAGTTTACCACACCCTCGGCTCCACCCACTTTAAATATGGACGTCATGTTCAACCTCCATGAATCAGCTGACGTCACAGCTGACTGGTCTTATTGAAGCTGACTGGCCTGACTCGAGAGAACAGCAACTCCATGATCGGGCACAGCATTCTAAATTATAACTTTTGCGGCCTTAGGCCCAAACAGGGCGACGTCGAAGCAATATTGCGCTACCATAATCCGGATGTGTCAGTTCTAACAGATACCAGACTTAAGAAGGACTGCTACTGCTGCTTTCCAGGCTACTCTACCTACCGACAGGACACAACACAAGGAAACAACCACAGGGGGCGTGCCAATTCTAGTAGGCAGGGAGTGCCGTGCAAACGCCTAGACCAAGTGACCCCACCGGACAGGAACCACTATATGGTCACCCTCAAACTCCGAATGTCTAGCAATATCACTGTAACTGGGATCTACAGAAGGCCGAGAACCAATCTGATGACAGCCAGGCTCCTGCTCACACCCAGATCAGCAAAGACAAAAGGCAGCGTCATCTATAAGTTGCAGGCAACCGTAGTCTGAGCCACTGATGCCCCCCCCCCCATACCGAAGTTTGCCCAGTACCAACTTCCCTGAGGAAGCCACTGGAACACATCCTGAAACTGATACGGCAACGTAATAATATCAAGAACAGGTGGTTTCCGACGAAGAACAGTGATCTGAGACTGGTGATAAACGCTATCACAACCCAAATTTCATAGTATTCTGGTGGCTGATAAAAACCACTGTAACCAAGAAGAATACAGTAAGACTGGTAGAGAACAGGGATGAACCTGTTCCAGAACAGGCCGACATACTAGCCCATCTCTGAATAGAAAATAGATTAATAATCTGCAAAGGTATACTTAAGCCAATCTGGACATGCAGAATAGAGCTATGGGGGACATCAAAAAGGTCGAACATCAAACGTATCCAATCCTTTCATGAAAAGCCATGAGAACGATAGTAAATGCCCTTTATTACGTCAGCAACAAAACCCTTCATAACGGTCTTAATATACCCTACATTCTTGAACTCATCCCTTCCAAATTCATAAAATTCCGTAGTAACCTATTCAACCACCCTAATCTCGTAGCACAGTCATTGAACTGCTCCACTCATCCCTATAATCCTCCTTGGAGACTAAAACTGCAGTGGCCTCGTGACCTGCTATAAATGCGTGACAATGGGAGTTAGATAGAGCCTCTGTGGCTCTCGCACTCTTCGCCAACCTCCACTGGCTTGTATCCAGTGACGTGGCTGACGGAGGAGCGTGGGGTACTTCCTCTTTCGTATTCTATGAAGGTGACAAACATGTGGATTGTAAATGTTGTATGAATGAGCGAGTGAATGATGAATTGTAAATATGGTAAGAGTTAGAACTTTTTTTTACATATTTATCTCAATTACTTATTGCCTAATAAGGCAGATTGTTATTTTAGCACAATAAAGAATATTTTATATAAATCTATAACTTTTCAAGAATTTCAAAATTGATTTATTTCCTGTTTCTACTTCACTTATTTATAAAGTATGCATATTTATGAAGTGCTTCCATCATACTCCATGGTATATATATTTGTATCAAATAATCCATTTTCGTATATTTAGCTTAGTAAATTACTACGCGGACACTATGCTAGTGCTTCTTGAGCAGAGCTGTTCTGACATTCATCAAAGCAACCGTGATGTACTCTCAGTGCAAGTTTTATTACGATATTAGAGCGTAGTTTTCTTATAACAGAAGTTTCTCTCCCTCCTAGCTTTGTAAAGCATTCTCTCTGCCCTATAATTACGAGAGGAAGAAGAAGCAGGAAAGATATAGCAGACACTGACGTAAGTTAAGTAATGTATTTGTAAACTATTCGAAGTCATATAGTCCAAAATACTAAGACTTCCTTCGCTTCCTTTGAAGACTGAGCCACTCGCTTTTATTACTCGCCGCTATCACCCAGACTAACCTGTCTTTTGCATAAGGCGTTTGTTCTCAGCCAAGATTGCATATACACGGGACCAATCCATTTCTTTGAGCCTCTTGAGTACTTCGCTTTTGCCAGAACACACACACACACACACACACACACACACACACACACACATACGGCTGCCAAATCCCGAAATAGGAACCGGAGATCAGCGAACACAGAAGAAGCGGAGATTGGCTGGATCTGGAGTAATTGGTGTCCTGCCGACTTTGGAACCGTATCCTTTTGTCTCTGCCATTTGACTACCAAATAACCCTAAGCCTATCTCTTCAAAGACGTTGGTAGTAAGCTATGGACCTTTCAATATAGCTCCCCTCTTTTCTCACTTGATTTGCATTGATTGCATTCATGACCTGAGCATCTGTGGCTCTCGCGCTCTTGGCCTTGACGGAGGAGCATAATGGACTTCCCCAGACTCCGGTTCCTCTTTTGCATGCGATGGAGGTGATAACAACCATGTGTATTTAGGAGGTTTCTGGGCTGTTTGTAAATACTGTATGAATGAGCGAGTGAATGAAGAATTGTAAATATAGAATGACGGAAAATATTGATTGCAATTACTTATTGCCTAAAAGGGCAGATTATAATTTTATCACAGTAAAAATTTTTGATTTGATTTGCACCATTATTTGTATTTTTTGTTAATTCTGTTGACATTATGACAATTATATGACGTCTTAAGCGATAGTGCATTTCCTATTAAAACACTTTTGTTCTACTCTTGATATGTTTTGAACCAGTTCATATCAAAGATGCGAATGAAGAATGAAGATAATCAAGGTATATAATATCTGAAGACATCAAGTTATTGATAACTGGCTCCCAGAGTTATTTGTTGATTTTACCATAACAATTTCCCCTTATAAAAAGCCATAACTGAGTACTCCTACATAAAACTTCTGTTCATGTATACATTTTTTTTTTTTTTTAAGAATAAAACAAAAAGACCGGTCGGTACATATTTACAGAACCGTAAAGTTCTTGTGTCGTTTACTTTATTCTAAATGTTGTTCAATACCCCATCGCTATACAAAGGAAAAAATACTCATTTTGTTTCTTCGGAAACTCCCAAAATGTTTTTTTTTTATCCTACACTCCAGCAAAGAATTAAACAACTCGTTTTCTTGCAGCACCATCGTGCTCGAAGCTCAATGAATTATTATTGATTGAAATAAAGACAGTGAGGTAATGTGTTTTAGGGCCAATAAAAAACCTTTTACTCAAAAACTATGGACTTAAGTGGTATTGGCTCGTGACATTTGCAAGGTCCCCTCCAAAGATTGTATAAACCAACGAGCTGTAGCATTATATTTTTATTGAAAGCCTTTATTGGATCAGAAATTTTAAGCAAAACTGTTGCCAAGGAGAAAATGTTTCGTGTTTATGTGCTGAATCAGCTCTACTTCAGCTCAATTGATACATCAATTTGAATTCCCAACAAAACAATTATTTGAAATCTCTGAAATAATGTCACTATACATAAGTAGTTCTTAGCAGAGTTGGTACCTCCACACACAGAGGTTTGTTGACCAAGAAAAATTTAAGGGTTTCGAAGACCACCAACCTTTCAAGCAGTGCGTTCAAAAATGCACCAAACAGTTTGATTAACAAGAAAAACATCTAACGCTCCAACAAATAGTTTTAAGTGCTTTTAATCTTGATCAGCCCGTATCAATATTTGTTATTGCTACAACGTTGTTGTTAAAAGTTGTTCTAACACAGTTCTTATTATGTTTAAATAGTAAATGAACGAGTAGCAGCATGCACATTGTACTACAGTGTGATTTTACGATCCGAATCGATCAACAAAGCCTGTATGGACATGAAGAATATCCAATCTATGCGATTTATATATATATGTTTACAAAAATCATTACAAAATAATACATTAGGCGTTTTATCCACACATTTCACAATGGTTTTGAAGTTCCTTCGAAGCAAGTGTTAACCTAGAGCACTTACAGATTTCAGAATGTCATTCCAAATTAGATCTTAAAAACATTATCGAGCCTGCTAACAGAATTATCACTGAACGGAAGTCAGTGTGTTTAATTTTCTAAAAATGGGGTGGACTAATTTTTTCTTTTAAAGAAGAGGTGGTATTCCAAAAAATGATAGGAACTTATGCGCTACAGTGACCGAACATAAGGTGGCTCAAATCATACCACATGTATAAGTAATATATAATTTACGATATAAAATAAATAAAAACGAACCAATATTAGAGACTCATTTTAATGCTATTGAACAACTAGTGCCATTTGCTTTAAACCAGTTCCATGGCTCAATTTGAGCGAAGGTTTATTGACATCCCTTTTCACCTAGTAAAAAAGCTGGTATCCTACAGGGGTCCACTTCTTTTACATTATTTACACTCACCTCCACAAACACTTACCACCCCTAACTCAGACAACATAGTTGTTTTCTCCAACCCTAACGTCCGAATGACGACTTGCTAATCTATCAAAACCGTATTACACTCTTACTACACACAATGGAGTGTCCAAAAGAAAATATATTTACCAAACGAAGTCACAACTAATAACATTCACACTCCGTCGTCGACTCTGTACCCAGTATCAATCGACAACCGGACTTGATCTAACCAGACAAACAACTGTTATGGACTCTCATGCCAGACATTCATTTATGTAAGGGATCCTAAAAAAAACTTCGTTACTGAACAAATGAAGAGCGTCTTTATTCGGACTCCGAAACAAAATACACATAAATAAGTAAAATTACACAAATAAAAGTAATTACACATAAACGTATTTTTTTTTCTTAGCTCTCAAATTTTTTAGATTATAGATAAGGGAAAAATAAAGGAATTTATTTGGGGTGAGTGGATCCTTTCACTAGGAGTACCTGCTTGAAGATGATGTGAGGGAATTAAGGAGTGTGGGAAGCCTCGGTAGAGGTGGAAATGTTGCGGTCCAGTGGTGAGAGTCCACTGAAGGCTGAGCCAAGAGTCTCTCTAGGCATGTAGTGCAAGCTCATTTAGTTGGATAGGAGTAATGGGTGCCCGTCAGAGGCTTGTTGTTGGTTAGCCAAGGGCCGTAATGTCCACCATTTGGTCTGTTTCCCAGGTCTAGAGAGTTGCCATCTTGCCGGTAGTGGTGGGGGTGTCAGGTCTTGGGATTAGGGGGTTTTGGCAATGTTTCATCGAGTCGAAGAATTTGATGTGTCTTCTTCTGATGGCATCGGTGATGGTGGGGACCTCGAACTTTTCGTGGACGTAGCAATAATAAATAGATTTAGCAGTAGTTACGGTCTTTTATTTAAATTAAAGCAACTTAAGGGCATTTAGGAGTGGAATATTAGATCAAAATAGCTTTCAATTGGGCTGCAGAGATATTTAAAAAAAAAAGTTTTAGCATTAACAACAATTCCTTTTCAGAAAAGTTAATACTAATTAAGTGGCTTACCGTTCTGGCTGAATGAAATGATCAAGGGTGAGCTTCTTAATAAGCACCTCCATAATCAAGGGTGACTGATTTCTATGAAAACAGATTGAGCTTAAAGGAGGTTGAAAAGTTTATTTTAGAACTTAGGACAGTCAGAGAAATATCAGAGCTGGTCATGAATTTTTAATGATTAGAACTCCGGGCCATCCCACTTCTTCTAATCTAAAATACCAGCTTGTTATACAAACTTGACCTTTTGTATCAGAAGAGCTAGTTTTACTGGAAATCCAAAGGCTCTCTTTTATACCTGTAATAATAATGATGGAATAATCATCTAATCAATATAAAATAATTAGGATAATGTTAAAAGTATGCACCATTTAAATTATTTGAGTTGACTACAACGGAAAATAAGTAGTTCCTCTTAACTTAAATGACTCAAACCAAAAAAGTATTAAAAAAAAAAAAAATAATACAAAGAAACTTCAAAGTACAGTACTTTATGTTACCCTCGGTAAATTCAATCGTATGTTTGCTTTTGTCATGCAACATTGGGATAATTTTAGACCTAACATCAAACAAACCATGTGATACACTTGTCTACTAACTTAAATTTGTAACAGATTATAGAAAACAATCTTTTACAATGTTCAAAAAGCCGAAATGTTGTTACTACCATACCCTCAAAATAGTATGCTCTATAAACAAAGGTTACTTGCCTAAATTGCCCTACTTTGCCCTATCAAGGTTGACTGTCAAATTTATTTTAAAGAAAGTTCATTTGATAAAGATTATTCATATTTATAGATTATTAATATTATATGCTCCTAGTAATCTTTTTTTCGATTGTAAAATATTATTTATTAGTTGCTATTGATATTGATGACTACCAGTATACGATTACCAGAAGTATGAATGTATGTTGCAGGTGGTTGGAGCCTCCGCGATGTGAAGCTGTCCATCACTCCCCCGGCTGTGGAGAGGGGAGCAGAGGCCAATCTCCTGTGCAACTACGATCTGGAAGGAGCTCACCTGTATGCCGTGAAGTGGTACAGGGGGAGTAGGGAATTCTACAGGTTTTCCCCCGACGAAAACCCGCCAACTAAAATATTCCCCTTCCCAGGGATACATGTAGATGTGAGTACTAACTCTAAGTTTTTGTATAAAGTTTATTATATATTTACATGGGAGTTTGTTAGAAATATGCATTTGTTCTGGGAGGGGAAGGTTTTGTGTTACGTTAGAAGGAAAACTGAATATAGGTTATTTCAAATAATAGTTGTTGCATACGACGAGGAAAGGTGGAATAGTCGTGGTTTTGAGCATGAGGTTTGTCACCAGAAGATGACAAGTGTCCGGTAAAATGAATCTTTGTGTTTGTGGTGTACGAAAACCTAAACTAGATTCCCTCTATGGCCTCATGGCAGGGTGGAGAAGGGATGGTGTTGAACTTCAGACTTGAATGGTGATTCAACGAATTGAAAAACTTGACATGTCACCGGCGTGGAACGTATTCACAATAATCACCTCAAGCATCACTTTTAGATCGCAAATTTTGTTTCTCTGAAATAGTGAACGATGGAAAATATTTTCGCGTATCCCATTCTGGATTGTTTAGCCACCTAATTGTGTTTTTGGTAGGAAGCGTGGGTAGTAGGACACCGTAGAATTGAGATGGTCGGATACTACCCTCGTTTATCATAAGGTTTACAATCCGCGATAAACTGGGTGAAGTCATAAGATGCGAATGGACGTTAGACTTTGTGCACACTGTTTGATGCTTATTATACACGAATTAAAAATTTTTAAAGTCAGAAGTTCCTTTCAAATAATTGGCAATATATTCTTTAACTTATGTACTTTCAGAGGGGTGTTAGGCATTTCCCGCCTACGGAGGGAGTTTTATTTACAGCATTGACATTCGGGGACTTCGGAACTTTACCGCGAAGTTATTGCTTGGCAAGGACGAGAGAGAACCCAGGGGATGGATTTCGATTCCAACGATATCAAATTCTTGAAATCACTTTCGGTCAAGAGTCGAAGTCTCACTCGACCACCAAGGGTATTGGTTCGCAACGATTTGTCTTAATTTATTTTTATAGATCCGAAAAGTCCATTATTATACCCTGTTTAAATCCTTGCGATTTTGATCAATATTAAAAGTCAATTAGTGAAGAGGTAGTCCTCCGAAAAGTGGTATTTCAGCGGATTAATAAAGGAGCAATGGATGCCCAGTCGGTGGCGACAGCTTGGTCCAGCCCAGGCATCCCGTTAATATCATCTTAATTATCATCATTTCCCGATTCTTATTAATGTTTGATTTATCTTTGCCCAATTCTATCCTTTCCAATTTCTTTTTAATGTCTGCTTCCTCCCCGATTGGACTATATCCAATTCCCATTCAGAATAACTAAAAAAGATATTAAAATTGTATTTTTATTACTTAAGTTTAATGGAATTGTGAAGTAACCATCAGAGTGGTTCCGTTGTAAAATTTAAAACATCGATCCATCCATCTTTAATATTTAGACCCTACATATTCATAATTTTCCATTGATTAGATAATTAAATTAACTTCCTTAGTATTTTATAGTTAGGTTATGAAAAATGCGCAGTATGGAAAAAAATAAACGTTAGTGATGTCCATTACTTAAAAAAGTAATTGCATAGTCGGAGAGTCACAAAATGAAGTCGGGAGAGGTAGCAAATCTATTTTAAAGTTTAATTAATATAAATTATTTT
Source organism: Acanthosoma haemorrhoidale (assembly GCA_930367205.1). Lineage (NCBI taxonomy): Eukaryota > Metazoa > Arthropoda > Insecta > Hemiptera > Acanthosomatidae > Acanthosoma > Acanthosoma haemorrhoidale. The sequence goes on along the minus strand of OV884014.1, from coordinate 95,320,016 downwards.
AAATACTAAAAGTTTTTTCACACTATCAATTAGCAACTGAAATTGACCGATCAAATAAATAAACAAGCGGAGTGAATAAATACCATACTGTGGGAAAACAGAATATTTATTATTTAATTAAAAAAATAATAATTAAGCACTGTCAAAATGGCCCTCCAGTTCAGTCGGTCTTTTTAATCTAGCAGGATGACACATTCAGCTATATAGGCTTAAGTTATTTTGCTCTGTTTTCTTAGATACCTGGCAGGAAGAAATATGTGAGAGATGCTGATCCCCTCTCTATTGTGTGTAGTTAATTGTGAAATTTGGTTATAGTATTGTTAATTAGAGATATAAAATATATTATGCAGACAATCACATAGAGGGTTTAGTGGCATCGAATGACAATGTGATAAACCGTCCAAACTATCACCCATAGCATTGACTGGAATCGTTTGTAGGTAATGAATTATGTTAAACCATACATATTCCACTTATATCATTTCATGCACAAATGATGGTCAATTTGACTCATTATCAATAATAGCTCGTATTGTTTTAGTGTTTATTAGCTAAAGAAACAATGCAGTGATAGGCCAGGGGCTTATTTTTAGGCTTCAAAGTAAAATAAGATATATAGACTAATAACTATTGCCGAAACGCAAAAATATGAACATCAAATCCAGTTTTGATCCATTCACAATGTTTTGTCTTTTTTATTGCTGCGGAAACAACAGGGGTAACGGTGATAAGATCGGCCAACCATTACAGCCCGTGGTCGTTAATATTTCTTATAAGAACTAAACAGACGCTTTGGACAACTGTACAGACTACTTCAAAGGACATCCCATCTCTCAATAGAAAATAAACTACTAATCTACAAAGTTATACTTAAACCAATCTGGACATACGGAATAGAGCTATGGGGGACAGAAAAAAAGTCAAACATCAAGCGTATCCAATCCTTTCAATCAAAAGTCCTGAGAACAATAGTAAATGCCCCTTATTATGTCAGCAACAAAACCCTTCATAACGACCTTAATATACCCTACATTCTAGAACTCATCCCTTCCAAGTTTATGAAATTCCACAGTATCCTTTCCAACCACCCTAATCCTGTAGCACAGTCATTGCACTGCGCCACTCATCCCTATAATCCTCCTTGGAGACTGAAACGGCAGTGGCCTCGTGACCTGCTATAAACGCGTGACAGCGGGGGTCCTGGCAATGGCCAGTTACTCCAATCGTGTCCTGAGCGTCTGTGGCTCTCGCGCTCTTGGTCAGCCTCCACTGGCTAATATCGGGTGACGCGGCTGACGGAGGAGCGTGGGGGACTTCCCAAGACTCCGCATTCTCTTCGCATGTGGATTTGGGAGGTCTCTGGGCTGTCTCTAAATATTGTATGAATGAGTGAGTGAATGATGAATTGTAAATATGGTATGAATGAGAGCGTTTATCGCAATTACTGATTGCCTTATAAAAGGCAGATTGTAATTATAGCCCAATAAAGAGTATAAAATATATATTAATAATATTTCTTATATTAGTAAAAAATACACATGCGCGGTACATATCAGTAATTACCAATAAAACCATGAGCCACTTCCAGACACTTAAATCGGATCAAATTTACTTAGATTCCTCACTTCCATGGCAAGAAGATTATCTATATTTAAAGACACACCTATATATATTAATATTTAAAGGTATATTTAATAACACCCTTTAGTACGCTATATATCTTTTAATTTGGATGAAATAATAGGAAATAAGTACGTTTTAACTAGCCCGCTGCACTTGTAAGCTTATAAGGTCTCAGCGCATAAACTATTCCAGAACTTGAGATCTAATGTCTGATACTTCCCACGGCAAGAAACACAAATCGCAAAAAAAAAACACGGTAAATTTATAAAAGCTGGTTTAATTGTACTACATTGCTCATTTAGCTATCTACTTTACAAAGAAACAACATACAAATTTTCTTCTGATAGTTATACTGATAGCTATCATAATGTTTCCCATTCGTTACAATTGGGAACTTCTGACGAGTTTTAACTATTGTTAACTGTAAATTTATGTCAAAAATACGATTATTATAACTTTTTGGAAAAATATTTTCATCCAGCATATTATTAAACAAACGCTTCGTTTGTTGTTTGTATCCTCTCTAATAATCATCCAATCATATTATAGTATCAGATGTTTTTTCATATAAGGAAATTACGAAAACTGATGATATTATTATTTATTGCTTAATATACGATAAATGGGTTAGTGAAGTTAAGTTTGCAATATAAACAAAAACCATGCAACTATAAAACAGTTAAGTATTATTATGGTGATTCACTCACCCTCAGAGTCTGATGCCTTAGCTTAATATTATGAAGTACAAGCAAAACAAAGCAAAAAAGTGAAGGGTAGTTCTGGGAATTGGGATGGAGGTCTTGGAAGGAATGCGGTTGATTACTTAAAAAAATCAGTGACTTCCATGAAGTCACGAGGCAGGTATACACTAGCTTCTACTATTAGTATTATATATAATATTAGCAGTACAATATTCTTAGCATTACATAACTATTGATGTGAAGAATGTTGAGGAAACAAGGAGGTGAGTATTAAAAGAGAATCAGAATTAGAATCACTCTAATAACATAAATAAAATCACTAAGAGTACACCACGTGTAGCTTGAAGAATGAAATGAATAACTTTGCTCTTGCTATTTACGGACCGCACCTTAACCATAATAAAAGTGGTGTTCCGAAACTGATGAACGGCTAACCTCTTCGTAGCTGACCAGGTCCTTAACTCTAAATATGGATTTTATCAACTGAAAACACACTCCATTAGGATCAACGTAATTTCAATAAATAAATTTAACTTGATCGTTAAAATAAGTATGACTTTTTCCTAAACATCTGCATTTTAGGATGCTTTTCGACAGGACTACAAGAAATTATTGCTTTCTAAACAGGCGATGTTGCGATTTTTTTTTATAAAACTCTTGAGAGAAGATCTATAAGTGGACCCAGTTAGATAAAAAAGACACATAAAGAAACATATTAAAGATGGGGAGGTCCCCACCATGGAAGGGGGGTTTCCTTGAGCCTTTGTCTCATCGCATTTATAACTCTTTCTCCTTTTTCTCTTCCGTCAGCAACCCTTAAAGGTATTTTCCAATAGCTTCTTTTTTTTTATAGTCAGCGTTTGAAGGACTTATTGGATTATTTTATTTAAATTCGTCCCTATTTTGTAACGTTGATTTAAATATAATATTATATAGTTCTTTGCAATTTTTATTTTGTATTTTTGAATCTAATTAAAACTGTAGTTAATTAAACTTTCATGCACTAGTCATTAAACTCGGTTTCGTTACAGCTGGTTGCAGAGCTAATCCAGTTTTAATATATTTTGTGATTAAATTAAATATTATTAAACAGTGCTTCCACATCCCTTATTAGATGCTCAGTATGATTATATTTGTTTATAGCATTCACAGGTGCGATGGGGAAAGTCCGTCCCTATTTTAGTTGAATTATAAAAAATAAAATAATTATTAATGTTGGGTTAGTTGTAGAAACAATGATTATAATAATTTTGCAATTTAATCTAAATGCGTGCTGACCCCAGCGGCCCGACTTGACGCCGTCATTTTCGCGCTTTTAAGATTTTGATTTGAGATATTTTATATTAATTTAAATTTTAAAATAGGCTTTCTATCTCTTCAGGCTTCACTCTACGACTGGTTTTACTTAGGAGGTATGGTGGGGATGGGTTCCTTAAAATACTTGTATTTATTGTTATTATTATTTTATTTTTTGATATTGTGCGATGTTTGGGAATCTAATTTAATTTCAATGCTTTTGAGTCGTTAATTTATATCATTTGTATTGTACACCAAAGCAACGAGATATTTTCCTCCTTTAGATGCTGGTAGAACTTGCTTGTTTTAGATGTTCTCAATTTATTGCATCTCTCACACTTTCTTTACAGGCCGGATCCATCCCTTAACTGAATTGTGTCTTTAGTTTGGGGAATTGAGTTTCGTATTGTGACTCTTAAAGACTATGTTGCTGCATGGTCTACACGTCTCAGCTCTTTATCATAGTTGTCCCTGTCTAGTGGGATGTTATACTAATGGGACATGGCCATCTTGTTCCCGATATTGTGAAATGGTCTTATTTATCGTGTCTTTCTTGAATATTTTGAATCCATGTTTGTTCCCACTTCTCCTCACTGTCAGATCAAGATAATTTATCGCTTTGTCTTTTCCTGTTTCTGTCTGACAAATTTGATGTTTGCATTTATTCTGCTGAATTATTTATACAGCTTATTTAATACCTTATGAGTTCCCATGAAGCACGCACGCCTGTAAACCTTTCCTTTCAATGTATATCCAATATTTAATTTTGTGGATCTATTGATTTTTGCTAAACTAAAATACTTCCTCTAATTATACTAGATATAGTTCCGTTAATAACGTACTCGAATAATTCCCCATAATATTATTCTTTAGTCATATCATCCCGTAATGTTGGTCTTGATTTGAGAAAAAGTTGTACACATTACTTTAAAGACAGCTATAATGGTAATTTGCATTTGTCAATGGGATTTTTTTTTTTTTTTAGCACCATAAGGGCTTGGCGAGGAACTTGAACAATGCAAATAGGGCTTTTGAAATAATTTTAATGACTTTTTGTATAATCATAAAATTTAATGTCTCGACAAATAATATAATACTGCAATTATTGATTCAATGCCATACTCAGATTCATAGGTGGATATTGGATGGTTATTGACATTTAATGATTTTTCCTGTCTTGTAATTCTGAAAGGAAAGCGCCAAGAGAAAGTCCATGTCTGCAGGTCAAATCGGGAGACGTAACAATTAACAGGGCAGATAGACAGACTCTGGTTTCTAAAATTACACAAACAAAATGAAGATATTATGTAAATACTTCCTAACCAATTTACTTGTAAGGGCACACTACCAAAAATGTTAAATATTAAAATCAAATTAAGCTGAGGGAACTGCAAAGGGAGATAAACGGATTTCGAAATCAGGTAATCCCTTCCAAGAACGGCTCCACAGGTTATACCACTTTAAAATATTTTTTGTCCCTTATTTCCCCGGGCTGGATTCCTTGAATGAATAACCGCAACATGAATTTTTGAGTGGTTGGCCGGGGCATAGCTGTGACCACTGATGTTTTATTCAAAATTTTTCGCTCCTTGGTTTTGTTACGGGCACAAGTTTAGGATTTGCGAAAGCCCAACTGAATCATTGATCGTTCGAATGCTGTTTCTCTGAGTCCTGTATTTCTGATTATTGTTTTTGGAGTTGATAACTATCATGCAGCCAATTAAGAGGAAATACTAAATGTAGCCGGACATGATTAGGTAAGGTAACGTACAGAAAAGTGAAACTATTCATCATTTTTTTATTCAATGCTATTTGTCATTCCTTCATTTTTTTTATTATATTTAGAAAACACATTTTAATATACTTTTTAATAAGATTTTAAATAATCGCATTATATTTGCTTGGTTGGTAATCTTTTTAAATATCTGTGAATGTCCAGCGTAATTCTATTCATACCAAACTTAGTAAACATATGTCTCACTATAATATAAGGGATATATATATATATATATATATATATATATATATATATATATATATAAGTAATCGTCTCCCAGCTGTAGACGATCGAGAAAAAGGAATGAAGAAGGAGGTAGATGATATAATAAGAAGGTTTGTTTTATAACTGGCTTTATTTTCCTCCTGATCCTCTATACACACGTTACGGGTTTGTTTACCCTAGGCTACAAGGTATTAGGCTTAACATTGCCGTACCGCTAGACGTAACTTCCCCCTACCAGTTTACGGACATTCCCCGTAAACTCCTAACATGCGACATCAGCTATGTATCTATAGCAACACAAAACAAAAAGTATACTCTGTTAATAAAAAAAAAATTGAAAAGAAAAATGTTTTCCAGGTGCATCTAAAATCACAGCACAGACCCATATAACACAAAAAAAACATAATAAACCAATAAAAAATATATATATATAGGCCTCTCGGGACTGGTCACCTGTGACACACACCGGAGTTATGTTTCGACGACGGGGCTCCCAGGCTCCACCGCGGGAAACTTGAGCTGTTCCACATGTACCGTCCGCCGTTTAATCGGGGGTGTAATGCTTTCGACCGTGACCACGTTGTGTTCGCGGAGAGCGATCACTCGGAAAGGACCCTCGTACCGCACTAGTTCCTTACCCCTGTTCGACCCTTTTCTCCGGTACACGAGCGCGCCGAGTTTAAAATTGCCCAGAATATCGCGGACTTTGAGGTTGTCGCGCGCCACCCGTCGCCGTTTCTTATCCTGGAGCCTTCCCCGAACGGCCACCCACTGTTTCTTTAGCGCTATCTGATTACTTACTACCCGTGCGGCCAGTTCTTCATCGATCGCCGTACTCCTGCTATCGCGCCGGCATCTTCGAAGTCCAAACAGCGTCTCGACCGGAGAAAAACCGGTGGCAGAATGGATTGAGTGGTTATACGCGATGACTGCCTTTTCCATCGCCACGTTTGGTTCTAAGCCCTTCTCTCCATGGTAAATTCGTAGGTGGTCGCTAAGCGTGCTGTGCAGCCGCTCTACGTCTCCTCGACTCTTCGGGTGTCCTGGGGTGTTGAGATGCCAACGGATCTCTAAGGCCGCCGCCTCAGCCCTTATTTCGGCGTTATCAAACTCCCTACCAGCGTCGGAAGCTATCGTGTCTGGTACGCCATAAAATTGGCACCATGTGCGTAGTGCCCTTAGGACTGCTTCCGCTGATCGTTCTGCTATCAGATGGGCCATCGCTGTTTTGCTGAACCTATCGACAATGGTGACCCATTTGTATCCCCTCCATGTGAACGTGTCCACCTGCAAATCCTCCAACGGTTGGTCTGCCGTTGGCGTGTCCTCCTGTATTGCTCTGGGGGGGTGGCGATCATATTTCGTGGTGAGGCATGTGTCGCAGGTACCAATAACTCTCGCAATCGTGTCTTTCATACCCAACCAGAAATATCTCCTCTTCAATGCTTGCAGGGTAGCGTCGATTCCCCGGTGGTTTGTCTTCCCTTGGTGGAATGCAAGGGTCACTTCTCTCTGCCGCGTTTCTTCTTTTACTGTCTCCACCTTCAGGGTACATCGAACGAACGTACGATCGACTCCGATCCTCTCCGTCCTCCATAGGCGTTTGATGCGTCCCCAGATGGTCGCATTTCCCACGTACATGTGGTGCGTTTTCCCTGGAGTAGATGCGTCCTTCAGAGCGCGGCAAATCGTATCGTCGCTTATCCCCGGTGTCGACCAGATTTTGACGATGTTGCAGTGGCCGTACTTCTCAGATTCCATCTTGAAGAGCCCAGAGGTTTTGGTGAGCCAAATGATCTGGCGCCTCTTGTCATTTATTATGGCGTCGAGGTCCTCAATGTCCGGGGGCCTATCCACCACTGAACTCCCATCACTCGGAACATCATTGGCTGGAGCCCCCTCCCGCTCCCCTTCCTCGCCGGGTGACCATTCCTGGACGAATTGGTGGGTGTCACGTGATGGTCCCGGAATCTCCTCTTCGATCGCATTCACGACCAACGCGCGGGATAACCAATCGGCCACGACCTTCTCCTTCCCCGGTTTGTAAATAATGTCGATGTTGTATTGACTGAGGAACTCCTTCCATCTGGTAATCCGCGCTGATGACTCTTTCAGTTTTCCCACCCATTGGAGGAGTCGATGATCTGTTTTAACCCGAAACTTCCTCCCGAATACGTAGGGCCGAAAGTGTTCTATCGCCCATACGATACCCAGTAATTCGCGTTCTAGCGCGCTATATCTACTCTCGGATTCAGTAAGGCGTCTGCTAGCGTATGCTATTGGTCGCTCCCCCCCGTCGCGATCCTGCGAGAGTACCGCCCCCAACGCGTATTCACTCGCATCTGTGGTAATCATGAAGGGGAGTGCAAAATCTGGAAACGCTAGTATAGGCTCTTCCTGTAGCCGCTCCATGCAACGTCTTATATTGTTCTCCATCACCGGGGTAATGACGACTTTTTGTCCTTTTTTAAGGAGATTGTTAATAGGGACCAGGTACTCCGCCATTTCTGGAACGAATCTGCGGTAGTAGTTCAGGGATCTGAGTAAGCGCCGGATTCCTTTTACGTCTTTCGGGATAGTCATCCGCTGGATGGCCTCCACCTTCCCACGATCGGGTTGCACTCCCTCTCTGGAAATTATGTGGCCTAAAAATTTCACCTGCTCTTGTCCCAAAAGCGACTTCTCCGCAGACAATTTCAGCCCGAATTGCTTAATTCTGTCAAAAACCTGTCGCAGATGGTCCTGGTGTTCTACCTCATCTCGACTGAAAACCAGGAGGTCGTCCATAGATATCTGGCAAAACGACTCCCCAATCCCTCTTAAAAATTCGTCCATCAGCCTCTGGAACGTTATTGGCGCGTTTTTCAGCCCAAACGGCATTCTGGTGAATTCGTAATGTCCCCGCTCGAACGTGAATGCCGTTTTGTGTTGGTCTCCACGACGCATCCGAATTTGATGGTAACCCGCCTTCAGGTCCAGTGTACTGAATACCTTTGCTCCACTTAGGCGGTCCAGGATGTCTTCAAAGCGAGGAATGGGGTATTTTTCGTCTATAGTATTGTCGTTTAATTGCCTGTAGTCTATTACTACGCGGTATTTTTCGTCACCGGACGACCCTTTCTTTTTCACTGCCCACAGGGGACTGTTGTATGGAGACGTACTATCTACTATGATGCCCTGTCGTTTCAATTCCTCGATTTCGTCCCTTATATGCTGTCGCAGCGCCTGCGGGTATCGTCTCTCTTTGATATATATCACTCTCTCCTGCTTCAGTGGGATCTCATGGAACGTTTCCCCCGTTACTCCCAGTTTGTCCCCTTCGTTGAAAAATATATCGGCATACTCTCGCCGAATAGCGCGTTCCCAGTTGTCCTCCCGATCGATCGCTCCGATTCGCTCCTTCCCGTCCCCCACGGTTCCTGTACACCGGCATAACATTCTTCCCAGTCTAATATCCCATATTCCGTTACGGCACTTCACTCTTGCTCCTACCTTTCCCAAGAGATCGCACCCTATGATACCATCGTACTCTCGCGGCATCTTCCTAACCACGTGTATTTTCAAATATTCCACCTTTTTCGCCCACCTATCCAATCCCATCGTCAATTCGCCTTCGATTTTACACGGCCCTCCCAGGGTGATAAGCTTGCACTCGCATGCCTGAATCCACGACGGCCCCTCGCCCACACACAATCTGTCCGCCGCTTTCCTGCTGAGAATAGTACAGGAACTCCCCGTGTCTATCAAGCATCTCACTCCTCTCGCCACTCCAATAATGGGTATACCGCCGTAATTCCCTCTGACGCTATAGTTTATTAATGTGCGGCCACCCCTCTGCCAGCCCGCTCCTCAGGCCACCGCTTGCCGTTTCCTTCCTCCTTCCATGCCATATCGTCTGCTTCTTACGTAGTCCCTGTCGTCCTCTGCAGTCTCTCCTCTTCTGCTCCTGGGTTCATCTTCTTCTTCTTCTGTCTCCGACGCTCCCGTAGTTTTTGACAATTCGGAGGAGGTTCTGGTTCTTCTCCATACCCTCTGTGCGTTTACCTCCATCGGTTCCGGCCTATACCTCTCTGTTCGCTGGAAAATGTATGGACACTGCCTCGCGATGTGTCCCTCAATTCCGCATTCAAAACATTTTGTTCGCGGGCACTGCGCCACTAAATGTCCAATTCTTCCACATCCGTGACATTTTCTGTCCTCCTTCCTCCCGCTGGGTCTCGGTCTCCTTTGGCTAAGTCTCCTTCCTTCAACCGCCGCCCCTTTTTTCTCCGCATACCGTTGATCTTTCCTCTTCCATGCCTGTTGCGGCATTCTCGGCCTCCTGTACATCACTTTGGACCACCCTGCCTCGTCTGCCTCTAATTTTTCTTCTTCCTCACGAGCACTAGTGTCCATTAAATCTTGGGCGCACTCAATGAACGATCGGTCTCCCGGTAGACAATCTTTCTTGCCGGTATCCCTGGCCAACTGTACCTTCAGAATGGTCGATAGGAATGCCATCCGGCCTTCCACTTCCGCTAGGTTCACCGTTTCTCTCATTTTTTCCGTTATTTTGTTAAACTTTGCCAAGAGTTCTCCGGCGTACTGCCCTTTCGTTTGATTGGGCCGTCTGGTCTCCCTGAACATCTGGAAGATGTCCTCTTCTGGTGTCCATCTGCCTCCCCCGTATGCCTTCTTTAGTCGTTCTTTTACCACGGTCCATGGGGTGTCTTCGTCGGCCTGTATTAGGTTTAGTACACTCCGTTTTATTCTACACACTAGGCCCGCTTTGATTGATTTTACGTCACCAGAGTCGAGTAAACCCTCACTTGCCTTCGCCTCTACTCTTTCCATAATCCTATCCCCACCTTTGATGAAATGGTTCAATTCGCCTAACTCTCCTGAGAATTTCTCTAGGTCCGATATTGTTCTCCTCAGGTCCTGTGACGTCGCCGCTCGCACCTTCATCCAAGCCAGGGAGTTTGCATGAGCTTCGGCCATCGTTTCCCTAGGTAATTCGGGCACTTCGAAAGCCGCAGGCCGTAATTCTACCATGTAACTAGGTCACTTTTTCCCAATAAAACAACAGGAAAAAAAAATTAAAATTTTACTCACAGTTGTTTACCAGAATACTCGTAGTTCCCGGGTTTCGGCACCAGTAATGGTCTCCCAGCTGTAGACGATCGAGAAAAAGGAATGAAGAAGGAGTTAGATGATATAATAAGAAGGTTTGTTTTATAACTGGCTTTATTTTCCTCCTGATCCTCTATACACACGTTACGGGTTTGTTTACCCTAGGCTACAAGGTATTAGGCTTAACATTGCCGTACCGCTAGACGTAACTTATATATATATATATATAATCTGAAAAAGATACTCTTCCGATAAGAAACCCTTAACATCTCAAAAAAAAGAGGGGGGCATCTAAAAATAATTTTAAACGACCGATACTTGTTTTCAAAGTATGAATCAAGTCTAAAAATCATCTTCAATTGTTCGGAAGAAAAATTTGCCACGATCAGAATTTGCGTTTAGCGTTCCACATAACATCAACCTTCACTTATCATTCGTAATCGCTATGATTTTTTTCAATAACAATTTATTTATCGCCAATTTAAAATATTATTACGAAATACATACTTGTGGAGTAATTTACATGCCCTCATCCAGGCCTGACCACTAGGAAAGAAATATATGAGTGAGATTTTAACAGATACGTTAATTTATGGGATAATATATGACTAGGTTTGATGTGACTCCATGAAATTCAAACAATAGAAACATAATTGTTCAAAGATTGAAACGATAAAAGCTAAATTTAGCTTTTGCTTGTCATAATTAACTAGTATTTTTATGTGATTATTTTCAAAAGCAGAAACCCCACGATATCGCATGTTAAATAAATTAAAAGCCCTGTTCGATCTATTTCCTTTTGGCAACGATAAAATCTCTTATAAGCTTTAGAAATTAAAGCAGTAAGCATGTATAAATTCAATAAATATTTTATAACAAGCATTTCTAATTCTGTTGTGTTTAATATCTCCCTTTGTACTTTTGTTTTGTGACTCATTGTGCTGAAACGTCTATAGTTAAAGTCTGGAACTAGTATATAAGCCCCATAAAGAATAATTATTACTCTTGTATATATTAGAGTTACATGTAGTTGTACCTTTGTTCCACGCTAGTTGCATTATAACCGGCAGTAGCCGTCCCAAAATTTGATACGTGAGAACCCGCAAAACACGGCAATCCCTGTTGCCGCTCTGTGTACTACTTCTCTTCTATCCAGGTGACCCTTTTACTTCGATAATTGGCAACTGCACGCAAAGTAGCCACATCACGATGATAGGGACTACATTCACGTAATATAGCTTGTAACATTTATAAACATTTATAGTAAATTTATAATTATGGATGTTTAATGTCAGCAGCCAATGTTTCTATATAATATAATCTAACAATTGTGAAGGCAGTGAATTTACTGGTTTCTAATTGGCTTCATGCTCCCCCGTCTTTTGTTTTACGTTGATTCGTTCTAAAATTGAGAATCGAAGTTTTGCCAAAAGTACAAACCGTTTGTATTCTGTTAGCCTACTTCCCCTTTTCTCCTAATTCTTTTCTTTCCTTAATTTTCTTTCAAAGGCTACTTTTAAACCCTTCATTATAAGCTTAGCCAGATATATTACTGTAAGCTTCATTACTTTTTTTTATTTGATCTGCTGATATGAGCCTACAAGAAACCATAATTTTTCCATTTACTATTTTTTCATAGAGTTATCTATCATCCTCTTTGATTTTTATTGATACAGTTTATTTTAGTTTTATCATTAGAGTGATGTCATTGCTTTCCAATTAATAAATTTAATGAAAATATAATTTCTTCTCTTTTTTTTTATTAGTCTAACAATTAGAGTGACCTCCACCCTAGATCTCCTATTCACAAACCAGCCGCACAGGATAAATAGTTGTGAGACCCTGGACCTAGTAACGACCGACCACCTGCCAGTATTGTATACCATTGACGGTATAGTTGTGATCCCGCGTCCCACGAAGTACGACTATCGTCGGGCTGACTGGGACCTCTATCGATCGCAACTTTACCACCAATTGCATACGGTTCCTGTTATCCGCACTACAGAGGAAGTGGATAGACAGGTAGCTTTCCTAACCGAGATCGATGCAGCTGACACTTCCATCCCTAACTTTAGCCCGAAGCTACGCTACAAAAACCGACAGGCCATATTCTTCGACTTATTGCATGAAGCAATAATTAGAAGAATAACTGGTACAGAACAAGGAAACGTCAAGCCAAGAAATTTAGTTAACTCTTTTACAACAAATTAATACTCGGGGCTTGATGAGGATTAGGAAGACTACGACGTGATATGAGCTCCGTGGCTTCCACGGCTATAAAAGTAAGTTTTGGAGGCTCCTTAAGACCACTACTAAGAAGGATTCAGGGGCCCGTCTTCAAAACGGTGACACCCTTTACACTGCTGAAGAAAAGGCCAAAATACTGGCAAACTACCACCTTGTTGTTACGCCTACAGGCTTTTGCAATTGTTAACTTCACTCAACTTGTCGCATCGTCTCAAACTGATGATACATACCTCTCCTGATAGGTTAAGGAACGCCGACCCCATTGCTTGTTGTGCCTTCGGTGGGTGAGTTCATCCACCGGAGACACATCAAGTTTTTTGACTCGTTTCAGCATCTAACAAACCCAGTGTTTAACACTATGACCCAACACCATTGTCACACCGATGGAAACAGACTGTTGGAGAAAGTTAGGTTATGACATAGTTTAAGTTTTTATTGTTAAGTGTAAACTGGTTTTAAGTTTATGATAAATAAGGTAAGCCCCATCACTATTAAAGATCTTGAATAAATCAATAAATATTTTTGTGCAAGTGCAAATCGCTATGTAGGATAATCAGAAACTGTATAAAATATTGTCAAGCCACAGAAAATATAATGACCTTTTGTAAATAGATTCATTTGTAGAATCTATATTGAGTTCTGTTGTTTGAGCCTAACAATAGACATAATTATAAATGTAATAAATAATAATAATAAATAAGATGTAGACAATGACTGTGTAATGTATATTGTACCTTTGTACCAATCGTAAATTACAGTGAAAGTTGTATAAAATGTAGCCAACGTACAAGCAATATAATAATATAATATTGAGCTATTGTAAAAAGTTTCATTTATATAGAATGTATATTTAATCCCATAATTTTTAAAAACGAGGGGATATGTAGAAAAAAAAATTAATAATCAAAGCCGATACCCGAAATTACAAAGCCACTTATAAATTTTATAGCATAGAGCTAACAATTTTAAACGTTCAAATTGAGTAATATTATTTTCACCGAGTCAGTGTGCAGGGAGCCAGCAAATCCTCACTTCAAGGAAACAGTCCAACGCAGTTTGAGCTGCACGAATTCTTCACAGTTAACAAGGGGAAATAATAAAGTTGTAAAACGGGCTTCACAGAGGGGCCAGTGCTCAGCTTGAAATTTTACTACCCTTTGACGCATTTGCATGTTGAAGCGGTGGCAAGATGACGCCCGGTAAAGAGAGTCACTTGTAAATGGGCACCTCAAGTTTGAAAACCATTGTTTTACTGCCAGTTTTACTGTTAACGCTTTGTGTCACACTTTAACTGTTGCAACCGACTGTGGAACAATTATAAAACACTTAAGTTCCATTCCTTTAGTCGTAAACTGTTTTTTATAGAGGGGGGGGGGTATTAATTCAATCTATTTGTTTGGAAATGGCTCGTAATTTATGGAACTGAAATTAAGCAAATCCAGTTAATAATTTAGCTCTCCTCATATTTTTCATAATACAAAATAATGAAATACATAAAGTACTCTTCTTATTATATACACTTGTATAGGTCAACTATACTCACTTTTATTTTATTTTATTAACGATACATCTGTATATATTCAATGATTGGATAAGTTTGTTATAAGATTAACAAATACAATAGAGCTGCACCAGAATGACTTTTTAAAATCAACTTCATAGAGACCATAGATTAATAAAGTGACTATAAAAACTGACAATCACTTTGAATCAGTGGCGTACCTAGAGGTTTGGTCACCTGGGGCGGTCCCAAACTTTCTCCCTGTCCTAATTAAAATTAAAAGTTGTTATTAACAATTACTAATCATAAATGACTAATTAAAAGGTTTTTATCTTTTGCTTTAACTGATAGTACATATAATGATGAAATTTAGGTGGGTTGTATATTTATTTTTCTAGTTATTTTTATTTGAAGATTCTTGAATGATATAGTCAACATTTATATCATTTGTTAGTTGTTTTTCGATATAAAGTACCGCTAGATCTCGATTGTACCAACAGGAAACTTATATTTATGTGGCCATAACCTATTCCAAATTTACAGTGTTTTCTTTTTTTCACTGACTAAGCGTTAAAATGTCGTCGTCAATTTGAACCATCACCATGTATTTTTTTAAGTTGCACACTTATTATAATCATTGATTAAGTTGATCACAACATTATTATATTGTTTATTTTTTTTTAATTAGACAAAATCCAGAATACCAATGTGAGACCCTAGACCTAGTAACGACCGACCACCTGCCAGTATTGGCTGACTGGGACCTATATCGATCGAAACTTTATCACCAATTGCATACGGTTCCTGTTATCCACACTACAGAGGAAGTGGATTGACAGGTAGTTTTCCTGACCGAGGTTACCGTCGATGCAGGAAACACTGCTATCCCAAAGTTAGCCCGAAGCCTCCCATGCTACAAAAGCCACCAGACCATATTCTTCGACTTATTGCATTACGCAATAATTAGAAAAATAACTGGTATAGAACAAGGAATCGTCAGGCCAAGAAAGTTGTAAACTCTCTTACAACACAAATTCGTGGCTTGATGAGGGATTGGAAGACGGCAACGTGGCACGAACGGCTTCATGGCTTACATAGCGATTTCCGTAAGTTTCGGAAGCTCCTAAAGACTACTACCAAGAAGGACTCAGGTGTCCGTCTTCATGACGGAGACACCCTGTACACATCGGAAGAACAGACTAAAATATTGGCCGACCACTATACCGCCGACAACGCCGCTAGGACAGGTATTTACCATGAACCTCAGCAGCTGAGGACAGGTCAGAACTATATGTTTGTTTCCCCGAAGCAGCTCAAGGCGATTCTTTGCCGGTGTCAGGGAAACTGAGCACCAGGGGGCGACGGGGTACAAACAGTATTGCTGAAACAGCTGCCGAGGAGAGGGATTGCCCAACTCGTTAACCTGTACAATTCATGTATCAGGTTGCGATACTTCCCGACAGCGTGGAAACAAGCTATCTTGTTCCCGCTGCGCAAGCCCACAAAGAGAGGCGACCACCCAGCCCACTATCGCCCGATCAGTCTCCTCCCTCACATGGGGAAGATTCTCGAAAAGACAGTACTGAACTACCTGAAGGAGTTCTGTTCGGAAAATGCTATCATTCCGTACGAGCAGACAGGTTTTCAGGCTCATCTGAGTACAGAACAATAATACAGCAACTGATATGATCTCGTTGGACTGCACGCAGGCTTTCGACTCAGGATGCTGTGCCAACAGCTTTGTGACTGGGAATGCCCAAAGCAGCTATATACCATGTTGTTTTCGTTCTTGAAGAACAGATCGGTGAGGGTACGGGTGGGTGATTTCCTCTCTAACCCATTCCCTCTGGCTTGTGGAGTTCCTCAAGGTGCGGTTCTGTCTCCGGTTCTTTTCAGTATGTACAAATCTGAAATTGTTGGGACAAACTATCAGAAAACTACTGTAATCGCTTTTGCCGACGACATTGCGGTTTACAGCAGCAGCATGAGCTCTTACACACGCCGAGTCAGTTTGTAACGTTATCAGTGACAGACTAAGTATGTTAAACATCAGCGTAAACGCCGGGAAGACCGACTGCGTAATCTTCTCCCTTCAAAAGGTAAAAAAATCCTTGCCAAAATCGTATAGCATAGGAGGGCAAGAGAACTCACTAGCTTTCTCAATGCACTATTTGGGTATAAAAATGGATAGGAATCTCCATTTCTCTACTCATTTTAGTAACAAAATAGAAAAAGCACGACAAAGGCCTTACCGGCTAACGCACTTGCTAACTTCACCTAACCTGTCGCTTCGTCTCAAATCGATGATATATAAATGTGTCCTCCGGCCAGCTCTGCTGTACGGTGCCCCGCTATTTACCCACTTGACTGACAATACAGCCAAATGTCTCCCACACTTCCAGAATGGAATCATGCGAAAAGTGGTCCGACATACTTCTTTCGAGAGGTTGAAGAACGCTGACCTGCACCCGTTGCTTGGTGTGCCGTCGGTGGGTGAGTTCATCCACCGGAGAATTTTTTTGTCCACCGGAAACACACTCGTTTCAGCACCTGACAAACCCAGTGTTTAACACTATGACCCCACCACCCTCCCCGCATCTATGGCAACAGACTGTCGGGGAAAAATTAGGATAAGAATTAGTATGTAAGTTAGTTTTAAGGTTGTTCAAAAAGGTGAGCCCACCACCTTTATTTGTCAGTTTAGTCCAGTCACGTATAATGTATATCATTATACTTGTTTATTCATTATATAATTTCTATACAATAATAAAACATGTATATAATGTACAGGATATGATATGTATATGATGCTACAGGAAATACAAAATAAATTGTAAATAGATTCACCTGAGGATCAATAATTCTATATAATTATCTGGAAATTTAAAGGGGCTATGGAGGAAAAAAAAAATAAATAAAATTAGACTTAGAAAAAAAATGAAATAATGCTGCCCAAAAATATGTGCTGCATGAGGCGGACCCTCCCATTCACCCCTTTTGTAGCCACTGCTTTAGATAGGTTAGCTAACGACAATAAGCCTATACAATAAGTAGATGCTATGGCTGCACAAATAGAAGTGGAAGAGAAAATTATTTTACGTGCATAAAGCGGATGTGGGAATGAGGGCAATGAATATGCCAATACGATCCACTGAGCAAGTCAGAGAGGAACAAGTTATTGTGAAGCACCATGCAGTAGGCAATCTGTTTTCCGTGTCAAACAAGTTGCAAGCAGACGACGGAAAATGTGATTGGTCTTCGACAACAGATTGGAAACTAGACGTTACTCACAACGGTAAAGTCAACACTGGCTGCCACTAGATTTCCAGCTTCGTATTTGATACAAATTAAACTCGGAGTATTTCAACTCTTAGTCTAGGATTATCCGATTCATATTGGCTGCGACTGGTTTCAACTTTGTACGGATAGTGCATCTATGGAAACCGCTTGGCCCTCAAGTAAGTATGAGTGGAGCAAACAAACCTTTGCCGTAAATACTAGTTTTTAGGTAATTTATCTAAAATGAATAATAATCAGCGGGAAAGTACATTTCGCGATAAAAAAAAAAAAAACTTATTATAAGCCTTATAAATAATCATGTATCATATCATATATTGATGTTGTCATAACTATATTAGAATATGTTTGTAGTTCCATAGATATTTAAACATGGGCAGTTAGAGAATCCTGATATTATGATATCGCATGCCAATAATATTTTACATATAGCAATAAAATCTTTATTTAGTACCCTTTCTTTCATTCTTAAGTTCTTTATGAATTTATGTTGAGTTTGAAAGGACTTAGAAGTATGAAAGAGAGACTTGAGAAACACTGTCTCATTAAACATTTTACAAATCAAATCTTTCTTGTTATAAAATTACAATCTGCCTTATTGGGAAGTAAGTAATTGTGATAAATATTCTCATTCATACCATATTTACAATTCGTCACTCACTCACTCATTCATACAGCATTTACAAGTCTTCAATGAAATGTATTGATACTTAATCGCAGACGATAGGTATTCGATTAATTATTATTTGAGGTCTCCTTGAGCTCTTAAGACCCCAATCTTACTCCGTCCTGGTGGGGAGCAGACAGGTGCTTGAATCAGTCCGCTCCTTTGATTGGATTATATAGTGAGGTGTGGGTTGCCAAGGAGCCGCCAAGTGGCCACCCAAATCGACTTCTGTAAAGTTAGCAAGGCAACCTAACCCGAAACCCCAGCGGCCAAACACCCCTTCGTAGGAACTTAAGCTGTCTTACTTACCAGTGAATCGGGCAAGGGATATCATATCAAAGGGATGTACACATGAGCTTGTCAACCCCTTGGTGAATTTATTTATAATTCGAGATAGGATAAGAAGCAATGTAAACGGATATGACTCAATGGCAATGCTACAGGATTTCCCCCTCTCTTCACATATTTGTTGTTTAATAACGGAAAATTATATCACTATTTAATAAGAGCACGCGACGGTGTTTTCAGGATGGTCACAGGTCTAGAATGATTTCTTCGTCAAGAGTTGAGCAGCACAAAATGTAGTAATAAATGAAATTTGTTACTATCCTTTTTCCATAAATATTGTTTTATCAAATAAATCAACGGCTGAATAGGTTCTCCTAAAATTGAATTAAACCAAGTCTTAAAATCACAAGAAAATAAGTTTCATGGACAAAACATTGTATGGATAGACATCCGGACGAAGGCTTGCTTGCACCTAATTCCCACGGTGCTCTACCTTTAAATTCATTAATTAATTGTTAAAATTGCCTAGGGCAACGGAGCAAACAGTATTTTGAGTAAAATTGTCTCCTTTCAAAGATCTCACAATGCCATAGATTAATTTATTATAACCACAAAGAAGAAAATGATGTTATAGGTGCAGTGCCCTAGGTGCAGTCACTGCGGGGCCGTAGCGTATAAATTACGTTGACTTCATTTGTTCTGTACAATAATGTAAAATTAAACATTAAGTTATTTTATAAAATGGTAGATACAAAAACATGGTGGCAAATAAACCAAGAATTCCCTATCTTCTTACATTATTGTACAGAACAAATGAAGTCAACGTAATTTGGATACACGCTTTTGTATCTACAACTATTACATTTTAAAAATGTGTTTTTTAGAAGATGTTAAGGCCTTGTGGTCACGTTTGGTTTTTAAACGGGTTCTGCCGTAATTACGGTTTCAAGTAAATATAATATTAAGGAGTGGTGTACACATAACAGTGGTGGTGCTGTCCGTCCATCTTGTGGTAGTTTTTCCAAATCATTTTCAAAAAATAGATGTATCTATTTTGTTTTAAAATATATTTTTCGTATACTAGGTAACCAAGCAAAAAATCATTACACCAAAAAAAACTTAGTAATTAAATTCAGAATGTAAAAAAAAACCACAGTAAGACACAATATACTAAATTAAATAATTAGAGCCAGGTGGGACATGTATGATGGAATGTGTGTTATTCTTTCAATGGAAATAAGCAATGTAAGCTCGATTCTCGCATTGGAAAGCCCGGCCTTTTTTTTTTGTAACCATTATACCAGACCGGCACTTCCCTTTCTGGCTAATGTTGGATTACATAAGGGCATTTGTTCACGACGAACTCATTAAATAAATAAAAGGCCACATCCTCGATAAAGCATATTTCAGCTAAATTAAATGATATAGTTGAAATAGGCACACAGCCCCACACATCCCTATAATCCTCCTCGGAGACTAAACTGGCAGTTACCTGCTCTAAATAAATGACGCTAGGAGTCCTGGCAATATCCTGTTTCTCAAATCATGTCCTGAGCGTATGTGGCTCTAGCGCTCTTAGTCAGCCTCTATTGGTTCGTATCCAATGACGCGGCTCATGGAGGAGCGAGGGGGGACTTCCTAAAAACTATTAGACTCCGATTCCTCTTTCGCATGCGAGGGAGGTGACAACCATGTGGAATGAGTATGTGGAAAGTTTGAAAGAGGTATAGACATTCTGATTAAAACATCATTTGTTATCGACTTTGTTGAAGATAGTTTCAGAAGGTTGGTACAGTAACATAGGAGATTAACTAGAGTAAAGGCAGGTCCTGATATCAATTATCTGAACAAGTTTATAGCACAAAATAATGCAAACCCTATGAAAAATTTTTAAAGGTCTAAAATTCCACCGCAGTACAGTGTGATTTTTATTACAAACAGTGATTCCAAAAAACGAACAATGTGAAAAAAAATAAGTGCAATACACTACCACACGCATTATTATTGTCAGTGATCCCGCCTTTAATTTCTATGTTTCATGTCTGTTTTTTTTTAAGATAAAACATTTATTTTGTGCGACATTTTCTGCAAATTGGTGGAGCTAAATGAGTGTCTAGAGTAGTAGAGAACCTAAATTGGGAAGGGGAGACTGGGCAAGTTGTGTCCGAACTCCCCCAAACCTGTTGCCACAGTGGATTAATTTATAATGTATTACGGCCTAAGTCAACACTAGATCTCGCTGGCCTGTTGACTGACACTGACCGGCTGGTCTCTTGCTCCCTGATAATGAATAAATAAAAAATCACAATCTCGCTTCTACTTGATAAATAAATGCTTACTTTTTTAGAGTAGTTGAGGTTAAGGTTATAAAAAAAAATTGAAGTCAAATTTTTGTCTTTTTTTCTTCTTCTTTTTTACAGTCATAATCCTGTCAAAAGCAGAAAAATAATGGGTAACTCGTAAAAAAAATAAGTTTTTTTTTTTTATGAACCGTTTTATATGTTTCTTGGGGGTGCTGAATCAGATTTAGGATTTTTCCAACGCGTGTCTATCTATGCTACTTTTTTTCAGAAAACGCAAAAACCGCGAATAAATTACACTTTTTTCAGTTTTTTTTTAACTCGAAAACTGTTGACTTTATGACAAAATAATTAATATAAAAATTAAAGATAAGAATAAGTGCTTTATAGCATTTCCCAAACCATTTGGGCTGCTGATAAGCTGCATATATATATATACATGTATAACAAAATGAATTCCACAGAGAGAGAGGTATGTCATTGAGTCCAAGCCTCTCCTGAACGTCAGTGTCTCTCTTTCCCTCACTCTGGTATACGCCACATGACGAAACGTTTGGAAATTCAGGCGGGAGGGAGCTTGGCAGCTCCGATCATCCTACCAACTTGCACAGAGAATTGCCTTGGGAGTGAGAGGGTGGCTCCTAGGCCCAAAATGTATGGAAAAACTGTATGAATGTAAATCTCTCAAATACTATAAAAACTCTATTCATTGGATAGACTGAAAACCAATGCCTAGTACTCTTAGGCTCCACCATAGGTAGACTCTCACTACCTTCCCGAATCCACCCGCCTCCTTTAGGCATCCCAACTCCATATCCTTCTCATACTTCCTTCAAATGGGACTCCCCTTAGTGAAAGATTCCCATCAATCCAAAATAATTTTCGTTTTATTTTTCCCACATCCCATTTTTATAAGTTTAAGAGCTATGAAAAAAAAAAAAAAAAAAAAAAATATCATAGGAGAAATAATATAGATTGAATCTTCATTCACAATTGTTCTTCAATAATTACAGGTTTTTGTAATATAGTATAGTATGATTTTGGGTTGTAGATTTTGGTATTGAAAACCGAGGATGCGGTGCTATCAAGAAGGCTGCCCCTATTTGGAAGAGTTCCAATGGTTGAGTAATAAAATAAACGAGGTCGGCCGACCTATAACCTTTTATTTTTTTACCTTTAGGATTTTCATTGCGTTTCGCTTAGGATTTTGTATCGTAACTTCATTTTGGAATGCTTTATTGTTGGCACCGTCCTGATATTGACTACACAGGAAAACGGAAAGTGTGAGGCAGGGAGGAGCTTATGTGCACCCGCTTCTCGGCTGCCTTCAATATAAGAATCAGGGGGTTTCCAGGAAGATTTTCTAGGCTATTAGTTAGAACTGTACACAAAATGGAATTGTGTACACAGGTATTAATGAGCTGTTAAGTCACAATAGTTAATGTTGGATAAGAAAATTTAAATTTAAAAAATGAATGCCCTACCACATTCATTACACTGCGCCTCACATCCATAAAACCTTCTTGGAGACTAAAATGGCAGTGGCCTCGTTACCTTCTATAAATACGCGACAGTGACCAGTTTCTCCAGTCATGTCCTGAGCATCTATGGCTCTCTTGGCCACCTTTATCCACCATACACCATTGGCTCGTATTTTATCCACTGGCTGTCTAGTGACGTGGCTGGTTGGGGTGCGTGGTGGACTTCCCTAGACTCCGCTTCTTCTTTCACATGTGAGGGAGGTGATAACCATGTCGATTTGGGAGGTCTCTCGACTGTATGAATGAGCGAGTAAATGAAGAACTATAAATATGGTAATAATAAGAACACTGATAACAATTACTTATTGCCCAATAAAGCAGATTATAGTTTTATCTCAATAAAGATTTTGAATTTGTTTATTTTTGTATGAAATTTCATTTCTTTACAGACCATGTGCTTGTACAATTACAGCTACCGAGCCATATACTTCACACTGGTGGTGCAGTGAGAGGCATGAAGGATAATTATGTTCTCGACGTTCCACAGAACGATTCTAGATTAAAGGCATTAATCTTGTTGGGGCCCATCTTGGACGGAGCCCTTCACCTTGAAATAGCCTAGGCCTTTAAATTAATTCCGGCTGTGGTAGCCCTTTATCTAACCTCAGCCAGGTCGCTTCTTTTTTTTTACATCAAATTTAAATATCTACTCCTGTATAATTTACAACGGTCGCATCATAAAATTGTAGAACTAAATTTTAAATTAAAAGCTTTAAAAACCTTAAATTTAGTATTATTGTATAGGTAGATAGATACAAAAGAAATGTATCTGCAATCACAGTGACAGTTTGACACCTTTAAGCGCATATTTTTAATTAAACTTTATTCTCTGCAACCGGCTTTTGTTGTACTTAGTCTATTTGTATGTTATATGTAATTAGGAAAAAATGGTTAAAAAAACCCGTCACCTCCTCAATCTGAATTAAGAAATGAATCCTATATTAAAACCAATACTTTTTCTTAATAATTTATAGCTGTCTTTAATCTAAAATCGAGTACAATATTAAAGCATACTGCCGATAACGTCATTGTTCTTTCTTGACAAGAACAAACAAATATTCTCGATTTTTTTTCATAAAATCACTTCTAAGTGGAATATTTTTTGGTGTAACGAGGGGAACAGTTACCCATCTTAAGAACTTGATTTGAATTACCTAAAGTTTGAGACAGATCGTACTGCAGGCATCAGTGGAAAATGCAAGGAACGAAAGAACTGCTACTTTGTACATTAATTATTCATTAGAAAATGATAAGGAATGGCGACATAAGTATGGATAGTAATAATTTTATAGAGAGTTTATCGATTGGATATTTAACATGCATAATAAATGTCTTCCTGTCTAATGGATAAATTAAATATAAAAATAAATTCTAAGTTATTTAATTGAAGGAGACTAATCAATAAGGGTATTATTTACAATATCTTTGTTTATTAACGGCCTTTAATTTGTGAGTATAACAGTTACATTACATGTAAATATGTTTATGTACAATTGTATGCACGTCTATTTAGAGCAAGTGAGTTCTATCCCACACATCCATCAACCATCAAAGCATCACTGTATAAACAAGTCATAAAGACTCGAGTCCTAAACATTATTAAATGAGCATGCGCTAAGGAGTAAATTTTGTAGTACGAATAAAAAACGATGCAAGTAGTTCACTTACCACAGTGGCCGATGTTCTAGAGTAATCTCTTGCTTACAGTAATCACTGCATAGAATGGATGTTTTAGGAAGCCAAGAGGTGAATATCAAAAGAGGATTAGAGGGTCGTGGTGTCAGATAACCACATTAAATGAAAACAACTTGTTCTGTGAGTACACCACGCGTTGCTTAGAGAGGTTCTGCCTTCGTCTGGCCAATTCACTATTTACTGGCAACAAAACCCCCACTACAATCAAAATAGTGTCCCCAGGGTGCACCCCTTCGTTTCTTTTAGTAACTGAAACTTTTCATATGGACGATTTAGATTGATCACTTAACATCAACCTAGTTTTGTTAAATACACTGAATTCCACCATAAAAATATCATTACATTTTCTGGGTATGTCATTGACTAATAATGAAATTAACCAAAAGTGGTAACTTCTATAGGTCGCGTTGATAAATGCAGTTCTACATCTGAATTATTTCCGTGTAGCGTTCTAGTGGAAAGAAATATCTACTCTACCAGCGTTGTATCCCACAAATAGCAACCTCGTTTGGAATTCATCTAATTTAGTTCTGACATGGGTTTCTGTTCTGCACTAATGAAATGGTAGAAATATTTCCTCCAGTTGAATCCTGAGCAAGTAGAGCATGTCTCCTTTCTTGGTGGAACTCAGTGGGCCCCAAGAGTCCACCGTGTACACCTATATTTTTATAATTAATGATACCTGATTAAAACTTGACTTGACTTTCTGTGGGCATCTCTAATATTTTTTTGTTCTACTCGTCATACTTTGGATAAGCTATACAGCTCAAGTCAACAATTTGACAGGGTAAACTTAAAACGTCTCCCCCAAAAATTAAATCAAAGATTATTATTTTCATACAGTGAGCAGATTCCTTTGAACCAAAAATGATCCATTTTTGAACCGTTATATTCACAAAAGCACGTATTTTTGACAGATGAATATATCGTTAATATTTTATATATCAATGTAATGTGTCTATTGAACATGTTATACTGGCTTTGAACCTGTTAAATACTCAGTTTAATTCTGTTTTGGAATACGTTTGAAATTGTTTTTGTATTACGAGATGTGTCAGCCATGAGACTAAATCTGAACGTTAAATTTAACCTGTCTTCTCTGCTGGGAGCTTGAAAAGCCGACCGGACAAGCATGCTTGGGGCCATTGAATGAATATTTGTGTTTGTTCTTTCTTCAAGACATGCACTAAGAGTTGAAAGCATAAATTCAGAAATTTGGGTAATTTTGACAATAGGTGTGTTTGTTTCAGAAGAATTTACCGTAATTTTATTATGCCGGTTGCATATACATTAGCCCTACATTTTCTATAAGGTACAACATTTCAATGTTTTTTCTTATTGACCAGCTAGGCGTACTCATTTGCTCCTGTTAGGTATTATTTGGGGGCCAGGTCAGAGAATAAGGTTTTTCTTTTTTATTCCATAATTTTGCTAACGAATAGCAAATTGCAACACAAATCAAAACAATAGGGATTCATGAAAAACAGTCTGTGAATAATGCTATAATAATTGTCGAAAAGGGGATAATTTTCAAGTCACTTTTATTGTTGTTCTTTTTTTTTTGTTGACACTTTGATCTTTGTTATATTGATAAATACATCTGGTCGCAGCTGTCCGAAAAAGTTGGAAGGCATTATGTTATAAAATATGCCTGTCTCCCGGGCCATTACTTCATATTTGTAAAATGAGC
Organism: Acanthosoma haemorrhoidale; assembly: GCA_930367205.1. Lineage (NCBI taxonomy): Eukaryota > Metazoa > Arthropoda > Insecta > Hemiptera > Acanthosomatidae > Acanthosoma > Acanthosoma haemorrhoidale. The sequence goes on along the minus strand of OV884014.1, from coordinate 95,294,056 downwards.
GAGTTATGAATTCAAATCATTACGTAATAGCAATGATGTTGAATATACTAACGTATGGGCAATAAATATTATTTCTTTGAGATAGTCTAGTTCTTGAGCTCCTCAATATGTTTAGCATTAATTTTAAATAATAATGATAATAATAATAATTAAATAAATAAAAGCACAAACCTTAGATATAAAAATAAAGATAATATAAACTCAGGTATATAGAGCTTAGTTAATATACATAAACTTGTTACTGTGATAAAATTACAATCTGCCTTATTGGGCAATAAGTAATTGTGATAAAGGTTCTTATTCATAATTATAAATAACGTTATACTGCGTTAAAAAATAATTTTATTTTTCATCATATCAATATGTCTAAGGTCTTGTCGTCCTTCATAAATGTAATACATAAACGGCCTCTCTTTCTGTTTGACGGTTAATCACAGCGTTGTTTCGTTCGCAGTAACTGTCACTCGGTGACACGTGCACTGATTTATGCGCGATGCAATGCCTTCTATAGCTTGTTAGGAAATCTGGTCTTTAAGCGTCAAGCACCACTCCATGTTAATAGCTTCGGCCCCTCTAAAGCCCAAGATATTTTACAGCTCGAGACCAAAAGGTTTTTAAACAGCCGGCTGAATATAAAGCCGGACTAAAGGTTCAACTGTTTAGGGGGGAGAAAGTCGAACCGTTTAACTCTTTAGCCCATGATCCTTTTTTACCCCCTAGAGGAAAGGGTTTGTTTGGACCTAAGTATAAATCAGGGCTTGGGGTAGTCTCGACCAAAGTCCCGTGGGCTCTAGCCTGATAGAGCCCATTCTTTAATGGCCACTGCTCCCCTCCTAATCAGTTTTTCCTTATATCTAGTCAATTTTATTTGTTACTTTATAGATATCCCTTATATTTTACATTGTTAACTTTATATACTTTATTTACTCAGAAATTTAATGAAAAGGTTTGTAATATGAAATAAAATAATCCACGTCATTTATTTTTACTTGATTGATAAGAGATTGCTTCATTAAAGTATATAAGTTTCCCGGCCTCTTCAGTAAAAATTATACTTTATTCATAACAGTTAATCTATCTGAGCATTTTTCTTGTCTATCTGCTGTTTAAAATTGAGAGGAAAAATAACACAATCAGGCAAGTATTCACTCTGAGAGTGAGTGAGGATTATATCAGAAAATGTTTGACAGTTGTTTAATTTATGTTATGTTATGATTGTGAGAAGCAGTATAGTTTGGGCCACACCTCTCATGATGATGACTGATGAACTTGAATATTTTATGTGTAAAGTACTTTCTCGCTAATATACGCATTTTCATCTTAGTTTTATACTCCATACTCAGGTACACATTATGCTAACCTTTTCTGTATGAATAGAAGCCATATCAACCACTAGAAGAGATTTTATGGTCGGAGTTCAAGTTGAAGGCTGCAGAGGGTGCCAGTCAGTTAATCACCGACAGGCTACGAGCTGTTCACATTCAGGTAAACCCAGCCAAGACGCAAGGGATCGTTTTCTCGTTCCAGCACGGGAAAAGAAAGCTTCCACCCAGCTTCAACATAGACGGGACTGATTGTAAACTTGCCAATAGCATATGCTACCAAGCCATCAATCTAGGCAGACGTTCGGCATACACCTGCAGAAGAAGATGAAAAGAGTACGTAGGACTTACTACTCTCTCCAGCAGCTCATAACAAGCCCGGCTATATAGGCTGAAACTGCTCTTATATCAGAGCGTCCTGAGGCCAGCACTACTTTTTGGAACTCCGCTTTTCCGTTTTCTCCTCACGAGCACCATAACTAGACTCCAGAGCTTCCAGTTAAACATACTGCGCACGGCACTATGGCATACCCCTTTTCGTTAAATAAATCCCCACCATCACCGAAGCCATCACCATGCCAAAACCCCCTGTTCCAAGACCTGACACCCCCACCTCTACCGGCAAAATGGCAACCCTCTAGATCTGGGAAAGCAGACCAAATTGTGGACATGATGGCCCTTGGCTAACCAACAACAAGCCTCTGATGGGCTTCCATCACTGGTTTTTAACTGACTGAGCTTCCACTACATGCCTAGAGAGACTCTAGGCTCAGCCTTCAGTGGACTCTCACCACTGCACCGCAACATTTCCACCTCTACCAAGGCTTCCCACACTCCTTAATTCCCTCACTCCACCTTCAAACAGGTACTCCTAGTAAAAGGATCCGCTCACCCCAAATAAATTACCTTTATTTTTCCTCTATCTATAATCTTAAAAATTTGACAGCTAAGGGGAAAAAAACACATTTGCGTAAAGGTATTTAGTAAGTTCGGCCCTACCTTGGTTTAATTTACCATCTTGATCTATATGTATATGATTTCCTCGAAAGGAAGTACTAGGTTACATTGCTTGCAAACATAAAGAGATTGGTTCATGATTGATCTTTACAAGGTAGTTAATAAAAATAAATAGACCAATTGTTATATTTTAGTTATTTTTTTAACTCATTATATGTTACATAGGGGGCCATTATAAAAATATAGATCCAGAAGTCATGTATATTTTTTCTCCCTTTCTTCTATCTCGTCTTAAAAAAACATTTTTTATGTGCCTCGCTTCTACAGTATTTTTTTTTTTTCTAAACCCCTTTATTAATAACATTTCCCGATTCACAGGCCCGCTTTGGTCAAAGCAAAGCAGGTCAACCTAAAGCCACGACCCTATCAACAACGGCCAAAGACTTCATTTGACCGAACCAAAAGCCGTCTAATGTTAAGACGGTAGTTAAGCCAATCAAAATGGACGAAGGGTTTATATAAGAATTGCTCGGAATTTCACTCAAAATATTTACAGCTATTAGAAAGAAAAATCAATAAAGATATGTTAGAATATATGTAGAACATTATACTTGAATGTAAGAGAATATGGACTGAGTGTAGAGGGCAACCCAATTTTCTAATATGAGGACATGTTATTGTCAGTTTACCAAGTATTGCCAACAGCAGTGTTAGGCCAAATAAATTCAACGATAATGAATTCACAATAACTGTCTCAGATGTGCCAAATATACCCTTTTAGTATAAATATACTGAACCTTGGTGGGATTTGAATATTTCAGCAAACATAGATCAAATCCGATCTTTATCATGTCCCCTTGGTGATTTTTGAGACCTCAGCATTTCCTCGGGAATAGACTGAATATACCCTAGGCGTGTCTTGAATGTGACATGAATAAGAATGGAGATGTGTCGTTCGTTGGCACTAAGTCCACGCAGAGCAAATAATGGTCAGCTCACTCGAAAAGCTCTCGGGATGGTATTTACAGTTCGAAGTATCTGCCCAAAAAGCATTCTCGTCCACCATCTGCCCAGCTCGTTTTTGAAATTGTTGGTCAAACAAATTTTCCATTATCGTTTATTACAGTTCCGCTACTACGCGAAATAATAAAACAATGAAAGTATCATTTCAACTGATCAAGCATCTTACCATAACTAGTCCAACCATTTAATTTGAAGAATGGAAATCTGATACAAAAAAAATCTGATACAAAAAAAAACCTATCTCACAATAGCTTTGTCAAGGTTGTGAAAACGATTTTATTAACACATTTAACAACGAAACATATTTTTTCATTAAAATTTTTTTTTGGCCCTTGATTTTATTTTATGGGAGTGATTATATTTTTAGCTTCATAGAACACCAAATGTAACTAAAATATTACTTTTATAAAAAAATAGATTGCTTTAGTTAATGTTGTGACAACGATGCAAATACCTGTTTAGGATTATAACTTGAAAAAACGAAACACATATTACATATTGTTATTCGAAACGTTCAGATTTTTTTTGAAATGCCAAATAAATAAGCCTTAAACATTGAGGTGGCTATAATTGTATTAATAATAAATTAATAAGGGAAATTAAAAAGAAATATATACTTTCTACGCGTATTCCATTGTTGATAGGTTTATTTATTACTGAATCCGAATTTGAACTAGATAACAGAAGTATTTTCTGTAGTCTACCTTTATTCGATACGGACTATATCAATTAGTAGCCGGTCAGCACCAATATAGTTTTTAACGCAAATACAAATTATTAAATGTAAGTTTTATTAAATACAAACAATTGCAATGTAAGTGAATAGAAAGCTTTCAAGTGAATAGAATCTAATCAGTTTGCACAGATGCTCATGTTATTTCACTAAACAAAACAGCCCACTACTATCGCATCAAAAAAACGAAATCTGTCGGTAAGCATGCAATTGAATTTCGTCACTTAGTTAATGGATCAAGTTTAAAAAAAACAAAACAAATCTAACAAAAATAAAATAACTACACAATAAAATGAAAATTTGGGCCAATTGGCAGCTTGAGGTGAAATGTTTAGTTTACTTTGATGGTTCTAAAAAACAAACATTTCAATTATTAATATTAAGTGTATTTTTTCTCCTAACAAGTCTACATCCCTGCAGTCATGTTGACAGTTGTAGCCCGTTATTATAAAATAAATGTAGATATCGTTATTTTCTAACAGGTAGCTTTCGCAGTCTATATTTTTCCCAGAATTTACTCAGGCTTAAACTTCAACAGCCAATTAAACTAAAACCGTCTCCTTAGCTGAACCGTTTTTGTGACGAGTTAAACAAAAAAAAAATTAGTATATTACCAACTTCAATATATATTATACTAGGCTTGAATCTATTACAAATTTCATGAAAGTCGTATATATTAGAAAAGATTATATACTTTGATAGCACGATCACTTGGAATAATACGCACGTTAGGCTTCTTTATTTGCAGTATATGTGAAAACGAAACCAAGCTCAACCATATCCTACTAGGAAAACGTTGGCCCTGAGATGTAAAAACAAGGAATCGGTAGCTCCAACCGTTTCTTTTGTTGGCCTGCCCTAAGACTCATGTAGCACCGTGGCGAAAAGATGTGTACAGATGTTTACTCATCGACCCTGTGTATCGAAAATTTCGGCTCTCAACTATGAGACCTACCTACGTGAGGCCTATTAGAGAGAACAGAAAAAAGAAGGCTTCTTGTCAGAAACAGTGAAAAACATCCGAGACGTGCTCTGGTGAAGACATCCTCAACCCGGAACGGCTATTAAAAAACGGAATTACGCAAGCAAATAACTCTTTAAAATATCAAATAGATAATTTAAACAAGTTTCAAGTGTCGGCGATTGACTTGCAATTCCTATGACTTAAAATATTGTACACTAAAGATTCTCATACTCCCATGTCTTCATATTGTCTTCACAGGCCTACAAGGTCCGGGAGCCAGGTCTGAAAAACGCGACTGATTGGCTTAAATATTTCAGTATCAAATATTGTTCAGATGCTTCAGTGAACATGAAAACACATAGGAACAATGTAGTAAGCTGATCCGAATATTCTAAACCGGTTTGAAAAGTGACTTGGTACTGCTTCAGAAATTCTTGTCTTTTCTGATCCACCCATTGCAGGTAATCCAAAGACAACGCAAGGTTCCTTGTAAATATCTAATGGGACGTCATCCAATAAAGCTTGCTATTAATATTTAACCTTAATGCTTTAATCTCCAACGCTAGTGGATTAATGCTGCACATCTGCTTTGGCTCTTCACTAATTACCCCTGGAAATTCCTAGAGTCCTCTCGTTTAGTGGTGCGACAATTCATTGCACCAGCCGGTTTTCTCAATGCCTAATTGCTACAGTTGGTGCCAAACAGTGAAACCTCTACAAAAGTATGAGCCACCAAATAATCCTTTAAAGCTTCACCTGTAGGTCCACGGGTAGAAACTTTGCCCCAAATAAATTGTACTATGAACAAAAAACCAACTAGCTGTTACGCATCTCTCACCGTATACGATCAATCAGCATTATCGATTCAGAATTCTTAAAAAATTAAACTTAATTAAAGCTCTACGCTCCAAATTCTATTGTTTATAGAAGATGAGGCTTTTTATTTGTGTTAGGTTTTTGAGGAATTATTTTATCAGTCAGGTACGATTTATTTTTAGTTAATAATTTTACGGCAAGTAACAATATAAATCTGATTGTGAGACTTTTGAGGGTCCAAAATAAGTAATCTATGACAGTGCCTGTCACTTAAGGATTTTAGTTTTTCATTGTTCAGCCAAGGTCAATGTCAAGAAAGAGCCTCTCAAGAAATTTCCCAGGTTCCTCCTCTTCACGTCGCACAGGAGTCTAACATGCTCAAAAACGTCTATGTACATTTTAGATAAATCCTCACTCCTTTTTCAATGTGTGAATTCGAGCAAATTTGGCTTAAATCCGTTTTGTAGTACCCTCTTTAGATAGTTTTTTGGTATGCTGGGATTGGTAACAATTACAGATTCCAATTAGGGTTAGTCATTAAAGAGATATCTGTGCCAATGGATGTTTTTTGTGTCAATTTGAGATATGGGAGAATACCTTGTAGGTAGTGTTGAAAAGAGACGTCCCTCCTTTTTTGAGAATGATCTTGCATATTTAGATAAAAAGCCTTGGTCTCTCCTAAATATAATTATTATTCAGAGCTTTGTAGACACCTCTAAGCTGGCCATCCTAGGTTGTAAAAAAAAAAAAAATGTTTCTAATACTGTAATGGGCATTAAAAACTATGAATATTTCATGCCGGAGGGTAAGGAGCCTGTTTGATAATATTGTATAATTATAAGGCCTACATTATGTCAGTTCTGATTGGTTGTGTTTCCACACTTTTTCTCCCACTCTCCAGCTGAGACCGGCCGAATAAAGGTATGTTCTTTGACGTTTTGAGTTGAAACCACGCTGTTTTTGAGCTATGCCTACATTTACTTTTTTTTTTTGCCTCTTTAAATTAACAGATAATTGAATACAATTCCGATAAATGTATCCCACTTCCGTTCTTCACTGTCTCTAGATTCCTTCCAATAGCTGAATTTCAGCCCTTATTTACTTAGTCATGTCTATGGTACGTCATGGCAAACCATTTCATTATAATTATACATTAGCTCTCGTTACCTGATACTAGCAAAAAAGTCATCACTTATTCGATTTTTGATATTTTTTTTTCAAAAGAGTTATCTCCCAGAACAAGCACTAGATAATTATAACAGCAATATTACGTCCCAACATGAACTATAAAAACTTTCATAAAAGGCTGCAGAAAACCATAACTTTATTGTCTCAGGTGATATGACCTCCATTAGGCCGGGGTGAGTTCATATACCGGCATTCTTCCAACAATATCTATAAAGGGGAAGTGGGGGGGGGGCTGAGCGCTTATAGGACTATAACAGGTTCCTGTAACATTATTAAAGTCTCCGAAGCAGGTTAAAGTGTACGGTAGCTGGGTGGTTCTCGGGGGAAAAAGTAATTCGAGAACCCGCCTCCAGAGAGGGCAGGGACGGCCTGGTTGAGAGGAACGAGTCGAGAAACGGAAATTCAATAAGGAGAAGACACAATAAAGGCGGCTAGGGGAGCTCGTGTCCGCCGGAGGCACGGATTGCTCGGTGAGAATATTGCAGAGAATAGCGATCCTATCAGGGTTTTATAGACTTCCGTATGGGTGGTGGCTTAGTGGACATTAAAAGTGGATTGGGTGTAGGCCGGTCGCTGAGACCCTCGTAACCATGGAGGGAGGATTCATATTGAAATTCCAACCAATTGGCTTCGAGGGAGAGTGCGAAAAAAAAAAATACAATGGAACACACAAAAGATCTACAAAGAAATAATAATAATGTCTATATTAGCCTGGGACTGTCTCCCTTAAGATTATTTATCATAATATGTGCTTTTTTACTGTACCAGCCCCGCTAAAATTAAAATATACAAATAAAAAAATACATGAAATAACAAAATAAATAGTAGAAAACATGGATATACACATAAAAAACTCATATTAATAATACATTTCAAATGTGCAATAAAAAAAATAAATAAACCAAAACAATATAAATGAAATATAACGAAATTGAAAAAAATAGCCTTTGTGGACAAGACAATAATATAACTAAAATTAAACCTCCAGCATTGTACTTTATGCATCTACTCACTTTTTTGTGATAAAAAATCACTCAACAATCTTCTTTTGTACACATTTAATAAAGGAGCGTGGTGATGAAGGGAGAGGGAGCGAGTTCCAAGACATAGTGGTTATGACGAAGGATTTTGTGTTTTTGTAGTTCTTCGAGAGTAAAGGACATGGATAGAATTTTGTCAACAGAAGATTGTAGGGTAAGGGAGAGTTTGGAGAGCAAGGTCAACTAATGAAGTATATGCAACAATAGTTAGCATCAAGGCATGGAAAAAAATACAAGACTGTTACTCTAGAATATTTAAAGACTAATAATAAAAAATAAACTCCTTAATAAATATATTAGCAATTTTACATAAATTAAAATTGGTGATCGTCTCCTGTTACAACTGCTGACCCTAACCGTGGAGACTACCATAATTTCAGTCCAAGACTAAGAAAACAGAAAACGTTTTATTAGTATTTATCATTAATAAAATTATAAAACAATGTATATAAGGAGCTATCACGTACAATGGTAACAAACATTTTGAGCGGCACAATAAAAGGTATAAATATTTACAAATTATCATTTATTTAATTTTATAAGCAAGCATGCCGGACCTGAATCAGGATGAACTAATTAACTCAATAAAAAAGAAGTAACTAATTTTGGCGTTTTTTGTAAATTAAAAAAAATTAAATTAAATCAAATAATGTTGGTTATCCCAAAAGTTACCGGTTACTATATAACAGGGAAAGTCAAAATAAGAAATTCAGAAACAAGTAATGTGATAACAGAGACCTGTGATTACGAGTAATCACTGTGCTAAGGATCTTGGATTATAAACACAAATGGGTGACTTTTTTGGAGTACCTCGATCAATTGAATAGTCCATGAAAGGAGTAGCCAAAACAAAAAGAAATGATATAAGATATTGAGTATGCAATTAATGAGATAGTCAAATTAGCTTACTTACTTTTCCCTAAGAGCGATGAGAAGGCAGTGAGAAGTACTGACAAATTCTTTAAAGTTGGACGATATGGGTTTTCAATGACCGTATTGTACAGTTACTGTAATAATAACTGATTTAAGTTAAATATGGGTTTTGTAATTACGTTGATCATAATCATTTCATTATAAATGAGAATAACAGCATATTGCTGAACTAAAGACTAAAATGAGAGTGTTTTCTTCCATGCTCTATTCATTCGATGGGATATAAACCAAAAAACTCTCGCCTAAATCTAGATATTTCAAGTGGCCGGTAACTTGATATCTGTTCAAGTTCGGAATCAAAGATAACTCGAAATTCTTATCTTTGGTCAGATCGAGAGCTGCGACAGAAACATCGATCGGACAAGTTGGTCTGATGATTCATTAAGCATCTCGACTATCTTGCTAATTGCTTTCTCAGATTACTGCAGCAAAGTTGTGTGGAGCAGTCAGTGCTATTGGATACTCCGGCATAATTCACCACCGTTGCCAGCGAATTAAAATTGCAAACAGTTTCATTGTATCAGGTATTTTTGCATATTTTATATTAACTTCATAACTTCCTCTATGACCAGGTTAATATTCACGTTATAGGAGAAACTTGAATCGTATAGTTTGGTGAAATTGGCGCAATTTGTATTATATTTACATTTCCAGCATTGAGAGCTAACTTTGTTCGGTTAAAATTTACCTTTGCCCTTTCGGATTTATTACGTAAATTTTCAGTCTGAAAGAGCTGATTTTTTTTTTTTTGTCTCTTGAGTATAAAAGAGATCATTCTCAACGATTTATAATTTATAAACCTTTGTTTATACTTAACAATGGTACTTGTCTTAGAACCCTGAGAGTTCGTGTTTTATTTTCAACTGAATAGAATAGAAATGTCTTAAATAATTTATTATACGTGCTCTACGGTTGTTGTTTTTTTAAACCCAGAAACCGTTTAGCCATCTGTCTGTTCTAGACTTTGTGTTTCCCTTGTCCAAGCTATAAAATTCAATATTACATGAAGGTCTCATTGTATGTATATATATATATCATACATAAGGAAGACTTGTAAAATATAACATTCTCCATAAAACATGACTTAGTGTTGTATAATTACTTGAGAGTTCAAACAAAATAGTTCTCTACAATTGTAAGCTGAAGATCCAATGAAATATTTTGACGTTGAGATAAAAAAAATTGTAGTTAGTGTTAAAAATCAGTAAAACAACGCCTTGTTCACTACTTTGAATCAGTCATAAACATAAACGTAAATTTTTGAAATATTTTCAATTAACTTTCTTAACTTTTTTTTTTTTTCCTTCCATTTCAATTGCAGATAATTATATATAATTATAGATCCTCAGGTGAATCTATTCGCAAATCATTTTTGTATTTCCTGTAGCATCGCTACGTTATATATAGGTTTTGTTATTTTATAAAAATTATATAATAAATAAACAAGTACAATGATGCACATTATACGTGACTGGACTAAACTGACTAGTAAAAGTGATGGGGCTCACCTTTTTGATCAAACTTAAAAATAACTTACATACTAATTCTTAACCTAGTTTTCCCCGACAGTCTGTTGCCATCGTTGCGGGGTGGTGGGGTCATAGTGTTAAACACTGGGTGCGTTAGGTGCTACAACGAGTCAAATAACTTGATGTGTCTGCGGTGGATGAAATCACCCACCGACGGCACACCCAGCAACGGGTGCAGGTCAGCGTTCCTTAAGCTCTCTCGAGGGGTATGTCGGACCACTTTTCGCATGATCCCATTCTAGAAATGTTGGAGACATTTGGCTGTATTGTCAGTCAAGTGGGTAAATAGCGGGGACACATTTATAAATCATCAGTTTGAAACGAAGTGACAGGTTTGGTGAAGTTAGCAAGTGCAATAGCCGGTAAGACCTGTGTCGCACTTTTTCTATTTTACTACTAAAATGAGTAGAGAAATGGAGATGCCTATCCATGTTTATACCCAGATAGTGCATTGAGAAAGCTGATACATGAATTGTACAGGTTAACGAGTTGGGCAATCCCTCTCCTCAGCAGCTGTTTCAGCAATACCGTTTGCACCCCGTCACCCCCTGGTACTCGGTTTCCCTGACACCGGCGAAGAATCGCCTTAAGCTGCTTCGGGGAGAATAACATATATTTCTGACCTGTCCTCAGCTGCTGAGGTTCGTGGTAGTTACCTGTCCTAGCGGTGTTGTCTGTGGTGTAGTGGTCGGTCAGTATTTTCGCCTGTTCTTCCACTATGTAGAGGTTGTCTCCGTTATGAGGATGGACACCTGAGTCCTTTTTGTTAGAGCATTTGTCTGTTTTTTTTCTTTAAACAAACAAAATCTGAGTCTTTTTCATAGTTTGGTATGTGCTCATTTCTGTACTCATTTAAACTAGAGAGAGAAAATGTGTTCATAGTAGTTTCTCTTGATGCTCAAATAATGCTAAAAATCTCCTTGAACATTGATGATTCTTTGAGTTATAAATGTATCTAAAAATAATTATTGATGATTTGGTTATCAATATTATTATATTATATATTCATACTGTATTATTATTCATATAACTTTATTATATCGTTATTAATATGCTTCATGAATCTGAATTAAGTAAGTAATAATTTTAAAACCCAAAAAAAAGTATTATCACAGCGTTGACAAACCCTAATTTTTTATATTGGAAGGCATTGTATTAATATCAATACATATAATGTGGTATTAATATCAATAAATTTCTATTTGTTCTAACAAAGATTCATTTTACACTGATACGAGTGATTTCACCACCATTCTCAAATAACTTAATAATAAAATGATTGTATAGGACATCAAAAGTTTAAAAACAAAAATTAAACTTTAACTTTATCACTATGATTTTTATTTTGAAACTTGTAAAGTAGTGTAGCTATCACTTGGGTACATCAGGTGGCATACCCGCCGAAATCAGAAATATCAGTGCAAAATAAATTACGGATGGACCTGGGATAGGTGTGCGGTAATCACCTCTTCGTGTGATGTATGACTGATTAGAATTTTGACCAAGGAATTGACAAGGCTCATATTACTCCGTAGGCTATTGCTCAGTCCTAATAATAACTGATAATGCAGGCTATTAGTATAGCTCATGTATGTATCCACCAGTGAAAGATGCTAGAATATTATTACATATTTTGTTGGCCGAGTGAGGAGGCCGGAGTGCAGAAGCAGATTTGCCAGGGGTTTGTTGTCAAAGTTAAAGGGATTAGATGGGATACAGAGCCCGAGCGATGGGCCAATGTCGATATAGATGATACGATGAGCAATATATAGATGGTGTTGATAGACGAGGATTACCTCCGTTTCCGTTCCAGCAGGCCTGTTCCAGCTCTCCATCAACACAAGGATAGATTCCACATACCATCCGTTTTGTTAACATTTAGGGATCAGGGAGTGCGATTTTACTGACATTATTAATGGGAAGAAATAATCTAATCTAACATAATATTCCCCATGTATGAACTGTATTACAATTAGTGTATAACACATTTTTCAAAGAAAAAATATAAACGATATTTAATGAATTCTATAGACAGATACTACTTTCGAAACTTATGAAGTATTTTATTTAACATCACCGTTAGCATCGAAAAAAATATTTACCCTTAGAAAAAATAGCCATTTACCACCAGAGCTGTTCCTTTTTTAGTTTTAGGACATGTGATCCACAGGGGTCATCAACGCTCCCACATACTATTAATTTCTTGATTTCAACAACTATTTATGTCTTAATTAATGGTGTGGTACCGGCGTGGAGTGTTTATATTAAGAAGTAAAACACCTTCTGTATATTCGCAGCTTGATTTATTTTCCACCGAAACGTTTTTTACGGACTATGCCGTCATTCTCATGGGTTCGAGCTATAAAATCCTAGATTTGGGATAGATATACACTTTCAAATCCACACTTCTTTAATTATTCTAAGAAAGGTTAAAATTAAACGGACAAAACAATTAAAAGCTAACAGCTGAATTAAAACATACATAAATAAAATAAATACATAAATGGAATCAATTTACCAGTCATAAACTTATAGTGTAAAATATAATTTATAGTAACAATAAAACCGTATTGTTGAAATATAACCATGAAAAAAATATTTAACGTAACATAAGCATATCATTCATAACTTATAAGCATAACTTAGATAAATTTGTTCCGTGTTTATATTTTAGCAATACGTTTTTATTGTTACTATAAATTATATTTTACATTATAAGTTTGTTACTGGTAAAGTGATTCTTTCTATCAACATATAAATATATATTTATATTTTTAATTTCATTCCTGTCTGGTTTTGTTTAATTATTAGGTTTTCATTGTTTTAACCGTTTACTTTTAACATACTTAAACAAGTGTTGCTTTGAAAGTGTAACACAATTGTCAATGTGTTACACGAAGGTTACAGCCCACAAACCCTTGAGGATGACTTAGTGAAGGTTGAAAACCTTCGGATGGAGAATAAATAAAGCTGTAAAGAGGCATAAGGTGCTTGATATATTTTGAGTTATTTATGCTATTAAATCTGTTAGTATCATTTAATGCTAAGTGGGACCCCGGTCCCCTCTGTTTGGTGGGGAGGCCATTTTATTCTCATAGAACAGTATTCCCATTTTAGAACTGTTTGATATCTGGAAACGAAACTCTGCTATATAACATTCATGTGAACTATGTATAAAATGAACTAAAAACTTGCGCCTCTAGCAGACTTTTACCATTCTGCAAGCTATACTGGACAATTAATCTAGTCAATTTAAGATCGAAAGTGAGGGAGGGTACACGTATTTTGCAAACTATTTATGATTATATTTGGTTTTCAATTTCGTTTGAGAATAAGAAGTACATGAAATAGCAAAAGAAAGCTATTGAATACTTTATCGGCCTTAAGAGTCAAACAACATTTACAAAATTCTTTGAAGTGGTCCAATATGTCTGATTATATACGTGATCTATACGTGACAGGAATACAAATTTGTTTCACGTACTATATCCTTGGCAAATAATGTTACTGTTAGATGAAAGGGAAAAGTTGCAAATACACACATGCGTCGAGATGCGTAACCCTAGGTCCTAAGGGCAGAGGGGATCTTCCCTCAGGAATGCCAAGCATACCCTGACCGCCAGCTTATCAAGGAACCGGCATTCCTCAATATAATAGACCCCTGGCTTTCGGGAATATCTTAGGTCCCTTCGGCTTATTGGGGGCTCACCTAAATTTAGCGACAATTATACTAGAAAATGAAAACACCGTCATGATTTTTTCTGGATATTTCAATAGAATTTTTTTGTCAAACGAAATCCTTAATGAATAAGCTGACCTTGACACCTTAAAGCGCCAAGTGCTTTAACTCTTACGTGTTTCTGTTAGTCAGTCTGTTTTAGTTATTTAATAAATGTGACATTTTCTTAGGCTTAATTATTAATAAATTACTTGATATTAAAATGAAAAATATGTTTTTCTATAATTTATTAAATAGTTTTACGACCAAATTGTCCATTATTTTGAATTATTAAATTAAACAAATTGGCGTCTTGGTTAACAATTAGTAAGTGTTGTCTTTAGTTTCTTAATTATAATTTTAAAAAATACAGTAGATTGACACGTGTTAAAATTTTATCACCATGACTGCAGAAACAATTAAAAAATATTTGTATCCTGATTCATAATATGTAATATGTATTAGGACAATGTAAAAAATCTCATCAGAACTGCAGAAACGCATCACGATCAACTAGAATAATTAAATGATCATTGTGGATTCCCGGTCTGGCCTAGGCCTAAGCTCTGGTCCCACACATTTTTATTTGTGTGCATGTTTACGTGTTGATATATGTATTAATTTCTTAATAAATCGAACTTGTGGATGTTCAAAAAATGTTGCCCTATCCCATATCTAGGAGACGTTAAAAATGATGGAATATCTCGAAAAAAGCGGGCATTGGTGTAGCATTTAAAAGTAAAGTAACTTTACGCAACTCAATTTCCCAGACTAAAGACCCAACTCAGTTAAAGATCCATCGGGCGTGTATAAAATAAACTTCGGGTAATGGAATAAATCTTATAACGGTAGAACCAATGGAAAGTTATCAGTCAGATTCAAAAAACTTGTTCAAAAAACCAAACCAGGTCTATAAGCATCTACAGGAAGCCGGGCATCATGATCCACCACATACCTAGCTACACAAATAATGCATTAATATCCTGAAATTAAATTAGATTGCCTAATATCGGATAATATAAATAAAAAGGAAGACATAATAAACACACATAAGCTGAGAAAGCCATACCCCTGTATATCTCCTAAATAAAAATTGTAGGGTGAAGTTGGAAAAGGTACCAAACCTATTCTAAAGTTATAATTAATGGAGGTAAATTATTTCAAATGATATAAGAATTACTCTCCATCAAGAGGATGAGTAGCCTTGAGATTAGTATATTGCTGTGTTTTTTAATAATTTTTAATTTTTTGTTATTTATTACCTATATCTCGAATATTTTTTTAATTTTTGTAAATGGATCGGACGAGGTGCTATTCAACACTGTGTTATTTCCTAGGACCCCATATGCGGAATTACGATTTTTATCATGTGACTTTTCATTTTAGCAAACTGGACATGACAGCTAGAGCTGTCGAAAACGTTATTTTTGGAATAAATAAATACCATAACGTGGTAAGGTTTATGTTGTATTATTTAAAAAAAAAAATATATATACAATTTAAACAACTACATATTCTAAAAATCACAGGTTTAGAGGGCTGAAGACTATATTTTATTCATTTGTTTAACAATTTTTTGTAGGTTGTTTCATCGATGCTATAAACTTTTTTCGGAAGAAAGTTATTTTAGTTAGAAACGTATCGATAAATATTTATGCCGCCAGTCTCATTAATGCTTTCAAACTGTAATAAAACATTGTCGAATTCCATGGCGATTTTCCCAATTCGAAATAAATCTAAAATAATTGTATAATGCATTATAGGTAAGGGTTTTAATTGAATAAAAATTTTCTCACGGTGAACTCACCAGTGGCCCGGGTTTCAGAGAATATTGAATACACAGTGGGGTCCAAGAGCTGGACGCATTGCCCAGAGAGTCGAACTAGCGAGGTTCTACGTTATTACTGTTTTATACAAAGAGAAATATAAACTATCAGTAATTTGTTTTTTTTTGGTTTTCATTTTCTTAATTAGAACTTCCCGTGTTTAATATTCTCTTGCACGCTTATACATCTTAAACCACCCACGTCTTATACATACTCCCAAGGGTCGGTGATGGGACCCTTATTCTTCAACATCTACACCTCGCACATAGTAGGAGCATCATACTCTAATTAGGAGGTAGCGGCATATGCGGACGATATAGGGGTCTACAGCACTAGTCTCAACCCAGAGAAAGCTCTAAAGGCTGCAGAGAGCGCCAGTCAGTTAATCACCGACAGGCTACGAGCTGTCCATATTCAGGTGAACCCGGCTAGAACTCAAGGGATCGTCTTTTCCTTCCAGCATGGGAAAAGAAAGCTTCCACCCAGCTTCACCTTAGACGGGACTGAATGCAAACTTTCCAACAACATATGCTACCTCGGCATCAACCTAGGCAGACACATGACGTTCGGCACACACCTTAGAAGAAGATGAAAAGAGTACGTAGGACTTACTACTCTCTCCAGCATCTCATCACAAGCCCGGCTATATCCCTTCAGCTGAAACTGTTAATAAGAGCGTCCTGAGGCCAGCTCTACTGTTTGGGACACCACTCTTCCGATTCCTACACACTAGCACAATGACTCGACTCCAGAGCTTCCAGAACAAAATCCTGCGCACGGCACTATGGCATACCCCTTTTCGTGATATGAAGGCTCCCGACATCCACGAAAAGTTTGAAGTCCCCACCATCACCGAAGCCATCCAAAGAAGAAGCATCAAGTTCTTTGACTCGATGAAACATAGCCAAAACCATCTATTCCGAGGCATGACACCCCCACCGCTACCGGCAAGATGGCAACTCTCAAGATCTGGTAAAGCAGACTAAATGGTGGACATCGCGGCGCCTGGCCCACCAATAACAAGCCTCTAACGGGCACCCAACACTGCTATCCGACTAAACAAGACTGCACTACATGGACTCTAGGCCCTGCCACCAGTGGACTCTCACCACTGCACCGCAACATTTCCACCTCTACTGAGGCTTCACCTTCAAGCAGGTACTCCTAGTACAAGGATCCGCTCAACCCAAATATACATTTATTTTTCCCTCATCCTTAATCTTATAATTAGAGAGCTAAGAGGGGAGAAAAAATCTTATGCATACTTTTAATAATGTGCAACTGATTAAGATGCTTAACTTCATAAGTGGATAGATGATCATTGTCACAAACTGTTGGGTCCATTTCTGAACAGTAGCAGGATGTACACGTCCTTTAGTCCTCATGAATGCCCTAAACGGGAACTATCTGTCCTAGGCTTGACTCAGATACAACAGGAACGACACCAAAGCCGTCGGTGAGCCCACTCAAGCCCTTTCATCCCTCGCCTCGGAATCACTAAATTATTCACGATCAAGACAGACCCACGCTCACTAAAAGAACGGATGCTTGAATTACAAATGTACGACTTCGAGATGGATTATTTATTACGGCCGGAACTAAGTAAGCGAATCTTATTAAACATTCTCGGAAGGGTTTAATATTTTCGCATATTCATGATTCCGGGGTGGGGAGGGGGGACGATAGTCACCCGAATCGCTTCTTGGGAACCACGATCAATTATGATACTTCATATATTCCTGGCTAAAAGTATTCGACCAACTGTTGGACTAGTAGGACACAATTGTACCGGCCAATCATCACGTTATGATTATTTCTCCTGAACTATTCGTTAATTAAGGTTAGACTTCTTGGCTCGTTAGGCTTCATAGGCTGATGCCTAGACGGGTCCCTTCATTGTCTTCTCTGGTTATAAGAATACCTGTTTTTTCATCTGAAACATCCTCTCATATAATAAAAAATATCTTATAAGAAATTTTAGAAACGCATGTTGACTTGAAACAATTCTCAATGGAACTTTGTTGTTATTTTGGCTTATAACCATCAGGGCATCAACACCTTTGTTTGTAATTTAACGTCATTTGTGAAGTCCACCGACGGGAGCTTGAGAAAGTACAAAGACGAGAGCAGAACACTAAAATTTAACTTGGGTCTTATAATACATAATTAGATACACATTACAACTCTCTTGCTCAAATGCTAATTTGGCTTAGACGCATGAAATGTTTTATTCAAATGGAACATTGGGCTAGTCAGTGCTCTGATAATCCCAAAAATGATAATGACCTCATCTAAAAAAATGCATGTTCATTAAATGTTTCTTAATGTTTTAAGGAACCTTGATGAGAGATGGTGAGTTATTAGAATCTATGGTCATTTTTGTTGACCAAGGAAAGATATTTCAATGAGATCACGTGGTTTTCTAAGAAACGAAGCTGTACTATTTATTGTTCAGTGTCAAAACAAATACGCATAATGGGGGTTCAAGAAATAATACAATTCGTTTGAAGTTCATGTTGGCATTTCGGTTAGAACGGCTTTGTAGACCAGCTAGGTATAGTCTTGACAAATTGAACTCTAGGTTGGAGAGACTTCAAAGATCCACCGAATGTAAATTAGATTTTCTCCAGCTTCGGTTCAATTCCTCTTTATATTAGATCATCAAAAGAAAAAGTGGTCTTGTGTTTTCTGCTCTACATAGCAGTTAGTTGCGCTATGCAATTGCTTGTATAACAAGTGGACAGTAACAAACAGGCTGCAATATTCCAGAAGTTGATTGTGTTGGTCAATGAAAATAAATATTGAAATAATTGAAACATATTACTATTCAGATATAGTTCAACAAAATTCAATTTAATTCATTAAAATATAATAGTATGATATAAACAAATAAGTACATAACGATACGAAAGTTTAAATAAAATAAATCGTTTTTTAGGAATTTAATTGAAAACTCTTTGAATCATTATTAAATATTATAACGCGTATTAAACATAATAAGTGCATATGGTACCGATTCCGTCATTTTTACTATAGTATTTAAAAAGGTTAAAAGGACATTCGTAAAAAGTTTATAAATGTAAATAGTTCGTTATTTTGACTAATTAATTTTTCTATTTAAGGCGTTTCGTGTCAAAACCAGCTCGATCTAATTATTTTTTTCAAGTATGAGGCCTATTCTAAATCCTACTTGTGAGATTCTGAAAAAAAATCATCTCGTTGAATTACGAGTTCAAAAGTTCATCCTCGTATTAAACCGATCTCAGAGTTGTTTGAGTTTTTAGTCTTACATTTAAAACTTCAAAATGAAAATGAATTAGGTTCGTTTTGAGACTAAGCATCTCATGTTATTTGAATGCTAGGGGGGTTTATCCGATCAAAGTAGTAGTCAATTAAAATAAACAATGATATAAATCATGTTGTTTGTGTGCCGGTATCATGTGCACTCCTCTCATGGCTGCTGGGCAACATGTCAGTGAGAAGGGCCAAAATACCAAAGACCAGAGCCTTTCGCCTCCCTAAATCCCTCCCCCCCTAATTTTTGGGGTATCCTTTGTACCTGGGCTTTGGTGTGCAAAAAAATTTTACTCTATATAAATTGTCCCTAAAGAAAACTTATTTCTTTAAAATAAGCTTGATCATAATTTGATATTAATTACATTAATTATATTAATATCTTAATTAATATATTATATATTAATTAAGATATTGTTGCAGTAGGTACATATTATATCCAGTATTAAAATTAATTTATTGTAATCTAAAAATATTTATCTTCGATGGAGAACGTTCCGTTCTGCCGTTACACGTAACCTATTCATGTTCGCATGTTTGTTTCACACTCTCTTTATCTCGTTGGTTTTTTGTTTGAATTTAGGACTTGAGCAGACATTTTTGTATGTTGTTTATTTTTTTATTCGTTTATTAGTTGATGTATAAACTTTAACTTGCATATGTTTGCTAAAGGTTGTTGTAATTGATTGCTTTGATTGCCAATCCTATATTTAATTAAAAGAATAGTAGTAATTCAAAGAAAAGATAAACTGTATTTTTTTTTTGTTTGTTGTTTAGAATATTTTATATATATATTTTTTTCTTATTGACTCTCAAAAACTGTCCCTGTGAGGTCAAATTTATGTTTTTAGAATTTGCTTCATAACTAAGTCCCCCTAGCTTCTCAAAAGTCTAACATAAATATTTTTAAATGGAAAGAGCAAAAGGAGGCTTTAAAGTTACTTCTGTTGTTAAAAACATTTCAAATTCAGAGTTAAGGAAAATAAAGAAAAAGTATTACAAACTTTTAAGTGAGCCTGATCGTGAGCTCAATCGTCTCTGTATTTTTAGGTTTACATTTATTATTTTCATTTTGTTATCAAATCTGCTTTAAAACTACAAAGCATTGAATAAGGAAGCTGATTGACTCTTTTTTTTTTCTTCAAAGCCCTTTCTTTTTGTATTTTCACTTTTTATCTCGACGAAAATAAGGACTATTTTCAAATTTACTCTTATCGTTTTATCATCTAGCCTGTAGTTTCCTCTGTAGACTCAACCGAAGCACTATGACCCTATCAACCTGCTCAGATTAGGTCGATATCCCGGCCGATTGGCCGACTCACTGCAGCCCCAGTGAAAACATAACTTATAATGAAAACAAATATGGTATATCTTTGTTAAACATCTAGCTTTGGTAGGGACAGTACTAGAATAATTTAAAAGATGTAGTCACTTCAAAATTTAATTTTTAATAAAAAAATTAAGTAGTTTATAGTATAATAAATTCGTTTAGAAAATCTCTCCTGCGTTTAGAATAAATGTAATTATAGTAACTAAATGAAATGCTCTGAATAAACCAACGCAATCAAATTTAAGATCATTAGTAATACGTGGAACTGGTGTTTTAAATTACATAAAACCTATTGAGATAATTTAATAAATTAAAGTTTTTCCCAATGTCAGCCACCGTCAGAATGATTGCTTTTAAAAATGATAATGCACTCTCAATTATTTGCCTTTCAGCTGTTCTTAAAATGAAACGGGAAATTGATGAGAGTAAATTCGCTGCTTATGAAAGCCTGTGACAGAAAAAATTGACTTGAGTGATAAAGGCCTTGATCTTTACTACCGGCTGAAGAGCAATTATGCAAATTTAAATGAAATTTTTTCCAAGCCGGAACCTTTTATGCGGAAAAAAAAACTTTTTGAGTCCCTATTACGACTTATTTATTTCCCCCTACTGTCTAATCGAGTGAATCATTTTATTTTTAATCAATAGTTTCCATAAATTAGAGTGACAGTGATGATTGAAACTTCTACTACTAATAATCCCTTACTTATAATATTCACGATCATTGAATTTGCCTGCTCAAATTCATTTTCACATTTATTTAAGGCACTAAATTATGCTTTCTGTCACAAAGGTTCACCAGTTAATGTTAAATTTGGTCGCTTCGTATTTTATCTTAATAATCATAATTGATTCAAGGGTACTTTATGTATATTATATCTAAACTATATATTTATACTTTATGTATAAAAATAGCCTCTTGTTCTTTCAAAAAGAAAACCACGGCCATGATTTAAACTACACCCTTATGGTGCTTTTAAAATTAGGCCACAAATAGGCTTGAATTTTAAAATAAAGTTATCAAAGATATATGTAAGTTAATTACAGTTCATTACTAAGTTATCAGCTGCAGCCTTACACTTTGCACTTCTATCACAATTTGCTTCGTAGCAGAGACGAAGGGAGCCTAAGCCACTCTGTGTTAGGGTGGGGATTGATCCAAAGGGGTGTGTTCATTACGACCAGCGACTAAATTTGAATTAGCCCCCTTCCAAGCCCCCCCCCCAAATCCTAGCTGGGATATTTAGCAGGGTACACGTTTGCCCAACGACCCAGCCTAATGTAAATCAATTCTCAATTACATAGAACAACAATTAGCTCACTTGCATCAGCCTTATTGTGATGACAGATTTACCTACTCGGCTCCCTTGCAAGTGATCTCCAACACACATTAGCCATTCATTAGCTGAAGCATCACTTGAGCTATATACTAATTGAAGCTATTATATTTTCTAGGCATGTAGCATCATACACTCTTCATCTGCTATATTTCAAAATTTTCATTAATTATCTATTCCTGTAACAACTACTACACATCATTCTTGATGTATTCATCAATTGGTGCCAATCTCATGGACTAGCAATTATCTTATAGAAGTCATCGGTGTCAGGATATCGGGCATCCCTGCTTCCATTGCGGTAAGCTACGACGGTGCGTGAGATGCCCTCTGGAATACTCATGCAACCGACAGATATGGGAGTGACCATACAAATCTACATTAACCCCCTGAGCAGCCCCTGACGCTAGGACAGAAATAACTCCAGATTTATTGTGCCTGCTGAGCAGCATAGCACCGTCAACACGGCCCCACCTTGGATCGAAGCCTTTATGATTTCTCTGACCAACTAGTCACTTCGA
This sequence comes from Acanthosoma haemorrhoidale, assembly GCA_930367205.1. Classification (NCBI taxonomy): domain Eukaryota; kingdom Metazoa; phylum Arthropoda; class Insecta; order Hemiptera; family Acanthosomatidae; genus Acanthosoma; species Acanthosoma haemorrhoidale. The sequence goes on along the minus strand of OV884014.1, from coordinate 95,271,525 downwards.
TCACAACCCATGTCAAACGGATGCCTGCCCAGTCTGCCTGACACCCCCCCCCAGGCATGCTAGTTAGTACTAGGCCTCATGTTGCAACTCGAAAGTGATCACCTGGGCCCGTTGTAAATGTATCTGTGATGTAGTAAAAGGATTTCATTGTAAATATTCTGTTTTTGAATTTGTTCCAATAAATATTTTTAAGGGTCAGAATAAACAAAAAAAAAGTGGCATGACTCATTGCCTTATCCACTTGGCTCTTCATTGGTGACCCCTGAACACTCGTCGCCCTGACCACAGTCCACAGGGCAATAATACAGCCCGAAAAGTCGTAACGTGGCTTACCTTGTCGTCCGGATGTTAAATATTATGACAACCTACGGTATTATTAAATATGGTCATACGATATACTGCTATGGGTTGTCTCTATATCATTCTTTTTGCCACATAGTCGCTGCTCTATATGGGGTACTGGCTTGCCACACATAAAAACATATTCTTATTTTTTTACATATAATAGATTATTTTTTCTTGTATTCAAGGTTTTCTACTTTCCATTTGGATTATTTTCACCATCTTCAATAAGCCTATATCTGTTCAAGTTTTTTTCTACTTCGTTTCAAAAGTTCCCTCTACTTTCAGGAGGCCAGCAATGTTTTCCTATTCTAGAAATTTCAGTAGCTCGGTGCCAAAAGTAAAGATCTGTGGCAGTAACGAAGAGTAAAGTTTTTAGTGCAATATACGGTCTAATATGTCGTAGTTCATGGAACGATACTTTTGATGATATAATATTTTGTTCTTTGAAGTAATTACCTCCATATTTACAGAAGAGTGTTTCAAGTCAATTTATTACATACTTATCTAGAGGTAGGATTTAATTATTAAGCTTCTAAAATTGAAATGCAAAGCTAATTAACTGGTACAAAGACCTAACAATTTGTCTGTAACTCGTATTAATGCCTATAAATTTAATTTCAGGAACAAAATTAATAGGTCTTATCCATAACATAATTTATATCAAATTTACCAAGCTAATAATTAATAATTTATAATTGTGTAGTTTGGTTGAATATTGATCATGTAATTAAAGGTACCATTTACTCATTATACTTCGCCCTACATATTTATTTCATCCAAATACAAAAGTTGTCATTTAAAGGATTAGAGATAAAATATTTTTGATGTAATTAATCCTGTCCTCAAAGCCATATTATGTCCCGAGCGAGGACACAAATAACGATGTAACGGGGAGGCGCCCTTTAGATGTGCCCACGGAGGAGGAGTAGGTAGTAATCCTTCAATCAATGTTTACTAGTAAGGATGGAAGGGGGTTCATACACCCTGGTTTTACTGAATTAAAGCTTAGTCACATAAGACATGTGTTTAACATCCCAAATACCCCCCCCCCCCCGACTATCACGCCCTTGTTTACCCTCTTGTGTACATTTTAAATGATTTACTTTCGGGATACTGTCAATAGCTCTAACCCTCCAACAAAGATGGTTTTTGTACGAATATTTGTTCAGCTATTGGCTTACAAATATGCATTTATACTAAGTGATGAATGGTGTGGCAATGGGGCAAGAAATCGTGATTGAAATCTTTCGTACAGGACAGATGACCAACCATAAAGGTTGCTGCAATGTCATTCCCTTCGATTGTTAATTACAGTTGAATTGAGGTAGTCAGTCATTTGGGAGCTTGGGTGAGGTCGATGAAACACCCATCAGGACACCATTGAGAAGTTCTTTTAACCTCACAGATTATATAAAACCAGTAAATATAATTAGCACGATGTGCATTGGTGTAAAGTTTCCATATTGTGGAATGTGTAACTCCCTCTGTGTATAATAAATGAAAGGGTTTGAAAGAAAAAAAAATATTCGAAAGAGGTTAATTAAAATTATTTCAAAAATTTATGTAACTGTACCTGTAAAAAATATACTGACTGATTTAAAGTAGTGAACGAGACGTTATTGCCAGTTTTACTCAGTTTTTGTAATTACAAAGCGAAACAATCGTCACAAATTACAAATTTTTAATCTGAACGTCAAGATATCCAATTTGATCCCAAGCTTATAGTCGTAAATAACTGCATTGTTTCTCAAATAGATAAAAGCAGAGAACTCAAGTAATTAAATAATAACACTTAATCATGTTTTATGGAGATTGCTATATTTTATACATTCATATAAGTCATTCTTATGTACAATGAGACCCTTACAATAAAGGTTTTGGAAAATTAAAGCTTGGTTACATTATTAATTTTTAAAAAAAGGTAAGCACAACAATGAGACACCATTAGCAAGGAGACATCAATATTCATACTTATTCAATGATAATAATGAAATCACATAGGTCGGCCTTACACTTATTTAATTAGAACTCATAGCATTCTATTTCTTGTATTTGTTAATAATACTTTTGAATCCATACATTTTTATATACATTTTTCAACATTTCGATTTTTGTATAGCAGTTCTAAATTGTAGTCCTGATAATGCGTAAATAAGTGAAAAAACGGTGATTGTAGAAGATGTTTTGTAAATGAAAAGATTAAATGGAGAGACTTAAAACTACCTTAATTACCTTAAAACTACATACGTAAATGTCTTTTTTTGAGCACTGACACTCTTGAAAATAATATTTTCTGATTAGTAAACATAAGAATTTTTATTTTTTATTTTAAATTGATAAATTTAAGCCTAGTATATAAAATAAATTTAGCTACCAGTGAATGAAAAATCCTAGATTGCCGCAATAGAAGGTAAAAACATGTGTTGAAAAGAAGAAGAAGAAGAAAAAAATTTAAACATTCGTATAATCTTCCGTTTGAACCGTCTCCAATATGCGGATAAGGGGAAAAAAAAAAAATTTTTTTTTAGATGATATCATTCCAGGGAATTGAGCAGCTGAAGACCGAAATAAGTTTTCATCCCCACCGACCTGTGAAATCTAATAGGGGGCACGCACATTAGATCCTAAGGGATCCTTCGGATATCCTCCAGGACACGCTGGGCATCTGATCCGGGTCACAGGCGGGTCAAATGCTTATTTGTGTGGAGATGGCCCGCCCTCTTTGAGACCATTTTTCAAACTCGTGTCTCTCTTTTTTCTTTCCCTGTCAGCCAAGCGGGCACTGATGGATTTCGGCGCTTTGCTAGGAATTCCGATGTGACGCTCGCAGATGGAACTGCGAAAAAAAAAAACAGCAAGTATAAAAAATGTTGGCCACTTCAAAGGTTACAAGAAGCATTTTTCTTTTCGCAGTTGTGTGTTAAGCTCCTTTCGTTTCCTTAAAAAAAAATCTTTACCGTGTTACTTTTAAACATTGCTTCCACATTTTTATCTATGTGTATTTGTATTCGTCTTGTGCTCTTCTGGCATTTTTTAAAAGGAAGCAACAATTTTTAAATGCATAAATGATAATTCTTAGCTTATGCACCTAAGCGTACTGATGCTAATAATTATATCTAAAAATACTGAAATTACTAGGACATTAAATAACAGTAACAATATATTGTAATATTGAAATTTCATTAATATACATCTATTTCACGAACTGCTATTTGGCACTTGACTATATCTAGGGCTTGAGGAGAGGCTAACAGTTGTGACATGAGTGATAGTTCCCTTTGTGACGTCAAACTATTCCATGTCTTTGTACCTAGAAAGCCGCTCCGCTCCATGTATCCATGTGACATATGTAGGCGAGACATTGACTTTTAGGTATTTGTTTGATTATCTGTTCCGTGCAAATACTGTATTATTTTTATTAAAACAGCTCTTAATTATGGAATTATTCAAACCTAATTAATTTGAATATAAGTTATCCTGATTCGTGCAACTGTTCGCTTTTTGTTGTTTAATCATCCGGGTCGTTTAATCCCCCCAAATGTTTAGTAATTAAGAGCAAAACCTTCAATGTTTTGTAAAATTGTTTTATAGCTTAGTTGATGTATGTATAGTAAAAAGTAAACGATAGTTTGTTTTTTTCAAAATAACACTTTGTTCATTAGAAAATAGTGCTACGTAACAATATTGGGTTCTTACAACAACACTTACCAAGTTGTTAAGTCAAACTTTGTTTCTTTTAAGGGTACAGCTTTTAAAGTTTGAACATTTAGCTTAAATCGGGTTTTCGTGATGAAGTGTTTTTCAAAACTACTTCCAGGCACTTTGCCAGTACTTATTCGCCACATTTAAGCAAGTTTGATTGCTCTTATCAGTAATCATTTAGCCATAGAGTTGACAAATTTATCACCTACAGTTTTCTAGTCTAAAAATGCACTTCGCAGCTTTGTATCGAGCCACCCCCTTGCTTTGAGGTATGATACACCACCCTGTTTCCACTAGACCAGTTGACCACTTTTTGGACAAAATTCAACTTAACCACTTATACACTAGGGTCACAAAAATATTCAGAAAGATTGTTAATTTATTTAATGTTTACACTTTATAAAATTGTTACGTTTTGATTTAAAATCACTATTGGTTCCGTTTCTTTCCTCACAGCATCCGAAGACTTTGATTTCCATTCATACAATGAGAACATTAAGCCCGGATTTGTCCCAGCAGTAATAATTTTTTTTTACAATACTCAAGAATAAGGCAATTAATATAGTTTAAAAGTATAAGTAATAAAACAACAACTGTTTTTGCAATTTAGAAATAATTAAAAAAAATCAGTCATAATGTGTTAAACCTTAAATACGCATAAGCATATGTATTATTGAGACTAACATATGCACTAATAAATAAAAACAGCTATAGCAGCAAAAGTAAACCAGATATCTTGTAGGGGGGGGGGAGAAAAAATATAATAATAACAACTAAAAGGTATTTCTCAAATTAAGACATATCATCCGATAATTTGTACAATTTGTAAACAAAAAATAAGAAAATATATAATACATAATTAAATTAAAGACAAAAAAAATTAGAGGGAAAAATAAAAGTAATAAGGTTATAAAAGTATAATTAGTAGCGGATATTTTAATATTTTGCAGCTATGGGTTTATAAACATAACAGCTAAACGTTAGTAACCTCATGAAGGGAAAAAAAAAATTTAACTGTAGGATATCTTGTATGTAATGTCCTATGACAAAAATCATTCCCTATGTAAAATCTGGAATTTGAAGAATGCCTTTTTGATATTATTTCTAATTTTAATAAGTAATAAGCATTTCTCAAAAAATCATTCTCCACTTCTTGATAAAGTTATGAAAATTACAAACAATCGTTTTATCATTCTGCATACTTAGGTCTTCTTCCAATTGATCCTTTCTTATAAACTTATCACTTATACCTTTATTTAATGGTATTCAAAACTCAATGTAGACAAATCCCGAAAATAATACTCAAGTGGTAAGCGGCAAGGCGGTTGGGTGACCCATTCCACAAAACAACTTAATAGAAAATTTTAAGTGCTTATGACTCACTTTTTAAGAAATGATTTAGGGGATGACAATATTCACTACTTTAATATTTCAAAAAAAAAATAAAACGGAAAGCACTGGAGCGATTTTATTAATAATTACTATTTGTATGTAATCTTAGAAGGGTCTATCACATGGGGGTGTCTATTAGGGTAACTAGTTTTGAACTAAATATCATTTGGTTCTTTTCAAAGACAGGCTGCGTACAGCTAAATGATAACTATCTCTTTTCACACACCGTCCAAGTGAAACTATTGAACAATTAGTACAATACGGTTGTTGACAGTTTGAAAATTAGAGCGCAGTTACTTGTATTTGTCGCTGTGGCATTGTCCTGATAACAGAAGCGAAACGGAGAACCCTACTAAACTATATTTTCCTATTGCCATACCTAGTATTAAATAAACAATATGGTGCAAACAAGGACGCAAATATGTCTAGATGTCCCCCCTCCTATCAATAATAATAATAATACACTAATTAATAAAAACAAGCAACAAAAAGTAACCAAGTAACCCCCAAAGAGGGGGGGGGAAGAAAAGAATATAATAACGACTAATAGGTATTTCTCAAATTAAGACATATCATCCGATAATTTGTACAATTTGTAAACAAAAAATAAGAAAATATGTATGTTACATAATTAAATTTAACAAAAAAAGAAGAGGGAAAAATAAAAGTTATTTGATTATAATTGGCTGGTATTGCAGAAGGTCGCAGATGAGGGTTCATAAAAATAACAGGTAAATAGTAATAGTAAATAATAATATAAAAAAAATTATACAGAAAGTCAGGCTAGCAAGCGTTTGCGGGGTGGTGAGAAGGTGTTGGAAGGAGAATTTTGAGGAGAGCTTTTAAATTATGTAATAATAATGATAATGGTGGAAATTAAGAGGTAAGAGAGCATTCCATACAGTGATGGAGTGAGAAAGGAACGAGCGGTACTGCACTTCTACGGGAAGGGCTGTAAAGGTACGAAAGACAGGATCTTGTGTCGCGGGAGTGGTCTGAGAATTTAAACTGTAGGATATCTCACAGGTACTATCCTACTAAGAAAATCATTCCCGAAAAGAAAGCCCAGTACCCCAGTTCTTAGAGTCCCAAATCAGATGACAAAAAGTCATAACAATTATAAACAATAATTTTTAAAAAGTAACATTCTGTAGGTATTGCTATAAGTAGGTCTTGCTCCAATTAGTCATTTCGTATTAACTTATCACTACCTTCATTTCACGGTACTAGCAGTGTAGAGGAAGTAACATTCAAACCCTATGTTGGCAATCCCGAAAATAATACTCAAGTGGTAAGCGGTGATGAGGCTGTATGGCAGCATGTCACAAAACAACCTAATAGCGAATTGGACGTGGGTGACGTAGGGTATTGCATCGTACATACAGCAGTGCATGTGTCACGACATTTACTGCAAACAAAACAACGCTGTGATTAACCGTCAAACAGAAAGAGAGGTCGTTTATGGATTACATTTATGAAGGACGACAAGACCTTAGACATATTGATATGATGAAAATAAAATAATTCTTAACGCAGTGACGTTATTTATATAGTGTGACTAAACTGTTAGCAGGATGGGGTACCCTTACATAGTATCAGCAAAGTGGGTTGAACACCTATCCAGTGGCACGGGTGACGGAGGAGCGTGGGAGACTACCCAAGACTCAGCTTACGCTTTATTATGCAAGGGAGAGATAACCATGTGGATTTGGGTGATCTCTAGGGGTGTTCGTAAATACTGTATGAAAATTGTAAATATGGTATGAATGAAAACATTTATTGCAATTACTTATTGCCCAATAAGGCAATAAAAAAAAAAATAGCAATGTAAAGAGCATGCAACCCCGGGAATAAAATTTTGTAGGTGGGCATACGATTTCAAATTATTATACAATCAATAATTTAGAATAACATTTAGTATGATTTATGTGAAAAAACTCTCCATTAAGAGTCTCCCAAACTCAATTATCAGTACTGACTGCTGTTGTTAATCTATTCAATATGTTTACCGATTTCACAAAATCGATGTTACGTTCGGTCACCGGGGCGAATATATTTATTATACGTAAAAAATATAAATATATATCATCTGTTATATATATATATATATATATATATATATATATATATATATATATATATATATATATATATTTCTATTTACTTGCCTTTTGTGGGGAATTACACTTCTACACTATGGCCGAACAAACATAAACGAGGTGAATTGATTCGGGATAACATTTATTTATTTGAATCGATCGGTTTGATTAATCTATCAAAGTCGCAGCGCAATGAATTGGCGTTTAAGTATAAAATGAAATTGTTTAACATTTATCCAACCTGATTTCAGTCCCCAATTGGATTATTTGGATCCAACTTATTTTCATTTTCTTTTTATTCAATTCCAAAGTATACAAATATTTAAAGGGCTGAATGTGTTTTGGTACTATTGGCTGAGAAGCGATCTTCTGGTGCCATATTGCCCTCCGGGGGTTCTCCAGTATCTAAAAGTCATTGATGGTTAGTGTTTAACTAATTTTACCCTTACTTTTACAACTCTATAGTCGCAATTAAATATCGTAACATTTTTAATTTATTTTTATTGAATTTAATCGCAACCCAGATTTTGGTTCCTTAAGTAAATGTTGCTTTAACTACGTAGTTATACATTGCCAATATGTTGTCAATTGATAATTCCGACAACTATGAGAGGCTCAAATCTTATATCGTCTAAAATGCCTATATTATATTGTAGTGACCGCTAACTACATAAGGTAAATCACCCTATACTCTATTGTATATGTATTATAAGCAAACGTAAACAACATGAACTAATTGTATTATAGACGAAATGTAAATAGCATGAACAAATATAAATCATTGTAAATGTAAAGCAATAAAAGGCAGAAGCCAACTAAGTCACACGAGAAGGGTCAACAGAGGTGAGTCAGGTACCCGTAGGGCCTAAGAGCCAGATGAGTGAGGGTACCCACAGGGCATAAACATAACAACCCTTTTGGGGCCTCTCTACTTCCAGGGGATAAAGCTGGCCGGGTAATTAGGCGTCGGTCGCGGTTCCTCACCACATCCGTGGGAACCAACCGCCGGCCTAGGCAACCTTGCAGCCCTCCCAGTATGCAAGGGGAGAGGGTACTTAAGGCGGGCTCCTAGTCCTGTGAATTAGTCTCTCGTGACCTTTACTCGTTGGCACTTGGTTTCCACTCGAACTCTGAAAACTTGACTAATTCTTTATGAAAAACCTCTGAACCTCTTCTCTTGAACATAGTGCATTGTCGGGGCACATACCTGTCAAAAATAGAGTCAGATGGTAACGCCGTCATGAAACGATTGTCCAGGTTATAAACTCGAACAATCTGCACTTGTCACCAGGGCTAGGGTGGCCAGGCACCCCCCTAGTGACGACCCGACATATATATATACCTATACAACGGCAGACATTGTAGAAGGATATTGTCAGGAAAATCGTATAAGTCGGAATAACCTGAGAGGTTACTTAATGTCCAAAAATTAATCATTAGGACATACGTTCTACTGAACTTGTTTTATATATGCAATCGTGAACTTAATAGAAAAACGCAGGAAAAAACGTATAGATTTGCTTATTGTTATTTTTGTTCAAATTAATGTTAAACATATTTATTTGTTTTGAAACATTACACTATGGGTCTTGAATATGTCTTAATTTTTGTGTAATTCGATTATATATCCCAATTATCTGGACTGTTAATTCATTGAAACTGAACGGAAAAGTGGATCGTAAGCAATAAGGCGGAAAACTTGCAAGGAGTGAATTAAGTTCCCCTCCTGAACTGCATAATGTAACTCAGGATAATGCAGTTAACTAGAACTTGCTTAGTTCTTTTAATTGGGTTAGAACCGGTTCAGTGAACAATAGCCCCCTCCCCTTCCACGGGTAACCATAGAACATTTCGTTATACTTGTTTACATGCCCCGCCAAAGGTTCTAAAACCTTTCCAGAAAGAGGAGATTTATCAGTAATATAGTAATATTATTCTTCAGAAATACCATTCTTAATCACCGAAAACCTCTCAAAATATTCCAATTGGTTTTGGTCAAAATATATTTAGGGCTTGAGCGAGTTTTCGATCGATAATTTTATAATGAGTTTTGGGCATCATGATGCTCAACACAGACAATAATTAATGAGGCCGGAGTAATTGCACCGTGATATTTTCTCTCAAGTTTGAAAAACATCACTGGTAATTCTGAGGGGGGGCTTGGTGTGGTGATCGGGCTTCCGTTAGCTGTGTTTACATGATTATCATCCCTAGTCCATGTTTCGTCGTCCTTAGTCGTACCATAAGAGAATCTGTTAGAACGAGTAATCACACCACCTTTTAATGAGTACCCCATATGATTTTTTATTAATTTTATTTGTTTGCCTATAGCTATTTATATTATGTATGAAAATTGTAAATATGGTATGGATGAAAACATTTATTACAATTATTTATTGCCCAATAAGGCAATAAAAAAAACACTCTCCATTAAGAGTGTCCCAAACTTAATTATCAGTATTGACTGCTGTTTTAAATCTATTCAGTATGTTTCCGATTTCACTAAAACAAATTTAAACACAAAAACATGATGTTACGTTCGGTCACCAGTGCGAATATATTTATTATACATAAAAAATATAAATATGTATTATCTGTTATATATTTCTATTTACTTGCCTTTTGTGGGGAACTACACCTCTACACTATGGATTTTTACTTCATTTTTTAGCTCTTTTAATAATGAGTAACATAGTAGTAATAACATGCGCTCCTCAATAAGAAATCTCCCAAATAAACTTATAATGAGTGCCAAAAGAATGGGTGCATCTGTGTGAAAAAGACTCCTGTAAATGGGTAGGTATTGTCAAACATACGAAATAGTTATCTTATCCATTGCATTTACATATTCTCAGTTAATATTTATATAATTGCTATATTATTACTGAACTTATTAAAATTATTTATACAGTTCTATGAAGAATTGGTACATTATTTGACAGTTTTGTACCATTTGTGAACTTCAGCTCAAAAGCTACTGACTACTGAAAAAAAGAAACTGTGGTATAAAACACCTTTAATATCAAACTGTAAGGGAGAAATAAAATACTTAATTATTTTTTTAAATAATTCCATACTATCTCGTTGTATCCCAAACTAGTTCGAAAAGTGATATCAGGAAAAAAGTCTCTCCAAAACCATATATGAAATCTTTGAATAAAAAAGAAAAGGTATTAAGGAGTAGATACAAAGATATACAGTATCACTTTTGAATAAAAATGCAAACGCGTGTGGCACTCTCACAAGATCAAAGCGTATTCGTCCTCCGCAAAGGTTAGATCCTTTGATTCTTGTAGTGTGCTATATCGAATATTTTTCAAAACTTATTTCAAAAATTATCAATTTATTGAAGTAGAAAATATATTATTCATTATAAAATATTTATTCGTTCCTTGTTGTAATGAATATGCTGCAAACAATAAATTTCATCATGGAAACAGAAGCCCTGACAGTCAAACAGAATAAACTGAACGTTTTTTTGGGGGCTGGTTATTATTAAAATTCCATCCAAATTTATAACCATTTTTCTGATTTGATAAGTGTGACACTGGAGCTCGTCTCATAGTTTTTTTGCTCCTGTCGGGTGAAGCAGTTAGTCCTATGTGTACTTTTGCCAGTGACAGAGTTTACAAAAGTAGGATTTCAGAGCTGAGTTATTTCTATAGATACTGGTTGCTGGGCTTATAATTTTATACATCTTGCAATCAAGGAAGCCTTTGAGTCATTTAGTATTTTAGTGAGGTGTAAAAACAACCAACAATGGAGTTGTGTAATAATGAGCCCGGTATGTGAATTTGAAGAAACGTAAAGTGCCGAATCCTTATCCTCACAAGGTTGTCCACTTTCTGGTTACATACTCAAGTTTACTGTCTGCAGCCATAATGAAAAAAAATTAGTTTAATATTACAGTCCGCTTTAGCTTCATCTGTGATCACTGTATATTTTCTATTTATATATTAAATTATATTATGTTTATGACTTCCTGTACGTTGTCAGTTGTCGTTTATCATGACTTTTGTAGTTTCGTCTCCCGAATGAACACTTATGATATCTATTTGTAATGGAATAGAACATACGCAGGAAAGGATTGGAACCACAAGGTCCCTGCAGTTAGTGGTCAAAGTATCATATGGCTGACCCCATATCAAATATAAAAGCGTTGTATTAGCTGCGCACAAGGTGAGGCCGTGAAGAGCTACGAGGGACTATATTTGTTAATAAGACGAAGAGTGGGATTGAAGGCCGATACCCGCTGTGCAGTGAGCGTCAGTCCGCTTACAGACCTTCTACACTTATTGCAGGCAGTAAAATTGCGACGGGCTCAAATTAGAGCAGGCCGCCCTTAGACTCCACGCTTTATGCCTCCCCGCCACCTGTACACGCTCCTACATTCCACAATTTTGTTCGGTGTCGGTTCGGAACCGTCCTTGTCCTCTGCTACTGCCGAGATTTTATCTAACTTCTTAATTATTGTTCTGATAAGCCGTATTTTATCATATCACCTACTTAATACAACATTACCTGCAACATAAGTACAAATAGAAAGGCCTTGTCTTAGAAATTACATATTATTTTTATATAAGTTAATGCTTACCGGCTTTAGAATTCAAAAACAAAGGGAAAAAAGGTACAGAGAAACAACACGCTTGAAAGTTAGAACTAGACTGTTTATTTCGAGTCTATAACCCTGTATATTTACATTCGGGATGTTTACATCCCGACGTTCGGGGATTAAGGTTGAGTACTGATGCTGCCCGGAGCTTAACTTGTATACATTACTATACCCACAGTCCTCTAAGCAAAGTGGTCATTGATTTTCTAGAGGCACTTTTTTTTTTTTTTTTTTAAACCCCTTGGAAATAAGTTGATAAATAAATAAATAAAGAAATAAATTGATCAATAAGTTTTAGAATTTACAATTTTTTGATATACAAATTTCTCCTCTCACTGAATACGCAGATGCATCCGAAGGAGGGTAGAATTACAATAACAATTTTCTATTTGAAGTTAAAATTACAAATCACTGGGTACAGGACTAGGGTGGCCTTGATGGGGCTCACCTTCAGATTACAACGATGGAACTACAAACTAAAACCTAAGACTAAAGAGTTCCTGCCGCGACAGCGTCCTGCCATCGATAGGGGAACGGAGCGGGGGTTATCGTGTTTGTCAAGTACTGTATGGAATCGAAAAATTTGATACGTCTACGTTGGATGAATTCATCCACTGTAGGCAGATCAAAGATCTCGTGAAGCTCACTGTTGCTCCACTGCTCGAATCAAGTATGTCTGACCACTTTCATCAGTATACCGTTTTGGTATTGTTGGAGTCGCCGAAATGTCGTGTACGCAAATGACGAAAAATCGATGCACCATACAGCAGATTAGGCCTGAGTACACTCTTGTAAATAGCTTCAAACGCAGTGATAGATTGGGGGAAGTCAATAAATGTGTAAGCCGGTAAGGCTTCGTGCGAGTTTGCTTCAACTTCCTCGCAAAATGGTTACTAAAATGGTGGTGCCTGTCCATTTTATTTTCCAGATATACTAGGTTGTTGGCTGGTGAATGTTGCTGCGTTCCTACTGTGTAAGTAGTAGGTAGTGGGCTTTTTTCCTTTTGGAAAGAGAATTACGCAGTCAGTGTTATCCGCGTTTACAGAGATATTGAGTCTCCCCAATCTCTCACTGATCTGGTTACAGGCTACTACAGCCTGTTTAAGAGCTACCTTGGCGCTTATGCTGCTGCTGTACACCACTATGTCATCTGCAAAGGAAGTAACTGTTGTGTTTTTATATCGGGCTCCTACAATTTCAGACGTGTGCACGTTGAACAGTACAGGGGATAAAACGGCTCCTTGGGGTACTCCACAGGTCAGTGGCAAAGCTTCGGAGTAGCTATCACCCATCCGCACCCGCATCGATCTGTTGTTCAGGAAGCTAGCCAGAATTGAATAGAGTTAGAGCCACTTTACAGTTGTACAATTTTTTAAATAGTAATATAATACGTAACGGATTTAACAGCATGAAAAACATAACAAAACTTACATCATAAAAAAAATAATAATAATAATAATAATAGGATAAAAATTGATATGGTAAGTTGGGAAATCCTTATGTGATAAGTTTATCAATGAGCAATAGTTTCTCAAAAGCTTTTTTTATATCATCCGTGTTCCCTCCAAGATGTTTTTTTTTCTCGTTGACTGCTTTTTTATTACATGTAGTTGTTAATCTTGCAAGGTGTGATCTAAAACCAAAGTGTTCTATAACCATTGGTTCATTGGAGTATAATTTTTTTTAATATGTTCAAAAGATTGATGCTTAGCTTCCCACAGTTTGATCGAGGTATAATACTTTTAATTATTTTCCCAGTTTGAGAGAGCGATTGTAGGTTTTAGTTAGAGATATGAAGCATTTTTTTGCAGAAATTTTTAATTACTATTTAAAGGATTAAGTCTACCCTTGACGGTTTTCTTACATTTATCATTTTTATTTGTTTATTTATTCCTTTAGGAGAAATGGATAGAAAATTATGTAGCATAGAGTTTTTAGGAACTGGAAAGAGCTTCTGAATGTTATTTATTATTTAACTTCCTCCATGTCGTCTGATAAACTAAAAGGTAATTAGTCAAATCAATAGTTTCCTTCTTTTTTTGACAGCTTAGGCGCAGTACTAGCATATGTTAGAAAAATTTTCAAATGTAGGGGATAAGACTACCACCCCATCAACAAATAGTAATGTGCAAAGATGCAATGACTAATTCAGAAGATACACAACACTACGTCGAAGAGGAGTACCATTCGCGTATGCATGACTTTACTTTGTTTATCTTATATTTAACTATCGCTCCGTTTCCCTTTAAGTCTTATGGCGGAGTCACGTTCCTTGAATTTGTGATCGTCTTTAGTGCAGGATCTTATTTGCCCGTCTTTGATGCCACTGCTTGTACCTCGTTAAATAAGATGTATTGCATCTAGTTGTAACTGAGCTAAACATGGAGATAGATAACGGAAACTTGTAAATGCAGCGCAAGACGATCTTGGTCTTGTCTCAAAGCACATTTCCAGCTCCCCATAACTCATCGTTCTGTGTTGACAGGTAAGTAAACAGTTCTTGAAGCAGCGAGCTGAACTGGGCAGATATTTTATCGTGAAAGCTTTTTTCAATGTCAGGTGTCTGTTCAGTTGATGCAAATATACGGCGGTGCTTTTTGTATCGAAGTAATAATAGTGAATATTTTTCCTATCGTTGTCTTTGGTGATTCAGCACTCTTTGATACCTTGTTTGAGTTTAAGCGTATAGAATTTTGGGTGCTTGTAGCGTGGATGAAAGAAGCATTACCATGTTAATCGTACGTAAAAGACGTATTTTTTTTAAATTATAGCAATTACACACTGCGAGTTACTAAGATGTAAATCGTAAAAGAAAACATGCACAAATTAGTCTGGAAGGTGGAAGGCACGTGTACATTAATACAACTATACAACCTTAAAAGCCGTTCAATATATGCCATTCCCTCAGTGATTGCTTGCAAACCTATCAGCGCACGTATCAAGTATCCATATTCAATAACAAAATCGTTCTTAAACGTTTTCAAACCTGCCTCTTAAACACTTAGAATATTTTTAGTGCCAGTATTAGCCATAGGTCGATACTAAGTGAATGAATCTATGGCCAGACATTGTAACTTCGTGTTATTGATATATGTTTTTATTGGATGGAAATTGAAATGTTAACGAGATGTTTATTGGATCGTTAGGTTCAGCAAGAACGGCTCTATCATTCATACATATAATAGTTTTTCCCTTTATTATTATTATATATTATTAAGAAACAGACGTGCTTTTCGTTCATGTAATACTTTGGAGTGTGCAAATAATATTCTACAGTGCAGCTAATCTCACTTCGAGATTATTGTAGTGCATGCAGTGAAATTGCCATAATGTTCCTTTTTTTTTTTAATTTTCAGTGGTAGGACTCGTTGGCTTATCTACTGTGAAGTATATCAGTGTCTCTGACATTCATGTTTTATGTTCTCTATTCTTTTCTAGAAATTTGCACTCAGATAGAATCTTATTATTATGTATGAGCATATAAAACCCGTGTAGCTGTCCTGCATATCCTAATCTGGATTATATAAATATTTAGTTTAGTTTCAAAGTTCTTGTTTGTCTACCAGGCAGTAGGTACATGCACCATTAAAGTAGATATTATGAAAACAACTCCACAAATATATTTATAACACAGAAAGAAACTCATTAAATAATTGTTGTAAGATGCTTTGCAATAGATTCTACATTCGGAATTTTTCACTGGTAGTGGTTCACATTATGCGCTCAATCTTCCCTTAATTAGTAAAATAAGGGTGAATTCCCTTGATTGAAAAATGAGGCACGCCTTACCGCTATGGCTTAGAGCCTAGGCAACCGATTAATAGGTTGTTTTTTTTCCGGAAACACTATGAAATAGAGTATGTTGTGAAGTTTAAGATTACATCGAAATCCAATGCACTATTTCCACAACATTACAGGTTATTTGGTCAATGCTTAGCTTTTTGTGTTGTTTCTCTAACAAAATAAAATCTGTCCACTAATGTATATTATTAGAAATATAATAGCATTATTTTACTTAAACTATTTGTAATGGTAAGATTGGTCATCTAGTGCAGATATAAAAGTTAAAATAATACGTGTTGTTTTTGGGTTTTGGAACCGTTGTTGCACTCAAAAAAAGAACCATCAAACGTATAAGGCATATAAAACAAATATTATGTAAATTTTAAGTATAAATGTTTTGCTCTATGTCTCCGGAACAAAATCCCTATTATTTTAATATCGAATTGAATTCGTAGATGAATATGGTACAGCTTTATCACTTGCGAATGGGCAACATTGACGTATGTCAATTTTCTATGTTTATTGTTTTACTTAGGTTAATACTGTCTCATTTTAAGCTTATATTGTTTATAAGAAACTTTTGAAGGGTTGGAACCATAAAGTGATAAGTGGTTTAAGTTCTTGAAAAACAAAACGAAAAATGTTTAGCAACGGATTGTTGAACAACTACAATATTTAAAGTATATTTAGAACAATATAGGCCTTTAGTCTAAGCTAAATTAGATATATTATGTATTTTGAGATCTATCTCGATCCACGGATCAGTAGTTTTTGTTTAATTAAATATTTATGCCTTATTTGTGAGGTTTTCGCCGCTTCCATGGAGTTAGCTGATGTGTGACTTACTGGAAGGCTGTGAAGTTTTACCCACATCTTCCATTTAGTCCTCCCTTCCTTAAATGAGAATGCATGCCCTGTCTATTAGAAAGGTAAATAGTTGATGTTTTTTGTCGTATAAACAGCCTGAAACAAATTAAAAAAAAGTTCCTAAAATAATAATAAAAGTTAAAATAATTAAAAAAACCAAAATGAACTTACATATCTGTGCATCAATGAATTTTGTTGTTGACATGTTTTAACCCGGCAGAGCTCGCTAGGAAAAGTGACACATTCAAGCTTTTTTCATCAGATAATGAACATTTAGATGCCACCTAACACTGTCATATTATTTTTAAAAAGGTAAAGGAATAAGAGTTTTACAAACCTCCAAACATGATTTGAATAAATGAACCCCAAATTAAGTTCAACTAAAACATAGTTTAGATTCATTTTAGTAAGGTCACATCATAAAATTAAATAAACATTCTGCATTAAAATTTTTATTGTATAAAAGTGAACAATTGTCAACATATTTCGGGCACGTTTAATAAAAGTTTTAAGTTCACTGCGGAGATTCGTTATCGAGTAACTCATAATGAACTAAAATAAACAGAAAACTGTAATTTTATAAATATAGCAAACAAATAAAAGGAATAAAAAATAAAGTTGTGGTACTTACGACCACGTGACGTGACAACTCGCTATCAGAGAATCTCACACGGTACGGGTTTTTTTCACGATAATTCTCTTGTGCGACGACTATGGGCTACGAACAATGTCCTAAGGACGAAAATAATTAAAAAAAAAAAATGTAAACGCAGCTAAACGGAAGTTCAAAACCCTAATCAATCCGACTTCTGAATTACAAGTGATTTTCTTTAAACGTGAGTGGAAATCTCAAGTCATCAAGGAAAGTTCTCCCTGATTAAAACAAAAAAAAATTTGTAATTTTTTTAACTAAATCTTATTTTCATAAAAATATGTAAACGAAAAATGTATAAGGAAAGTAAGAAATTATGAGATGAGATACATACTTACAGAAATCGGTATGAGTTCTTCTAATTTAGTGTTCGAATATAAAAAAAAGTTCTGACTAATTCATAACCAAAAATATCATCATAATTATAAACCGTACTGATTAAAACTAAAGAGGAACGTGGGTACTTATATTAAAGTAGTGCCTTTCCCTTTGGGTTTTGTAGTATATTGATAAAATAAAATGATTAGTGGTACGTTCGGTCAACGAGGTAAATATATTTCAAGTACGTACAAAATAATATATATTCATTGATAAATATATGTATTCGCCAACCTTATCAGGTGACCATGCATTTACGCTTCAGTTGAAACGAAATACAATAATATATTGAATTGAATTAAAAAAAACAACGGAGTGGGACGGAAATTTGTTTGAAGTCCTTGGTTTGATTACATTATCAAAACTGAGCTTAATAAAAAAAAGTAAATAAATTAAAATCGTTTATCCTGGCTTCAAACTGATTTCTGTCCCGGATTATTTCCAAATGCAAATTACAAAATTCATTAAACGCAATAAGGAAATTCAGCGTACCACGGCAGCACTCCTACTCTTTCAGGCATTGGTGATTCTGAGTGAAGACTCTCCATAAGTACCTGATCAGCAGCTACTGGTTCAGCTCTACATAAGAAGTATACATGGCCATAAATTTCTTTCAATATTATCATACACTTGTACATTTTCGTTTTCAGATGCATTCTCAGTAGAAGGTTAGGATGGTGTTAAGCTTTAAGTTATTTGTAGTATCATGGTTGTGTTCATTATTTTAAGTTACGATATTCCTCTTATCTTCAATAAAACTTTGTATTAGTTGTTTGTCAAGCATAACTATCAAAACCAATAAAGGGTAAAAGGTTTTAAACTTACTCCGATTTCTAATTTGGATATTTAGTACCTAATTTTTTATTCATCTGACCCAAATAACCTTTGGTGAACGAAGGTGGACTGAATTATCGCCATTACACATATTTCCTATTGAGTTAACTTCTAATCTATTACCAAATTTGATTAAGATCTGAATGCATCATGATGCTAGAGGCTAAGTAATGGTCAGTCAGCAACATGATGCCCTTGGGAACGTTGGTACCTTTACAACAGTAGATCCGAGGCCTGAAGTTACATATTGTCTTGTAAAAAAACCTCACAGCTGGCAGTCCTATCCTGTTAGCATAGCCGCTTTGTTCTGGCACGTACGCTAAGATTTACACTCCTCTTCATCCTTTTACGAGTAATGTATACCCTTATGGCTAATGTTTATATAAGCTATTGTTAACTTAAAATATTAATTCCGGACTGAAGTATGATATCGTAAAATTCTCTTTCTTGTTTATAAGTTATTTACAATTTATATAAATATATTGTAAATTTATGAATATAAATATATATATGTTATGGCTAGTGGCAAGACAATATTAAGCCTAATACCACAGGGCCTAATGTAAACAAAGCCTGTGTATAGATAGAGGATGAGAAGATAATAAAACTAGTTAACAATCGTACTTGTGTGTAATATTACCACCCTTATTCTCTCTTTTTTGATCGTCTACAGCCGGGAGGAGATATATGTATCAATATATGTATATATAATATTGTATGAATGAGTGAGTGAATGATGTTGTAAATAGGATATAAATGATAACATTTATCTCAATTACTTATCGCCTAATAAAGAAGGCAGATTGTAATTTTATCTTAATAAATTGTTGTTGAGAAATAAAAAAAAATATATATATATATGTATATGTATCTGGGAGAATAAGGTATCAGAAATAGCCGGGTGAAGATTCATAATAGAAACACTGTTTGAAATGATTGAGATAACTATGTAATGAACTATAAACAGTAGCGTAAGCTAGCAAGAAGGGGGCTCCCTCGAGAACAGTCTGTTCACCATGAGTGTCCCGACCAGAGTGAATCCATTGGATCTTTCAACAGACCATCTTAGTTTGAGGATGACACTGGTAGCGTATTCTCGCATATGGAAAGTTCCTCAAATAACTTAAGAATAAGTTTTTAACCACAATATTATATATTCAATTTGGTTTTCAAATGACTGAAGTTCCAACCGACACACTCTTTGAAATCAACCATTTCCCTTCTTGGTATAAAGTTGACAATGTTCATAGAGTTTAATAAAAATAGATGAATAAATTCGAATTGGGGAAGGATAAGCGAGGTCATAGAGGAGATCGTCAGCGAGAATCGCAACCCGGCGTTAGTTAGAGGGTAGTTTGGATTCGGGAGGTGGCGGAGACGATAAAGGACAGAACTGATGGAGGGAAGATTGGACTGCTGCTCTGCATGCATTGCGGCCTAGCCAATAAGGCCCCTTCGTATTGATTCCCTTTGTCGACATGTTGGGTCTTTCCTCTGCCCCCATCTTCCCCTCGCATCAAACATTAAATACACCATACTTTGCCATTCCTACAGTATTGACATTGTTAAGTACTCTTCAAGTCCAGTTCGAAAATGTAAATTGCATATGGGATAAGGAGTGTCTTATAGAGGAAAGGATGCCTGTAACCCTCTTATGCCAAAACTCTACATTATATACGTACAATAAAACGAATAAAAATTCACTATCGCAAAAAATAATAATGTATGGAATTCGAATAAACCAAACGTGTTCTCAAACCTATAAAATTCTAATGATTTTATGGTTTGGCGTGGTAGGCTATTTTTTCTTTATAACAAATACCTTAAAAATTAAAAATATTCCCTATTCTTAATACAACATACATATACAAAAATGAATGTATAAATGAGGTAACAATTATTAACTTGTAGTTGAATAAATTTCTATTTTATTTATTTTAAACTAGAGAAAAATCGAACATATAGCGAATTCGCACTCCTAAACAAACCTATTAATTAAGAATGAAATACTAAAGGACTTTATGTGACCCGGCTATTGCTAAATTGTAAACACATAAAATAAACTAAAATTATTTAATTAATAACATTAAAACTATATTATTATTAATTCATAATAATAAAACTTACCTTTAAACTCACAAAAACAATTATAAATTAATTGTCTGTTCGGACGCATATTGAAAATACGTCAATTTTCATTTCACTTATGGAGTGAACGGTGACCTCAGATATGTGCAATTTTTGGTAGTGAAATAAAGTTGATTGCCAGAAAAGTCATTAGCTTATGAATATTTCGCTGCCGTCGTGTTTGATAGAGATGGCTCCTTGAGAGAAGTTCAGCAAGATGTATGTTGAAATGTTCTTCACTGTAGAACTGCTGAGATGAATGAGCCGAAAAATGATGATGGATTGTAAATGAGCGTATTCCCGATGTCAATGATAAAGGGAGGTCCTACAATTCAAACCTGAATTTGTCAAGCAGTGAGGAAGATGCCGAATCTCGCTAAAGTATTTATCTTTGTTAAGATTGTAACAGAGGCTTCAAAATACTCAGTACATATTTTTAAGGTTGCTGAAAAACGATCCACGATAGAAAACAGCCCTGTTTCATATTTGAGATTCCAACAACCTGGTTCTCAGGTATTTAGGATTAGCAGCTAGTTGTGTTCAGTTCCCATCAAAACAATATATACCCATAGCTTGTGGAACAAAATGCAGTATATAAACATTTTAGAGGAATTCCTGAAGAAAATAGGATCGTGCCCGAAACATTTTCTGCTTGAATGATAGTTTTATTAAAAAATTCTCATAATTAACCATTTTTTGGGTTTTTTATGTCTAAAACGGTTTCCCTACCCATGAATAATTGATATATTTTTTATTATCCGGAGTGATTTTTAAATAGGTTTTACATTCATGACGAATTTAACATTTTCTTTTAATTAATCTATCTTTCCATTGGACGGTTTTTGTTTTTCATATATGCGTTCCCCATCGATGAATTTCTATTGATGATACATATAAAATAAATCCCTACAATGAATCAGATATGAACAGTTTCATATTCAATCTGATTACTAGAACAGAAAAAAAAAATGTATACAAAAAGGGAAGGGGAGTTAGGGGTCAATCGAAGGGTGGACTCCGGGAAGAGCAGATTACGGAGTCATATCTGACGCTCAAACTCCAATCAGAATCCAATCACAACTTTGATTTGCAATCGATGGCCACACTTACATTTGAGATAACATTCCTCTCCCGGAGATAGAGGGGGGGGGGAGCTGATCGTTTCGCAGTTATCTGAACTCGGTGAATGTAAAAGAAAAATTATTTCGTTTTGTATTTATATATTATTGTCCGCCTAAATTTATTCGAACATGACTTGCGTTTTTGATAATTTTGACTTATGTTTTTATTCAGTAGCCATACATTTAAAGTCATATTCAGAAGGCCCAAATAATATTATTGGACAGAAATCAGTTAGACATTGGAGTAGAAAACGTTTGGTATTATTCTAAAATTGTTATTTTTCTAATAGAACTTATTAACTTTTTTTTATCCGTTAATAATAAAAAGTTTTGTCATAAACGTCATTATTACATTTAGTTGGAAACAGCATTGATCAAAAAATAATACAGTTAATTCCTATAAAACTAATTTGTAACATAATAACAAAATAAAACATTTATATTATCAATTTTAATTCTAACTAGGAATCAAAGCGTTATACATCGCACAAACTCCTCCATAAGAGCCATTTAATACCTCTCTCTCTCTCTCTCTCTCTCTCTCTCTCTCTCTCTCTCTCTCTCTCTCTCTCTCTCTCTCTCTCTCTCTCTCTCTCTCTCTCTTTCTCACTGTCTATATATATTTACTCTGAAATTCACTTAATAATTCATGAAAATAAAATTGAGTGGGATACTAACAAATCTGATCCTCGACCTGAGTAATAACAAAGGGTTGAAAGGCCTTCTAAATAAATGTACTAATTGGTTGTTAGACATTATGTGAGTATTAGCACTACCCACATAAGGATTTTTGTTTTTTAATTTCTATTAGATGGAGATAAATGATTTAGTCCATGAATGGTGCTTTCATTGATTAAAATATGTACTTCTCTCTAATCTACCCGGAATTCATTTTATACGAATAGGAACGCTTATGGTGGTTATCCCTTATCCAAATATCTTATAATTTAAATAGTAGAATAGGACGTTAAAGTTAAAATAAAAATAATAATTACAGTGATTAAGTCTTCGCCCAATCGAAGTTATCATCATTGAAATTATAAGGCTCTTGAGAAATAGTCACACTGCTCGTATTGATATACATTATGGCTAAACCAGAAATATGTGTCCAATGGTTATTCGAAGTAGCTCCCTATTAGCTTTCTATCATAATTAATTGATGCATGGTACTACAATTGTAATTTCGTGGTAATGTGGCTAAATACTTATGAGAGGCAGCGAGAGAGGGGGGAAGTGATCTTAAACGACTTGACAGGAGCGTGAGGCGGTATCGGAAAACACTGATGGCTGCGCAGGACTGACAGCTCCCGGATCGAGCCACTTAGACCAAGGAGACGTGTTCAACGCTGGCAACAATTTGCTTCATTGTGTCCCCCCTCTCCGTACAAAAGTGGCCGTCACTCGACCTCTGCAATCTCCATATTAAACGGAGGTAGAGCTAAGTGGGGTGGTTAGTTCTATAATTTAATACTCTAGTAGTCTATTTACTTTGTAAACTAAACAGCGGGATAGGGGTGCTAGTGCCGAATACCCTGCTACCACTCCCCTAACCATTCTCTATAATTATTAATTGTTAATTATTTAGGTAGTTTAATCGATAATGCCGCTGTCCATTTAAGGGTCAACAACCTTACGTTTTTTTTTGTATAATTTGCAAGATTTCTCAAAAATAAATAAATGTTTATATTGTTCTAATGCGAAGCACCAACATTGGGGGTCAAGATCCACAAATACACTAGGACGTGCTTTGCTGTCTGCACTCACACGGAAACATTGCTCCACTATCTCTCCTGACACAGCCACCAATTGGCCATCAGATCCCAACCGAAATCCAGATCTCCTTGACTTTTTCTTCTACAATAGCTTAGGAACACTAAACTATTCACTCAAGCGCCTCGATGACCTCTCCTCCGACCATAGCCATATTAACCATTTCCCTAAATCCAATTCACAAACTACCTCCTCCTTCATTTACTAGGGGCCCATTAGATTGGTACAACTTGCGCCAGATTCTTACAGACTCTTTGGACCTCAAAGTGTCCCTGAAAACATCCCAAGACCTAGATGATGCAGTGCATTCTTTCATTGGGAGGCACCGTCATCCAAAATTCCACAATAAGAATCCTTTACCTAAGCTTCTCAAAGACCTAATCCAATCCAAACCCGGATCCAGAAGAGTGTGGCAAAGATCCCCACCGACATCCTGCCAATCGTCGCTCGTGCAATCAGTACAGCAGATTGGTAAAGCGGGAATTGGTACCCTTCCGTTCCGATTATTATCATCCTGTTTCACGCCCACTTCGTCGTGATGATGGGTCCTTCGGACAGTGATAGGTCGGAGGAATTTACTCTGCATCTTTCATATACTTCCACACCTCACCTTCCTCATCAAACCCGCACTCACAGCACAACTGTTGAAGATTTCTTCACATCGGGTGAAGTCCCTCTCTCACTTCGACCAAAAGCCTTTAACCCCTCTGAGGACCTTCTGAAAAAGTTACCTTACCGAAAATCCCCTGAGTATGATCTCCTTACTCCTCAAATTCTCAAACAACTCCCTCCTAAATCCACTATCTTCCAAACCTAAATTTATAATTGCATTATCTGAACTACGCACTTTCCTCTCCGCTGGAAACATAAACAACCAAAATAAACAGCTCTCTCATTCACTATAGGCAGGAATTACCTACCTAAATAAGGCAGAAATTCTGAGCTTTTTCACTTCGTCGGAATCAGAAACGTAAAGTGAACACACACATTCTCTCTCTGCCCTGGCACTTGGTGCTTGGTCCTCGAATCCTGGCTTTCTTATTTAGTTGCTTCTGCACTTCTATCCTTATACACCTATATCCTTAACTTGTTATTTTTACTCCAGCGTTGCCAGACCCCCACACCTTCTTAGTGGGAACCTCTGGCTTCGCCTCGCTAAAACTAGCACATCCCTGCAGACGATGATCTCTAGGCCCACAAAATATACCGAGTGTGAACTCGTGGTCATTCCAAAACCACGCAAACTTCCTATTATACCTATTCTGTACCTCTTCTCCTGAACATAATGCACTATCAGGGCACGCCTGATATGATCATATGGCGTCATATTAATAAACAAATACGAATTAAGCTGCCCACCGACTAGGCCGGTGGATGTCGAGACCTCCTCCAGCAGGCGCTCCCGACACCTTTTCAAGCATTATGAAAACTACATTTTAAACAAAAAAGAAAGGAAATTACATACAGACTGATAATATAATTTAATAATTTAATTCCTATAAGACTGATCATGGGTACATAACAGCTTTTTTCATTTTTTTTATAATATTTCAAATTTCTTGATGATTTTAAATTTTAGCTAATTAGGACTTTTTGGCGTATAGTTTTTGAAAGCTAAGAGTTAAAATTTCTCCTAAAGTGGTATTCCCTTGGACAACATTAAGGTTTCTTTAAAAAATGTTCATTCTAAACCATTCAAATACGTTTTTCTTGTACCTTAGCTTTGTAAAGTGTTTTTTTTTCTTTCCCAAACTTACTTTTAAATATAATATTGATATAACATTTAAAATTTAAATTCATTTATCCCGTAAGATTACCATTGCTGGTGTATATAACAATAAATTCATAAGCTTTTAAAAATAATATCATTCATAGGTGTGTTCTTTTATTATTTTATTATTTTTAAGATATATTTTGAGAGAGGCCTTCAAGTTTTTTTTTTTGAAAAAGTTATTTTAACAAAATATAAAATTAAATACATTTTTATGGGTATGAATAATTACTGACAAAAAATAAATAGTTCCTATTTTAATGCAGCTGGGTCACTGAGAAAGGCTTCTAAAATAACCAAATTAATTCTATATTGTGGAAATCCTTTACATAGAAATATATTAAAATGTTTTTGATACAGTTATTAAATTTATTCTAGGATTCTTTTTTTTTAATCAGAGAAGTTTCGTTTGAGTCACCTTTGAATAATTTACACTTAAAACAAACTATGTCACACATCTCTAATTTTCATCGAGGTTTAGATAAATTAATGAACGGTAGTCCTTTTGTTTTTTTATTGAAGAATTTAATATAATGCATCTATCCTCCAACCTCTCACACCTGGTGCATAAATATGTTTATAAATAACTTTTTGAAACGTCAAACAATAATATCACTAGCTAGCTAGCTATAAACTTGTTTTTTGCAATGGGATCATGTAGAATTTTCACACTGAATCCATATCTAAAACCTGTTTTCTTTATCGCGGTGGGATTTGTTTTGTAACGACAAACATTACATATTTTTTAACAAATTTAGCATACTTCACTAAGCAGCAGAGGACACATTAATGATTAATAGGGACTGTGACATTCTTATGCCATTTTCATCGCTGTCAAATATGATTATTATATAATATAAAGTTATAATAATTATAAGTCATTGAGGAAATTGTGAAAAATGATCAATTGAAAATGAAATTTATTAGCAATAAATAATGGTGAAGGGACTACATATCACATAATGAGTAAAACGGCATGAGTGGACAGTGTATATGTGAAAACCTGGAATATGGTTAAATAAAAAGAAAATATATAGATAGCCCGGAGCAACATACAATTAACTTGTACTGAATGTAAAATTACCCTCTACAAGGGGGACTGAGCTCCTTATACAAACGGGAAAATGAGTTGTTATTAAGTGAGTAAAATTAAGGCTCAAATGAAAAATAATAAATTTATTTGACCATAACACTTCGTTGGGCGCCTTGATGACGGTAATGAATACTTTCGGGGCCCATTGATGTAGATAAATTGAGTATGGTTAGATGTCGCCATTTACTTGAATTATGTAATTGGTCGCGTCTTGGCTCGTCATCCGTCGTCTCGCCCCCCCCCCCTCAGCCCCCCGCATTCGTAATCCTTCCTTACTTGAACACTGTGAACAAGATTAAGGGTAGAGAAGAAACACGAGGTGACGTCTTCATCTCAACGACTAGTTTGCTCGTTTCGAGTTGACGATATGCCTGAGTGGCTGAAGGTAGCACTGCCAGTGTTTCACCACAGTGTAGCTAATTTAGGCGCTATGATGATTTAGAAAATACTTATCCCTCCTTTTCCTAGAATTCAACCGTAGTATATGCTTGCTTTGAAGAAAGAGTAAAAACACACTCCAATGACATGAGAGATTAGCAAACGATTCTAATACGTATAGTAGGCATTTTATGTTGACAAATCGTGATTTTTTAAATCTCAGGTTTAGCTACGAGTACTCCAGGATTAAAAGTAGATTAGTGATACAGAGGATAAGACGGTTGACGTCAAGGATTCCAGATATAGAGAGCACAATCGCGAACAAGTTATATACACAGAAAAAGAAGCCTGTTGCAGACTAGACTGCTTTTGTGAAGAAAGCATTATATTTTCATTACGGGGAACTAATATAAGAAACTGGAAATCTTCCTTCTCTTGGAGCTTAATAAAAATGAACGGCGCCTCTTAAAGCTTTTATATTATATCTCATGTCGCCATTTCTCCGTAAAGCCTCACTAGTGGATCTTAAAAGTTTCAGTGGTTTTTTTTCCTTCAGAACAAAGAACTCCGGTCCTGTATTCACCTACCATGACGGAGTTGTACGTACAAGTATAAGAAGTGAGAAATTTTTGGGGCGATGAAAGAGCTATATATACGCTAGTCCTTTTGTTTTTTTTTATTGAAGAATTTAATATACTACACTCATCCTCCAACCACTCACACCTGATGCATAAATATTTTAATAAACATCTTTTTTGAAACCTCAAACAATACTAAAACTAGCTATATACTTTTTATTTTTTTTTGCAATGGATCATGTAGAATTTTCACGCTGAATCCATATCTAAATCCCTGTTTTCTTTATCGCGGAGGGACGTTTTTTTGTATATATTCGTATATATACGTCTGTAACCCTAATATAGACCCTCGCATAGAGAACGTTCGGGTGACGAAATAAACGATAATTGACACACTCACTTACTTCATATACTAAATCATGTAACAGAAAAATAATTAATTACATAAATGTAAAATATCTGGTGAACATAGGTAAATCTAAATTAGATTGACTCTAGTGATAAAATGACTTTTAGCTATGTAACTGCAGACACCAAATGTGTATCTATACAAGATACAAGATTAAAAAGTTTTGTTACTCCATGATAAAGAGTTTCTTATTTGGTTCTGCAAGTGAAACCAAAATATATTGAGCTCGTTCACTACGTATTACAGTGCCTTGATTTCGAGACGTAAAAACAAGCAATAAGACATTCACTAGGTGGGGGGAAAACCGTCATTGGTCTGGCCGGAGACTCAATGTACAGTTTTCATACACGTATCCAAGAGAAATATATATGCTGAGGGATGGTGCAGAGGCATTTCCTATTTTTTAAATGATGGAAAGAAATTGGTATTTATATTTGAAACTATAATATTTTATTTCCCAAACCACCAAAAAGCATTTATCATCCTGAAATAGTGACATAAAAACATTCTATACATCCCGTTACTTAATTTCAAACCAAAACTAATCAGCATGTTTGGAGGTGATTTGAAATGTTTCGAAAAACATCACCATACAACATAATTATTATTACCACTATTGATAGTAAATAAGTCGAAGGAGATAAAATTAAAACAAAATCATAAGCCTTTGACAAGGTTCTCACACCCTTATGATTTTTCACACATCTTTTCTCAAATATTTTAACATCGAACAACTTCTAGGTACTTTTTTTTCTGAACGAACCAAGGGTTTTTCTTTTGTGATTTGTTAATTTATTCACACTATTCCATTACAATAAGGGTACTTTACCTAAGTGAATTTTATAATCTTTCTTAAAACAAAACTGGTTTTTGTCAATTTCATAACTATTGGTGAATCAGAACAAATATATGGTAATGTGAGTGTAATTGTTGTGAAATTTATTTATATATATATAAATAAAAATTAAATTTTTTTGGAAAAGTTACATTCGAATGTCGAATATATGTATATATAAGATAAGGTTCGGACATCGTAGGTATCCAGCCTAATCCTCAGGTCATGTATACAGAGAGGATTAAGGAGGCTCAATAAACAGTCTTGTGACAACTTTCCATCTGTGCTTTCATTCAGCCTCTTTTCTTTTTCTTCAAGTTTTTCGTTGACGATCATTAACTTAAATATATTCAACATTCAAACGTAACTTTTTCAGAAAAATTTAATTTTTTGTGAAATTTGTAATTTATTTATAATTTTGCTATTCATATATGTTCCAAGACCATTATTTACCTTGACTGAAATAATGAACAGTAGTTGTGATCTGATGTTGCCCTAGAGAAACAAACATATTAGAATATGAAGAATTTATATAAAAATTAATCTAATTTTATTATTTAATTTTGAAAGTTAACGAATACTAAATTTAAAAAATGAGTCGTACATTGTTTTTGGATAGAACGTTTAGTAATTTTTATACTTGACTTTATTCCCTGAAGCCTGGAATTTCATATCTAAAGGCAGAAACCTTTAGGGTAATTTATTCTTGAGGCAAATATAAAAAAATACATAAATGTTATTCAATATTTATGTTTATAAACTTTAATTTATCCAGTTACGGGAAGAAGTGATCTGAACGAGATAAACCACTTGAAGCTCATTTATTTTCCTGGTTCCTTAAATAAAATACGTTTTAAATTAAAATACAAAGTAATGTAAATCACTGGAATACGATGTTCATTTTGTTAGTAATTTATTACAAAAAAAGAACCAAAAGCGCGTAAACATAGGCTCGGAACACCAATCGCATAAATCACAGATTCTCTTTGACTATCTATTTGTTCCAGTAATGATTAATCTTTTAAATAAAGGTCCAGGTCTGGTGAAATCTCAAAGAACTATTTATAATCCCATGTGTTTCAAAACGAGTTGATTCACAACAGAGACCGTGGCCAACAACAAGGAACTTTTGTTTCACATTGAATATTTTAACCAGGAATGGTACTGGACTTTTGTACGGGATAAATTAAGCAACTTCTACAACGCTAAAACTATACAATATATAATTGGATTATTGTTTTAGAAAAACAAATTTTAATTTTCTTGTTTCCAATGTTAAAGGAGAAAATATTACCGATACGAGAAAATAATAGTTTAAAAGTTTACAGTGCATTGTTTTTTATTGTAGGAACAATGAATCTTTATTTATTAATACTTGATTTTTCCTGTCTAATAGTACAGATGTAAACATATTGTTTATTGTTGTTTTAGTCATTGTAGCGAAAGTTTATATTTGATCTCGTATGTCTTACTGCGTATGACATAAGAGTATATTACCATTTATGATGTTTATAAGACTTAAAAGATGATTTAATCGACTTGTAGTTAGCAATTCTTCTAATTTTTTAGCACCAAAACTTTTTAATGAAACGCTTTTTTTATTTCTTATTGCGCATTTTAAGACTGACTTTTGTTTTTTATTGAGTGAAAACAAAATTGAAAGCTGAAATAGATACCTAGTTTAGTCTTTACCTGAAATATTGAAACAAATAAAATAAAATAAGACAGGTTTAAATTACTTAATATTACTTAGGTTTAAATTTTGAAAATGAAAAGCAAATAATAAACAATTTCATAATTATCGTGAGCGTTAAGATACATACAACAATTGTCAATCTCAAACAAGTATTTAACGCTAATCAAAATGAATATCTTATACTGAATACAAAATATATTATTTTCTTATACCCACTGAATAATCTTTCAACGTTCCTTAATATATTAATACAATACGATTTTATGATACCTTCTAACTCAAATATTCTATGACGTTGGGAAGATCCTGCAATCCTTCCGTGTAATTCGATTGCCATCAAATTTCAATGGTATATGCACCTGAAAACAGGCTCCAGGTCTATGAAGTCCAAGAGGGAGTATTAATTAATCCTTCATTCATCTCTGAGATTAGCTTCTCAGACGAAAGCTAGAGACTATGAATGTCCAGTACTCCATTCATTGATGTTTAAGCCCAACCATTTGATCTCCAAGACAGATTATCCAAGCAACAGAACTTCCCTATTCAATACTTCATGTATATGAAAACTGCAAATTGGATACACTCACAAAGGCTACATGCGAGAACCCTCTTCATTCAACCATAGCCAACTCTTACTGAAAACCCTTCAACAGTAAACTGAGATGTCATTTTCGCCTCATCGTCACTCTTATCTTGGATGTGTCAAGTATAAACGTACTAGAACCAGAAAAGTTCCAGAAATATTTTATTACCCTTTAATTGTAAGAGCTATAATTACAGTCGGGGTGCTAGCTAGCAGCTGTCGGTATTTAATATACTTAAAAATCTTAATTTGAAAAATTGCGGTTGTTGTGAATAGCCTAGTTAATGGGGATATTATAACTCATTTATCCTTATACAGACTTCAGATTCAAACAATATACACTTTCTGCCCAGGAGCAGAAATCCTAAGGTGATTCCCGCACCCAGCCAGTACCTTCCCTTTCTCTCTCTCTCAGACCGTTTCGCCATGTGGCAAAGCCAAGAGATAGCAAGAGAGTCACAGGCATTCAGGAGTTGAGAACGTGAGTTGGAATAGTTCCAGAAACCCATGATATACATTTCTATTTGCAATAGATCGCGAGAGAACCATCGTTATAGGTGACAAAGAAGATTGTAAGGATGGCGGTTACTGGAGTTGGGTAAAGTAAATTAAGCACGTAGAGATTACTAAGGGTTAGGTTTATAATGTAGAAGGGAGTGCTCACAATAGTTCTAAAAACTTTGAATTGGACCTTTTGAATTCGGTCAGTAATTAAATGTTAAGAACTCGATCATTGATGCATGATCCAGGAACTCATGACACAATTAAGCCTAAGGTAGGTTTTCCTGTTTCTATGTGCCCATGTTTATTGTCCACTCAATCTAAAATCAAGTACATAAGGTGTTGAATGATATTTGTAATTTTTCAGCTTTCATTGTCAAATGCCAGCCAGGTAGTGCTGAGGCAGGTCGGCTTCAATCTGTCCGGCAACTTCAGCTGTGAAGTCACAACGGAGTCACCAAAGTTTTCTACAGCGGTCGTTTCCAAGCAGCTGATGGTCATAGGTAAGTTTTTTAATGAAATTAACAATATTATGTATTTTTAAATTTTGAATGTTTAACTTTAATCTGATTTCGGCTATATAAAATGGTTAATAAATAAGTTATGATCTAAATAATGTACTTAGCTAATAATATATGTATTTATACATAATATTTCATATACCATTGGAAAGCTGAGGAGGTCATTCCAACAAAATACGATCTAGATTACTATAGGGATTAGACAAATGTAAAAAAGAAAACACCGTCGTAATTATTCATAATAATTTTGCATTTTTGAATTGGAAGGTAAGTACTGGTTATTTTAAGCCAGTATTATTTCTTATATATTTTGTATTGAAGTCGCATTCAAGCCTAAATGTGTAAAAGCTCTATTGGGACAGTATAATATTTTGCCGTATAATTTATTTATATTTGTCATTAAGAAAAGGATTATGAATTATCGTTTCAAAAGATTTTACATTCATTCATAACTGTAATTCTTCATAAAATAGTTGCGATATGTATCTTCGTAGTCTAGCCTCTTCTGTCGTAAAGGTACCTTTACCTATACCTATACTCCCAAGAACATCATATTGCCGGCTGACCCCTACTTCAAAATCAACATCATGATGCATTCAGCCCTTAACAAAGATTAGCAATATATTAGAAGAAAAATCAAAAGGAAATATGTCTGGGGTTGATAATTTAGTGCACACCTTCGTTCACCAAAGGTAATTCGTGTCTGATAGATAAAAAGTAGACAGTAAATATTCACAATTTCCAATTTTTTAACTGTGCTAAAATTACAATCTGCCTTATTAAGCAATAAGCAATTGAGATAAACACACTTATTTATACCATATTTACAATTCATCATTCACTCGCTCATTCATACAATATTTACAGACAGCCCAGAGGCCTCCCAAGTCCACATTAGTTTAAATGCTTAAGATGCACCAATAACTCATACAAATTGTAGTAAGCCATAGGAATAAATACTTTATTAAAGACAAGAGGAATATCCTAGCTTATTAATAACTAGCAGAACCATCACTGCAAATACATAAAACCTTACCAAAATCCCAGCCTTCTAGTGAGAATGCATGTCAAAGCATATGTTGCTCTTTTTTCAAACATAAAATGTACAACCAATTTATGATAATATAGAAAGAAATTGAACCATTTAAAATTGAATATACTTGGCTCTTCTAGCTTATGGAGAGTCGTCTTCATTTTGGGGAGCATCGTCATCAGAAGTCAAATTCCCCGCCAGCGATAACGTCGGGCTATTCGGAGTTGAGCTGCTGTTGTACTTTTCATTTTCCCAAGGCCCATGTTGCTTCGATCCACTGTTAACAGTCCGTCCACGAGATCTCGTCATTTACGCGATAGTTCCATTCATGACATTGTACAACATCGACGATCATTTGTAATGTTACGTAACTAATCATTTATAATGTTACGTAACTAATCATTTGTAATGTTACGTAACTAATTTATAATGCATGGGAAAATATTTAGATTTGTAAATTTAGTTGAGAATTCCGGAAACGGTCTTTAAAAATTATTTCACTGATCATTGATTGAAGAAGGACACAGCCGAGCCAGGAGTAGCAAATTAGTTAGACATCGATCAAAATAGTATTCATCAAATATCCGAAGTAATTTTCTATGATGATTCTGATCCTATAATGATTAGAAACAAATGTTTAAATATTTGTTTGCAATGCTTATACACATTATTAATCCGATTATTTTTATATATCAATTCAGAACTTTATTGTGAAATAATTACAATCTGCCTAATCCGATTATTATGAAGTATATTTGTTATTTCATTAAACCTAAGCCTAATTTTTTTTTTTTCATAGCCCCTTTAAATTTCCAGATAATTATATATAATTATAGATTCTCAGGTGAATCTATTTACAAATTATTTTGTATTTCCTGTAGCATCACTAAATTATATACAGGTTTTGTTATTTTATAAAAATTATTTAATGAATAAACAAGTATAATAATATACATTATACGTGACTGGACTAAACTGACTAATAAAGGTGATAGGCTCGCCTTTTTGATCAACCTTAAAACTAACTTACATACTATATAATTATTATAGTATTATAACTAAAGTTTAAATATAAAACAAAATAAAATTCAATGATAATTATCTCATAAATAGATTAATTTTAGAGAAATTTGGTAGCTTTAGTCTTCAATAAATACCAATAAAATTATTAAATCATTAAATACTCAATGATTTCAACTTTACCATTCTTTAACTCGCCTTTATACAGGAAAGGCTTTTTGCTGAAGTTGTTGGAACAGTCATGTCTAGTTGTAGCATGATACTTACGTAACAATGGTATTTCACTGGGAGGATTATGTATGTGAAGAACAAAATTTGAGATCTCGTTAATTGTATAGAATCGAGGAAGAAAATAGGTGAAAAATATGCCGTGGCTGAATGACATCATGACAATCTAGATAGAATGTATTCGTTGCAGAAACGTTTTTGTCTTATTTAAAGAAACTTAAAAGTTTATCATTTGTCTATTAAAAAAACTGTGTAATATAATGAAATAGTAACAAACATATCTGGTGAGGCAAATTTCATTTTTCAATCTGTAAAACCAGATTTATGTATTATTATCTATTTCTTATCAATATATAGTTTTAAACATCAAAAATAAAACTAAATATTTATATATGGATGTGCTCACATCGTTATGCTTAAACACCAAACAAGTGTGTGTAGTTATGTAGATAATTTATTTTTATTTTTACATTTGTTCAGGTATAAATAAATATATATATATATATCATCCTGCAGCTTCTTGAAGAATATTTCTATTTTATTTGTGAGCGTACGTTTTCTTTTTATTTCTCTGCACCTTTTAAATATTAGTAGGGACGGATTCTGTCAAATTCAACCCCTGGGTGCGAGAAGTGGGTGGTGGCAACACCGAAATCTTGTTCCACCAGCAACACTATTGGCTGATTCCGGAAGAGAGTTCCTACATATCATTTTTTGGTTTTATTGATATTTCTGAACGTGGCAAGATAAAAAGTCGCAAGAGATCCCAGTTTTTAATAAAGAAATTTGAGGGGAGGGGTATTGTTTATTCACATTATAATGGACCCACAACCACCAACGATCCTCCAAGTGAATGTATTGGAATTCCGGCTAAATAGCTCTGGTCAACGAGGTAAAACCGATTTAGCAGCATATATCGGTTTTTAGACATTCTGTACTTTAATCAATAAGAACTGTATTTAAAAAAAACGTGCGTTGCCGAGCTTATTGCAGATACATATAGAGTTGATTGATCATTTCGATCTCCCACGTAAACACATCAATTTTAAAACAATTTCAATCGTAAGAAATGTGCGCTTTTCGGGAATTTTGGATTTTAAAACTTATATTTATTCCTAAAAGGAAAAGTTCATCAATAACGATTTATTCATAACCTACAGAAACAATGTAGCTTTGTTTTTTTCGGCTAGACGCATTCCTAATTATGAACATTTCATTTATTATTATATGTTAGCAGGAAACAAATTGATTTTTACAGTAAAGCTGTTTCTTATTCTAAAGGGAAAGCTTTATTACATATGTATACAAGCATATTAAAAATAAGAAGGAAAAACGATAGTATGATGTATTATTATATGCTATGTAATCACCTTTAAATTGTAATACAAAGTCATAGCATGATGAACTCAAAAATAAATAATAAATAAATACAATTCATAAATTGTAATAAAATAAATGTAAATAAAAAAATCTTTAAGGTGTAATAAAACTTCTCACGT
Organism: Acanthosoma haemorrhoidale; assembly: GCA_930367205.1. Classification (NCBI taxonomy): domain Eukaryota; kingdom Metazoa; phylum Arthropoda; class Insecta; order Hemiptera; family Acanthosomatidae; genus Acanthosoma; species Acanthosoma haemorrhoidale. The sequence continues at coordinate 95,235,698 of OV884014.1, read as the reverse complement.
TAAAGGTATTCCTTAGTAGTTCTTTGGCAAAAGGTGTAATAAAACTTCTCACGTTAAAGGTATTCCTTAGTAGTTCTTTGGCAAAAGGTGTAATAAAACTTCTCACGTTAAAGGTATTCCTTAGTAGTTCTTTGGCAAAAGGTGTAATAAAACTTCTCACGTTAAAGGTATTCCTTAGTAGTTCTTTGGCAAAAGGTGTAATAAAACTTCTCACGTTAAAGGTATTCCTTAGTAGTTCTTTGGCAAAAGGTGTAATAAAACTTCTCACGTTAAAGGTATTCCTTAGTAGTTCTTTGACAAAAGGTGTAATAAAACTTCTCACGTTAAAGGTATTCCTTAGTAGTTCTTTGGCAAAAGGTGTAATAAAAAATCTTAGAGGAAGGTTATGCTCACACGTGCTCGCAAAATGCAACCAGGTACAACCTGAGCATCCGTTCTTTATGGGTCGTTGACTCAGTAATTCAGTGCATATAAATGGAAACAAGTTTTAAGCAGCCATAAGCAATAGCTGACCAAACGTCGGAATAACTTGCCTCTTAAAGGCTTTACAAAGATGTTACAATATGAATTGTACATAAACTCAATCTACGAAATAGTAATAAGAGATAATAGGTACTTTACTTCTCAACTTTAAATTTAGACTTCTCGATTATCTAATTCGTTATTGAAAAAAACCTACTCATTTCGTCCCATTAAGTTAAACGAACCAGATTTCCTTAGAGCATCTTAGAGAGACTGTTGAAACTGGCCACTATTCTCCGACCTTCAACCGCCACTAATGCCCATCAAATGGAAGCACTGCTGGACCGCCGAAGCCTGGAGGATGATCGACGTCATAGAACCCAATGACTGAACGACCTACACCCAGCCGAGAGATAGAGGCCGATTCAACCGAAGCCACAATGACCCCATCTACCTGTGTAAGCAGGGTTGACCTTCCGGCCGAGAGGCTGACTCATTTCAGGACCCTGCCGGGGCGGGCCAGGATTACACCTGGCCGACTTATTTCAGGCCCCTGCCAGGGCGGGCCAGGATTACACCTGGCCGACTTATTTCAGGCCCCTGCCAGAGCGGCCGACTACAAAGCATTGCCTAGGTACCCCTAGGCTCCACCCTCGGTAGACTCTCACTACCTTCCTGATTCCACCCGCCTCCTTTAGGCATTCCACACCCTATATCCTTCTCACACATCCTTCAAATGGGGGACTCCCCTTAGTGAAAGGCACTCATTAGCCCAAAATAATTTTCCTTTATTTTTCCCACATCCTATTTTATAAGTTTGAGAGCTAAGAAAAACAAAAAACACAGTTGAAACTGGAATTATCACCGCAATTGGTATTCAGGCACCACGACTACACTAAGATTTTATCATGCATATTCACTGGAAAGGAAAAACAATTTTTCTCAAAGTTATTCTACAATATAACTAAGGTTAGCCCATGCTAGAAAGCCAAATTTATTTCGGGCCACATAGGTCGGATCAATAGCATTAGAATCATAAATTCAGAAAAGGGGGTCTATTTCCCTCACACTGCCCTCTGAGGGCCCGTATGCTATATATTTTAGTATGCACCACAAGCCCGGGTTGTGCTTTTTGAAAGTTTTCCAACTTGGAAGTTATATCTGCCAGGACATGTATCTCATTAAAGCGTCCCACTCCGTCGTGTCTTCGCCATTGTAAAGAGTTTCAGCCCTGTCATAGCGCATCCGCCGTGGCTAGAGACCTTTCAAAGATAATGTCAACATTATCTTAGCCGCAGTTTCAGATCCAAGTTCTGGATTTCCTACGGGGAGGACAAAGTGGCCTGTAATTACTGGAGAAGTTTTGCACAAGGAGGAAACCTCCAGGCGGCTGAAATATACAGGGCCCATTATGATGGAAATTTCGAACAGACTTGGATCCCCCTTAGGTGGTCTCAGGGTCGGTCGGTAGTTTTGGGAATATCTAAGTGCTAGATACTAGGATATAGTTATTGTTGTTGGCAAGTTGTTGAGAAGACATTTATCAAGAGGGCTGTGCAGGAAACAACTCTAGTTGTGTAACATAACGGTTCTAAGAGTAATATCTGCCATCGCTGCAAAATTTAGGTAATTTACATAGTTTTACCATACCTTCCGCCAATTTAGGGTATAAATTACTAAGCTTCGTCCTGAGGAATATAAATTTAATATATCTCGTCTTTCGTCGAATATTTCTTTAATTGAACAAATTCTTGCACACTCAAACTAATTTTTTTTGACAATCGCCATTACTCCACAAATTAATACATCAAAGAAATAGGAAATTTTTCCAGATTTACATCCATAAGAGAACCGAACATATTAGATAACAATCGTAATAAATCATTACAATTATAACAAGTCAATAATCTTACTTATATTAATGTATTATTATTTTATGTATCATTTAACTTTTACTTTAGTTAAACATTTTTGAATTATTTAATCGGGGTTTTTCCAGCATGGCCCATTTCGTTCGTAAACGGCTCAACAAAATGAAAGAGAGCAGTGTATTGGTGGTAAGCCCCCACTCCATTGTATTACTCGTTTTATGTTTGAGCTCCCGCGAGATAGTTGTACCTTCCCAAGAAAGTACAAGTGTCTACCCAAAAGGCATCAACTTTCACTAGGTCAAATAAGTAAACAGTCCTAATAAAATACAAAAAAATAGATAATGAACAAGGGAGAGCTGTGATAAGAAAGCGTCAACCTTATTATAATTAACAAATAAACAAGTATCTGATAATATTAATTATGAATAAGTCTGTAAAGCAGTTATTTGTTTACGTGACCAATGAGGTCACGTTGAGGGGAGCTGTGCAACGCGACAGGCTGGCAGGACCTCGATGTGGTCGAAATCATCAAAACTGCAATTGACAGCCGTAAATTCCTGCATACTGCAGGCTTCAGGGGAGGACTGACTACATTGTTTTTGAAGTGGGTTTATTGTTCACTGTAATTTTTAAGAGGTGCTACAACAACAGAACGCGTAAACAACCTAGTCCGATGACGTACAACTCAAATTACTCATAATAAATATTAAAAGATTAATGCCAGGTTGTAGAATGTCAAAATAAATTGTAAAAACAGTTCTTTTGTCTGTCCATAGCTGATAATTTTTTTTTGAAAACCCGCTTTTGATAGCTCTAAGATGTCATTTGCAGTTATCTCCAATGGATTACGTGGAATATTTAAATAATCTAAAACAATAATATCTTTTTGAACTTATAACAGCTTCTATTACATCCACTCTCTTTACTCTAAGATAATAAATAGTTGTACCTTGGAACATTAAAAAAAATGAATAATGCAAACTCTTAAATGAACGAAATACCAACAAAATAGGTTTAATCTATTATGTTTAATAAAATGTCAACAATTTAATAAAATAATTACTACTGCTCAGCATGTGGTATGGAACAATATACCAAATAAAATAGCTTTTTAAAACCAAAATAATAAGGTAACCCAACGAATAACAAAAACATTGAAAATAAACAGCTTATAATAAATTAACTAGAAGAATAATTAAATAGAAGAAAGTGATTGAACTGAAAATAATCTTAACAAATAAACAATAAATCACATTAGAACAAAATTATTTATTTATTAATATATTTAAAATACAATGTTAACCTTGCAATATTGGTAACTCACTTGTTTAGTGTTAACACACCACCCACCTGTTTTCGGTTGGGGGCATGTTTTAGGAAGCATGAGCTGATCAGAGGGGAGGATTATTGATGTCTGATGCCCGACAAAAATTATTTTCAAAGGATTTGAATCTAGAAGTTGGGGTTATAAATATTTAACGTTAAACACGACACCATCTAGATGCTTCATTGGATAATTCATTGCTTCAAGACTAGCGCATCATATTCCAAAAAAGTTCTATCACTGAATAACTCATATCGCAACATAAAACCTCAAACGTGAGTGGAGTATGGAAGTTTTTGTAACTCGCCTAAAGTTTAACCACCCTTATTTCATCTTGTTGTAGCTGCGTCTTTAATACAGTTAAAGTAATGTTTATCGTTTTTTCAGTAGTATCCGACAAAGTTAATTTTTTTTCTATTACAATCAGTCAATAACGATCCTCAACTATTTTTTCCTCTAAAAAAAAAATGATTTGTCCTTGCCAAAGTGTTCAGTGTAAATTAAAATGCAACACCCTAGTGTTGACCATAGTCAATTTACATTACCTTCAGCTCTTCCGAACTCTAAATTAAAGACACTTGCTAGCCTTTTGGCAATTACGAAATTGCCTGATCACAGAGCAAGAGTTCCTTGCTTCATCAACTAATAAGCAAAAAATAATTATTACTAAATTAGTGTTTGTTCGTCTACAATTAATTTATTATTGTTCATATGTTTATCTACTACTATGCGTTCAAGGTTTAGGTTGCATCATAAAAAAAAAAATTCCGCACCTCTTTGAAAGTGTAAAAATATCTTGGGGAAAATACAGACACGTCCGGTTATCGTTAAAAATTGGTTAGGGCTTAAAGTAGCCACATATGAGACGGGTTTGTTTCAGTTAATTTCGCAATATATTATGTAGAGGGTAATATTGCGCTGGAGACCTATTTGGTCGTTTATCACGTCGTTTAAAATTGATTGCTTCATTAATCGGAATTGTTCAGGTAATAAGGTTGTCAATATGTGAGCGGGTACTTCCTCATAGGACCAACATTTTTTTTTCAGTGTATAATTTATATTGGTTGGAAACAAATAAACAAGAGTTTAGCCATGAACTATCAGAGTTAAAATAATAAGTTGGTTATTTTAATGCTTAAATAAAAGTGTAAAAATAAATATGTGCAAAGTGCTAGAGCATGATTTAATCGTTGCAGCTAGTGCCTACGAGTTAGGAATCAAGCAAGAAAGAACTTATAAATTATACGAGTATACAAATTAATTTAAATTTAAAAGTTATTATCAAACACAAACACACTTAAAACAATACTAGTGAAAGGGGTCTACTGCAGTGGGCTGTTTCTCGGTTAGTATGGTGTAAAAGCTTTGTCCTATGCGGTCTGTATTTTTGCGCGCTAGATTTAGAGGATGTCACCAATATTTCATTTTGTATGCTCAAAAAGGTTTCATTATAGGGTGGTATTTTTTTATGTTTTTTTTTTTTTTTTGTAGCGATCTCTTGCCTGGTTTAAGCCAACCATGAACTTGACAGTCAGTTCATTAGTTCTGTTTGAATACGTATAGTGTGATTTCTTTTATTTATTACAAATTATTTATTTAGTTTAAAGTCCATCGATATAGTTATCAGTTTATTTTTGTTACGCAACCTCCTCTTGAATTGAAAATTATTGAACAAAAAACTATTAATTTCACACAAAATCCCTTATAGAACTTTCAATCATGGCAACTTATGCACTGCATGCGCTATTTGAGACAAATTTGGCACAAACTCTCTCGGCACTTTAGCGTACGAAAAATCGATATTTGCCAACTTCTTCCTCATTTATGTGAGTACGCAATTGTGAATTAGGTGTGAATTTGTGTAGATATTTTATTTTTCAAGAAAGTTATTGTTGATGAATATGTCTCTTTTTATGTGTATGTATACATTTTTTATTCCTACATTTTGTCCCTTCACTATGTTAATTTCAGCGGGTGCTGTCAAAGATCCACAGTAGAAGAAAGTAGATCGTCTTCAAGTTTTTTTAGTCGTTAAATTTACCTCCTCTATTTATTATGCCGGTTTTTCAGGCATCGAAATGATTCTGAGTGTGTCGTCCCGGTGGATTGAGGCAATGTAAAGTAGGATGTAATGGGTTCGCTCACAATAACTTTTCACCCACGGTGAGGCTCCCATGTGGGTGGGGGATTGGGGTGCCCCTGGGCTCTGGCTGACTACAGTGACCCTGGGGCTTGGGTTCTGCTCTTGTGCTCTTTGAAGTTAGGTGGACTATCTATCTAAATACGCAGCGTTGACAATGTGTGTGGGTTTTACGCCCTATCGACAAACAATTAACCATGGTGAGCCACATTTTGGGTAGTAAACAAAAGTGGGAAGCAGATTAAAAAAAATTGGTGAGTTTTTTGAAAGGGGGAAAGTATTTCTTAAGTTCATTTTATGATACATGGGCTCATTACATACCCAGATGCAAGAGTGCCTCTAAACTAAGATTGTACTACAATTATTTCGTCTAACTAAAATTTCACTTATTTATGTGTAGGAAAACCAAAACTCTGAAAATAATTGTATTTTCCAGGAGGGGAAATTTCTCGATTTTCATTTATATGTTACATAGAACGGCATTTTCCCAACTGTTACGTTGAAAGTTCTCTAACGTGGTCCTTCATCTCTCCCACGCCTCTTCCCGCTAAAGGATCTGAAATCAACTTTATCCCGGAGGAATATTCATGCAAAATCAATTTTACATTCAAATGAGGGAAGAGTAAGAGGGGATCGGTAGGCTATTAGAAAACATTTGCATTACAGAAAGCTGGCTAGGTGATGGATGCTCTTTGGATTGGAACGGTTCTCATCTGGCGCTGGAAAACCTCTCGCCTCTGCACTCATTCACTTTATAACTACTTGTTGATTCAACGGAGGTCTCGTCGTTTTTTTTCATTATATCATGGATGAATTCAATTTAGTTCTTTTTTTAACTCGCAGAATTTTAACTTAATATCAGTCTTATGGAAGGGATGTTAGAAGGAGGGGCGTCACAAAATAACCGTCACTATAATAATCGTCGGGTACCCACACATGGGAAAATGTTGAAAGGGAGACCTACTCTAGAAGGTTTCGTTCTTAACGATGACGATCACGTTTGGTAAATTCAAATTGATTCGTATTATTAGAATGATAGTACATACAGATATTATGGTATACACGTTTGGTTTATGGTGTAATCAGGCAAACTATATGAAAAAAAATAAACTTGACAGTCTCTTAAAAGTTTATAGTTTGAAACAGTAAGGTCAAAAGCTAATTAAAATCTGATTTTGTATTTAAAACGTTTAGAAGTATTTTAAGATAAACTAGTTTTTGCCAAATTAGTAGATTAGTAGATTGCCAAATTGATTAATTTTCTTACATGATTATCATTCCTAATTACAGTTTTTATACCATTGCTATATATATGTATAATTATTGAAGGTGGGGTGAATTAACTGAAATCAGTTTCTCTGTAAACAAAGTTAGCAATTTTATTCACTATATATTACATTATAACAATTATTAATATTGATTTACACAATCTTACCTGTAAACAAAGAAATGACAATTACAGCTTAAAGCTATCACCTCTCTATTCACATGTTCTGTTACCTAACATAACCTTCTCTATATGATGGCTGCTCCATCTGGTGGCAGCCAGTGGAAGCAGCGTGGCAAATTCAAATTAAAGAGATAACACTTCCATAACATACATTTTTTTTAAATGTAAATTTTCATTTGATTTTTTTAGACAATATACCACCTTAAATCACCCTGAACCTACTAAAGCCGCTCTTTACCAACACAAACCTCCCTAAGCCAACATAAACCACCCTGGGACGAATCATTTTAACACGTCTTGAGTTATAACATTTCTTAATTTTAAAATCCGCCACGCACGGATGACCTGATGGCAGCAGCACAATAGTGCAGGCAATTGAATATCGTCAAGAGAGGTTATTAGAGAGAGCGGTGAAATGTAAAGTGAAATTTTATGGTGTGTAAAGTTGAAGTGAGGAATTAAAGCGTTATGAAAAAACAGTATTTACAAAAAAAGGCTTTAAATGTTGTTTTTTCGTTTACAGAGAAATTCATTTGAGTGTTTTTCGCCGGAAAAAACATTGCCTAAATAAAAGGATTTAGACCAGACAGACAAAATCATATTAAATATACATGAGCTACCGTAAACCACCCTGATGTTAACGGGTATAACGGCTGTCTACTGAATTAATAATAAAACACGTATTTAATCCCGGCAAAGACGGAATTTAATATTCATACAAAAAAATCGAATCACTCTAGATTATGTGAAAACTCCGGGTTCTTTCAGAATAGAACGATTTGAATAGAAAGTTAACACAATTAAGGGGCTCGGGATAGAAGTGATTGACTGTTTAGTGATGTATTGCAATAATAACCACTAAAGCCAGGAATTTCAATTTTTAATTGCAAGTAGTTGATAAATAATCATCTGTTAATTTTCTTTCAAAAATAATGCTGTTAATGAACAGGAATATAGAAAGAACAAAAAACGAACAATCAAATGACATAAATAACCCAAATCGGGCTAGCATAAATATTAGAAAAAGTGTAGACAGTATAAAAGTAGGTGGATTATAAAATGAAAACTGCCAGTAACCCTTAATATATGTATCATATTTTACATTAAAAAATAAATATTAATAAAAGAAAATAATGACTACCCTGTCAGAAATAAACTAATCTTAAAAATAATGACAAATAAACGTAACCTAATAATAACTCAATCAATGCGGCAATGTGTAGATAATTATTAAAATTAGTGTGTATTAAGTATCAAGCGAATAAAGAATACTAACACATCAGTTCCCAAACAGTACGTAAACCACCCCCATGTTAACGAATATTTTATAGATTCCCAAAAAGGGTGTGTCGTCCATTATGGAAACTATTCATTGTCCAGCCGATATTTCTTCTTTAGTATTTCGTCTGACAATTAGCAATAACAATTTGCAATGACTCCAAAAGCTTAAGAAGAACGCATCGTTTTTTCCGAGTCGGATGGCAGTCCCTCCTATGAAACTTATCTCTCGGCGACCAATGGTGGGCAAGTTCAGGAAATGCTCTGGATATTTTTTTGCTACTGTGTCAGGGATTGAAGAAATCGACCCCGTAAACGCCCGGTAACATTCCTCTAAAGGAAAACATTAGTTTCAGCGCAAGCCACATAATCTGATAATGTAAGCTAAATGCCCAGGGCATTCAGATTGTCTTCATTGTCGTGGCTCTGTACTATGTATGAGTGATTTTAAATATTATTGAACTTACAGTACACAAATATTGTTGTTTGCCTACAGAAAATTGGCCACGGACATGATCCACTATCGTATATAAAAATATTTAATCAAATAATTTAAAAAAAAAAAAGATATATTGTTTACGCCATTTGCGTAAACTTAATTTCATTTAATTTGAATTTGCTATTCAATAAGTAATTACCCGAAACCATTCGGTAGTTCTGTGAATCACAGACGCTGGCACTGCCTGCCGGCTCGATCAGCGTTTTTCCCCACGCTTTTGTCTCTCAGGTGGTAATTTTCATTTTCATTATTATAGCGTCTCTTTTTGTCTTCAACAGTTATCATTTTTCACACTGTTTTTCAAGCGTATTTTCAACGCCATTATCTTTGTTTAGTCATTATTCAAATCACTAGTACGCAGTCTTGGAGAAGCGACATTTCAGATTAAACGCAGACAGCTATTGGATGAATCGGGACTTGGATAAATCTGGAGTTTGGGCCCAAATCTCTAGGTTATCGGAGTTCAAGAAGGGAGATTCGCACGCTGTCGTCACATCGAAGCAGGTAGGAATTTACATTACTGTGTTTACATTTGATATTGTCATTTCTCTAACGAGACTCTCAAATAATTACAGTCCACTTAAAACTCAAACGTATAGCTAATTATCCCCAGGCTAATTAGTTTCTCGAATCAGTCGCCTCGTTTGCCGGTTGCGATTTCAACTGGTGAAATTCCAAACATATTTTTTGGTCCTCCGGGCCGGATTATTCTGTCCAACTATTAATTTGAAAATTGATCATCAGTTTGAGTCAGAAGGTTAGTCAAATCGAATCGCGACGACTAGCGCCAGGTGTCGAAACCACATCAACTCAAACTGTGCTTACTGTTTGTCTAATTATTATTAGTACTCAATTTAATTTTATCACCAACTTTTGAATTTCAGAATTTCTGTTTTCCTTGTACATGATTTCCCTTTATATTTTCCTGTAAATATCCACTAATTCCATTTATTTCTGATAGTAATAGCATTAAAATGGCTCCACCAACTTCCCAAGAAATACAACAACAAATCGATTTAGCTATTAGTCAGCGAAATGATAGTTTTTCAGTTGCAACTGCTTTATCAGACTCTGCTAAGACAATGACTATAGCCGATTTACCTCGGCTTAAGGCCAACTATGAACGCTTATCTGAAATTGAACAGGAATTCAAGAAATTTAATTTTCTCATCAAAAAATTAAATTTGCATTTGCCAGCTACTGATCAAATTGAAACTACACAACCTTACGTAGCCTTTGTGCAATTAATCGACACAATCCGAGCTAAATATTTTCAGCTCAAAAAAACTGAACCTTCAGTATTAAAAGCTGAAGTCGATCCCGTTGCAAACGTCTCATCTGTAGCAAATCCACATCTGCCAAAAATTCAGATTCCTAAATTCAATGGCAAATTGTCCGATTGGCCTAATTTTTTTGCACTTTTTAATTCTATGGTTCATCGCGACCCGCAGTTAAGTAATATTGCCAAATTACATTATCTTAAAACATCCACTATCGATGAAGCTGCTTCTGTCATTGCTTCATTCCATCTAACCGAAGATAATTACCGATTGGCATTCGATGCTCTAACTGCCCGGTACAATAATCCGAGACAAATTGGTCACATGTACCTCAAAAGCATACTTGACTTTCCCATTGCCAAATCCAATTCATTGTCTGACCTCAAGGGCTTTATGACCATTCACGAAAATTCTGCCAATGCTCTCAAAGCCTTGGCACTTGATGATTTGAGCGATTTTTTGCTAGTGTCATTAGCACTGAAAAATTTGGATTCTAAATCTCAACATGCTTTTGAACTAAATCATGATTCCACCACTGTACCTACTTTCCAAAGCTTATTGGATTTTGTCAATCAACAGATCAAAACCATCGAAACTTCCCAGTTAATTGGTGAACCCAGTGTTAAACCTCGGACTGCTGTCAACTCTCATTCGTATATTGCTCAGACTTCCCATGCAAGCGTTGATAACCGCTCAGCTAGACCCCCTGCTTCCTGCTTCTGCTGCTCTCACGGTCACCATGTGTCACAATGCAGCAAGTTTCAGCAATTACCTATTTCAGCTCGATATGAGCTCCTGAAAAAGAATCAGCGTTGTTTCAATTGCCTTGGTGGTCACCTGCGGTCCAAATGCACGTCGACATCATCATGCCGGAAATGTCATTCCCAACGGCATAACACGTTATTACATTCGAATCAGCAAATAGCAACCCCGTCAACTCCTGCCATGTCCATTCCAGCTCCATCGGTATCAATTGAAAATCCCAGTGTTGCACCAATAGTGCTTTCATGCTCAGCTGCTCGTTCAACCACTCAGGAACGTGCTCATTCCCTTTTAGGCACATTTCGTGCTTTCATAACCGACTGTACTGGTTCTATTTATCCCATCCGTGGTGTCATTGACCCCGGTTCTCAAGTGTCCTTCATTAACAAGTGTATAGTGCAAAACTTGCGTTTGCCTACTTCTCCTAATCACATGGCTGTATCCGGAATAGGTTCTTCCGATACATTGTCAACAGGTTTGGTCAATATCCAACTGATTTCCCGTTTGAACAACAAACGACTCTCTCTCCGTGTTGCAGTAATCAACACCATTGCACACCAACTTCCTAGCATGGAAATCCCAAAGGAAAACCTAAAACGGTTCTTCCGTCTTCGTTTAGCGGATCCTCATTTTCATCGTCCCGATAAAATTGACATTTTATTGGGGGCTGACGTGTTTCCCCGCTTGATAACTCAAATTGGCATTCGGCCTATTCAGCATGGTCCCATTTCCATTGGAACCATTTTTGGACACATCATTGTAGGCCCGATTCAAATCATGAATCCGACCCCCTCTACCATTTCCTTGTTATCCACTACTGAAGTGGACAAGCAACTCACCGCATTTTGGGACGTTGAATCCGTCCATCAAGGCTCCATCTCCAATCCCTTGGATGATGTTGCTGAACAACATTTCATTTCTACGTTTAGACGCAATGCTGACGGCAGATATTCCGTCGCATTGCCATTTCACCCTAGTGCAACCCCATTGGGCTGCAACGTCACTCAAGCTCGAGCATCAGTATCCCGACTTGAGCACCGCTTAGCCAAACATGGCTCAATTGGTGCTGAATATAAAATGTTCATGTCTGACTATCTGTCAGCAGGCCACATGGAACCTGCCTCCACTGCTTCAACATACGTTATACCCCATCACATTGTAACAAAAGAGACCAATCAAGGTCCGAAAATTCGTGTTGTCTTTAATGCTTCAGTCCCCGACTCCACTGGGGTATCGCTGAACGAGCGACTCCTCAAGGGTCCTAAACTGCAACAAGATCTCTCCCATGTCATTTTGTACTTCCGCCTCAACTCTGTTGCCCTTTCCTGCGATATCAAGCAAATGTATCGCCAGGTTCTCGTCCATCCCGAGCACCGGCAGTATCACCACATATTTTGGAAACCAAGCGAGAGCGCTGTTACTCAAGAAATGCAGCTTAATACCGTCACTTACGGTATGGCTCCGTCAGCCTTTTTGGCTGTACGAGTGCTCCAACAGCTAGTCCACGATGAAGGCCACCGTTTCCCTATGGCTTCTCATGCTATAATGCATAACACGTACGTGGATGATATTATTTGTGGCGCTTCCAGCCTTAGCGAGGCTGCCTCTTTGCAATCTCAGCTCACTGAATTATTGGCTTTAGGCGGTTTCCAGCTACGCAAATGGTCATCCAGCCATCCTGAGCTTCTGCATACTTTGCCTCATGACCATTTGGAATGCCCACTTCTGTTTTCAGACCCCGATCGGACTCTCAAAATTCTGGGTCTTAATTGGGAGCCTTCGTCCGACTCATTTATTTTCCGTATCACCCCCTTCGATGGAACCTGTACAAAGCGTTCCTTACTTTCATACATTGCGCGAATTTTCGACCCTAATGGGTTTGTAGCTCCAGTCACATTTGCATTAAAAGCTATGCTACAACAATTATGGTTGTCTGGCCTTACGTGGGATGAACCCATCAATCAGACACTTCAACAATCGTGGTCTCGTCTCGTTCACAACATGAGCACTCTCGGTAACCTTCGTATACCACGACATATCGTACAACCTAATGACGCTTCATTAAGCCTTATCGGCTTCGCCGACGCATCTCAACTCGGCTATGCTGCCGTAGTGTACTTATGTTCAGAAACCGCTCATTCTCGCGTCAGTACTCTCTGGAAGGCCAAAACTCGTGTAGCTCCTCTCAAAACATTGTCAATTCCTCGTTTGGAGTTATGTGCAGCTCTGCTGCTGTCCGAGCTTATTTGCTCATTGCTGACATTTTCTTATCCTTCCCCTTTGCAGACCGTCCGTCTATTTTCGGATTCTCAGATCGTACTCTCGTGGATCAACACTTCCCCTCATCTTTTAAAAACCTTTATTGCTCATCGCATTTCCCGCGTAAATGAAATTCCATTTTCTAATCGCTCTTGGTCGCATGTATCTTCCGACCAGAACCCTGCTGACTTGGCCTCAAGAGGTCTTACAGCTGAGCAATTTGTCACTCCTGACCCTCAAACATTGTGGTATTCTGGCCCTGAATTCGCCAATCAACCTCAAATTCCATGGCCTGACGCCTTTGAACCATCCTCAGCTCACACTGAGCAGCTGCCTGAGTTACGCAATACCAATCCCGTCTCATTGGTGGCAGTCTCATCCAGCAATTTCCTGCACGATTTGCTTACCCGATTTTCGTCATTAAATAGAGCACGTCGAGTCCTGGGTTGGATCTTGCGTTTCTTAACCAACGCTCGCATTGCAGCATCAGCACATCGAACTCAGGGTGACCTTACGGTTTCCGAGTTACAAGCTGCCATGCAATATTATGTCACTTCCACTCAATCCATCCATTTCTCAGCCGAGATAGCTCGTATTCAGACCCAACAAAACACCAAGTCATTGCAAACATTAACCCCTTTTCTGGATCAAGCCGGTGTTCTTAGGGTGGGCGGTAGACTTTCGCGTTCTCAGTTGCGTTATCCAGCTCAACACCCAATATTGCTGCCCAAACGAGCTCATTTGTCATATCTGATATCACGTCATGCTCACTTGACATGCCTTCATGCTGGTCCCACCACTTGTATGGCGCACATTCGATCCGAATATTGGATCCTATCTTTGCGCAGTTTGATTCGTTCTGTAATTTCATCATGCCGCACATGTAAATTGTTCAGAGCGCGTTCGCCTCAACCATTGATGTCAGATCTTCCGTCGGTCCGCCTGACACCAGGCCGTCCCTTTATCAACACGGGCGTCGATTATGCTGGCCCTTTCAACGTCAAGTCTTCGCTACTGCGTAAGGTCCCCATTACCAAAGGTTATTTATGCCTTTTCGTGTGTCTGACCACCAAGGCATTGCATCTGGAGTTCTCCTCCGAGCTATCCACCTTTGCATTTCTCTCCGCCTTAGATCGTTTCATAGCACGTCGCGGTCTACCTCAGTCCATTTTGTCGGACCGAGGAACCAATTTTATTGGCGCCAACCGCGTCTTAAATGAAGCTTCAGTATTCATGCGCGATCATTCATCTGAAATCACTTCGCACCTCAGTTCCCAAGGCATTCAGTGGCATTTTAACCCTCCCTCTGCTCCAAACTTCGGCGGTATTTGGGAAGCAGGTGTCAAGTCCGTCAAAACCATTCTAAGCCGTATCACTGCAGATACTTGCTTCACTTCCGAAGAATATTTTACCTTCTTTGCTCGTATTGAAGCCATCCTTAACAGCCGACCTTTGTGCCCTCTTTCATCAGATCCTCTCGAGGCATCCGATTACCTCAGCCCTGGACATTTCTTAATCGGTGCTCCTTTATTAGCCCGTCCAGAAATCCCCCCATCGCCATCATGTTCGCTCACCCAAAGATGGAAAGCTATCACGAAGATCTCCCGACAATTTTGGGATCGCTGGTCTCACGAATATCTCAACACCCTCATGCAACGCCATAAATGGAATCGTCATTCCAAGGAAATTTCTGTTGGCGATGTTGTTTTCATCAAGGGAATCTCAACTTCTCCTCTTCATTGGCCCATGGCTCGGGTAGAATCCCTTCACCCCGGCGCTGATGGCGTGACACGGGTTGTCACCATACGCAACCCATCTGGTTCATTCGTTCGGCCCGTCAATCGGCTTGTGCCCCTTGACTCTCAGGCCTAAGTTTCACAGTTGTCATTCATTTATTCATTTTTTTTCTTTCTCTTTTTCTTTACCTTTTCCCCTTTAACGTTTCCATTCTCATTATTCCTTGTTTCCTCAATCATGTACATAAACTCTCAAGTAGATCATGCTATTTCATTTGTGTTAGCTCTCATTTAACCCGGAAATTAGTTGCTCTAATTTGGTGGGCGGTATGTTTACGCCATTTGTGTAAACTTAATTTCATTTAATTTGAATTTGCTATTCAATAAGTAATTACCCGAAACCATTCGGTAGTTCTGTGAATCACAGACGCTGGCGCTGCCTGCCGGCTCGATCAGCGTTTTTCCCCACGCTTTTGTCTCTCAGGTGGTAATTTTCATTTTCATTATTATAGTGTCTCTTTTTGTCTTCAACAGTTATCATTTTTCACACTGTTTTTCAAGCGTATTTTCAACGCCATTATCTTTGTTTAGTCATTATTCAAATCACTAGTACGCAGTCTTGGAGAAGCGACATTTCAGATTAAACGCAGACAGCTATTGGATGAATCGGGACTTGGATAAATCTGGAGTTTGGGCCCAAATCTCTAGGTTATCGGAGTTCAAGAAGGGAGATTCGCACGCTGTCGTCATATCGAAGCAGGTAGGAATTTACATTACTGTGTTTACATTTGATATTGTCATTTCTCTAACGAGACTCTCAAATAATTACAGTCCACTTAAAACTCAAACGTATAGCTAATTATCCCCAGGCTAATTAGTTTCTCGAATCAGTCGCCTCGTTTGCCGGTTGCGATTTCAACTGGTGAAATTCCAAACATATATATTAAGCGACTCAAGAAAATATTTTTTTTGTTTCCAGTTAAAGATTACACAATATTGCATCTTTACATAAATGCCCACCGTGCTAATTATATTTACTGTAGCATAGTGACAGTTGATATAATGCGGGGGTTTTAAAGTATTGACCTAAATTTTTTTTTTTTTCAGAATCCCCCCCAAAAAAAAATGACAAAACTTTTATTTACTATAGATTCTTACGTGAATCTATTTTTGAACTTTATTTTTTTTTTTCAAATCCTCAAAAAGTAATACAATGAACAAATAATATAATAAAATAATTGAAATACAGATTTCTCCTTGTACTGCGATGCACTGATGCATTCTAAGGAGTGCATAAATATAATACATTTTGTTTGTGGTAAAAAGCTCATAGTCTCATATACAACACTAGGTGATGAGGCTCACCTTCAGCTTGTAAATTATAATTCAATGTCCTAGATTTAAGGTTTTAATATCAATCTTACCCTTCAGGAATTGAAGGATTGAAACATTTATGAGATTGTCAGTGTCATCCAATCCTCCCGTCATGCCACCTGCTCCCTTGGTTTTTATGTTTCCCACTCAGTGGATTAGTATCCTCTAATCGTAAGTGCTTTTATGTAACATTTTCTCGAGTACTGCCCTTTGAAAAATATTTGAAATGCAATTCAAATTAAAATTTAATTAGACTCTTTTGGCTGATAAAGATAAAGGCAATTTATGAATGTTTCGAGCCTACTTTACACTGTCACGGGTTTGACCTCTAATGGATTGATTACAACAGATTTACCGTTTCCTCATAATTTTTTAATATGTATTTAAATAATTTGTTTCTCCATTTTGAATGTATGCAGTAGGTCCGGAATTAATTTTGCACTATAAAATAAAACGATGTAACAATAAAACACTTTCGACATTGTGACATTAATTCACTAGCCTCACTTGATCTAGCTTAATCTCCAACGCGTGGTAATTATTGGCTACAAAAAATGTTAAGGAAGCAAGGAGGTGAGCGTTACATGAGTGTATAAGTTTCTGAAATCTGAAAACCTTAGTAGGATCCATCAAATTTAATTTGCAGTGAGAGCTTCCTCAGCCGGTTAGCTATATAGGATTTGCCCCAAACAATGAGAAACACGATTGTTGTCCAAGAACAGAACAATGTAAAGAGTCACTCCCTCTTGTCACCATTAAACTTTCGCGATGTTGTAAGTTCAAGTCAATGAAAATTTGAAAATGAATTATTTTCGTTTTATTTCATCCACAAATTTTGTTTTTTATTGAAACACAAGAAAGTAGGTATTATAATTACCAATCAAAACGTAAAGAGGTATTTATCCCCCCTCCCCACCTTACCCTGCCCTGGGAATAAGGTGGGTATACAGCACGCTTTGATTGATTCAATGTACACACCAATAGCCATAAAAATATTTATAAACGCTGTTATTATTTGTATTTCTTTGTTACCTACCTGTTTTAAATAATCAATTGGAAAATTGATTTTTATTGTTTAATGATTTCTTTAGGAATGACCAGTTGATCAAAAAGGTGAGCCCCATCACCTTTATTAGTCAGTTTAGTCCAGCCACGTATAATGTATATCATTATACTTGTTTATTCATTATATAATTTTTATAAAATAACAAAACCTGTATATAATGTAGTGATGCTACATGAAATACAAAAATAATTTGTAAATAGATTCGCCTGAGGATCTATAATTATTTATAATTATCTGTGAATTTGAAGGGGCTATGGAGAAAAAAAAATTAGGAATGACCTGTTTTTTTTTTTAAATATAGATGAGTAGGCAAAAGCCGACATAAGGAACTTGTAATAATTAGAAATAGGCATATTACGGTAACGCACGTCCTCTTATTTTCTATGGAGTATTTGCCAAAGTGAGTCAAGCCTTGATAATTACTTTCAACGAACTTTTGTGTGCCAAAGTATTTTATTTTCAAAAATAGAAGCGCTTTCGATGACCTGAACCATCATCCTCATCTGCCTAGAAGAGTTGCTGCCTCTTCTGATGCAACCCTATGTAAGACTCCTTGAGTTATTTTATGTTGCATTTAGGTTTAATTAAATTCTCAAAAACCTTAATTTACATAATCACTACTCAAGTGACAATCCAGGCAAGGGATAAATATTTTTAGAGTAATTCATTTTCATGGGGGAATCCTTTCTTTTCAGAAGGCTAATAAAATAAGCTTAACGGTAAAAATGTGATCTGTTGATTTTAAAATACCTGGTCTACTGATTTTAAAATCTGTAGTCTGTAGACTTGGAATTCCATGTCCAAATTTTCTTTACAAATTTTTAAATCGAAATATATATGTATAATGTTGCACGATTAATAAAATCTAATCGTGCAACAAAGGAAATACAAAGGAGAATCACTAGAGGTTGGCAGAAATACTGGTCCTTAAGAGAAGCAATGAAGGGTAACTTTAACTTGGAAGATAAGAAAGTTATGTTTGAAAGATGCGTTCTTCCTTCAACGAATCTGGAGTTAAGGATATAAGCCTACATATAAGGAAAATCAAATGGAAATGGGCGGGGCACCGTGCCAGAATTCAGGATGACAGATAGTCTTTAGATGTTACCGAATGGATCCCATATAATTTAAAGAGAAGGCGAGGAAGACAACACAGGCGCTGGAGTGATGTCCTCAAGACTGTCGCTGGTCCCGATTGGATGAGAACTGCTCGTGATGAAGAAAAATGGAAAGAACTATGGAATGAAATTGCGAGCTCCACTTCCCAGTAGGTTTTGGTCTCCAGGGAAGTTAGACCATCACCCCCATTAAGGGGAGGCCTGCACGAGTCTACATGTTTCAATCATATTTGCTTATTTACAGTTGTAAATATATTGCAAACAGTTTTTTGAAGTACTAAGTATAACTTTGTAATAGATTATTATTAATTGTAAATAGCTCAGAAGCAGTACTTTTTATTTATATTGTCGCAAGTTATTAATTATTTTACAACATATTGTTTTTTTCCTCATGCAACAAAGGCTATATTTATTTATTATATATGTATAATATATTTTCTACGAGGTGTTTTTTTTTTTTTTTTTTTTTTTTTTTTTTTTTTTTTTTTTTTTTTTTTTTTTTTTTTTTTTTTTTTTCCTTCATAGCCCCTTTAAATTTACAGATAATTATAGATCCTCAGGCGAATCTATTTACAAATTATTTTGTATTTCCTGTAGCATCACTACATTATATACAGGTTTTGTTATTTTATAGAAATTATATAATGTATAAACAAGTATAATGACATAAATTATACGTGACTTGACGAAACTGACTAATAAGGTGATGGGGCTCACCTTTTTGATCTACGAGTTAATGTCTTATTCCATTAATAGTTGGTTCAAAAATAAACAATCTCACGTATAAGTTAGCTTTTTCCCCTGAACTGAAACTTTTTTCTTCTTTATTTTTAGAAAGTTCTTTATTTGTAAATCACTATTTTCTTCTCCATTATTAATTATCGTGATTCAAGAGCACCATTCACACCTTATACGCGGCTTTGCGCACTCATTATCTAAAGTTCACAGTCAAACGTTAGGTTCATACAACTCTGCTGAGGAACTCCAATAGAATGAGAATTTGGGGGCATCGAAGCTCCTTAACTTTATTCTCCAACCATTAAAGAAGGAAAGGGAGTCACATATGTTCAGGGTATAATTGGGGGTAGTAGCCAGTACCGCAGTACCATAGTACTGATTAAATAACAAAAACCACACAAAATGAGAGAAAATAAAAAATATTTAAAATTAGAATAAAAAGAACATTATCATACCCTGAATGGAATTCTCGGTCTGTGTCTGTGAGTGCAGCGAATCAAAATAGGTGCAAAACATCAAAAAAGCTCAAACACTTTTTCTTTTTTTACTTAACAGTCAAACTATATTTTTCAAAGATGGACAACAATTATCTCAAACCATGTATTAATAAATAAATGAAAATTTAGCATCATTATATATTCGAAGTCACATTGTATATAAAGGGTATCCATCCCTTAATCTGTGTTCAGTGCAACTTTTCTGTTATTGAACAAAAAAAGTAACGATATATCGTCATTGGCTTGCTCAAAAGAATTTTGAGCCCATAGACAAATAGAATCAGAATGTGCACTAATATCATTGTTTTGGGCCCAGTGAGTGCACTTTGAAAGAGCAGGAACAAAAATCACCTCAAAGGCTGCCCTCGGCCCTATAGTTGGTACCACACTGCTTCAGTTAATATTGTTTCAGTCTCAATATGCCCCTTTGAAAACAAAATCATGATGAAAATTTTATCCTGGCAAGATAAAACCGATTTGTTTCCCCTATAACGGCTGGATCAATAATAAAACACGGATTTAATCCCGACAGAGACGGAATTTAATATTCCTACAAAAAAAAACGAATTACTCTAGATTATGTGAAAACTCCGGGATCTTTCAAAATAGAATGATCCGAATACAAAATTAACACAATTAAGGGGCTCGGGATAGAACTGATTGACTGTTAAGTGGTGTATTGCAATAATAACCAACTAAAGCCAGGAATTTCAATTTTTAATTGCAAGTAGTTGATAAATAATTATCTGTTAAGTTTCTTTCAAAATGATGCTGTTAATGAACAGGAATATAGAAAGAACAAAAAACGAACAAACAAATGACATAAATAACCCAAATCGGGCTAGCATAAATATTAGAAAAATTGACTGTACAAAAGTAGGTGGATTCTAAAATAAAAACTGCCAGTAACCCTTAATATATGTATCATATTTAACATTAAAAAATAAATATTAATAAAAGAAAATATTGACTACCCTGTCAGAAATAAACTAATCTTAAAAATAATGACAAATAAACGTAACCTAATAATAACTCAATCAATGCGGCAATGTGTAGATAATTATTAAAATTAGTGTGTATTAAGTATCAAGCGAATAAAGAATAGTAAAAAATAATGAGGAGTATCTCCTCGGAGGAGAGCTGTCCACTTTTTTTTTTTTATGGAAATGCTCGTCTAAGCTGTCCTGGGACAGTGGGACATATCCCCATTTTAGGCGTACAAAATTCTGAAAGGTAAGTATCTTGTAGTAATTACTTGCTGATCCCCCCCTCCCCATTATCCCGATAAAATTAGCTAAGTCGCAAATGAAATTCTGTGGAGTTAGATTAAAAAAGAATGTAAAAAAAAAAACGACGAATTTCAACATTTTTGTTCTCCCAAAAAACTCGTAAACATATTGAGTTAATATTGTTTGTTTTGAAAATGTATCCCAAACCAATTTTAAACGAATTCAAAGGTATGTTAGGGGACAAACAAGAGGGAAATGAATACTAATCAAATTGGAATTACTTTAGGATAATACGTTTTTAATAGTAACATCCGATAATAATCCTAAAAGTATTACATTATTGGTGATATAAATAATAAATAAAGTTTCTGGTGTAAGCCTTGTGGGCTTTAGTGTCAAATAAAGTATTATAAGTGCAAGTAACGTACGAGTGGTCTGAAAAGTTTCCGACCTAACAAAGCTTTTATTTTAGCTTTTATTTCAATGGCTTTTATTTATTTTATTATCATCTTCATGTTGAGGTCGGAGACTTTTCAGACCACCCGTGTATATTAAACAAATTTTATCAGGGATACGCCTGATCTACTCCCCGTACAATATAACTAAAATTATAAGACAAATCATCGCTGCTAGCGCTTAAATGACCCTGCACTTTCCTTTTCTTGGTCTTGTTGCTGCACTCTAAAAAAGGCTCTTAGGGTATTCCTCGACTGCTAAGTTGTCGGTTGGGGATCAGTCAACGACTGATAGTTAATTTTAATGTCAAAGAATTTTTGATTAGAATGTAATTATACTTACAACAAAATATTTCGATGTGAGTTTTCCCATCTTTTTTTTATTTTTTGGCTCCAATAATGACTAGTATGCTTAAATTACACCTTTAAAAACCCACATAACATCTATCAACAAATAATTGTAAACGGCTGTCTTCCTACCTGTGTTTTTGGCGCAACTAGACCACACCTCGAAAAAATTAACCAAAAAAATAACCCAATGATCACGGTCACAGAATGTTATTTCTGCTTAACAAATGTTAAACGGATTACATTCAATTCAAAACATGCAGCGCTGTAACATGTAATCTGCAATGGGACCAGTTTGACTCTGCGAAGAATTGCCGAAAAGCTACGGACCAAAGCCTCCAAAAAATATGCATTAGATGAAGAGAGCTCAGAGTTTGATGGATATCATATTTATATTCAGAAGAAAAAAATCACATATTTTTCTTCCTAAGACAAAAAAAAAATTATTTTTTGTTCCCCAGTGTAATTAAAAGCATTGTATGGTAGAATCAACACAACAGCTTTATTCAAATCTTGCGTAATAAGATTGTCTGGTACATTATCAAATTTAAGGAGGCTTGGTTGGAAAATTACATCATGGCAAAAAGGCCGAGATCTATTTAAGTCAGCAGAGAAGACAATGTGGCAGATGCGAACTAACTTTCATGAACAATTCATGAGTTGTTATCTTTATAAGTGTAGTTAGAAACAACAGGCTTATGGAACTTACATCGTAAAGTATTTAGTTTATAGGCAATCATTTTTCACTTTATAACCTCTCTCCTCTCCAACAGAGATGTAATTTCTTGAGAAAATTCTGTTTACATCTGCCAATAAATATTACTCGTTCAATTCAATCGCTCCCTTACAATTGATAGTACAGTACTAATAAATCCAAATAAAGCAGAAGCAATCATATTCACTAAACGTAAGCCATTAATCAACGAAAATCTCCAAAAAAAAACTCCACAATCACACGGTCAACAACTGTACGATGTTTAGGATTAACATTGAATAATACACTCACTTTCACAGAATAAATCAATTAAAAAACTGGAGTCACAAATCAATTAATTTAGAAGATGTTTCCATATATTAATAGAAAATCATACTTATTGCCTAAAAAGAAATTAATCCTCTACAAAACAACTGTCCACCTGTTACTTTGCTATGCATCTCCGTAATAGAGGAAGCTACACAGGTCAAATCAATAACAAAAAACTTGAAGTTATTCGAAAACGTTGAATTGGAATCATAAATGATTAGTTCCGATAACCTAGAATAAGCATGGTTCTAAAGGAATTAGACGTACCAAAAATACAAAACCGCATACCTCAAAAACAGCAATATTTTTTGAAAACATAACACTAGCCACAGACCCGTTAGTTAAAGATATAGGAAGTTATGACTAAAATTCGTTAAAATGATACTTACACAAATTGTTTATTTATCTGCTGTGTGCTAGCAATGTTGTATTCTCTGGAGCAGTGCTCTGTTGTACTTATTAACTCAATTTATTTTATTTTAATTTGTCTCAGACGGAAACAATGTAAATCAATTTTGTATATAGGTTTGTATTGGTTGGCAATGAAGATCAATATTTAAAGAAATGAAAATAACATTGTAGATTTTCCAACTTGTGATAAAATATTTGATACCTACTCATAAATGTTTCAGAGGAAATAGATTCCAACGTTGTTCTTTCTGTAACGGAAGAATCAAACAAAGTTTACCATCAGTTCATTTTGAATTAGAATGTTAGCTGGTTCAGTGTTAGTTCTAGTAATAAATAAGTTTTTCGTCCCCGCTAGTACCCAGACAAATAAGTTACACGGTCAAACATGATATTTATAAAACAAATAAGTTATCCGGAAGCGGACCACAAAGGGGCCTTCGGCATCTTCAGTCGCCTGAACAATAAACTTTCCACATAGGGGTCATTCAACAGAAAACTTTATCGACAGTTTCGAAACCCGAAATAAGTTTTTGCATTTCGTTTATGACTTAAACCCTAAGCTCTAGCCGCTACCCTTCTTCAAAGTAATTTGCAGTATATATCTGTCAAGCTGTTTATTGTAAAAATCTCCAGGAATGAATTAGAAACACATTTGAACTTTCCGCGCCGCCGTATGAATGGACGTGAAATACGGTAGTTTGTAACGACTTTTAATGGAAAATGTTATCCGCAGCGTTACATTTCCTCTGCCAGAATAACAAGAATATATCGCGAAACATTTACAAAAAAAAAGTACAATAATCGAGAAGAAGGGTGCTTTCTAGTCTGTCCCCGAGTTTGATATAGTTTTTCTCAACTATTTGTTTTCTCAGAGTTCAGTTGGGGGTGAGCTGTTCAATGACTTAGCACATTAAAAACCTAACCATAAAGTAGGGAAGTTATAGTTGTTTGTTGTTTTTTTAGCAAGCAGTTAACACAACTTATATGTTATAAACTTAATTCCTTAATGCAACTAATTCAATATGATAAATCTAATATTTTTCTCTTATGTAGACAGTTCCAAAAATGATGAAATCCTCCAGTTCTTGGTTTTCTTTGGTAAAATAAATCGTTAGTTCGTTTTATTATTAATTTTTTTAGTTCTGTACTATCTGAAGTGAGTTCCAACCAATAAACAAAATGAAGGCCTGGGGATTTGTAGTCTTTGTGTTTGACAATTTCTATATTTATTACTATGTTGTATGTCTTCAATAAGACGATGGCAAACTTGTAATCCATAGTAATGTATAAGGAAATAATGTTTTTCTGGCACATGTCTAGAGTATAAAATTAATGATCTCGACGTGCTGAATAAAAATATTTCAGGAGTTTAGTGTTATACAAAATGTAAAATCAGATCAATGCCATTTTTTATAAATATTTATTTAAAAAGACTGTTTGTGCCCGTGGTGTTTTTTGTAAGGACTCGTGATCGGTAATATACAAAATTTGAACGTGTATATTAATATAAATAATTTAATGACTGTTAGGAAATCAATCAAGAGGGGTGAATTAATAAGATCACCGATACTCTCATCTGTGTCCTCTCTAACCTAAATTTTCCTTTGCGAAACCAATACTTTTGTGCTATGATATAAGGACTATATGCCATATACTGTATAATGAGGATTGTGAGGATTCGAACAATAGTTACATGAACACCTTTGTACAAATTGAAAAAAATATTCTTTCATGAAATATTACCAAGAATAAAATATAGAAGATTATCACTTCACAAAGGTACTGTCGAAATAGGAAACTGGTCAAAAGCTCATCAGAACAAAATGGATCGTTCAGAACTAAGAAGCTTATGTAAGATGTAAATTACTCCAAGAAGAGGAGAAGGTGGACGAAAAAGTCGGTAAAGGAAAACTTAAGTGCATATGAAGAAGTTTTAACTTTCTTATTCATCCAGGACAAGTACTATCTTAGGCACGTCAAAATCTCAGAAAATATACCCAATGGGTCGTGATGGTTTGCTTGTACATTACTGACCCAAATGGGAACATTATTCAGACAATCATCCCATCTTGTATAATTAGGTACGCCTTATTAGTAGACAAAGACGAATCAATGAGCTCCCTCACACAAATTAATATTGGTTTTGCTTCTGTATTCGTAAAGAGGAAAACCATAGACCATCTAAATTGTGAATACCATGCAAATTATAAAAAATGTTTCATAGCAAATTTCTCTCATTATATTGAAAATTTATACTTGAAACCAAAATCGTAAAAAAAAAACCGTTTTTTTTATTGCAAATAGTAGTCGTTGAATGATCTTGTAAATCGTAAATTTAAAGAGTATAGCTAAAGGGTTGAAGCAAGAACCAATATCGAAAAATAAGGAAAGGAGAGGAATAAATTATTCCCAATTTAAATCAAAACCGATTTCTCTACCAATATGGCGAGCACATATTTGTTTGTTAAGGTTTGCCTGATAATCGACCTGCATAAAATCCTTGACTTGTCTTTGCCATTTTTTCGTTCGTGCTAAAGATATGAAAGTTCCCAAGGAGACCTCATTTGATTTTGGAAATACCGGGAAAATATATGATACGACTTATATAAGTCTACTCTAAATATGTAAGCTCCCATTCAAATTCTGTTCACATTTTTTCCGGAACCTCGGTTACATAGTGAAGGGTGCAATAAATGAATATAACTTTTACTTGATGTCTCGGAGATGCCTAAAATGTAAGGAAGCTTGATAAAAATACCGAAGTGTCGTATAACATTTAATGACTTGTCATTAAAAAATAAATATTTTCAAGTCGTATTCAATAATGTTTTAAATTTAAAGTGATGCTAATAATTACAAATTTCACTTTAAACTAGCATTAAAATTCCTTTATAGCTATAATGAAACTCTTTATTATGTAAACTATCGCACATGACTTAATTATTTTTTCAGCCCTGTGGAACATTTACATAACCAGCTACATTTCCAAGACATTGTATTTGCCTCAGCTGTCACAAGAAAAAAAATAGAATGAAGTATTGGAAGTACTGAGATTAAATCATTAGAGGAATACCATACAGTACTCAAAATATAACATAAGCTATTATACATGAAAAAACAATCACACACAAAAACAACTGAGAATAATAAGATATGCTACAATCAAAATAATTAAACCTGTGTTGGTAATAATAACTTTTTAATGTCATATTGATTTATTATGTTGGTATTTCTTTATTTTTAGAGCTATTTTATTGTTGTGATTTTATTATTAATATGATCTAATTACTATGTTGGTTTGTCTGTAATGGTCTTTAATGTATGCAAGTTTATGCCATTTGTCTGGATTGTAATGGCATTGGTGTCTGCCTTACTGTGAGATTTTAGTATACCTGAACGCCTTTTTGAATAGGAGAAATGTCAAGGGTTGATGTGACATTAACAATAAAACATATGTTGGAAGAGACTTCAAGCTTATTCAAAAAAAAAAATTGTCACACAATATAAATATCAATAATAATAATAAATTTAACGTCATCTCATGTAATAAGGTTATAGTCTAGGATATTTACGACAATCAGTTCTATATTTATGTTGGTTTAAAAATTTACTTTCATAATCTTTCTGACAACAAATTTTAATTTGAAAAAAAAAAACTTTCAAACTTTGACTTATCCTTGTAGTTTGATGGTAAAATGCCGGACAGAGATGCTCTGTTCTATATCAGGAACCACATCCTTCACGCTGATCTCCACATTCCACTCATTCAAGAACCAGTCCCCCTACCAGAATTTCCATTGTAATCCGTATGCTAATCTTTTATACTCCCATCTCATTCTAGGCAACTCTGAGGTGTAGGTGGCCTCGTGACCTCCTCTAAACAAGCTATAATTCTGTCTAATGTGAATGCTTATGTGACAAGCTAAATGGTTTGGGAAAATGAGCCAGTTTAGGCCTCATTCATATATATATATATAACAATTAGTTTTTAGGAGCCGACTAAATTTATACAGTAATCTGAGAAGGGTGTGAGATATGTGGTAAAAGTAAATGTGGAAGACATTTGACTTAAAATAATGCCCCATTGCAGACTAACTGCTTCCCGTAAGTCTTTTTTGTTGAAATTAGTTAGACCTATCCACTCAGAGAGGCCATTTTTTTCAGCAATAAGGGCGTAACATGGACTTGAAGCACGATCTGTCAACAGCTTTCAGTTACGAATCACAACATCTTTTAGTTACGAATCACAACATCTTTTAGTTACGAATCACAACATCTTTTAGTTACGAATCACAACATCTTTCAGTTACGAATCACAACATCTTTCAGTTACGAATCACAACATCTTTTAGTTACGAATCACAACATCTTTTAGTTACGAATCACAACATCTTTTAGTTACGAATCACAACATCTTTTAGTTACGAATTAGATAGTGTGATTTACATGAAAGTCTCAGATATCCTTCCTATTCGTAATTGACACAGATTGGATAGTACATTAGGTATGCAGATATTGAGGCAAGCCACTTGAGCAAAGCCCAACCCCCCTCTAAACAAAGTAATAAAACGTTCAAAAACGAAGTTCTGCTTGTACAGACAGTATGCAAACATTTTAATAATGATGTCAAATAC
Source organism: Acanthosoma haemorrhoidale (assembly GCA_930367205.1). Lineage (NCBI taxonomy): Eukaryota > Metazoa > Arthropoda > Insecta > Hemiptera > Acanthosomatidae > Acanthosoma > Acanthosoma haemorrhoidale. The sequence continues at coordinate 95,207,743 of OV884014.1, read as the reverse complement.
ATGAAATGTAGCTTTATAAAAACAGTTTTCCGACTGTATCCCAGCTAGCAATGCTGTACATCGTGTATCTTAACAGTGAAATGTAGAGTATTCAGGGAGCTACAGGGCACAGACGCAGCCAATAAAAGACACTAGCTAATATATTTTCTGTAGCATGCAGCGACAACACTGCGGGGTAGAGTCAGTTAGTTCTCATAAAGCGTCAAGCATCTCCCACGCCCACAAGCTACTGCGGGTAATAAAATAGTAAGGCGAAAAAAAGAAAAAAGGAAAAGTAAGTTCAGTAAATCTAAGACCTGGCTTCATTACTGGGACAAAGTGTATTGTTGAGGGCAGGCAAGGATTTATACAAGTTCCTTGCTTCCACGTTATTCTTTCTCTCCCTGTCCTTCCTCTTGCTGGCTTCTCTTTTTCTTTTCTCCTCTTTTTTTTTTTTTCTTTAGTTTTGTTTTTATTTCTTCCCTTTATTCTGCTAAACCTTTTGTTCTCGCCAGGGAAGGGGTGAAGCACTCGACTAGAGCGAATGGAACGAGCGGCAACACCAATTAAAAAAATGCAAATGAGACCTCTACTGGAGAGAACAACGGGTCAGGACCTCGGGGCCTGTTTGAAGATAACCGCACGGGGTCCCGGCTTAAGTCGCTTCGACCCTTCCGAGCCCTTGTAGTTTATCTGCCAACCAGCTCCCATGTCATGGGTCATTAGTTAATAATTAATGGATATTAGCAACGGGTTGAAATATTTTTTTTTTCTTATTAAATACAGCAACGAAATGGAATTACAACCAGCAAACAACATATAAAACATGATTGACAGGAAGGGGAAGGACACAATAATAATCACATTATTATCCTGGGAGTATGTACCTTAGCAAAATAAAAATATTTAAGTTAAAGAATCTTCATTGACAATCAGTCCCTGCTAAAATTTACAATGCACAAATAAAATATTAAAAAAAAATAAAATGACAAAAATGGACAATAAAAAATATAAATATACACATAAAAGACACATTTCAAGAATTAAAAACACAAAATGAAATAAATGTAAAACAAAACAATTTTAATAAAATAAAATAAAAACTTGCTTGGAAAACCCGCACAAACTAATTCACAATTGAGAATTCATTAGTATATAAATACATTGCTAGATTTAAACATTTCAAAAAAGTTATAATAAAATTTTACTAAGTTGGCAAGTCTAACCCCATAATAGTTAATTAAATAATTAGAATGTGATGACAATCAACATACCTAACACTTAATGCAACTTGCATTAATATATTAACATAATAATTATATATATATTAATATTGGTTTGCTATCGCGAATAACTAAATAATCATCATTTGCATTTAATGAAACAGAGTGTTGTATGGAAGTAGGAAAGAGTGTTCTAAAAGGAAATTGTGATTATAATGAGCTGCGTTGTATTGTAGCTCTAAAAGGATAGGGCCATACGATGTATCGTCAGTAACGGGGTTGACGTAATCTTCTCTTCTAATGTAAAATATGGAGAAGTAATATGTAGATTATTGGATATTGAAGAGTGTAAGGGAATACATGCATAAGTAGTGAGCATACACTGATACCATTTACTAATTTAATTTAGGAAAGGCAAGCTTATGTTAACAGACCCTTATCCCAGCTACTCATATGTAGTAGCATCAGTGGGTTCGAATGCCCAGATAATTTGATGATGGCTTCTGCATGATTCTACTCTCTTCATTATTCTATATATATGTAAGTTATAGGACCATGCGCAGTGTGTGTTTGCTTGCCTACTGTGGGGTTTTACTCTAAGTAATTTGGATAGAAATCTCTTTATTACCCAGGATGGGACTTGAGCCAGTGTATATTTTGTCATGAGAAAAAAATGTACAGATCAACACCAACAAAACGTACAATAAAATAATATGATCATAAAATCCCTTTAAGGAATATATGTATGTAACTATAATGTCCTCTTATTATCATACTTAAGACTTGTGCAAGGTTCCCAGGTAGAGAAGATGGGAAGAAAACAAGGTTACAGGATAGGCCGGCATCCTACGAAGGAGCCCAGTCATTATTGAAGAAAGTGGCCAAATAGAAAAAAAAAAGTGGCAACTGTTTAAACCGATACTTTCCAAGGGAATACTAGAGATAATTGAGTGTAAGAACCTTAGCAGTGGCCCCTCATTACCGAAATAAAGGCACCTATAAGCACTGTAATAAAATTGTTAAAAGTGTAATAAAAGGAAAATTGTTAAGTGACTGGTATGTGCCCCTTGTAGTGGATTTAATTATTATATTATTTTAACTGATGATTTATTTTTATTATTTTCTTCCTATATTAGTCCTATATGATTCCTAAAACTCACATTGTGGTGTTTTACTCGTACTTTACGTTCCGATAAAAACTAAATAATCCCCATTTTATTTTATCTATTAAACAAAACAACTCAAATGTAGGATTGCGGTTAGCGTAAATTGAAGTGAGTGGCTCCAAAAGGATTTTTGACCTTTCAACCCTAATGTGAGTACATTAGGACGCAATGAAAAAACAAACCTAAATGTTATAAAACAGTTTTATTGTCTTTCCAAAACTTATAACAACGAATATTTAACGGCTGATGTAAAGTGAGGAGCGTGGCTGTAGCAACCTTTGTTAAATATATAAACATATACTGGTGTTTTAGAGCTTAGAGCTGTCGAAAGCGCTATTACATTAAAGAAGAAGTTATAAATTTTGGAAAGCCAATAAAACTGATTTATAAATATTCCATTCCACAATCCTGCAGTAGTTTTTATTTATACTCAAATGTGTTTACCCCTATAAATGTTATTTCAACGCATATAAATCTGGTAGTTTACACCAAGCAGCTTAAAGCCAAAATGGATTAAGACGTGATGTTGATGTATTCAAACATTTATTTACGTTTTAAAATAAAAATAACATGTTAATGAAATTTTGTAGCCCAACTGGTCGCGATAAATTACTTACTACACTTTTGCTATAGTAAAAAACCCACTATACTTTTGTCTATTTTTATACTTTTGCTCTCTTTATTCAGTTACGTAAAACATAGTTGGTAACACTGAACATAGTAAATGAACGCACATGTTAAAAAAACTGCTATACCTCTCCCCATCTATTAATATGAAAAAAACAAATTTATTCTCATTAAAATAAAATCCTATCTACCCTATAATTATTTATCAGTTGGAATTTTGAAAGTCCAGCACCATAAATAGACTCCAGACCTTCCAGAACAACATCCTGTGCACGACACTATGGCATACCCCTTTTTGTGAAGGCTCCTAACATCCACGAAAAGTTCGAGGTACCCACCATTACCAAAGCCATCAGAAGAAGACACATCAAATTCTTCGACTCAATGAAAAATTGTCAAAACCCCCTATTCCAAGTCCTAATACCCCCACCACTACCGGCAAGATGGCAACTCTCTAGATCCGGGAAAGCAGACCAAATGGTGGACATTACGGCGCTTGGCCAACCAACAACAAGCCTCTAACGGGCACCCAACACTGCTATCCATAAGCTTCCACTACACGCCTAGAGAGACTCTAGGCTCAGCCTTCAGTAAACTCTCACCACTGTACCACAACTATCAACCTCTGCCGAGGCTTCCCACACTCCTTAATTCCCTCACTCCACCTTCAAACAGGTACTCCTAGTAAAATGATCCACTCACCCCAAATAAATTCCTTTATTTTTCCCTTATCCATAATCTTAAAAAATTAAGAGCTAAGGGGATAAAAAAAAAAAAAAATTGAAAGTGAGAGTAAGGTTTGAAGCAGAAGAAGATTATACTCTATTTTTTGGAGTGAGCTAAGGAGCTAACTAATCCGTTCTGGTTGAGGTATCAATTCTGTTCTCTCTCCTTAAGTCATCAATATTTGCCAGCAAGGCGACGAGTATGTGGCGAATAAAAAACCCAGCGGTTTATGACCACTATACTTCGTAATGCTCTCTCCAGCGATAGACATGAAGTATTACCGTACGGTTCCCCTCAAACCGCTGAAGCGGACCAAGAATAAACCATATCCAAGTTCTGTTTGGACTAAAGAAGAGGATAAAAAAAGACGGAGAAAGTACACCAACAAGATATATTGAATGGAAACCAAGATGACGTAAACAACAGATGCTGAGGTGAGTTTTATGTTATGTTTCCTCCCCGCGGGGCTAGGGAGTGGTCTGTTTTTCTTACGACTTTTGCCGTATTTATGGCTGGATCCTGTTTGTACTTCTTATGTGTACGTACACCTTCAGCGATGTTCCTGAAACCATTTCCGTGAGCTTGAGGTAACTTTTCCAACTCGTGAAATTACAAATTTAGATGAGGAAATTGATCTTCATTAGACGTCTGTAAACAAGCCGGTTTTCATTTTATACTAAATAATATAAATCTAGAATATAAGCGTCTTGTACTTTACACCCTTTTAGGGCAATGACTTCAAGCGGTAAAATTTTCAAATGTGCATAAACACACAGTGCCATAGTAGGCAATCAGTAATTATTACTTCAAAATTAACCCTATTTACCGTTCCGCTAAAACTGGGCCTTATAATCAAAATACGAATTATAACAGGGATATTTCGTAAAACTAATTACCTCAGTGTCCTAAGAATTATATTGCTAGGTAATTACCATATAATTAGAAGGAACAAGAATTATACTTAAAAGAAATGTCACGTTAAGATACGAGTAAATTACGACTAGCCTGACCCTTTGTTTATTGCCATATTAGGCATCTACCCTAAATTTTATTTATAGATAAATTATATTTTTAACTCTACTTTCTATTAATTCTTTTTAATTACTCTTGCATAAGGAAAATCGCCATTCATGGGAAAATAGAAGAGTGGTAGGTACCCGCAATACAAGGTTTAGCCACTACACTATTTAACAAGATATCTCTCCTTAGTAGAAACACGTTTGGGCCTAAACCGTTTAATTAACACTGATAAGCTAAGCTTCAACTATATTAATATAACTTCTGAATGCTTTCGATCAAAAATAATTAGCATTATTTATTAAATTATCTTTGTCGCTGAGGAAATAAATTTAAAATATGCTACAAAAAAATACATTAAATTGGCTCGGCAAATTTAGATAACTGTTATTAAAAACAAACGCAACCGACTTGATTCAAACTACAATTTTTTTTAAACATCATTAATCAGTTAATAATTTGCTAAAACAGTCAAAATCAAAAACAAAATAAGCAAATATTATAAATAAAACCAAGTCTGAAGAAAAATACTGTTCACTACAAGTTAGATAAATTATTTTGAAGAGGAATAGTGGTCCTTTAGGCATAGTTGTCAAGTATCCCTAAAGTATAATTGACATTGTATGTTACCCTAACACCCTAATGGAGTATTTGAAATGTAGAAGATTTGTCAGATAAAGGTGTATAGTATGGTATACTGTACCACTATGTGTAGCTTCAATCTTGTTTTTATTGTCCTTAAGTTGGGTTTAAATTAACAATGTATGGGAAAGCTTTCACTTGCATTAAGGGATAGATTAAAGTCAATCGTGTTCGATATCAATAAAATCCAGACAAATAAATTTTCAATGCTAATTTACTCCAATATCCTTTAGATGTAATACATTAATATTAAAATGAAAGAATACAATTCAGTTAGATAATCTGATAATTTAAGTTTGATATTTTTTTTTTCATTTTTATATTTCATAATGAAAAATTGTGTTGTTTCTTTGCCGTCGGAATTTTTTTCATAAACTGCGAGTGAATCTAAATATATATTTTTCATATCCCCTTTTTATTAAATATTATGGAATTCAATATAAATAAATCTATTTACAACAGGTCAATATTATATGGCCTGTAGCTTGGCAACATTTTATATTATTTTTATCAATTTCACACCGTGATTTGCGTTTTTGAATGCCATATCTTCAATGGAATATCTATTGGAATAGACTGAACAGTAACCTATTTTTGCGTTACTGTCTCTAATCAGAGCTCAACCTTGGAGAAAAATTGGACGTTTAACAGATTTTGAGCTCTGACTTAAAAGATTAAAACATAGCAAAATGGCACTGACTCATTCCTGGTTAGTTGTGATTATATACTTCCAGTTAACATCCTATATCATGTACATACCATTATGATAAATCTTAGGAAAATACATTGTTATGCAATCTGGGTGTTGTGCTAATCATATCGTTAGAACTTGAGATAGACCGTATCATTAGTACTGCTACCGTAGCACAAACACTAAGATGAAAGACAACTCCGTACTTCAATGAAAGTACAGCCTCTAATGTTTCTGATTTACCAAAAAAATTAAATGGCTTGTAGACTTCATTTTAGGATATTAAGACACCTGAATTTAAACTATTATTAATCGTGCAGAAAGCACAGCGCATAACTTTCTTAAACGTTATACAACCGAAATAGTAACCATTTTATAACTGAAATAATTACATGAAATGTATATGATTAATTTTCATATTTCGTTTTCATGTTATTATTCATATTTTTTTTTTATATTAACTAATAGCTACAACATAAATTTAATGAATAGCATAAAATAAAAATAAATTGTATACATAAATATATAGGTATATAATCAGGGGTAAAGAGGTAAGCATTGGTGAGAGACAATATAGGTCATACAATATTTGAATAAAATTCCCATGCCTTAGGAATCCTGGGACTTATTGCCTCCTATATTTTCCCCTGGTGACTGAAGGGGAATACTGAATACTTCGCGGTATCATTTACTCACTTACGTCTATTTTACTTCATAGATAGGGATACGAAAATTTATAGGTTCAAATAAAAAACAACGATTACCGTGCAGCTGTAACCACAGTATGAACTGAAAAACAAAAGACATGTTTCCATTTCAGTTAAAAACAAGTTGCTAAGTTTAATATAACTACCATTCTCAAAAAGTCATGTATATTATCTAATTATGTTATATTAGGTTATAGATTGATAGTTGTTGACCAACCAATTTAAAATACATATGAAATCTCATAATTATTCAAAATCCTGTTTTATAATTACCGCAGATTTGAATTAAAAAAAAAAAAAGTAAAAATAATTTGCTAAAACATTCACTTTCAAAAACAAAATATGTAAATATTTCAAATAAAACCAATTATAAAGTAAAAATACTGTTTGCTACAAGTTAGATAAATCATTTTGAAGAGGAATAGTGGTCCTTTAGGCTTAGTTGTCAAATTTCCCTAAAGTATAATTGACATTGTATGGTACCCTAACACCCTAATGGAGTATTTAAAATGTAGAAGATTTGTCAGATAAAGGTGTTTGGTATGGATATACTGTACCACTTTGTGTAACTTCAACCTTGTTTTTATTGGCATTGGGTTTAAATTAAAAATTTATAGGAAAGACATGTAGATTGCAATCAAACCACATCCACTAATACTGTTATAATTTTGCCTTTCTTCTTTCTGTATGTTTTAAATCTGTGTCTATTGATCACAAGTATCGAAACATACGAAAGTTCGTTGTGATCTTATGAGTGCTTGTAGATGTATTTGTCTTGCATACTACATTATACTGTAATTTACGTATTCGTTGTTAATATATAAAATTGTGCAAAACCGAAAATATGGTATATGATATAATACATAAAATGCCAACATATTTTTATATGTCATGAGTCAAAATTTTGCAGATTTAGACAAATATTTAAAATAAAAATAGAACTATGCGAAATGTTCAAGAGATTTATTTTCTGATAAAAGCTAATTAACCAAAACTACGATTGGCTATAAACAAGTATTAACTTTACTCTGATAATGACTGGTTGTTTACTATAATTGTTTAAATAGCAATCGATTAAGGCGTACGTTAACAAGAAGTTGTGTTAAACTAGACGGACGGATCCTTGTGACTTTCCTATACGAACATTTCCTCCACCAACAACCTTCGTACCTCTTCCCGTCATGTAATACCAATCCACCCTATCTTGTTAACCCGCCAAAGTACGATTATTATACAATCCCTTCAAAGTAATTGCAATATCCTTCTGGATTCGTTTCTGCCCCACTTACATTTTCCTGGCAACTTCATTATATATTTTCAAAACTAGGTCGTTTAGTTAGTTTCTAGCACAAGTCAATAAGAATCACTAATCTAAAACAGTTATAAAATTGCTCTAATATATATATATATTTTTAATTCTTGTCGTTTATTGCTGAAGTGAGAACTAATGTCAATTATTATTTAATAATAATAATAGTAATTTAATAATAATAATTCAATAATTTGAAGGTTATGACCTAATAAGTGCCAATTATTATTTAACTTCTCTTTATTAAACCTCCGAATTTTGTATGCTTAAATATCCAGGTACACTTATTCTCTATATAGAATTTATGTTATTTTATCCAGATTTTTGGGTTTACATTAATGTCATTCTCAATATTTAATTCTCTGTAAATGCTTTTTCACATAAATGTATTCTATTGTTTATTCTCTTTTTTATTTTATTAAAAATGATTTCAAATTGGAGAGGACTGGTACACTGCCAAAGAATAAACACCTTTATGTAAAAACGATATTTCTTCTTAACACCAAAAGCCCCAGGATAATGAAGATATATTATTTTTGAGATCAAAAGATATTTTTGATGTATTTCCACCAAAATATTTTTTGCTATGTTTATTTTATTTATTATATTCCTTTATTGTGCTATAATTACAATCTGCCTATTCTAAGGCATTAAGTAATTAAGATAAATGCTCTCATTCATTCTATATTTACAGTTCATCATTCACTCGCTCATTCATACAATATTTACAGACAGCCCAGAGAAATCGGAGTCTTGGGAAGTCCCCCACGCTCCTCCGTCAGCCGCGTCACCGGATACTAGCCAGTGGAGGCTGACCAAGAGCGCGAGAGCCACAGACGCTCAGGACATGATTGGAGTAACTGGCCATTGCCAAGACCCCCGCTGTCACGCGTTTATAGCAGGTCACGAGGCCACTGCCATTTCAGTCTCCGAGGAGAATTATAGGGATGAGTGGCGCAGTGCACTGACTGTGCTATAGGATTAGGGTGGTTGGAAAGGCTACTGTGGAATTTCATAAACTTGGAGGGGATGAGTTCTAGAATTTAGGGTATATTAAGGTCGTTATGAAGGGTTTTGTTGCTGACATAATAAGGGACATTTACTATTGTTCTCAGGAATTTTGATTGAAAGGATTGGATACGCTTGATGTTCGACTTGCTGTCCCCCATAGCTCTATTCCGTATGTCCAGATTGGTTTAAGTATAACTTTGTAGATTAGTAGTTTATCTTCTATTGAGAGATGGGATGTCCTTTGAAGTAGTCTGTACGGTTGTCCAAAGCGTCTGTTTAGTTCTTGTCTTTTTAGTCTCGTATGTGGGTTCCAGGTCAGTCGTGTGCCATGATGGAAACCTAAGTACCGTATAGTCTTTCTATTTTTATTAATTTCTATTGAATTAAAACCGTATTAATTAAAATAAACTAGCGGACAAGACTTGCCACTAAGGGTGAAGGTAATGTGGAAGCATTCTGCTTCATTAACTTTGATCCGCCATTGATTATACCAATATTCGATCTTGTCAAGTTGTTCTTGAAGGTTTTGGGATGCTATGTCGGGGGGTCTGGGTGGAACGACAAGACTGCAGTGTCATCTGAAAATGTGGCCAAGAAGGTATTGGGGGTAGAGGGGACATCAGCGGTGTATAGGTTATAGAGGATGGGGCCCAGGACACTGCCCTGTGGAACTCCTGCATTTATGGGATAGTAGTTAGAGTATTCTGAACCACAGCGGACTTGGAAGAAGCGGTTTGGAAGGTAGGACTGTAGGATTAGGAAAATGATCTGTGGTAAACATCTTTTGAGCTTGTAGAGGAAACCTGCGTGCTTAAGCCTGTCAAAAGCTTGAGCTATATCAAGAAAGGCAGCAGTGCAATACTGTTTGGTTTTCTTTCTGGAAATTATTCTGTTTGGAGGAGATGTGATGAACAACGCGAAGGCCTTGTTGAGCAGTGGAATTTCGTTGGCGGAAACCAAACTGGTGTGTGGGAAAAAGGTTTTGGATTCAACAATTGGAAGTAGACGTTTTAGTAGGAGTTTCTCAAATATTTTTGAGAGGATAGGGACTAGGCTAATTGGACGATAAGATGAGGCTTCATTGGGTGGTTTACCGGGTGTGGTGAATAGGACAATAATAGAATGTTTCCAGAGGAGAGGAAAGTGCGTCGTTCGGATAATGCAATTATATATATAGGTTAAAAAGATTATGGCTTTAGGAGGAAGCTGTTTGAGAATTCTAGGAGTAAGAAGACCATATCCAGGGGATTTTCGGTAAAATAGGTTTTTCAGAAGGTATTTGACCTCAGAGGGGTTAACGGCTTTCGGTGGAGGTGAGAGATGTATAGGTGAAGTGAGGTAATCTTAATCTATTAAAAGATATTTCATAAAGATATTGTTCCGAAAGCTAAGGGAGAAAGATTCAGACATTGTGGATCATCTGGGGGGGGGGGTAGATTCACAGAGATGAGAGCTTTATTAATAAATTATAGCCTCGAACTATTGCCGCTCGGTATCACTTCCAATTGATGGTAGCAATCGGCATGCTGAAAATTGGAGTATGTCCGGCCGAACGCACATGATCATCAGACCTGATCCTCATTACTCTAACGCGAGTAATCTTCCTAGAAGCACCAGAGCGGATAGTGGAATAACAATAAAGGTCCATTTGTGCAAACTCGTTTTGTTTCATTCTATGCTATATTTTCGTGTTTTTTTTATCTTTGTTATTAGCCATTAAAATTATTTTTATCATGTTGAGCAGGGTAAAACATTAATGATCATGACATGATATATTAAACACAATTGGACTGTGTTTACGAGAAGTAACTAAGATCGCAACATGGAAAAAACCATATATGTCCTATAGTGTCATTTTTATCTTCCTCTTTGACTAACTTTTTAAATTTGTTGACAATACTGTAATTTATAATTTATAGTAATGTAAGTTCCGATAAATAATTTGCTACAGTTCTGATAATCATCGACAAAATTAGTTCCTTAAACCTTAACTATCAATTTATTCGACAAAATGTATGCAATGACAAATCGCAATAAATTTAACTATCTGTTGAAAAGCAAGCAATTAGCATTACTTAATAACTAAATTATCTAGCGATTATAATAATCATTGCTTAATGACAGCAGCATTCAACATTTATGGGTTATACGGCACCATGCACATTTCACGGATGTATACTGCAATTATTTTATGAATGGGACAATAAATGCAATATTGTACAGATGGCATGAATCGTAAATCTCCCAATCAAGACTGACTGTATAGTTTTTGAAATAAAGACTAATCAAAGAGAGAGGCTCAGCTGTATACCTGTTCGTCGGTGTGTACCGGAATAGCGCTTGTAAAATATATACAATCTAACTGCAAATTGAACATACATTCATCAATACCTGGAATTGTACCGATTATTTTTGTTACAATGCAACAAGGGAGAGTATGGAAAATCAAATCGAATATGGAAAATAGCCTTGTTTGTTTAGCCGACTTACTCAAATCCAAGCTCGAAAGTCATTTAAAATTTAAAGATTTTCACTATTTTTATATTCAAAGTAATGACAATGACACAAAAAATAATTTTAAAGATATAAGTTTACCACATGTTTAATACGTTTGGACACCATATTAATATTACATTTATTAATACGTTAGCTATCTGATTTCTAGTCTACTTTGGTCATGAAGCAAAGACGTAGTTACAAAACTCAAATGATGAAGGAAGCTGAAATATGTGTAAAAAAATGTATAAAGCTATGGGGGACAGCAAAAAGGTCGAACATCAAGCGTATCCAATCCATCAATCAAAAGTCCTGAGAGCAATAGCAAATGCCCCTTATTACGTCAGCAACAAAACCCTTCATAACGATCATAATATACCCTACATTCTTGAACTCATCCCTTCCAAGTTTATGAAATTCCACAGTAGCCTTTCCAACTACCCTAATCCCGTAGCAGTCATTGCACCATTCATCCCTATAATCCTCCTCGGAGACTGAAACGGCAGTGGCCTCGTGACCTGCTATAAATGCCTGACAGTGGGAGTCCTGGCAATGGCCAGTTTCTCCAATCATGTCCTGAGCGTCTGTGGCTCTCGCGCTCTTGGTCAGCCTCCACTGGCTCGTATTCGGTGACGCGGCTGACGGAGGAGCATGGGGGACTTTCCAAGACTCCACTTCCTCTTTCGTATGCGAGGGAGGTGACAAACATGTGGATTTGGGAGGCCTCTGGGCTGTCTGTAAAGAAACATAAATGAGATATATTTTTCATTCCTCTTCATGTCTGCATGTAAATTGATAATGACCGTAAAAATAAAATAAAATTGTGCAACAATGATGCTAAACCATTTGAATTAGACCAAATAATTCCTATATAAAATGATAAACTTGATATTACTGCTAAATAGTTTCATACTGTAAATATGGTTTGAATGAGAGCATTTATCTTAATTACTTATTGCCTTATAAAAGGCAGATTGTAATTTTAGCACAATAAAGGAATTCAACTGATAAATAGTTTCATATGTTTTTCCCATTCCTGTGGATTTGCTATGAATTAATTTTTTGCATCATTTGTATTTCTGTCTATTATTATTTTACGGCCAACTGTCGTGGTGTTTGAAAATACATTTTTCTACAAAAAAATTTCATATACTTAAAACATAAATATTAAACCAAAGACGCTATTAAAAATAGCCTGTATCACCTAACACAGTTAATGAGTCAAATATTACCGCGATAATCGTTATATGGACTGTGCTAGTTAGTGATGGCATTCGGTGGTGGATTGCATCTTAATAAATGGTAAATATGGATTGTAAAATGATATTGTGGTTTTACTGAATGATATATGTATGTTCATGATACATATTTATGGTAAAAAGGGAGGGTATGAGCCGAATCAAGGTACAATTTTGTTAGTATGTAAGTAAATTTTGCCTATAGGCTCTAAAAGAATTATAAGGTGAACTGAATATAGATTTTAATAATAAAAGATGGGCAGTAGCGCAATTTAAGGCTGGAAACTGAAGTCTCGAGGGTGATTGATAGATTTTTATCCATAGCTCCTGTTGAATTAACGTCGAAGGGCAGATTCGGTGACTGATGAATGTAGTTGTTTGCGAACTTGGTTCTTATCTCTCTCTCCTTCACCTCAGGTACGGTGGTACTAGTCACTTTGTTAGTTTGTTAGCAATGGATATGTCAAGAGTGTCCAAAAGTTCTTCCTCTTCTGGCTAAAGGGTAATTCCATTTTTTTAACAGCTTAAGAGAGAAACCCAAGAAGCATAGAGCTGAGCTAAGTCCCGGTGTCTCCCCTTTGGTAGGAGACCAGCACCACTCAATGAGTAATTGCTGCCGGAGAGGTTTAATAACAGAAAACTTTCATCCCTGAACAGTATGATATAATTTTCCTTTTTTTTTTGCTGAATACATTTACTATCATTTAACTGTTCTGTTAATAAACCCATTGCTTCCACCTTTCAAAATAGCAATCACTAATAATTATGCGTTTCCTGATGGTAATAAAAAACGTAATTTGTCCCTCTTCTTCTAATTTTAATTTAGTTGTATATAATTTTCTTTCTTATTTATTTATTTTTTTTTAAATCGAGAAAGATATTTTTTTAATTTGAGGAATACTATTTATTTTTATATTGTTACTCCTGTGATGTATTGTTTATTTAGGGCTGGACAGAGCTTTATTTATTTATTTGTGAATAGTTATTATTCTTAGAGGACGTACTCACAAAATAATGATTTTTTCAATTTTATTCAATTGAATATCGCACCCATAAACACGTTCAGAAGATTTACCAGCGCCGCTGTTTTTATTTCTACCTGAATGAAAGTAAATACTATTGCATTAAGAGGCCAGTTGGTTTGACCCGTTTGAGGAGGATCAAGATCTGTAATGAATGGGAAAATTCACTAAGAAGGACTACCTCAAGACCAAAAGAAGACCATCCAGGCAGGAGGGAGAGGAAACCGGAGAGGCAAAAAGGTGACGAATAATGGCCTCGAAGATGGAAGATGGAATCATCTCTGCATAGCCTTTTGTCCGACACTTGAATGCCTTTTCACCGAACGAGAAGGAGCAAGGCTCTTCACGCCGAGATAGTTACCTCAGCTCCCAGCCACAATACATTCACCCCCCCCCCCCCCCACGTCGAGCAATATATATCAGTGTGTTTGTTCAATGGTCTCATGTAAAGCAGATTGTTAGCAGCAATCTTCTTCACCATGGAACCATTCCACACTATGATTTCTACGTTTTTCAGCAGTTTTTACGTTATTACAAGTTTCATTGAGTCATTTCATATCTATAGACAAAAAACTATCTAGCAACATAGAAATACATCCGTATTTTATTTATTGCATATTTTTTTATCGAAATGATCAGAAGATAACAACATATAAGTATTTTAAGCAGTGCTTAGAACTTAAAGATATACGGCGTTGTTTATGTTGAGGTTATTCGGTTGGTGAGATATTTAGGTGCAAAGGGGGTCATTTACCAAAACCATTTCACTTGTACTACATTACTTAACTTACAAACAAAATGTTAGTTGGTTTGTAGGAAGTCACGGAAGTGCTCACGTGCTAACCTGACAAGCCTTGGATCAAGCAAGAGCAGGGATGCTTCGCACAATTGGCCAGTCAGTATAGCTCAGAATTGCCGTAGCTGGTAGAAAACGAGGAGAATCACAGGGCCTGCTTTATTTTGGTCCAGAAGTGGAAGGAGCTGCAGGGACCAGCGTATTTCACCATCTCCAGGGGAGTGATGCAGGACGAGCAACCATAACATCGAGTGTGCTCATCAAGAAGGCGCCGTTGGACTAATACGTTTTGATGTCCCTTTGCAAATAAGTAAGCCTTAAGAAAACAAAATGTATTTATTATTTTATTTAATTATATTTAAGGGGGAAATTGTTGAAATAACTAATTCTTTTTTCAACCTAGTGTTCTTATCGGTACAGGTATCGGCGGGTTCGTAATAAACGTTTTCGATGAACGTTGAAAAACAGGACACCGCTTCTAGATAGAAGTTCAATTAGAATTTTAACAATACAAACTTTCCAGTAATACCTGCGTTGCCAACATAAATCCGAAAAACTTTCATGGTGATTACTGAAATCAGTTTGGTATCCATAAAGGGGAAATTTCCCAACTGTTACAAACAAATCTTGTTGGGAAAACAAATTCGGACTTTGTTAACACTAGTCGAAAGACTCTCATCTGTTCAAAAACAAAAGACTAAGTAAATTAGCTATTGTTGGTTGGTTCTTAAATTAGGAATCAGGAATATAAACGTTGCCAAGCAACAGATTTACAGTATTCTGGTCGCGCTGTTGTGGATCCTATACACAATCATATGATATACAAAACACCATCAATTATAGCCACATTTGCATTTTGTTTGATAATCGTGTTCAAAATATCGATTCGAGTGATCGGCTCTCTCCTGTAAATTTATGAATAAACAGCAAGGTTCACAGAAATAGAACAGTTTTGGATACATGCATTTTTCTTCCTTATTTAGACATGAATTGCATGTAAACTTCACAAAATTATCCAAAATTATTTATTATTATTAACATTATTATTATCTGGTTTATGTGGTTATATTAGAAGTTAAGAATGCCAGATAAGACAAAACATCATGGACCTCAAAAAATGTTTTTATAAAATAAATATTGCGTACCATATAAAAATAAAATTATTTGAATATCTTTGGTTTTTTAATTTCCAATTTTTAAAGACGAAAGGTTTATTCGCTTTGAAAGGAGACCTGAGAACCTGAAATTCCATAGTAACCTATCCAATCACCCGAATCCTCTAGCACAGTCATTGCACTGCACCACTCATCCCTATAATCCTCCTCGGAGAGAGACTCAAACTGCAGTGGCCTCGTGACCTGCTATAAAGACGTGACAGTACTGGCAATGGCCAGTTTCTCCAATCATGTCCTGAGCTGTGGCTTTCGCGTTCTTGGTAAGCCTCCATGGGCTCGTATCCTGTGACAGTTGACGTAGGAGCGTGGGGACTTGACAAAGACTCCGCTACCTCATTGCTTGCGAGGGAGGTGACAACCATGTGGATTTGGGAGGTCTCTGGGCTGTTTGTAAATACTGTATGAATTAGCGAGTGGATGAAAATGGTTAATATGCTATGAATGAGCGCGTGGATTTGAAATAAGGGATATTGTAAATAGGGTATGAATGAGATCATGTTTCACAATTACTTATTGCCCAATAAGGCAGATTGTAATTTTATCATAATAAAGTTTATATAATTTCAAAAAGTTTCATGTGACGGATTAATTTTTCTTTCTTATTAAGACATTACTTGCATGACAACTTCACAAGGCTAGCAAATTTATTTATCATTTACTTTATGTAATTATATTGAAAGCTAAACCATGTAAGATAGTACAAAAGATCATAGAGCTCAAAAAAAATTTTTATAAAATAAATACTGCATATGAAAAAAAATGGAATTCCTTTCTTTTCAATTTTTTTTGTCTAATGCATATTCCTTTTTAACCCATCATTTGTGGTTGATCTGTATTTATAGCAGGTCACGAGGCCACTGCCGCTTTAGTCTCTGAGTAGGTTTATAGGGATGATTGGCGCAATGTCATGACTGTGCTAGGGGATTAGGGTGGTTGGATAGATTATTATGGAATTTCATATAATTGGAAGGGATGAGCTCAAGAATGTAGAGTATTTTAAGATCGTTATGGTAGGTTTTGTTACTGGCGTACTAAGGGGCATTTTCTATTGTTCTCAGGACTTATAATTAAAAGTATTGGATACGCTTGATCTTCGACTTTTTTGCGGTTTAAATGTTTAACTGTTTAAAGTTTTGAGGCACACCTTTTTTTTTTTTGTTTCTTTAGGCCCGACAAAGGAAGGCTCTTTCAAAAAAAATTTTTTGCCATACCAGTTATTAGTGCTCAGTGCTCAAAAGAGAACCGTAACTGAAGTAACGAAAGATAGTCGTTTTCCAATTGCTCCAGAAATTCTATCCCTTTTGGTGATTTCATCGGATTCAGTATATTAGCGAGGAGCACACACTCTCCTAAAAGGGCGGATTATTTGCCCAGCTCTGGACAAAGTCACATAAAGCCCCGTCAGTGGAACCACTAGCCTCCGCAAACAGAATCCCAGACTCTTTCGCGCCAGACTCCCTTATTGCTGTCATATTGCCTCCCTCTCAAGGATAACAACACTCTATGACGTAAGCTACTCCGGAGAGACTAAAGTCAACACTTATAAGAGATATTAATGACGAGGAAGTCGGAATACCCCCCCCCCCTTTCCAGCGGGTACTCTCGCTCGCTTCGAGTCTCCTCCCTGGAACGATAAAAAAAGAATTATTTGTTTTTTTTCCAAGCAGGAATATCTCTATTCTAACCTTTACTTTCTAGAATATATTTCCTCAGTGAGTTTCTGTAAGTTCATCTGTATTTTACGATAGTTTTAAAAATGAATCAATGGAACTGCAAGTAGAAGTTAAACATCACAAAAAGGGCTATGTCAACTTCATTTATTTGTATTCATGTAAAGTTCTTGGAAAGTTATGAAAAATATCATAAATGTTCTACATTAACATTCCTCATAAAACCGGAGAGTCGTCAGATTAACGTAGATGAAATCCGTAATTTTGAAGTTTAATTTACCAACAGCAAGTTCCTCTTCAAGGGAGCTCTGCTTGTCGAATTCCATCTCTTTGGAAGTAACGTGGTGACGAATTTTGTGATCCTCGCAGTCACGTGAACACGTGAAGCAGCTAAGCTTGTTCATATATACTTTAGATCTCGACATGATTTCTTCCAAATCACTTGGCGAACCTGCACAATCTCCTTTAAGCCATCAATATTTTGTGAAATGATTTAAAAAGTTTGACTGACCTCAATTTCCTTTATAACGCATCAAGTAATGTGTCTTTGTTGACTCTCTCCTCTCTTTAAATCTGTTTTTGGGTGAAGTACTGACAAGTCTGTTATTTTGATTTACTACTTTTTATAGCTTTTGAATTTTTGATAAAAAAATTACACATTTTTTCTAACTATAACATTATAAATTACGTTTTATAGTTTTTAAAAAAATTAACTTGGAATAACTTACTGGTAGAGAGTGAAGTCTTGACAATTAAAACACGCACACGCACCACAGCAGACATTTTAAACGCCTCTAGGTGACCTTACAAGATGCTGATATGTTAAAAACAATACGTGAAACCATTAAAGGTTCCTCCCTTCCCTTCCGCATGATCTAGGGTAGTGGCAAGACCTTAAAACTATTCTAGTTGAAGTAATGGCCCGAATCATCTGGAAACTCGTTTTCAACAGGAGTTTTCTATTTAAAATTTATCAAAAAATGTTGTATTACAATTTTTAAAACTTGAAAAATACAGTTGAGAAATACGTGCAAAGGCGAAAATTTTAATAGTTGTGGTCATAGAGCAGCATGATGTCAAAGTTGAAAACGACAGTGAAAATGACCATTGTTACTACTAAAAAATCTTTTGGAAAAATACATTGTAAACTCAAATATAGTCATTGATACTGAGGTTCCTATTACTACTAGTTAGAAGCTGGAATAAAGATCATTATGAAGCCATATATAGCTCCCAGTCAGCGTGAAATCGGCGATTGCTTGACCCATATATTTTAAATAGTATATAATTACACAAAGTATTCTAACAAATATTAGCATAAAAATAGTTTACCATGTTTCACCTACTTCTAAAGTTTTTTAAGACATCCGAGTTATGTCTTTAAGAATTTACCAAATAATCATTGGTTTTATTCTTGAAGTGGCTGTGATCCTTTGAATCGTCTGCCTCTGGCAAAATCATGTAAACACTTCTTCTGCAATTTTTCCCCTTACAGTTTCTAAAGAAATCCATTCTAAAGTTACCTGGATGGACCTTTTGAAACATCCTACCAAATATCTTCTAGATACGAACTACTCTTCTAATTCTCCAAGAACCCTTACCAAAAGTTGTAGTCAACCTTACCTACATTTATATTTTCCTTATCGCAAAACCCATTGAACTAACCAAATACCTCCAGCTTACGGTCTTAATTCTTTCCCTTCAAAAATCTTTGAAAAACTCATTTTAAAAGTCTACTATTAATATTTTAACTCAAAAATCTTCTTTATATTTACTAGTCTGGCTTCCTTGTACTGTACAAAAATTCACCATTCCGCCTGATTTCTTTACCTGTTCAAAACGTATTTACCGCACCCCTTTTCATAACCATACAGTCCTACCTTTTGAAACAATTTTTCCAAGCAAAGTGGTCAGATACGGGTCTGAGGGGGTCCCTGGTCTGTATATTGTATACATCGGATGATTGGTTGAGTGAATGGTTAGCCACAAACATGGGATGAATGTGATCATTGGCCGCAAATGTTCAATGTTCGGTCCGGTACATTGTGATTTTACATCAACAAAAAGTTTTTCTAAACTTAAAAATAAAATATGTTTGAAATCCTTGGATTAACAAACAACCGATACAATACCGTGCAAAATTGAAGGCATAAGTCTGACTGTTATTGTACAAATTATAATAAATGCCAGTTAGCAGTCGAAATCCGCTGTAACTACAAACCAAACTAAAAACTCTGAAACTATTGACACTGACATTAAAATCGAACAAAACGAAAGCGACTACCTGTTTTGTATACAAGAACGACACAAAATAAAATATTCATAAAATTGCCATGTATGAGATTGAGCATGAAAATTCAAACCTCTCAAATGGGTTTCTGGTTTCGCAACATCGTTTCCATGCATACATGGATACATGATTAAAGTACAGGCGCCAGTTCAGATGAACGAATCTTTAGTATCAAAAAGAGTAATATTATTAAATGGTGCATGTAGTTGAGCAAAATTAGGCTGTGCTCATGATTATTTGAAAGTTGCTCGCTGGACATACAAAGGCAAAATGACCTTGTTTTTCTCTCGAGTCATATTATCGAATTATTTCAAAAGGAATTATTTAAATAAGTCTGGCTTTTGATAAGGTAAAATTATGGCTGCCAACTTGCCTTGACACAGTTTACTATTCTCTCTCCGGCATACAACCACTAGTTTGAGACAGGGAAGTGAGAAATGTGAAGCCAATATCAGAATGAAGAGTGCAATCAACCTGAAAGTTTAATGATATCATAAAGATATGTGGGAAATCCGGTACGAAAACATTAGTGGTGGGATTTGGCACTTTATGGACTGTATCGTGGCCTAAGGCTTTACCAACGCTCTTAAACTCTTATAATGTCGCCATATTCAAATCAAATTAAAATAAAATACTTGCAAATACCTCATGGAGCATTCTCGTCCTTGGGATGAATCAAATGAAGAGTATTTCTAGCATTCTCCAAGAATACTCCCCCCCCCACCCCCTATTGAAGCTTAAACACTACGATCATGAGTAGATGATTTCTTATTCTAAAGAGATCAAAATTTCAAGCGACGTTGGGCAACTTTTTTCTTGAAACTTGCTGATTGTAAACTTTTAAGATCTGCGTCATAAAAAGTTTTTAGTTCGGAATTCCATTTTCTATAAGAAATTGGTACTTGTACTGAAAGCGGTAAGTAATAACAAATGACTGTTGTAACTCTGAGTAGAAAATGTGTTTACTTCTTCGTAATATTGTTTCATTCATAACATTATCAACTTGATAAGAGTTTGTAAAACTCTTGTGGCGAAGTTTTCTGTTAATTAAAACTTAAGTAATCTTAGGATTTTCCCTAGTCCCTGAGAATAGGCTCAAGTACTTTCGCTCTTTTAAACCTCTACTTCGTATTTTGGGCGAGGAGGATTCAGCCCGTCCTGAAACTTAAGACCCCTGACGGTAGACATTGCCGGCGTCACTACCCTTGAAGTAATTCGATATGGCCAAGTCCTAGAAGGGCTAATTGAAGTACAAGGGGGCAGATCCGGTTGGCTAAGGAGGGCAGCCGGCTGAATGCAGAGGAAGTGAGAAAAGTGATCAATCAAAGACAATACACTTTCTGCCCGACCCTCAGACCCTTTGTTCTCGCTAATGCGCTTTGTCCTTCGTCCTACGGGTCCCTTTCTGGGTCTCTACGTCTGGCGGACTTCGCTGTTCTCTCTGTGTCGCCATTGTTGCTGCCCAATGTTTTATTTATCAAAGGGTTTCAAAACTCGATTCCTACTTATTGCACATCTTAAAATAATGGTACTGGAAAGAAAGAAACATGTTGTCTTCCAACCTTTTCATATCACTTGTTAAAAATATTTATCATCGATGTTGAATATATTTGGTTCTGTAATAGTACAGACATAAATGACTGATTGTCTTTTGTTATATGTTTAACCCCCGATTGAATACAATTATTAAATACCGTTAAGGAACTAAGGCCAGCGGTCTAAGGCCAAGCGTCGGCATGCCATAAACCCCTCTTTTGATATAGTATGGGTGGTCCAAAGTGCCAACCCTGTTATGTTGAAATATGGGTGGTCCAAAGTGCAAGACGGTGTGGAAAAAACTATCACAAAGAGCCATAAAGAAAGAAACCTTATGTTTAAGATCTGAGGAAACGGCTCATGACGAGAACATATATGCGTCAAGACGAGAACTCGCTAAGTGGCACTGACGTGTGCAGACTCGCTTAGTCGTCGCTCTGATAGGAGAGGACCTAGCTGGGAAGTCTCTTCAGGAATGAATCTTGCAGATGAGTTGCTTACGAATGCTTTTGTCTTTGACCTTTCGACTTTGGGGTCGCTTCTACATCAGAAGACACGATGTACAATAGTAAGATTTGAGCTTTATATGTAGCTAGTAAAAAAGATGTAATCAGTTCATCATTTTAGGTAATAGTAAAATCAGTCATTCCTCGTTAAAACGTTATAATATTTTCTTGTTTTTGGTTAATGTTAGGAATGATCCCAAGGGAGGAGGACGCCCGGGCGCTGTCCGGCGAGCGCCAAGATAGAGATAAAATGGGTAAACCCGTTGGGTTCTTTGACCTTTGCTGGTGGCCTGGTTTGCGGGCAACTTTATTCTTATTGATCTTACTCCACCAGATCTTAGACTGTGGTCCCCGACAGTACACTATGTTCAGGGGAAGAGGTAAATGGTAGGTATTATAGGTAGTTTATTTGGTCTTGGAATGACCACGAATTCACACTCTCTATCTAAGCGTAGGCGAAAACCGTCCGGATCCCAAAGGAAAGTGTGAACCGGAGAAAGGCAGACAAGATCACTGAGGAAGACGCTACTAGTTTAAGTTTGTAGGGCCCCCAGAGACATTCGTATGCAAGGAAGGGGTATCTATTAAGGAGGTGCTAGTTTTAGCGAGAGGAAGGCAAAGAATCCGACTAGGAAGGCGTGGGGTCTGACAACGCTGGACTAAAACATAGTGAGCTGAGGGAAGAGAGATGCAGAGGTAGTTGAATAAGATAGCAAAGGTTCGAGTAGAGCAGCAAGCATGGCAGGTCATAGGCGGGGGTAGCCCCGATGCGCACTCTAGTGGCTTCAGCTGTTTTGTACACTGGTTTCGCCCTCTCATAACTGAAGCCCTTTGAAGGTTTTTATTATTAAAACATGGAAACACAGATGGATATTATCTGGGCCGAGAAGAGGGGAACTTCTATTTATTTTTAGTGTAGAAGTTGACAAAACCGTTAATAAAACATTTTGTCAATAAATTTCTATTTTACAATTGAATTCCTTTCATTTTGATCACCACGTTAATTTATTAAGGTAAATTTCATTGGGGCCAACAGTAAGTGAATTAAATATTTGAGTAAGATATAATTTTGTACAACTTTACGCTAATGCAATACGCTCAAGACTTGAGGAATCAAATTTTTCTGTAGTTGAATAGTTAATTAGCATCCCTATTGATTAAATGTTCTAATTATTCAAGTAGCTTAACAGTGTGGTGTTTGTGGGTAAGTTAGGTGAATAGATAAACGGGTATATGTATCCTTAGAAAAGATACATCTTTATATATTGCCTTAGAGTTTTATGTATTCGGATACAGTTGTGTATTGGATAGATATAGTGTACGCACAGAGTAACCGTAAATAAAAAAAACCCAACGTTCGCCGAACGTAGAACTTTATTAACAACAGTGAAACAACACTTTACATTGGGAAATCCTACCCTGTATCTTACTTCGGAAAGGTAGCAAATGTTTGGCCCGAAGACGGACTCCGGTTCATTGCAGGTAGCCGGCCGCCAACTGACAGCCTGATTGGCTCCCGGTCCTGCACCCCCGCTATCGTTTAAATCTAAGTCAGCCCCCTCTGATTTATTAGTCCTGTCTCGGGATTGGCTGCTACAGGGTGGAATTCGACTCGGGTAGTGGATCTGCTTTCGATTGGCCTACCCCAATTATCGGTCGGTACTGGCCACTGGGATAAAATACAAACATAATTACATTTTTCACTGCAACAAAAAAAAAAAAGAAAAGAAAGAAAAAATGAAAACCCCAATAAAGTAGTTGTTATGTGGATCCGTTGCCAGGCAACTCTATTCCATGTTCAATCAACGGTTTGCTCACAGCCAACATACGAATAATATTTTTGATATATATTGCTGTCCGCAGTCAGTATATATATAATAATAAGCAGTCATCTATCTTAAATAGTGATTTCTTTACACTACAGTTCAAATAAATATATCAACTTTAAGTGAATATAATAAAATACATAATTAAAGGAAGGTCCGATCACAACTCAATTGAACTTCGTTGTCCACGCTTTTATACTCCTTATTGGGTAAACAACAAATAAATAAATCTGTTCAAATTTTTTTCTTTCGCAAGGTTCTTGTGTGTTCATCAATGAAAGTTTATTTGGATATATGGAAAAAAAATTATTCACGATGATTATAGAAATAAACATTTGTTTTAAAATATAAAAATATTAAATATAAATTTCCGAATTTTTGTGAATATATTGGTGTAGTGACCCTAACTACATAAGTGTTAAATCACCCTATACTCTGGTGCATATGTAATGTATTGTAATTAGATGTAAAACATGGTCATAAAATCATAAAAAAAACAACAATCTTTATTGTGCAATAATTACAATCTGCCTTCTTATAAGGCAATAATAATACAGATAAATGATCTCATTCATACCATACTTACAGCATCATTCACTCGCTCATTCATAAAATAGGACATGATTGGAGAAACTGGCCATTGCCAGGACTCCCACTGTCACGCGTTTATAGTAGGTCACGAGGCCACTGCCGTTAAAACATGGTAAACAAGAGCTTTTTCTGGTAATAAATCATGGAGAGATCGGAAGTCGTATAACAAGGCACAGAGAGTCGAAGGTCGTCTGCAATAAACCTTAGGGTAAGCCACCTGTCCCCTCATAAAACGGAACCGGTAGACCTTTGGTCACCTTACGGTGGTCATAAAACCTAAGTAGGCGAGTCCCTAGCAGCTATGAAACACACCCTTTTAGACCAACAGTCATAAACTTAAGGGGGATTGGCCACCTGGGCATCATAAAACATACTCCTTTCAGCCGACTCCACCTTCCACTAGGAAGGGGAAATAATATTTAAAATCAGCGGGTTTCGCCCTGTAGAGCTACTCTTTCCCAGTCTCTTCATCTCCTCAGCCGCACTACTCGGTCGCTTTACGCCAAGGCAAACAAATTACTGGAGGCAAACACTTAGACTCCTCATCAGCCTACTCTCTCTTCAGCGCCGCTGAGCCCGTCACCCTATTTCTCAGCCGCCTCGCAGACCCTCTGCCACCTTGACCTGTTACGCTGCCGATCTCCCGCCCAAACTCTGAAAACTGGTCTTATTCTTTATGAACCTCTGAACCTCTTCTCCTGAACACAGTGTATTGTCGGGACACATCCCTATCAATAAAATGGAGTCAGATATTAATGCCGACATGGAACATGGTCCATGTTATAAACTACAACAATCCGCACTTGTCACCAGGGCTAGAGTGATAGGGCACTCCCCTAGTGGCAACCCGACAATTGGTTTTTATGTTTGTTATGCCCTTTCATGTTTGTTTTACGCATCTAAACAAAATGTGCTCTTTGGCATCATAATTGTTGGCAATAAATTTACAATAATGTTTACTGTTAGTTTTTTTATTACATTATAGCTCGAACATATAATTTTTTCATAAAATCATACCTATTCCTAATCCTACAATCCTACCTTTCAAACCGTTTCTTCCAAGTCCGCTGTGGTTTAGAATATTCTAACTACTATCCCATAAAAGCAGGAGTTCCACAGGGCAGCGTCCTGGGTCCCATCCTTTATAATCTATAAACCGCCGATGTCCCCTCTACCATCAATAACTTCTTGGCCACATTCGCACAGGACACTGCAGTTCTGTCAACCCATCCAGACCCTGCTATAGCATTTTAAAACCTTCATAAACACCTTGATGAGATCGAGTATTGGTGCAACCAATAGCGGATCAAAGTTAATGAAGCAAAATGTTTCCACATCACCTTCACCCTCTGCCGCAAGTGCTGTCCGCCAGTCTTTTTAAATTCTATTCCTCTCCCTGTGACTGAGACAGTACGGTATTTAGGCTTCCATCTCAACAAAAGACTGACATGGGACCCACACACGAGGCTAAAAAGACAAGAACTAAAGAGACGCTTTGGACAACTGTACAGACTACTTCGAAGGACATCCCATCTCTCAATAGAAAATAAACTACTTATTTACAAAGTTACACTTAATCTGGACATACGGAATACAGCTATGGGGGACAGCAAAAAAGTCGAACATCAAGCGCATCCAATCCTTTCAATCAAAAGTCCTGAGAACAATAGTAAATGCCCCTTATTACGTCAGCAACAAAACCCTTCACAATGACCTGAATATACCCTATATTCTTGAACTCATACCTTCCAAGTTCATAAAATTCCATAGCAACCTATCCAACCACCCTAATTCACTAGCACAGTCATTGCATTGCACCACTCACCCCTATGATCCTCCTCGGAGACTAAAACGGCAGTGACCTGCTATAATCAAGTGATAGTAGGAGTCCTGGCCATGGCCACGCTCTTGGTCAGCCTCCGCTGGCTCTTATCCAGTGACGCGGCTGACGTAGGAGCGTGGGGGACTTCTCAAGACTCCGATTCCTCCTTCGCATGCGAGGGAGGTGACAACCTTGTGGACTTGGGGGGCCTCTTGGCTGTTTGTAAATATTGAATGAATGAGCGAGTGAATGATGAATTGTAAATATGGTAAGAATTATAACTTTTATCTCAATTACTTATTGCCTAATAAAAGTCAGATTGTAATTTTATCTTAATAAAAAAAAAATCATAAAAAAATATTAAAACCAATTAAAAAGGCGTTGATAAAACATTAGTTGTGTCATAAGTCTCACTGGACATGAATCGTTTACCTAATTACTGGATAAAAAAAAAATGCATGCCTTGCGTGTTCATCAATGTTATCCGGATATATAAAAGAAAATTTAATCATAATGATCACACGTTATACAATTAAGTACTCTACTATGTTAAGATAAAGTAACATTTAAATATATGGAGATTTAAGAAAGAATAATGATAGAAGACGACTCCAGATTACCAAAGAAGAAAAAGTACTCTAGATGTGCAGAAAGTTTACTCTCGTTTATTACTTTAATCTGTTCCAAATTATAAATATGAGAGGGATCCATATACAAAAGCATACATACGAAATAAGGAACTACGAGAGCAAAGAAAAATTATGACTACATATCCAAGTTGATGCCGGTTGCAGAGACTCTGAGATGTTTCTTAGACATTTAATTTTTCCTATTAATTATGATACCCTTTAATGGGCTATGATTACAATCTGCCTTTTATAAGGCAATCAGTAATTGTGATAAACGCTCTCATTCATACCATATTTACAATTCATCATTCACTCACTCATTCATACAATATTTACAGACAGCTCAGAGACCTCCCAAATCCACATGCGAAAAGAAAGCGGAGTCTTGGGAAGTCCCCCACGCTCCTATTATCCTATATATCCATCTCCGTCAGCCGCGTCACCGGATACTAGCCAGTGGAGGCTGACCAAGAGCGCGAGAGCCACAGACGCTCAGGACATGATTGGAGTAACTGGCCATTGCCAGGACCCCCGCTGTCACGCGTTTATAGCAGGTCACGAGGCCACTGCCGTTTCAGTCTCCGAGGAGGGATGAGTGGCGCAGTGCAATGACTGTGCTTATTAGGGATTAGGGTGGTTGGAAAAGAGACATTTAATAACGATTGTAAACAACTGATCGGTATTGTCAGTTTAAAAATGCTTCATTTAATCATCTCAGTGACGGAAAATCACACTTTTATTAGTGCTATAACATGTTAGGTTCATTTTAAATATGCCAATTAAATTATTTTTAATTAAGTAAATTAAATTATTTTCTATAAAACTGGATGTTCAACCCCTTGTGAAGGGATGGTCGACCCCTTGGTGTTGGGGGAAAAAAAATGTTGATTTACACTCTTTTGAAATCTTTTACTTCAAAATCAAACATCGATAAGATAAGCTCATCGTTGACGAAAATTTTAATCTTGTGCTCAGATGGCAAAATTTTAAAAGTTACTCTTCCTAAGAATAAGATTTTTTCACACTCCAGACCCTCTAAGTACTATAAAAAGGTACTATAATGTTAGCGAACTATCATCGGTAATACGTTACTCGTGTAAAGTGACTTTGTGATTTTCAAGAACACTACAGTACTTGAAGACTCTGGAATGTGAAAAAATCTCTTTGTTAGTAAAAAGTGACATAACATTTTCCCATCTTAGCACAGAATTAGACCTAAAATTAAATGTATGTACAGATTTTCGTATTTCTGTGTCTGGAATTCTGGATTCGAAATTTATGTTTTTTTTTGTATTTTTTCCTGTTTTCACAAACCTGAATTTATTATCACTAGAAATTGTATTTTGACTCGGTGTGTGTGAATGATACAATACAATTTAATGAGTGAAGTTCTAGTCATGGATTTCTTTTTTGAGTTAATCTGTACTAATTATCCCTACTTTTAATATCAGATTACGTTACAGTATAACTAAGTAAATTACAACAATATAGAAGTAGATAACTGTTGAGAGAAATATTTAAAGATGATTCCTGGTTTCTTATGAAAGCGTTATAACCGAATAAGCTTACATAAAAATTTAGTAATTTTATGACTGATTCTTTAACATTCTTAATGTTTGAGTCATTGAGAAATAGAATACAAAACAATACTGGCAAATCGTTTTCTTATTCACTGATACACGACATGATTCAACATATACGGACTAGATAACTGTTTTACCGATTGATCATTGGTTGCAATGATCCAGTGAAGAAGATGTACACTCATAAAATGTAGAGCCAGTCATAAGAAAAAAAATAATGAATAGAGAAAAAGTACGACAAAAACGAATAGTTAACAAACAAATGTTTGCAAATGTAATGGATGAAAGATAGACTGCAGTTATTAGATGTTGGTTCTCTATGAATTGTTGAAATTGTACTTGTAAGTGTTATAATCTTTTATGAGAGCAGTAAAATAAAGATGGGTTTTTGCATTTCAATCGATTCAAGTTATGTCTGTAAAAAGTAGACGTGTAAGTGTTTTCAAATGTCGTAATTTATCGATTAAATAATCACGTTATCAATGCAAAATTTACTTTTCTTTAGTCCTATGCACATTAAAAAAATACAATACAGATACAGGGATCTCTTCTTATAGGACTTCCAGGACACTTATGTCATTGACGATAATGTTTAGGCTGACATAATGGCCAATATCACGATGAAGGTGAGCCAGTGCTTCCTGTCGAATCCTGCTAAGCCATCAAACATTTTGGCTTCATACAAGGACAACAAGCTCAGAATCATTAAATCGCTTATAAATCAAGAAAAGAAGAATTACAAGCTGCCTAGAAGAGCCCGTCATCAATGTGCTACTTCTGTGCAGAAAGGCTTAAAGTTCTCGACCATCGTTGGGTTACCAATTGTGCAGAGCACTCTTGTTATAGAGGCTATTTTATTTTATAAAGGACTCTGGATTTTAAGTAAATTCGTGAGTAATCATTCTCAATGTTATTTGTAATTAGATCCACAATAGTCCTAGTCTTTGAACTGTTCTTAAAACTAATGAATGTCCGAGTGGTCTCCTAGCATTGACATCTCAGAATATTATAAAAAATAAAATAAATCCTTGATGTTTTGAAGTAAAAAGTTCTTTAGAGATGCAAGGCCAGACTACTCCCCTATTCATAATTCAGAAGACGGTTTTAATTGGTTTTAATTTATTTCCGTCTTTTTATGTAGAGGGGGGGGATTCAGTTCTTAAATATCACTCCCAAAAGGAAGAGGGCAATAAATCGCAACTTGTTGCCTCTGTCTTCAAGTAATTAATTTCACCTTTATGCAAATTACATCCCTCATATACGAGCCAGCCAGTTTCTTCTTCTCATTGCACTGAATTTTAATTGGGGATGATGTCTGCTTATAATTTTCTCTCAAATTTTGGTGTTAAGGCGCTCTTAGAGTTTTTATTTTTATTTCTCTCTTTTTTTTTTAAATTGGTGTTCCATTATTTCCAACCTCGCCCGCAGGTATAAAAACGTAACATAGCCAGCAGGTGTCCTGTAGGTTCTTCTGTTCAGGAGAATAGAATAATTTTAGTTTTAGTCAAGAAAATACATTAATATAATCTATCTTATAAAGTAATACATACACAATAATTGACAATAATAAATAGTAATGCAGCATTAGTATCTATAAGATAAATTTTCCTCTTTAATGACTAATCTTCCAACTTTCCGTGCAACCTTCACTTAATCTAACTACATTCAAATGCAAACTATTTTATTTTACTAATACACTAAAAATTGTCACTTATTTATAACTTTTTTTTTGGTTACACAGTATCTCATGGTCAAAGCCTAGGTATACTACTATTTATTCTTTGGTGTCCTCCATTTAATTACTGTACCGTTCGACTGAGGCTGTAGATCCTAACCAAAACCGTATTTCAGATATTTTTTCACAGTTGTTTCAAACGGAAACAGAAATTTGATTGAAATTAGGAACAGTCTTACTGTTTTGTTACGGAAATGGACTGGTTGGTTAAACATGATTCAAAAACTTGGGGGGGGGGGGTAAACAACATTTCCCTTTCCATTCCATAAAAAAAAAAAAAGTAATGTTCTTTGAATCGTTCAGGGATGAAGCGATGAGGATGACCGGTGGTCAAATAGTAATCAAATGGCTCTAAATAAACTAATTTTTATTTTTAAGCAATGTGGCTTAATATAGTCTATTAATTCACATTCTTCTGCCACTGATGATTTAGCTTATAGCACATAAGCTTAAAATTTCATCAGTTTGGTAATCGAAATATTGATTAGCAAAAGAGCCTGGAAAATTGTTTTTTGGCAAATCAGAGAGATTGCTTAGAAAATATTCATTTTATTAGGGGAAATTCATACCTGGAAAATTTACTTAGCTATGATAAAGATCATGGCCTTTATTTGATACGACTTTATTTGATCTCTTTTTATTAGGTTTGGTGATTGTTTGATCATGCAACTAAAAATGTGTTTTGCTGAGTCTGTAAGTTACAAAAAGTCATTTTCAAGGTAGCCATTACAACGCGACTTCATCTCCCTGAAATAGTAACTTGGCCTGAGGTTGGCGGTGCAATATTTGAAGAATTTCCTTTATTTTTCCTACATCCTATATTTCCAGTCAAGAAGTAAGGAAAAAAAAAAAAAAAAAAAATTGAAGAATTGTCTTTAAGTTAGTAAGGACTAGAAAGTATTAAAGTGTTTCTTTTATATCCTCGGGTTTGCCTGGCTTCTTCAAAAACGTTCACGACAGAGATGAGGATGACCGGTGGTCAAATAGTAATCAAATGGTTCCAAATAAACTAATTTTTATTTTTGAGCAATGTGGCTTAATTTAGTCTATTAATTCACATTATTCTGCCGCTGCTGATGTAACTTATAGTACACGACGATCTCTGTAAATCGTATCCTGTTAATTCCTAAATCCCGCTTAGTCGTAATAAACTACTGGCCCCTTGGAAAAATCGCGGTTATTTGTAAAATAAAGGAATCACGTTTGATCATTTTTTTTTTTCATTTTGACGATGATTTAGCTGTCATAGGAGTTCTTAGGGACGTGGATTTTTTTTACGCTGACAGAAAAAGATGAAAACAACGGTGGTCACGAAGCGGATTGAACAAATGCTTTTTTTAAGAAGGTAAAAGCTTATATAAATAGTTTGCAGCAATCATATCAATAGTTACAGATGTAATTTGTTTTCTACATTGTACATATATAGAATTTTAATAAAAACTGATAATCCTGTTAATTTGAATTTTTCTTTTTTATAACACTCAATAATTCGTTATCCTGCTATTTCGAAAATCTCGATAATTTCTAATAAACCTTCGTCCTCTTGATATTTGGAATAATCGGGATTCCTCTGTAACAAACATCGTAAAAACCCATCAAATTCCACTGGTAACGTAAAGCAACGAAATCTTTTTAAATCAAATCCTCATAACCTAATTTTCTTTGTTGTTACATAATACGTGTTTATAGCTGTCAGCAGTTATGAGGCAAGGGACGTCTTATTAATGCACTTCATTTTTAGATTTCCATTTACATATTTACGTTGTTTCATGTAACGTCAGCATCATAAGTAGTTAATGTCCCAATGGCGACTAATATCACCTATTTTAATTTAAGCCCAAATATACTATGATTATAGAGGGTCTTTATATCTGTCTAATATCCTTTAATCTATGTACGTGTCATTTCCGTACACTACTTAATTAGTAAAATGATACCAGAACAATAATATCTTACTATTGAGACGTTCTGCGAGAAAATGTAAAAGGAATTGAGGTTACACCATACAAATTTTATGTATTACTAAAAATATCTTTAAGAAGTACTAATCAATTCACCGATTTTTTTCATTCACCTACCGATATTTCTTTCAAAGACATCCTAGGACATTTTAACAGCAGAATGTACTGTTTACTATTACATTGCACTGGAGTCGCACACCATTGTTCTCCCAGTCAGTTTAAATAGCGCGTGGTAACGGGGCTACTTGATCAAGCGAGAGTACAAAAGTCGGGCCGCTATGGAAATGAAGCGGAGTTAGGCCGGGGCGTGAATCGATAATGAGCCGGTGGACAATGAGCTAGCTATCCATCATCCATCGCGGACATCCGGACCATTCAGAATCAAGCGGGCTGCTTTGGGGCCTTTCTTGAAGCGCCTCCATCTCAGCAAGGCAGGATAAATTATACCTGGCGTACCGTAACTGAATACCGCCCGAGAAGATCGAGTAGGTTGGATGAAACAGTTAGGATGGTAGAACAGGATGGAACAGTTTGTGGTTACAGCTAGTCACAATTAGTGAAAAGCATCTTCAGAGGTGGATTTGGTCACGAGAAAGTCAGTTTTGTTGGATTAACAAAATATAGTTTTGTAGACAGCCCCAAGGTAAACCAAACACCACATGCATACAGGAAAACGGGTGGAAGACCCCACAAATGGGATCGAGAATTGAACCTGAACTTAACTAACATGGCTTTGGTCATCTAAACTCTAATGCTGAATCTCATGCAATGTAAACCACTACATATCACAGTAAACAGTAGAATATTCAAGCCTTAAATATACCCCGATACTGTAATAATAAAATAAAGAATAATAATAACTAAAACTAGCTCTTAGCACAATCCATAAATATAATATTATTACTAAAATATAATGCAAAACACGGAAAATGAATTTTTGTGTTTATGCTTTTATGTTATTAACCAACTATAGCAAACTATCTACAGTCCTACCTTAAACATAAGTAAACGCAATTTGAATCAGCTGAATATAGCAGTAACAAAACCAATCTGCATAAAAACTAAATGTTAGCAGATGTTTAAAACAAAACACTAAATACCCATTAAATACATCTAAGTTATATTGGACGCACTTTTCTTTTATGAACTATACGTACCAGTATTTAACCTAACAGGCTATATACTTAATATTTTCAATATCTTACATACAATATTTAAAATTGAACATCTTCCGATTTCACTCCTCAAATCTTTTCCCATGTGGCTTGGAACGGACAAACAAACCCCCTTCATTTTCCCCTCCTGCTGCTAGATGGCAAAGTTTGATTTTCCTAAGTTTAACACCCTTAGCACATCATTAATTAGCCATACTGTTAGTAATTTATGCTGCATGCTAACGTTACAATGTTAAGCAACGCAAATAAGCAACACCAGGGGCTTGGTTGTTCTCGGTTCCATGACTGTGTTGTGTAGACGAATACCTTGTTATTTAGTGGTCACAGATCTAGTTTCATTATATGGGTATTGAAAAGGTAAAATCCTAAGTTTTGACTAGTGTTCTATAGTTCATTTAAACGCCTTTAGCGTTATAGTTCTATAACCATTTAAACATTGCGTGAGAAGCAGGCACACAGTAAAATTCAAATATTCATTAGTGTGATCTTAGAAGTAGGGAACGAGAAAAGGGAGCCTAGCTTAAACTGAACCAGTTATGGAAAAGCCAGAAAAGGATTTCAAGTCAAATGAATAGAAAGTACTAAATCTACTAAAAGTACTAAAACAAAAAAAAAGTGCAAAGTAATGATAGATAATAATAAATAATTCTTTTTCCAGGGAAAAAAAATTATATTTGAATCCGTGTTCCTCAAAAATCAAATTTGATTTTCTTCCTTGACGTCACGATCTCTTCTGGGTACCAACTTAAAACTATCTGTAAGATATATTCATTAGTTTCCAGAACACACAATCTTTGGAAATCCAGTGTATTTTCGCTGAATATCAGAAGAATTTCTTAATGCAAGTTCATGTTCAGTAAATTTGATGTAAAGTGAAAAACATCAAAGCTTATTATAATAACTATATCTCTTGTTACAATCATAAACAAATTATCTAATAAAATGCTCCTCTAATTGGACGCTATTTCGAATATTATTTTGATGGGTAAACTTAAGTCAAATTAATTAAATAAGTCATTTAGCGTTATATAGTACCTGGATTAAGTCCCTTTTTGGTGTAGGGTTCGAAAACATATTAATTAATATAATGTTAATCCTTAAAAATGTTAATTAATGTCCTTGTTCACGAAGTCGAATTTGACAGTTATCATCAAATACATTTAACAGTTACATTTGTTTGATAGGAAGATAATTTTTTAGTCTTTTATAGAAATGAATCGTTTTTGTGGAATGCTGTTGAAGCGTGTCTAACAACTAATACATTATACTTACATAATTCTTACCCAATATTAGAATGCTGATGTATTCGGTAGGGTTAATGATGATATGTCAGTTACTCCTTCCGAAAACGGTCGTGCTAGAAAGGAAACTAACAGACACGGTGTCCAGAATTAGCAGCCTAGTCACTGGTCGGGAGATTGGTTTTCCGGGCTGGGTCAGCCCTTGGGTTTTGAGAGTGTGAGAGTGAGGTTGAGCCTAGAAGATCTATAACTTCGTTCATGTGCTCACTCTTCTCTGGAAGACAATTTCACTCATTCAAATTATTTATACTTTGTCAATTGTGATCGCTTCCCCTAATTGGCGTACCTGAAAACAAAACTGTTTTCACCTACTGGTGCACTTGATTGGTAGTACCGTGACCCCTGCTTCCGTTAGGAATAATTATAGACAACGTAGTTCCATTATGTATCACCTAATTTACTATTATTAATTATGGCGGATTGCTCGACTTGATATATTAGTCCCCCATTGGCTCGTATCCAGTAACACTGACGATGGAGGAGCGTGGGGACTTTCCAAGACTCCGCTTACTCTTTCGTATGCAACGGAGGTGACTACCATTCGTATTTTGGGAGGTCTCTGGGCTGGTAATAAATACTGTATGAATGAGCGACTGAATGCAGAACTCTAAATATGATATGAATGAGAACATTTATCGGAATTACTTATTGCCTAATTTGACAGAATGTAATTTTATCACAATAATGGTTTTAATTTGAGGTTGCTCCAAATATCTTAACTATACTTTTGATAAAAAAATATTTTTTTAAGAGGTGCTGTACAATTACACCCGATATTGATATTTTTACACTTACTCAGGAAAGAGATGCCAATTGTGGTTAGTAATTCCAGCTCATTCAATCTAATATGTGTGTGGGTGGAATGTTCGGTTGTAGGATATTCAGAATATGTTGTTGTATACCTCGAATTTCGCCACGATACAAAATGAAAAAGGAATCCATTTCTTTTTTATTCTTACAGTCGCAGCTAGCGAACAAGGAATCGGATTTCCCAAAAGGATGCTAAATTACATTTCTACTCGCCGGAACAAGATTAAACAAACGACGTTGCCGGCACCAGAGAGACGATTGTTGGCGGAGATAAAGCGTTGTCACGACCACAAACACACAGGGCCTTAGATAGCGGAGCTTGCCAGGACGTCATAAATGAGCTTTTGATTCTGTATCCTTGGATAGGGTCTTGCCAAGGGCTTTGAACGGAATCGTTCACGATATAAATGTTCCTCTTGCCATGTTTATTTTACTAAACTATATACACTTACTACACTCTTAGACGTCAAGAACAGATATCTCACTAATTTAAAGAAAAAATCCTCAATATCTTACAAATATTGTTTTCCAAACATTTTATATGTTTGTTTACATTGTTATATAATAGTGATTTTTTTTCATCTGAAGGTAAAAAATATACCCTTCAGCTGTCATTTTTTTAGCAGAAATCCTTAGCACAACGCGTCAGTCAAACAATTGATTGATGACAGCCCGATCTGACCTATCTCTTGAACGACTCGCCATGTCTTGTACTGGTTACCATTTGCAACCTCTATTGAATCTCAGCTCGTTGGAAAAACTAGCATAGGTACGCCAAACGTATATCAAATGAAAGACAGTAATGTGCACGGGGAACGTTGCTCGTTGGATCTTATCCTGACACTTGACAAGCTCCGCCTGTCACATAGTGTAGGAAAGCTTCATCATTCAAACCGAACATACGCTCATTCAGAAATATCCTTCCCCAGTTTAGAGTTAAACCTGTCAAACAAATTACCCACGGTATCGAAGAATTTTGTCGCTATGTATTTTTTTAAAGTGGTGGATTTAAGAGTACTAAAAACCTACAGAATAAACAAAACAAGATAGCAAAGAAATAAGCAAACAAATTAATTAAGTAGAAAATTTAATTAGGTTAATGTCATAATTGCCACTTTCTCTTTCGTACGCGAAGGAGATGGCCGATTTGAGGGATCTATGGGCTGTTTTTAAATATTGTATAAATGAGTGAGTGAGTGCAGAAATGTAAATATGGTATGAATGAGAACATTGATAACCAATAAGGCAGATTTAGTTTTATTTCAATCATAAAAAAAAGAGTAATAATAACAATATATTTTCGGTGCGTTTATGGATGTATCATTTGAGGGTACTCTTACTGTGAATGCCTATTTTTCTTATTCATGGGGTTTTGATATGGAAGTTAAGACTAAATAAATTTTCTGTGAGGGAAAACTGTTCGATACTGCTAGATAATTGTTGGCTAACAGTTGGTTATCGGTAATCATGAGCATACTGATGTTGTGTACAAGGGTGACATCAAACCAGCGCAGTACATTTCATTTTGTGGTGAATTACTGTTTTCTGATGCATTTGTCTATTTTGGAGAGTCGATTTTGATTTTCTTTGGGCATATGGTGATATATTACTAGTGAGGTATAAAACAGTATAGTATAGACAGCTAGGTATACTGATACAAAGTACCATACCTCAACATCCAAAAAGATTTGTCCTTTTTTCTTTTATTATTTTTTTTTTTAGTTATTTCATACCCCTCATGTGGAAAATATATTCAGTGGGAAAGCAGGAGAATTACTGGAGGGTGCAAGGATGCCGAATGGCAGAATGCGAGGTGGGCATTAGAGAGCAGTTCCAGGATATCCGCGATAAAGGCAGCCTTCACTAACGCCTTCGAGAACAGCAGCCCTATTTTACTACCACCATCATTACTTCCCGAGAATCCGTGGGCCGTTGTATTTGTTGTTAAAAAGATAAAAATCACTACCGAAAGAAAAAAAGAATTAGAGTAAGTATTTCTGTGAAAGCCTTGGGAAACTGTTTCCAATAGTTAGACGATAGGCAGGTAAATCCTGCTTATGATGTTTTTAATTTTTGAAAAACACTTAGTTTTACAAAATAATAGACAAATACCAAATATTTATTTCCAGCGTATGATTCTCATTACAGATTATTTTGTCGTTCTAAATGATAATGAGCTGGCATCATCATTATAAGGTAATAACCAAATAGCTTAGTTGCCTCCCCACAAAAGATGCCACGCGAGTTGGCTGTTGAATTGCATGTATTGTCAGAAAAAATTCACTTACTTACAACTTACACTTACAAACACGCTTTATCTAACATCTAGCTGCTATATACAATCTAGTCTGGATAAAATAGATTATTGTGACTCGTTTCCTAACGATCCCAGTTTTTATGACCCCACCACCATTCCTATATTGATGGCAACCGACTATCGGGGAAAAATTGGTTAAGATTTGGTTGTTATATGTAAGTTAGTATAAAGTCTATGATTCATAAGGTGAGCCCCATCACTTTTAAACATGTTTAGACAATGAGTGTATAATGCACATTTCACTGTTGTTATTCTCAAATTGCAATGTAAAATTATTAATTTATGTAGTCTATACTGACTTCCGTAATTTATAGTAGCAAGGGGATATGAAGAAAAAAACTAAATCAAGTTTTCTATTATGTAAGTTTCAAATCACTGCAATACAAATTAAGAGGAGTTAGCTATAATAAAAACAACAAAAAAAAAGTTTTAAATTAAGAACACGTCAAAGAAAAGCTCTACATATTAAATATTATTTTTGAATATTCTTATATGAATGGAACTTTTAACACGTAAAAAAATTAAATATTTCTCAGTTTCAGTAATGTTTTTAATTTTCTATTCTGTCTCAACCAAATTACAGTCTGATTAATCGTGATATTCAACTGCATCCAGTTTTCTTCGCTCTTTTCTTATTTTTTGTGGGTCGAGGTAACAAATCCTCAAGATCAGAAGGTGTACATAAGTGCTATCAATAGAGTTCTATCATAGAGAGAAAGAGAGGGTTTATTAATTATTACATGCTACTGAAAAATTTCTCAAAAAAAAACAGATAGTGAACAAATATAAAGTTCAATCAATTCTTTTATTTCACGAGGTATTATCATATGTTTAAGATTAGCAGGACAGAAGTACTGGGTTTTAAACAAAAAAAACAATAATGGTGGTTTATTAGAGGAATTTTATGTTGAGCGTTTAAAATCGGATGCGCTCTAAATGTAAGTATATTGCAGAAATATTTGATTTTATAAAAATGAAATATTTAAATATATAATATTTCAAAAATATTGGAATGGTGATTCCATAGCATGAAATGGCTTTGGGTTTTTGAATAATTTTTAGCTAGTTTTTGCAAACAAAGTGCGAGATGTGTGGAACGGGATGTAATTATCACTTGATTTTTGGTCTCAGGGAAGAGTTATTGTATGTATAACGAGGCAAACCAGCTTGTAATAGGGGAGGGTGTTTATTGATGCGTGGAGCGATATAGTGAAGTTAGTTGTCCGTTAAGTGTCAGTAATGAATACCATAAGATATTAAGTGGCCGTCAATTTAATTAGTGAAGATTTAATATTACAGAAGTGACGCTAATTACGAATGAGTTTAATTGGTCTTAAAGCAAAAGACACCGAAGAAAATATTGTTGTCACTACTCATAAATATTTACTTTATTTATATAACTGTAGTAATACATTTTATATAAATTTTTCAATAAAAGGTAGGAACCAACTTGTGACATTAAGATTAATCTTTTTAATTATTTTTTTTTTTGGCATACTTAAGTTACCTATTTCTTATTTATTTTATTTCAAAACCTCTTTTGACCTAAAAATAAATTATTTAGTCTGCTTGAGATAACTATCGCTAATGAACTAGATACCATTAGGTCTACCGATACAAAAAGTTTCTTCAAATGACCAGTAAACCCCTGAACAGTTGAAGCAATGGCGTCACTGCTTCAGTTTCTTGCACGCAGGAAGCTTCGACATCAGCAGGATTCCAACAACAGGGGCTTGAGGGGTGGGGGCGATGAGAGTAACAAGTGAC
This sequence comes from Acanthosoma haemorrhoidale, assembly GCA_930367205.1. NCBI lineage: Eukaryota > Metazoa > Arthropoda > Insecta > Hemiptera > Acanthosomatidae > Acanthosoma > Acanthosoma haemorrhoidale. The sequence continues at coordinate 95,168,399 of OV884014.1, read as the reverse complement.
GCTGTGAGGGATGACGTGATTCCATTAGCAGTAAGCTGAAAAACCAGCCCGCCTATAAATCTGGAGGAGTCCGCTACAAAGACCGCGTCGACAAATATCCTGTCCGATAGTCTGCGACCGCCCAGTGTCCATTTTTTATCCTTTATCCAGGCACCTCCGGCTCGCAGGAAAGGATAAGCTGGAGACTCTTCTCTCACTTTTTTTTATCTCCGGAAACGCCAATAAACTGGGATCATGAGTATTCTATTCTGCGGACCTAATAGGCTGCGCCCTTTTCTTGATAGAATAAACCGTACTTGTTATCAGAGCCAATTCTGTCTAAACCAACCGATTTTCAATAAACTTTCACAAATTAGTTTTGGGTAATTGTATATAAAAAAATGATCGTTACTGTGTCAATACCTCAATTTACTTATTTGATTATATAATTTAAAACTCATTTACACATATATTATTATTAACAACTTTATTAAGATGAAATTACAATCTGCCTTAATGCTTGATAGGCAATAAATAATTGAGATAAATGTTCTCATTCATACCATATTTACAATTAATCATTCACTCGCTCATTCACACAATATTTACAAACAGCCCAGGGGTCACCCAAGTCCACACGTTTGTTGCCTTCCTCACATACGAAGGAGGAAGAGGAATCTTGGGAAGCCCCGCACGCTCCCGCGTCCACCGCGTCACCGGATACGGGCCAGTGGAAGCTGACCAAGAGCGCGAGAACCACAGTCACTCAGGACATGATTGGAGAAACTGGCCATTGCCAGGACTCCTACTGTCACGCATTTATAGCAGGTCACGAGGCCACTGCCGTTTCAGTCTCCGAGGAGGTTTATAGGGATGAGTGGAGCAGTGCAATGACAGTGCTACGGGATTAGGGTGGTTGGATAGGTTACTGTGGAATTTCATGACTTTAGAAGAGATGAGTTCAAGAATGTAGGGTATATTAAGATCGACAAATATTAATGATTTATGTAGGTTTATGTCAGTGTGTGAATAAGAGAGAGCAACCTATCTGCTAGAGAGAGAGAGAGAGTCCTAAATAGTAGGTCTTAATGACAAATTTCTCGAAAATCACAATATTTAGTTAAAAAACAATATCTATAACCCTCCCCCTTTATCTATAATCTCTAGACCCAGCGAGTTTGCAAATAAGTCCTCTCCATAAAAAAACTATATTGGCTGACAGTGCTTGGCCAAGTTACTTGGAGGTAACTGTAGGAACACAAAAACAATGACAATATGTCAGTTCATTTTCACTACCCATGAATTAATTATTCAGGAAGAAAATCGCTTTGAATGGCAATTTAATCTAACATCAACGTAACAAAAATACGTCAATATTTTAGGATGTTTTGGCTGGTTGTAGGTTCTCACTTCCAACGATAGTAAAAACATTACGTATAACTTAACTAATAATGAGTTTTCCAACTATCTCGTTGCTTTATTTATTTTATTTTTCCATATCCGTTTGTTACAGAATTCAATATATATTCTTCAATTGATTCAATATATCCTTTTTTTTTTTTTCCCTTGGCTGTTAAATTTTTAAGATTATAGATAAGGGAAAAATAAAGGTAATTTATTTGGGGTGAGCGGATCCTTTTTCTAGGAGCACCTGTTCGAAGTGGAGTGAGGGAATTAAGGAGTGTGGGAAGCCTTGGTAGAGGTGAAAATGTTGCGGTGCAGTGGTGAGAGTCCCCTCAAGGCTGAGCCTAGAGTCTCTCTAGGCATGTAGTGGAAGCTCATTCAGTTGGAAAGCAGTGATGGGTTCCCGTCAGAGGCTTGTTGTTGGTTGGCCAAGGGCCGTAATGTCCACCATTTGGTCTGCTTTCCCAGATCTAGAGAGTTGCCATCTTGCCGGTAGTGGTGGGGGTGTCAGGTCTTGGAATAGGGGGTTTTCGCAATGTTTCATTGAATCGGAGAATTTGATGTGTCTTTTTCTGATGGCTTCGGTGAAGGTGGGGACCTCGAACTTTTCGTGGATGTCAGGAGCCTTCATTTCACGAAAAAGGGGTATGTCATAGTACCGTGTGCAGGATGTTGTTCTGGAAGCTTTGGAGTCTAGTCATGGTGCTGATGTGTAGGAATCGGAAAAACGGGGTTCCAAAAAGTAGTGCTGGCCTCAGGACGCTCTGATATATGAGCAGTTTATGAGTATCCTGTAGCTTGGCTACATTTTATACGATTTCTGATTATCCTACATTGCGATTTACGCTTGTACAAAAGTATAATATTTAATGATTTATATTTACATAGCGTAAAATCAAAATGTTGATTTCTAGAGGAAGGTCGTGGTCTTAGCCTATGATAAATAAAATGTTGCTAAAAGTTGTACATTGAGGGAATTCACACAGTGAGTTACACATATTGTCTTACAGTTGATAAAAACCTCTTAGCCTGAGATTGAACTACAGCAATAGTAATATGGGAAAAGCATTTAAATCAACTACTTTAGCTGATAGACATAAATAAATCCAAAAAATCCATGGCGTCGTGACCATGAAACCTTGAATATTTATTTTGGAGAGTAATAATAAAAATAAATAAATCTGATTCTATTGCTGCACTTTTAATATTCTAGCACCCTCCGACATTCCGTTCACTTTTATTCCTTTGTTTTATTCTTCCAGCCGTTTTATGGGCCCGGAGAAAGAATTTTTCATAGCTTGAAAAACTTTTTGGGGGAATAGATTTCTAGCTTTCTTTATAGTGAAGAAATAGATGGTCAATGGATATTGAATAAAAATTAGTTTTTTTTATAATTACTATCTGGTAAATAATCGAACGCTTAAACGTTTGATATAATTACGATATTTGTTGAAGTAGAGTTCTTGTCACTACCTTGTCTCGCTGTTCATAAGCTACCATAATCTTGGTATTGGTTTTTAACCGATTCAATATTAACTGAACCGCATCTAAAACGTCTGTGCAACGATACTGTCTGCAATGAAAAAAAATATATTGACTGAATATAACAGATTGCTCAAGTTCGATTTGAAGACTATTTGTGTATATTCGTTTTCGGTTACACGTAGGAATACTGACATCTTAAGTATTTTAAGATACTTCCTAACAGTTAGGAATAAATTTTATTAAACTTAAAACCACTCAAATGATATTGGTTCATACATTATGTGTATTTAGGCATGATATTTATACTAAGAGAGCTTTTAAGAAATTTATTTATCTTAATCAGAAAGCTCAGTAAAGTTCGGACGGTCATTGTTTTGCCTTAAACTTAGAAAAATTACTTCAAAAACTCATGTTTTTCTAAAAAAGAAGAATAAGGTGTTCATTAAAAATGCCGGGGCTAAATGGAACTTTTTTAATTATTCCATAATTATTGAGTTAAAACTTTGAAGTATTTGCAACAAGCTATATTGTTGATGTATAACAAATACAGCGACTCACAAATTCGTTAACACCAATGAAATATTTTTCAACGTTTACACTTTCAAAAAAGTAGTATTTATCAATTCACTCAAACAACAACGTGAAAAAATTGACCAATCTTTTAGTAAATACAATTTACCAAATACCAGTCCCTTTTATGTGTTTATCTCTTTAAACTAAGGGTATTCTTATTAAATAATTCATGTTAACAGTTTTGTGCGTGAATGTATTGCTGGTTTTTGGTCAGATTTAACTACAAATCTTACATTTTTACATCAGGTATGTCCTTTTATTAGTGGGAAATCAAAAGGAAAAAAATTACAACATACATAAATTGATCACATGAATCAATTCAATAGTCCTTTTAATAAATAATGTATAAATGTAAATTAATATTTTATTATATTTAGACTACTAAACATTTTGAAAAAAAAAATAACAGGCATGATTTTTGTGCAGGATCCAGTTTATTATATAAATTATTAAAACATATAAATTATAAGATGGTGTGAACGAATTTTTGAGTCACTATATATTACGAGAATCATACTTAATTATTAATAGGATCCATACAATTTTAACTTATTCTGGGCACGTTGGTTATAGGGTCGCTTCTATGTAATACGCCACAGTGTCTCGTGGTGGAAAAAGCAAGGTCTCCTCTGAAAGGTGAACTTGTGATGAAAGTTCTGAGTTTCAGTGTGAGAAGGATTGTGTTTATTTTCTTCTCTAGAAGTAAGCTTCTGTCTTGGGATCCCAACTCGTGAGCCAGCTTAAGTAGTTTCTTGACAAGAAAATTCTTAGTTTGGTCTGACTGTATGTTATGTACATATCCCGTCCGAGATAAGTGGGGAAAAAAAAGTTGTATTCATGAATTGTAAGTTGTCACTCTAAGAATGAAAAATGGTGATGCTTATTGGATTTCTGCAAAACTGAAGGGAAAAAGGCAGCATATTTGAAATATTTTATTTTATTTTATGACTTGTTTTAGTTAAAAGGGTCATTTTAATGAGTGGTAAGAAGGTTTCGTCAATCTGTAGTCAATATAATAATCAGTAAGTCCTTTGTCTAGGGTGAGGTATCGAACCGATTTCGTATTCGTTTGGCATAAGCAAGTTGACAAGTCCCTGGACATTGTGAGGCAGTTACTTCCTTCACTATTGAAGCAGTTTTTCGTTTCCTTTTAGCCTGAAGGGACAGAAAAAAAATATATAAATATTTAAAAACAATAAAATCCATTTAGAATACAAAAATATTTTTTTACCATACAAAATTACAGTATAAATGTATGAAACGGTTTTAGAGTGTAGGGAACCTCGAGCCAATGCTAAGTAAAATTATTAAAAATTGTATAAAATGTAGCTAAGCTACAGGACTGTAAATAGATTCATTTATGTAGAAGCTATACTGATTTCCATAATTTATAATAACAAAGGGATATGAAGAAAAAAAATAATGTTGTGTAAGTACTTGCAAATTAAGTGCAAGTCCAATCTATATTAAATATGTAAATAAAAATATAATTCAAGTCGCGTGGAGGTCCACAGTAACCCAGCTATATAATAATGTATACTGCTGAGGACTACTGAAAGACATTATTGAAATGGGCATATATGATGTAGAAAATGGGGTAGGGTAAGAAAGTTCCACAATGTGAAAATGATACTATATTGTGTCATAGCTAGCTGACTGAGGTACAGCTAAAAACAGGAAATACCCGACGGCTAAAATATTCTTTTCAATGACCAAGGTTCTTTAACAAATAAAATTATATAATTTCCATCAAGATTACTGAGTAATTTGTTCACACAAATATATCTGGCGTTATAAATTCTCAGGTAGAAAAATTTCAAGTCGTCTGGTCCTAGGAGCTGATCTGTTTTATCATTTATAATGTAATACTAAAAAAAAAAAATGAATTAGGTACTCTTTGAGACCAGGTTTGAACACTTTATGCGTGATGTAGTAGACTTTTGATCGAGGAGTTAAGGTTTTAATCCCCTAAACTGAAGGATTTTTTCTTTATGGGATGGGCCTGGTTATGGTTTACTCAGTCTCGTGAGGATATATGAGTAGCTACTTGAATAAACATCACCTACTACTGCACTACTTTGTAGATCCATTTAAAAAAAGCAAATTTAAGCCCGATACGAAACAAAGTCAACTGTCATTGCAGGTACCATGAGCGAAGCAGAGTGGTCAAAAGACTGAATGGTCAAAAAAGCTAATTTTCTAAGTATTGACTTATATAATATAATATAATTTTGTTTTAAATTTAGGTCTGCGTTAGTTTACTTATTGAATCTAATTGATTTATATTTTTGTAACGGTGACTAGTATATCAAATCGATAATGTGAGTTTTGATTTAAAAAAAAAAAACCCTCATAAATGCCTGCAATATTTACCTCTTTTATTAATGTCACGGGTTAATCAATTTAAATTTGCATCCCTTCTTCATCACAGTACGGAGTACAATCACTCTAAAAATGAATGGAGCTTCTAAAGAAAGGGGAGTTGATTAACGAGGCAGCCATAGCCACCAGGAGAAGCTCTTTTGGTAATCTCGTTATTGGTGGGAGCTGTCTGCTGTGTTGGCCTACCTGAACGGGATTTATCCAGGTAACATTTTCACTATCTGGCTTGAAACAGAGTTAAAGTCTGTTCTTGGTCATTTAATGATTTAGAAATAATGACCTTTCATGGATAGAAAAAGATTTTTTGTTTGACTTCCGACACATAGTAAAACAAGAGGAAATCATAATAATAATAAAATAAAATATAAAAATATTACACACCTTGACGAGATTGAGTATTGGTGCAATCAATGGCGGATCAAAGTTAATGAAGCAAAATGCTCCCACATTACCTTCACCCTTAATCGCAAGACTTGTCCACTAGTTTATTTTAATTCTTTTCCTCTCCCTGTATCCGAGACAGTACGGTACTTAGGCTTCCATCTTGACAAACGACTGACCTGGAACCCACATACGAGACTAAAAAGACAAGAACTAATCAGACGCTTTGGACAGCTGTACAGACTACTTCAAAGGACATACCATCTCTCAATTGAAAATAAACTACTAATCTACAAAGTTATACTACCATTAAACCAATCTGGACATACGGAATGGAGCTATGGGGGACAGCAAAAAAGTCGAACATCAAGCGTATCCAATCCTTTCAACCTAAAGTCCTGAGAACCATAGTAAATGCCCCTTATTATGTCAGCAACAAAACCCTTCATAACGATCTTAATATACCCTACATTCTAGAACTCATCCTTTCCAAGTTTATGAAATTCCACAGTAGCCTTTCCAACCACCCTAATCCTGTAGCACAGTCATTGCACTGCGCCACTCATCCCCATAATCCTTCTCGGAGACTGAAACGGCAGTGGTCTCGTGACCTGCTATAAACGTGTGACAGTGGGAGTCCTGGCAATGGCCAGTTTCTCCAATCATGCCCTGAGCGTTTGTGGCTCTCGCGCTCTTGGTCAGCCTCCACTGGCTAGTATCCGGTGACGCGGCTGACGGAGGAGCGTGGGGGACTTCCCAAGACTCCACTTTCTGTTCGCATGTGGATTTGGGAGGTCTCTGGGCTGCCTGTAAATATTGTATGAATGAGCGAGTGAATGATGAACAGTAAATATGGTATGAATGAGAGCATTTATCTAATTACTTATTGCCTAATAAAAGGCAGATTGTAATTATAGCACAATAAAGGAGTGAACAAAAATAAAATAAAAAATATATATATTAGTAGCTGCTCTCCTAGCAGGTTGAAATTATGGGCTTATCAACAGTAATGTTAATTGATTAATAATATAATAAAAAAAAAATGTCCGGAAATAAAAACAAATGTATGAATATAAAGTATAGAATAACTGTCAAACTAGGAAGCAAACTTAGCAAGCGTCTGTCTGAGTGGTTAAGGATGTGCTCAAAATTGTTCCTTAAAGCACGTAGAGATTAACCATGAGGGATATTGAGAGAGAGAGAGAGAGAGAGAGAGAGAGAGAGAGAACTCAAGAGAGTTTCAATGTAATGAAGCTAGATAAAGAAACTATTTTAACCGAAATCTGGAATCGATTATCCAGTATTAGAAATATTTTCAGCCATCATATTATTATTAGTTTTAAAGCTGTTTAGTTACTTTCTGGTTAACTATTAGATGCAAGTTTAATGGTGGTTTTGTAAGATTGTTTTGAAATGATTGATGAGCTTAACTGGTATCAAAAAAAGGTCCAATAATTCGTTAATATAGCTTACAGTTTTAAAATACCATTTATTACCACTATATTAATTTTAAACCAAATATAAGCCTAAACCAACTTTCTTTTCACATCCTGAATATCTGCACCACTCAATATCTCACTTTAATTTATCTTCACTTAATTACAGTAAGTTGGGAAGTTGCAAGTGGGAGATTTAGCTGAGCTCTGATACCCATTTTTTAGTCGAATAAGTAACAATTCTTCATGTATTTCATAATTCGAGTATTGTAGGCATTATTAAACATAATTAATTTTGTGACTTTAGTATAGATGAGTTAAACGACAGTAGGAGTCCTGGAAATGGCCAGTTTCTCCAGCCATGTCCTGAGTGTCTGTGGCTCACACGCTCTTGGCTAGCCTCTTCTGGCTCGTATCCAGTGACGCGTCTGGCGGAGGACCGTGGGGCTAGACACCGTTTCCTCTTTCGCATGCAAGGGAGATGTTATCCATTAGGATTTGAGAGGTCTGATGTCTGGGAGTCTGGGGAGGTGGGAGGAAAATTCTGTATGAATGAGGGAGCGAATAAGGAATTGTAAATATGATATGAATGAGAACATTTATCACAATTACTTATTGTCCAATAAGGGAAATTGTAGTTTTATCACAATAAAGAAGTGTGGATGAGGATAGTATTCCCAAAATAATACATCAATTTTCTCATATTTAAAAAAAAAAAAAATGTTTGCTTTTAATTAAATAACCTAATGTAGAAAAGCGTCACACCCAATTAATATAGCAATTAGTCACAAACAATTATTCTCTCATGGCTTAGCTGTCGGTTTTTAGAACTAATTTATTGTGTTCACTGATGAAATGCATTTGTTTTATTGGTACCCACTTAGTTTAGATTGCCTTAATGCAGAAAATTTCGAACTATGTCACATATTTGTGGTTCCATAATACATATGGTAAACTGAATGTACGATTAGTGGTGATATTAGACAGCTCTTTTTGCTTATTATATTATTAGAATATGTTTTATGATATTTTAAATATTTTTTACATATTTAATCTCTTGAAACCCTCAATGTTTAAATCATGTTTCTAATGTAATGGAATTGATACCTGGTAAAGAGGATGATGAAATGGCTGAAATGCACTTTTTAGAAGAAAATGAGCAAGATAGAATACGGGATATGTAGGCTGCATCCAAACCACAGAATGATGGGAGCACCAAAGGTAAATGTTGGGATAACTAAAAAAACTAAGGTTTCCACTAACTATACAAAAAAAGAACTGACCTCTCCTCGGCTGATCTCACCTGAAGATTAGGTAAAAAGTGTGGGCAGCAGGTAGCCCATTAGAACTATTAGCGTATAATATTATTAATATAGAGACTTTGTATTATTGCCTGCCAACCCGAAACACTTTCGAAATTATACGAAACGGCACACCCGAATTACTAAATTTACAAAAATGGCTATGTTACTTGACAAAAAAATATTTTTGCATAGTTAATAACGGGATGGGTAATAAACAATGAAAAATGGAAAATAAATAGAATGATTACCGGAGATAAGCCTTCTCTGCTGATTCTGCAATAGAGGAATGACATTACAAATCTATTTGTAAGGGTACTCTGCCGTTAGCAATAAAAAGTTTGAATGGGCACGTAATAGGCGAACAGGGCTCACTAGACATTGCCGACTGCAGCCAAGCACGCATTTGGGCCCCATTTCCAAGTAGTCCATTCTGGTTTAGGTCGCCGTAAACCTCAAAGAGAGGCCAGACTCAACGACCAATAGTCTTCTTCCCCTTCTTTACTGTGGGTCACCTTGTTTTCTTTACCCAAGGGAATAATTACTTAAAAATAGGGTTACCTATAGGAAACTTTTTGTATCCAACGATCCATTTGAGAAAAATTCAAGTTTAGTGTAATGTTTCTCCTATTTCTAATTAAAGCCCATTAAAGTCCCAATGTATAACACAAAATCCATTAATATTGTTTGGTAACCTGTAAACACTTGGTTAGGTGAGAAATTTTTCTTTGCTATTTTTGCGTGGAGTACATCTTTCCCCCACAATTTTGTGACATTTTCTACCTTTTCTTTGACTTTTTATGGCAAGATAGTTGTTAGTTAGCTATACAAAACACTTAAAAGTACTACAAAAAAACTAATTAAAAATATTTTTATAAAACTCCAACTTAAAAATTGCGATATTTTAATATTTTATTAAAAGCAATTAAGAGTGAGAACTATTGAAGAAAACATATTCTTAAATTTAGTATATTTATTACCATCACAACCAAGCACGTCAAAACAAACAACAACAACTCATGAGTCTCCATTTTTCACCCCCAATAGCTACGAGGTGTTGAAAAATATCAAAATAGAGGACATGGACTCTACACAAACACCCACACAGCCCAAGCCACCAGCGATATTTGTACGTAACATCAGTAATTTTAAATTACTATGCACCCAACTGAATAAAATTGTAGGTACAGGGAAATACATTTGCCACAGTCGGTCCAGGACACAAAAGTATCTCCGGACACTCCCGAAACATACCGAACAATAATTAAATACTTAGAAGAAACTAAGGCCGACTTTCATACATACCAACTCAAGCAAGAAAGATCGCTACGGGTAGTGATTAGAAACCTGCATCCCACTACACCAGCAGACAAGATAGAGAAGAAGCTCCAAAGCTTAGGATACAAGGTCCACCAAATCACGAATGTGCTCCGTGGGTGGGCACTGCCCTTATTCTTTGTGGAACTAGAGCGAACACCTGGAGGGGAAAAAATCTACGAGGTCACCCACTTGTATTACACAAGAGTACAGGTTGAAAAGCCTTACCCGAAACGCGATATAGTTCAATGCCATAATTGCCAGGCATATGGGCACACAAAATCATACTGCTACCACCCTCCCAGGTGTGTTAAGTGCAGTGGGCAGCACAAAAGCGAATTGTGCAAGGCCCCTAAAATCACCTGCTATAGACCACCCGGAAAACTATAAAGGCTGTGAGGCTTTTAGAATTCTGAAGTCCAGGAGTGAACAACGTCGGCGTCCAGATGATACTAGACGAAAAGACCATACTCACAGCACAACTGTGGAAAATTTCCTCACTTCACCTATTCCTCTCTCCCTTCCACCAAAAGCCGTTAATCCCTCTGAGGTCAAATACCTTCTGAAAAACTTACCTTACCGAAAATCCCCTGGATATGATCTCCTTACTCCTCAAATTCTCAAACAACTTCCTCCTAAAGCCATAATCTTTCTAACTTACATATATCATTGCATTATCCGAACGACGCACTTTCCTCTCGTCTGGAAACATTCCATTATAGTCCTATTCGCCAAACCCGGTAAACCACCCAATGACGCCTCATCTTACCGTCCAATAAGCCTACTCCCTATCCTCTCAAAAATATTTGAGAAACTTCTACTAAAACGTCTACTTCCAATAATTGAATCCAAAAACCTTTTTCCCACACACCAGTTTGGTTTCCGCCAACGGCATTCCACTGCTCAACAAGGCCTTCGCGTTGTTGATCACATCTCCTCAGCCCTTGAAACCAAACAGTATTGCACTGCTGCCTTTCTTGATATAGCTCAAACTTTTGACAGGGTTTGGCACGCAGGTTTACTTTACAAGCTCAAAAGATATTTCCCACAGACCCTTTTCCTAATCCTACAGTCCTACCTTTCAAACCGCTTCTTCCAAGTCCGCTGTGGTTTAGAATATTCAAACTACTATCCTATAAATGCAGGAGTTCCACAGGGAAGTGTCCTGGGCCCCACCCTCTATAACCTATACACCGCTGATGTCCCCTCTACTCCCAATACCTTCTTGGCCACATTTGCAGATGACACTGCAGTCTTGTCATCTAACCCAGACCCCAACATAGCATCCCATAACCTTCAAAAACACCTTGATGAGAGGCTTCCATCTCGACAAACGACTGACCTGGAATCCACATACGAGACTAAAAAGACAAGAACTAAACAGACGCTTTGGACAACTATACAGACTACTTTAAAGGACATCCCATCTCTCAATAGAAAATAAACTACTAATCTACAAAGTTATACTTAAACCAATCTGGACATACGGAATGGAGCTATGGGGGACAGCAAAAAAGTCGAACAGCAAGCGAATCCAATCCGTTCAATCAAAAGTCCTGAGAACAATAGTAAATGCCCCTTATTATGTCAGCAACAAAACTCTTCATAACGACCTTAATATACCCTACATTCTAGAACTCATCCCTTCCAAGTTTATGAAATTCCACAGTAGCCTTTCCAACCACCCTAATCCTGTAGCACAGTCATTGCACTACGTCACTCATCCCTATAATCCTCCTCGGAGACTGAAACGGCAGTGGCCTCGTGACCTGCTATAATCAAGTGACAGTGGGAGTCCTGGCAATGGCCAGTTTCTCCAATCATGTCCTGAATGAATGAGCGAGTGAATGATGAAATTTAAATATGGTATGAATGATAGTATATCTTAATTACTTATTGCCTTATAAAAGGCAGATTGTAATTTTAGCACAATAAAGGAATTATATAAAAGAAGAAGAAAAGCTAGCTAGCCACAGGTAGCCCAAGAAGCGCCCCCGCCAGAAGTTTGAGGCCTTCAGTCTCTTTTGCTGATGGGGTTAGGAACAGAGAGCAGTCACAGGCATTGCCCACTCCACCTCCGCAAGTTCTTCTTCCCAAGCACTCCGTTCATCCCAGCAACCAGCAAACTCAATCCCACCCTCAACCACACATCTCGCATATTCCTCCACCTTTAAGCTCCTCAGACCTCACTAGTCTATTAACATCATTCCTTACAGAGTTCAGAACCCTAATTACCCCTCTCATTTCCCTTCTTAAAAATCTTGTCACCTACCTCATCCCCATTAATCAAAACCCATAAGTGGGTTTTTCAGACTCCTAATCCATCCTCCTCTGAGATTAAAACGGCAGTGGCCTCATGACTTGCTATAACTAAGTGTTAGTGGGAGTCCTGGCGATGGCCAGTTTTTCTAATCATGTCCTGAGCGTCTGTGGCTCTCACCTTTTGGTCAGCCTCCGCTGGCTCTTATCGAGTGACACGGCTGACTTAGGAGCGTGGGGGACTTCCCAAGACTCCGCTGCCTCTATCGCATGTGAGGGAGGTGACAATCATGTGGACTTGGGGGGCCTCTGGGCTGTTTGTAAATATTGTATAAATAAGCGCGTGAATGATGTTGTAAATATGGTATGAATGATAACATTTATCTCATATACTTATTGCCTAATAAAGAAGGCATATTGTAATTTTATCTTGATAAATTGTTGTTGAAAAAAAAAAAAAAAAAAAAATATTGGTTCACATATATTTTTTATTTGATGAAATTAATTACCTCCAACATTTAACGCATATTTATTTCAATTGATCAACACACATCCAATCATATTCGAAGAGCTTGTCCAGCACAACGTTCTTAATTTTGTCTGATAAAATATAAAATAAATAATAAGAAAACTAAGAACAAATTTATAATTACATAAATAAAATTGATTATTTTTTATGTAAATTATACAAATTGCATTTTTTGAAGAAAAGGGGGGAATTGTATTTAAAATATTTTTAAAAATAATCCAGTGTACTTAACTGCAAATCAGTTAAATTTACACCCAACTCTTGGCCAACTGAAAGGCGAGTATTGAAAGGCAGGGGTAAAATGTCAATATGGAGTCTAAGGGAGGGTAGGGTCACTACTACGACTCTTACCTTCACGAGGTGAAAAAAAAGTAACTTGTGATGGGCTTTAGTTGCATGTAGTACAATGACGGTTAATTATTTTAGAAAAGTACCTTAAATCTGAAGTGGTGAGATCTTAGAAAGTGTGTCCCGACAGTCCATTATGTTCAGGACGATGAGTTCACACTCGGTACCTGAGGGTAGGCGAAAACCCTTTGGATCCCAAAGGCGAATGTGAACTAGAAAGAGACAGACTGGACCGCTGAGGGAGATCTACTAGGTACATTTTGTAAGACCCCAATGAACGCCGCCTCCATGAAAGAGGTCCCTTCCAAGGATATGTTAGTTTAGCAGAGCTAAGCCTGGGAACTGCACTGGGATCAAACCCGAGCCCCCTGACGGGGACTGAACAACCCACACCCAGCCAAGATATCGAGGCCGATATCCCGGCCGACTCAACCGAAGATACAAGACCCCATCTACCTGTTTAAGCAGGGTCGAACTTCCGGCCGAGAGGCCGACTTATTTCAGGCCCCTACAAACCATTGCCTAGGTACCCCTAGGCTCCACCCTCGGTAGACTCTCACTACCTTCCTGATTCCACCCGCCTCCTTTAGGCATTCCACACCCTATATCCTTCTCATACATCCTTCAAATGGGACTACACTTAGTGAAAGGCACCCATCAGCCCAAAATAATTTTCCTTTTATTTTTCCCTACATCCTATTTTTATAAGTTTAAGAGCTAAGAAAAAAAAAAGAAAAAAAAAAAAAAGCGGACCGCAGAAAGAACCGAACCGGCACCTTGAACACTTCTCTCTCTCTCTCTCTCTCTGCACAAGCACTTGCAGCTCTACTTAAATCATGGTCTTCTCATTCAACTACCTCTGCATCCTAACCTCGCTATGTCTTAGTCCGGCGTTGTCAGGCCCCACTCCTTCCTAGTGGGAATCTCTGTCTCGCTGAAACTAGTACTTCCATGGGAGAGACTTCTCCCTCGCGAATGACGGCTGCCGTGGTTCTACCAACTTCACCTAGTAACGTCTCCCACGGCAATCCAGTCTGCTTATCTCCGGTTCACACTTGCCTTTGGGATCCGGACGGTTTTCGCCAACCCTTAGACACCGAGTGTGAATTCGTGGTCATTCTACGACCACATAAACTACCTTTAAACCTAACCTGTTCCTCTTCTTCTGAACATAAGGCTTTGACCTAAGCAAGACCTTCTAAGATCTTATGGAGTCAGATCAAAACGAATTAGGCTGCCCGCCGACTAGGCCGGCAGCCAGGGGGGAATACCGAAGGTCTACCCTTTCTTCTCTTTCTTGGCGCTCGCCGGACAGTGGCTAGAGGTTGTAGCGACCCTATCCCGCGGTGGGCGTCTCCTCCCAACTTTGGAGATATTCGACAATCTTGACCTGACAAGACGATTTTTGAATAAAGTGCTATGACGATTACTTATCGTTATATATTATTATTTTTACTCATCCCTATAATTCTCCTCGGAGACTAAAGCGACTGTGGCGCCCTGACCTGGTATAAATACGGACAGTCTCAGTTCTGGCAATGGCCAGTTTCTCCATTCAAGGCCAGAATGTTTGTGGCTTTCGCGCTCTTGGTCAACCGTCACTGGCTCGTCGTATCAGTGAGGGCCTTCCCACGACTCCGCCTTCTCTTTCGCACGTGGGGGAGGTGACAACCATGTGGATTTGGGAGGTCCCTGGGAAGTTTGTAAGTACTGTATGAATGAGTGAGTGAATTAAAATCGTAAATATGGTATGAATGAGAACATTTATCACAATCACTTGTAGCCCAATAAAGCAGATTGTAATTTTATCCCAATAAAGAAGTGTGATGAGATGTAACCCTAAAATAATACATAAATTTTCGTATATTTTAAATGTTTGCATTTAATTAAATAACTTCATATAGAATAGCGTCACACACAATTAATATAACAACGCACTATTACGTAATTATATAAATATGTATTATTATTTTTAATAATATTCTCTTTTTGCTTGAAATTTTAATATTTATAGCCGTGTCTCTCGTGCCTTTATATCAAACAGACTCTAAAAATCGTAAAGGCGGAGAGGATGGCACGAGAGGTTGGGCCTGTGCCGCCAAACCTACTTTAATGATTAAGGTCCACACCTCGGACAGAGGGTGCTAAATATTTCACCCCCATCCCTTCCAGAGATTATTGAATTAGCCTGACAGCTTTGTTCGTTCTGCTTTACAGAGCTGCCCAAGGGCGGGCCCCTAATACAGACCGAGAAGGAACGACACGACATCGGAGACGTGCTCCGCGCCAACTGCTCATCCGCCCCTTCAAGGCCTCCAGCTATAATACACTTCTACGTCAACGACGTACCAGTAAGTAATTTATCATCATACTATTTAATTATTGTCATATTGCCGTTAAATCCATATGCGTGTTTGTTTGCTTTCGCTAAGCTAATTGATCAAAAAAATCTTTATTTAAGCACTACTTTGGGTAACAAAAAAACAATAGAAAAAGAAATAACAATTAATATTTTATATGAATTCTTTAAGAAATAATAAAAAACTCTTTACTCCCCTCTTCAAGGGTTTGAGCAGATGATAATTGCGCATACGTCATTTGATGGCCGAACCGGTAAGAGCTATCAGCTGGAAACTTAAAGGATGACGGCATGGTTAAAAAAATTTGGGTACAAATCTATAAAGCTTTGGAGAAACAGAAGGTGTTTAATTTTATAATATAAAAACTCTGCCCCTGCAACACACAATCAACATTTTTCCACCAGCAGAATAAGATTTACAAAATCAAAAGTTTTGAAAGTACGTAAAGATGGACCATAGTGAATATCAAAAGCGAGATGATTCTTCTGTGGAAAGAACGAGAAAGAATTTTGGCAACTTACTTGAATAATCCAAAATCTCTATTTAACCCGTTTGCGGGCCAGCCTGTCTATGTTAGTTCTTCTGAGTCTCCTGCACCTCCTGAAATTTTGCGTGTGTGGTCCATTCAGTATAAAGAAGAATAAGTATGGTTCTCCCCTTAAAACTTAAAAATAAGTGTCAATTATTACACGAAATTATATATATCTATCTGATACTGACGAATAGTTTGTAATTTTTGCATTATATCATGAAATTATAATTATAAAACGTCATAAAATCCATCTTGACATCGTCTACTCAGTTAATACTTTATGCATTTATATTATGAATCTTATAAAAGTATACTTATAAAGTAAGTAATTAAGTAATACAGATATTATGATCGCAGTTAGTTGGGTGTTTAATAGAACGACTTAAAGCATAGTTTAATAATAAAACGTCACTTGTATTAGGGCTAATAATATATTTTAGCTACAAAAGTAATTAAAACTTTCAGTCGCTAACATTAAACTGTTATTTTAATTAGAAGCATTAGAATTATTTTTTAGCTTACCGATTTTTTTATTTAAAACGTCAACACCCTTCAGTGATCATTGCCATTATCTGTGGCTGTAATGTATAAACTTCGTTTTTTTTTAATAAACATGTATATAACTTTGGTTTTTTGTGCAGAACATATATTTATTTATGAAACACACATTTGAGTCTCAATGTTTGATAAATTCCATAGTAAACTATCCAACCACCCTAATCCTGTAGCACAGTCATTGCACTGCGCCACTCATCCCTATAATCCTCCTCGGAGACTGAAACGGCGGTGGCCTCGTGACCTGCTATAAATGCGTGACAGTGCCCTGCCCATGGTCAGTTTCTCGAATCATGTCCTGAGCGTATGTGGCTCTCACGCTCTTTGTCAGCCTCCATTGGCTCGTATCCGGTGACGTGGATGACGGAGGAGCATGGGAAACTTCCCAAGACGCCGCTTCCTCTTTCGCATGTGAGGGAGGTAACAACCATGTGGACTTCGGAGACCCCTGGGCTGTTTGTAAATATTGTATGAATGTGCGAGTGAATGATGAATTGTAATTATGGTTTGAATGAGAACATTTATCTCAATTACCTATTGCCTATTAAGTATTAAGGCAGATTGTAATTTTATCATAATAAAGTTGTTTATATTAAATAAATTTTTTTATAATGACATCGTTGAATAAATCAATGGGAAATATATGAATACGATATAATAATAATCCAATAACAAGATGTTTTAGTATGTCACTTTATTTTTTAGATACTTCTGACCCTGTAAATCAGATTCAAAATAATTTTTTAAATATACAACATATCAAGTATAACTTCCCTTCCTTCTAACTTAATTCCGCAATCCAATAAGAAGTACAAGCATGGGAATATTTTCAATTAAATAATTAATAATAATTCCAGTTAATAAATGTAAGCTATTATGGAGACCAAGAGCGCTAGAGCGATGATTGGAGAAACATTGATCCCCTCTGTCACATATTTATAGCAGATCACGAGGCCACTGCCGCTTTAGTCTCCGAGGAGGATTATAGGGATGAGTAGTACAGTGCAATGACTGTGGTAGGAGATTAGGGTGGTTGGATTGGTTACCATGGAATTTTATGAACTTGGAAGGGATGAGTTCAAGAATATAGGGTATATTATGATCGTTGTGAACGGTTCTGTTGCTGACGCAATAAGGGGCATTTACTATTGTTCTCAGGACTTTTGATTGAAAGGATTGGATGCGCTTGATGTTCGACCTTTTTGCTGTCCCCCATATCTCTCTCTAGTCCGTATGTCCAGATTGGCTTAAGTATAACTTTGTAGATTAGTAATCTATTCTTTTTTGAGTCTTGAGGGATGCATTTCGAAGTAGTCTGTACAGTTGTCCAAAGCGTCTGTTTTGTTTTGTCTTTTTAGCCTCTTGTCCAAGTTCCATGTCAGCCATTTGTCGAGATGGAAGCCAAATACCTTAATGTGTCGGATACATGAAGAGGAATGGAATTAAAAAAAACTAGTGGTAAAGCTAATGTGGGAACATGTCCATTTATTATTAAAAACAATACTCTTACAAAACTTTAGTTTCGCTGAAACATTTTACACATCAAATATTTTAAACGTTATTAAATATTCTGTAAGTGGATTCGGGGTTTGTATATTCAGCATTATAAAAAATGTAATAAAAACGAACCGACCCGGGATATTCGTTCCCTCGTTGAAATACAGAATAGGAATAAGGCACTCATTCCGTCATATAATGGATGTTATTAAGGTTTTCTTATTTGAGTTTTATACAGAATTCGTTATTCCATCTCAATGAAAACAAACCATTGCGGACGCTCATTCGCATTAAGGAAATCTTTTCCATTAACGTTTTCACGAAATTCTCTCTCGTTCCGTACACGTTTATATCATTACGTTAGGTGTCGGAGGTGTTTTTGACTCAATGCATCCGCTATGTAGTGTGTATATTCATTTAAGGACCCATGCAACAAGAATTCTACGTGCATATCAATTTAATCCAACATGCATTGTTAATGAAATTTATAAAAAGTTCTAACTACTAACTAAGCAACAAATAAATCAGAAAACTACCTGCACAAGTCTGTGTTCTTCTAACTTATGTCCGAGTACAAAGTAGTTTTTTATTCTGACTTTTTTTGAACATTCTGAGTTTTTTTAACTTTGTGATGACGATAATTGAGAAATTTGTTATTTTGCCACATTTTTTTTTTATTTTCCTTAGCTCTCAAACTTATAAAAATAGAATGTGGGAAAAATAAAGGAAAATTATTTTGGCTAATGAGTGCCTTTCCCTAAGGGGAGTCCCCCATTTGAAGGATGTATGAGAAGGATATAGGGTGTGGAATGCCTAAAGGAGGCGGGTGGAATCAGGAAGGTAGTGAGAGTCTACCGAGGGTGGAGCCTGTACCCCTAGGCAATGGTTTGTAGTCGGCCAGGTCAAGCCTGGCCCGCCATAAGTCGGCCTCTCGGCCGGAAGTTCGACCCTGCTTAAACAGGTAGATGGGGTCTTGTAGCTTCGGTTGAGTCGGCCGGGAGATCGACCTCGATCTCTCGGCTGGGTGTAGATCTTCAGTCTCAGTCAGGGGGCTAGAGTTTGATCACGTCCATCTGTCTGCAGTCTTCGGCGGTCCAGCAGTGCTTCCATCTGACGGGCATTGGTGGTGGTTGAAGGTCGGAAAATAGTGGGTTGTGGCTGTGTCGGAATGAGTCGAAAAATTTTATGTGCCTTCTCTTGATAAAATCTTGAATGGTGAGCACTTCAAATTTTTTATGCATCTCGTCTGCCTTCATTCGGTCGAACGGGGTATGCTTGAGGGAGGTGCGGAGAACTCTGTTCTGAAATTGCTGCAGCGTTTCGAGAGTGTTAGGAGTCAGATACTTGAAGAGAGGAGTCCCATACATCAAAGCAGGCCTTAGGACGCTCTGGTATATCAGCAGCTTGAGGCGTACCGATAAAGCCGGGCTGTGAAGTAGGTGTCCGAGGCTGAAGAATTTCTTCCTAACACTCTTTAACTTCTTCCCGAGATGTGTTGTGAACGGCAAGTGTCTACCGAGGGTAATCCCAAGGTAGCATAGCTTGTTGCTTACAGGGCACTCTTTGCCGTCTAAAACGAAGAATTTCTGGAGCTACTTTCTTCCGGATTTATAGCTGAATATATTTCCTTGCGTCTTGGCCGGGTTGACTTTAATGTGGACGGCATCAAGTTTCTCGGCGATCTGTTGACTGGCACTCTCAGCAAATTCCAGGGCTCTGGTGGGATTGATGCTAGTGCTGTAAACACCTATGTCGTCTGCATACGCCGATACCTCGCAGTTGGGGTACGAGGCTCCTACGATGTGGGCGGTGTAAATGTTGAACAACAGGGGGCCTAGCACCGATCCTTGGGAGACACCGGCAGTGTAATTTCTTCGGGTTGTAGACGTAGTGCCTATACGAACCAAAAAAGTTTCACAAAATCATTCGGCTGGTTCATTCAGGTTCTGCAGCTGATCCGAGAATTCATATTCCCTCAGGCAGTACAAATAACAAACAAACAAAGACAGTAAAAAGTACAAATAAAATTGCCCCATTTAAACATTGTTGAGGTCACATTTAAACCAATATTAAAAACTAATCGGGAACAATAATAGAAATTGTGTAGTTAATGTGTACCAGGCAATTTCAATAGAGCTATTTATTTTTTTTGTCTTCGTTTTTTCAAAACGATATCCTTTCAGCGTATAGTATTTGTGGCAACCCTTTTTGTACAAGAAGACTATGACGTACTAAACCAAATCATGATTCATGGAGTTGAACTGTTGGGACAGCAAAGGCCTCAAACATCAAACACAGCCAATACTTCCAATCTACAGTCCTATGAAACTTAATCAATGAATATAAACGCTCGAATACAACCCTTCATTATCTAGTGTACAATGCTGACATAAACACCTACAATATCAGGAGGGCATGATTAGGTTGATCTTGAAATTACGACTATCCAGAATCACAATTCTTGAAAAATATTAAGATTCAATATAAATTTTAGCACCCACGCAATACCTTTAGCAAGCTCCCTGTTAAGCCTCTGGATTAAAGCGGATTTTGCTTCGTGATCTTGTAATTATTTAGCCACTGGGAGCTCTGGCACTAGTCACTTTTTTGTGTCATGTCACCCCTCATGACATCTCGTGAAAGTATCCACTGCTCTCACTGTATCCGCTGATCTAGTGACCGCTGACGTGTGAAATTCGCAATTCTATGGGTCGGTTCAAGTGGTTTTGATTAAAATCAATCTACCGTCACTAGGTTTAATTTTTTGGAAGCCCCGTAAATCAGTACTCCATATGCTCAAATGGGTCTTAGTGGATAGCCATATGTGTATAGCTTCAGTTTTTGTGCTTGTCCCTTTAGGAAGTGTATAACAGTTTTAGCATTTGGTCCTAAATTCGTCTTTTTAATCGAATGTGTGGGTTCCACATTAGCCATTTATCAAGTGTACTGTACTGTCTCTGAGTTATAGGATGATAATCTACAAAATCAGGAGAGCATTGGTGACGAAGGAGCGTAAAGGTCATGTGTAACCATTTGTGCTGTTAATAAATATTTTTTTAATAAATTTCGGAAAAATAATCCTGGCCGTTATAATATATTCCTTGATATTCCCAAAACCTTCAAAAACACCTTGATGAGATCGAGTATTGGTGCTACCAATGGCGAATCCAGGTCAATGAAGCAAAATGTTCCCACATAACCTTTACCCTCTGCCGCGAGTCCTGTTGCTAGTCTTTTTAAATTCAATTCCTCTCCCTGTGTCTGAGACAGTACGGTATTTAGGCTTCCATCTCAACAAAATACTGACATGGAACCCACACACGAGGCTAAAAAGACAAGAACTAAACAGACGCTTTGGACAACTGTACAGAATACTTCGAAGGACATCCCATCTCCAAGTTATACTTAAGCCAATCTGGACATACGGAATAGAGCTATGGGGGACAGCAAAAAAGTCGAACATCAAGCGCATCCAATCCTTTCAATCAAAAGTCCTGAGGACAGTAGTAAATGCCCCTTATTACGTCAGCAACAAAACCCATCATAACGATCTTAATATACCCTACATTCTTGAACTTATCCCTTCCAAATTCATGAAATTCCATAGTAACCTATCCTACCACCCTTATCCCGTAGCACAGTCGTTTAACTGCTCCACTCATCCCTATAATCCTACTCGGAGACTGAAACGGCAGTGGCTTCATGACCTGCTATAAATGCGTGACAGTGGGAGTCCTGGCAATGGTCAGTTTCTCTAATTATGTCCTGAGCGTCTGTGGCTCTTATCCAATGACGCGCCTGACGTAGGAGCGTGGGGGACTTCTCAAGACCCTGCTTCCTTCTTCGCCCGCGAGAGAGGGGACATCCATGTGGACTTGAGGGTCTCTGGGGTGTTTGTAAATAATGTATGAATGAGCGAGTGAATGATGAATTGTAAATATGGTATGAATGAGAACATTTATCTCAATTATTTATTGCCTATTAAGGATTAAGGCAGATTGTAATTTCATCATAATAAAAAAAATATATATATTATTTTTATGACGCATACTAATTAACACTGAATTTAAGCTTAAATAAATGAATGCAACAATAAATTTCCTACTAAAAGCGGCTGAGATAAGCCCACAAGATAGCAGAAAGCTCACAGGGTGTACAGGCTCCCCCATAAGGGCTGGTATTCACTCCGCGTTCTCCCAGTCTCCCAGTCTGCGTCGGGGCCGGGTATGCATCTCAACCGCCAGCGTATTGCCTAAATCTCCATTTAGCTCTTACTGGCGGAATACCAAAGAGGGCCTAGGAACTGCTCATCTACCAGGCACTACTACCTTCTACCTGTCGTCCCTCCTTAGCGAAACTCCACCCGAAAAACCTCTACTATTGATGGTTACCATATTGTATACAATATAACTAAAACATTTATTCTTGTGTCAGTAAAGTAATCTTCTAATTCGTTCCTAATGAGCAAGTTTTAAACATAATAGGACTGTTTGGTGCATGTAAACTATATTGTCACTATTCTAATTTTTATAAAAATAACTATAGTTGTAAAACGCAATACCATCCACATTTGTACCTAGTGTGAGCTGGTTTGATAATGTAATGTTGGCAATGCATCACACATATGAGAAGCGACAACATATAACTTACCTCACCTCACTCCACAACATGATGCAGGTGTATTGGTTTGTCAAAACGTCGCTCATTAATAAATCTGATGTAAGCCTAACGTCTCTCATTTTCAAGCTTCAGCCCAAATCCTTAAAAAGGTTACACACACATAAAAAGTTACGGCTACTGCTTGTTCAAATTAACCATATTCTTACCCAAAAGGGTTAAATAAATACCATTTTTCCTGTAATCGTTCTAGTTGTTTAGGGATTCACAAGCGCCCAGGTATTTGTACTTGGTTTTTTCCGCGGTCACATCACAGTAAGTTTCAGTATGATCAAATCCATGCAAGATGTCCCACCCAGATGTTATCAAGCCGTTTAGCGATGAAGAAAAGAAATTTCTGTAAACGTTATAATAGCATCAAATAACAAATATTCTGTCTCTTTACAGTATAGTGTGGTATAGTATAGTATATTATATCCTTCTAATGCGGGCCTTAAGCTTCTAATTTCGTGACGGCACTATAATGACCTGTTAATTACATTAATTACTATTGGTCTCTCTTTTTATTTTTATAATTCTTCTTAATGCTAGTCTTTGTCGTTAACATGTTTCACTTTATCATTTTAAAGAGCGTTTTTAATGATCTTTATCCGCAAGGGAATGTGGTGCCTTCTAAAAGACAAAACGGTTGACGAAATTTTCACTTAGAATCAAACCTTCCCACTTGGGGCTCTGAAACCAATCAAAGTTTAAACTGTTGTTAGTGTGACGTAGTTGGCTGAGAAACTACGTTCTCCCACTTAATACACTTGTCCAATCAGACCGCCCTTTGTGTAAATGATGATTTTGACTCAAATGAAGTAGAGTTGTATGAAATCCTGCAAAGAGCTGTAGCACAATATTTAACAAATTTATCGCTTTAGAGGCAGTCAATTAGTTATTAACTGTTTTGTCAAGTGGCAACAAGTTTTAGTACCATTCAAAAATTAAGGCCCGTTATATCACGTAATAATACAAAAAAAATATTTAAAAGTGTAGAGGATACATTCTTGAGCTAATAATATCTAATTATAGCATAATATAATCGTATTTTCACATCATCTCACACTATGCAGATTACAGCTTGTTTAAATAAATAAATGGGCAGGGAAAATGTATCCCCACTTTTTTCACTTTTAAGAATAAATATTCTGATCTTTTTCCTCTTGTGTAGGATAAAAAGCCAAAAGACGAAAACAAAAAAAAAATTTGAATTTGAAAAAAAGAGTTTAGGAAACCGTTAACGCCAACCACTCATTAGAGCCAACTTTAATACAAAATTTCGATATTACAGCTGCTACTGTTTTATTTGTGATGTTTGATCTTTTTAGATGGACATATCCAGAAGATAGTAAATCAAAAGAAATACCAAGAAATTCTATTTATTTGTGTATATATTTTAAAATTATGTACAAATAAGAACTTTGTAAAGTTTAAACCAATGTTAATCAATTCAAAAACAAAAAAAAAATTGTGAGATAATGTTGAATAAAAGAAAAAGACGCTGATTCTTGTTTCAAATAATAAAAATATTGTCATTGACAATATGCAGTACACTATTAACAGAAAACATAATTTATATAAATAATATTCGACAAAGCAAGGTACTCGACAGTAATTAGTAGCATGAAGTATCCAAAGCTGATTATATATTTTAAATATTTTAAAAGCGATAATCACACTATGTATAGACAAATGTAAACATTTTTAGAATCCATTACTTCAAAATATTGTTAACATCAGTTAAATAATCTTTGTAGAGCAGAGTATTTTTAAAAGGAAAGAAAGAAAAGCTTATTATGAAGTACAAGCGAAACACTGGTATATACAAATATTAAGAGTTATGTTGTATATTCATACTTGGTCGGATGTAGGGAACGGTAGTATCGGTGAAGTGGGGTCTGGGGCTAAAGCTGAAACGTATGTGTATAAGTGAAGGGTGGTTCCGGGAATTGGGATGGAGGTCTTGGAAGGAATGTGGTTGCTTACTTAAAAATATCAGAGACTTCCATGAAGCCACGAGGCAGGTATACAGTTCATCTCAACCCCTTCTACTTTTAGCATTATATATAATAATAGCGTTACAATATTCTTAGCATTACATAACTATCGATGAACTACACAAAGCTAAGGGCTTCGGTGCATAATGTATCGAGAAGAATTGGTTATCTACCAGTATGTAGTTTTTTTTTTATGCTAACCCGTGAATACAACAAAATAAATTGATTTGAAAAAAAAGTACAAATATTTTCCCCGATTATTACCTAATACAGCAATATTAGTAAGTAATAAGAAATATATTTAAATTTCGGGCCAACCACTAACGCTTTGTAATTTTTCAGCTTTGACAGTTAATATATATATTTTCCTACTACCCCAAGGTGTAGAGTAATTCGTAGAAAGTTGGTTAATTATCAGGGATTAGTTTTACATTTCTAAATGCTAGTATCCTTTTGCGGTTTTTCCATTGCTTTTTGTTGTATTTTTTTTTTTTTTTTTTTAATCGGAAAGCTGGAAAAAGTTGTGAAAGAGAACTCAATATTTCATGCATGAGCCCGGGGAAGGGTTTACACTAGCTTTACATGTGGCGGGGGTAATTCAACGATGGAGGGGCATAAATTGGAGTCTTTGCAAACTAGCCTGACCGGCCAGTTCTTTTTCCATTTTTTTGGCGGCAATATGTATTCCTTTATGAACAAACTCTCCTCCCGGGCAATGGTTGTTGTATTTTTTTTATTATTTTTTTTTTTTACTAAACCGGGAATTAAATGAACTCCCGTACATATTCCTACTAACAAAAATCTTAACCAAAGCGTACGGCAGAAGACCCGAGCAACGTTAAACGTTAAAAGCTACCGTCACTTCTATTTATTTGATAAAATCTACCAGTTAAAGTTAACAGAGTTTTCCGTATGTTTACTCAGTAGTCTCCTTATTAAAAGTTCTCTATAAGGTTACTTAAATACGGTATATTTCCCAAGAAGTATTCACATAAACGTATTAACGACCTAGAATTTGTTTCTCCTATTGATTTTTCCTCTATATAAAGATCTTTATGTGAAAAATCACGATTCGCTCGTGTAGAATTATTGGATAGGATGCAAGAATTCGTTTTTGAAGGTTATGGGATACTGTAAAATTGAATCTTAATGTTTTGTTATTGGCTCGTTATGGATCTATTTTAGGAAAGTAATAATGGCTCAAGTCTCTTGAAGTATTATTCAGAAAATATTTTTTATAACAATCATCTGAAGTATAAAGTTTTACGATTAAATTACTTAGAGGAGAAAATAATTTTTAAAATATCTGATGTTCAAGGAGCAATAAGGGCAATTCTCTTAAATATCTATGTACGACCTTACGCTATATATTTGCAAGGTACCAACCAGCTTTATGAGATATTTGTAAAATTTCATGTTGTCGGGTCGTCACGAGGGGGGTGCCTAGTTACCCTAGCCCTAGTGGCGAAGTGAGGGTTGATTAGGCTATGACCTGGACAATCATTTCATTACGGTCTTACTATCTGACTCCATATTTGATACGCATGTGCCCCGACAATGCACTATGTTTAGGAGAAGAGGTATAGGGTAGGTAGGTAGGTAGTTTGTGTGATCTTGGAATGACCGCGAATTCACACTCGGTATCTAAGAGTTGGCGAAATCCGTCCGGATCCCCAAGGCGAGTGTGAACCGGAGAGAGGCAGACTGGATTGCCGTGGGAGACACTACTTGGTAAATTTTCAGGGCCACGACAACCGTCCGCGAGGGAGAGGTCTCTCCCAAGGAGCTGCTAGTTTTAGCGAGGTAAAGGCAGAGAATCGTAGTAGGGGAGTGTGGGGTCTGACAAGGCCGGACTAAAACATAGCGAGGTTAGGAAGAGAGAGGTCCAAAGGTCTTCATAAATGAGAAGGCCAATTTCTTGAACATCACCGCAGCTGCAAGTCATAAGTAGCTAGTCGTCGGAAGAATGAATTACAGTCCGAGATCTGCCCCTATTTATAGTCAGAGTGTCTCGTTAGGCCCAATCATCTGCCTCGTTATTGTATCCAATGAGACCCCAGTATGCGGTGGGGCGCTGTCCTCGGCAGCCGTAGGCTCGGCCTGGTAGGGTCGGTTTACAACCTGTTGTGGGTAGCGGATTCCCAGCTCCTATAACTAATTGACTTTTTATAATTAGCTTTTTATTGTTTACAACATTTACATCGACTTATTTATGTTATTTACATTTGTTTGAATTAATTTACAATATATATATAATAGAGTATAGGGTGATTTATCTTATGTAGTTAACAGTCGCTACATATGTCAAGAGTGATACAGCACCCAAATAAGAGTTTAGTTACGGCTGCAAAAACAATTTTTAAGAGTTTTATTGAGTTTTGCTAATCGAATAACTGTACTTACTATTATTAATATGGCTGTATTATCTATGTCTACTTCATGGGATTCTCGTGTTAAATCTTATGCATAAAGCTTTGATAGGGAACTCACAAAGACAAGGATAATCAGTGTTAAAACGGGTGCCTGCAGAAGGATTTCTGATTTTGAAAAGAAATCAACGAAACACTAATAATTTAGGCCAACTAGAAAATATGAGGAGGAAGTTCTCTGTCTAGCGAATTATCAAAAGCACAAAATGGAGTACCAGAATCGCGATCACAAAATAGGTTTTTATTACTACTTAACATTAAAATTTTTAATTAAATTTAAAAGCATGATGTTTAAAATGATTTAAAAATTTGTCATAAAAATATGAGATCCACCGCCAATCAAAATAGAAACTATTCGTGTGAACTCTAAAAAAATATTTTTCCTAGGAATTGAATCTTGATAATGTGTCATCAATTCAATTGTTATAAAACGCCATTTTATAATGAGTGTACACTTTTGTTTAATATTATAACAAATGTTTCAAGTTAAATATTACCATTTCAGGAGCTTGACCAACTCTTTCTTTATTTTATTTTTTTAATATTAAACAACTTTACTATGATAAAATTACAATCTGACTCATGGGGCAATAAGTAATTGTGATATATGATCTCCTTCATACATATTCATACCAACTGTTTCAATGAATAAACTTCATCATGTGATCGTGAACTGACTTACAAAAAAATATCAAATAGAGCGTGGTGCATTGAGCAATTATAGTTCTTTTGTTAATGAATAAAAATCACAGAGGTCATTCAGCAGACCGCTCATGATGTGATAATTTATCATCGTGGAATGATACTCGTTTTGTCACTCATAAATAATAGACTCGGGCCATTTACACAAAACAATCAGTTTGTTTCACAATGGACGTTGATGGCATTATTAATGACCATCTCTATATATGTCATTAATTAGTAAAAGGATTTATTTAATGTATACCCAGTTTACTGTATAAAAGGAAACCGTTTAACCATTATTTAT
The DNA here is from genome assembly GCA_930367205.1 of Acanthosoma haemorrhoidale. Classification (NCBI taxonomy): domain Eukaryota; kingdom Metazoa; phylum Arthropoda; class Insecta; order Hemiptera; family Acanthosomatidae; genus Acanthosoma; species Acanthosoma haemorrhoidale. The sequence goes on along the minus strand of OV884014.1, from coordinate 95,139,988 downwards.
TAGTAAGTAATTTATTATTGTCCACCACCCCTCTATCACTTTTTGAGCTAATTTTGTTTTTAACGTATATTGAGCACCATGTTATTTTTTTTTATTTTTTTTTTTTCAAAATTCCTCTAAATGTACCTATGCCTGCCAAAAATGTTGATAGCTTAACGAAATTATACTCCATTTTCGCCCCCAAACATTATTAATCATTACATCGGGATCTTTCATCTACATATAACGGTGATGTTGTTATGATTCACTGTTTTTTTTCATTTACGAGTATAATGAATGAAGCCTTCATTATTTTTTTGGAGCTTCATTTATTATGAGCATTATGCGAACAACAGATAAATAATGGGCAGCTTTATGCAAGGGACGCGCAAAAATTAGAACACACAGGTGTTGACCAAAAAAAAATATAGTGTAAAATTTGAAAAAAATTAGCTGCAGTATTGCATATGTTATATTGTTATTGTGTTATATTACAGTATTAAGTTTTCTACCTGGAATGTTTTCTATATGCTCTCGGACGAAATCGCATTTAGCATGTGGCTCTCGCGCTCTTGGTCAGCCTCTGCTGGCTCTTATCCAGTGACGCGATTGACGTAGGAGCGTGGGGGACTTTCCAAGACTCCGCTTTCTCCTTCGCATGTGAGGGAGGTGACAACCATGTGGACTTGGGGGGCCCCTGGGCTGTTCGTAAATATTGTATGAATGTGCGAGTGAATGATGAATTGTAAATATGGTATGAATGACAACATTTATCTCAATTACTTATTGCCTATTAAGTATTAAGGCAGATTGTAATTTTATCATAATAAAGTTGTTTAGTAAAAATAAAGATTATTTTAACGAAATGTACCACCTTTTGTTCCATACTACCCAACTGGTAAACTCATATCAAACGTCACGACTAAACATGAACTTACAGCTTGAAATAATACTTATAAGTAAATCCTTTCACCAGCCTGATATATGTTGTTATATGATCATTGTATTGAAAAGTCTATCACAGAGAGGCATCAGGGAAGTTGAGTCCCGAGAGGGAGTCCTCCAGTTAGCATCCCGAGGAACCCCTTTCAAAGAGATCGGTTGTCAGTTAGGATAACTGCCTCCGTCCCAGGCCATCTGAGGTCTGGTTTGGTCTCAGTCTGCAATAATTGCCAAACACCTTAGCAAATACTTATTCGACTTTAACAGTTTATCGTAAGGTCTGCTTTGCACATTTAAAAGTTAAAATGTATTGTTCATTTAAAATACTTTGAGTCCGGGTACATGCTAATCAAATATCTGCGGGTGAGTATAAACACTTTTCTAAATGGTGTTACATACCTTTTTTGAAAAAAAAAAAAAAGAAATTCTTTTTTCTTGTGTGTTCCAGTTTTAGCTAGTTGTATGATTTTCGTTATGAAATGGAGATTTATTATGTAAAATACAAGGAATGAAACAAAATTTCACTTAGGGAGTGTTTGGCCCATGCTTCACTATGTAGCTGAGATTACTTGAAGTGTTTATTGAAAATTATTGTAAATAAAACTGAAGCAATATTTTTTACCATAAGAAGGGCTAAAATATATAACTACATAAAATAGTATGAATGTACTTTATTACATAAGTAATAAATAATGAGAGTCGGATTCTATTGTGAAGTACCTTGGAATTTATCTATGCCACAGGCTCACTTTCACATCTATCTATGTAACTCATCCTGGAATAGTGTGACAACCCAAAAAAGTAGAATTGTGAGAAAACACTTTTTTTTTAAATGTTTTGCAGTTCAGTCTGTTCACTACTGCCCCCTCAATTGTCCAAACACCCAGGTAAAATATTTGAACCAAAGTTCCTTTATTTTATTTCAATAAACTTGTCGATCTAACTATGATCTCATTTTTTGTCAGATTTTTGAGTTATCAGACTATTTCCAGATCAGTTCGATATACTCGACCGGTTATATCCTTTTCCCGTTTATCAATGGAAGTGGTAAGAAACTTATTTACAATTTGCAAGGCTTTATTAACTCATGCAGTACTTAGTTGAAGTTGAGTCAGTCACACCAATGTCATTAAACTTCAAATAATCCAAAACTAGTTTCTCTACTAGTTGCTAGAGAATAATCGCGAGTTACTATTAATACTTACGAGTAACTAGACAACCGTATCTCACAAACCAAGTTACACTACAATAGTTCTGTTGCATGGGCTATCTGGATATATAAAGCTTATTATGCTATTGCTAATTTAAAAGTGGTAAACCACAAAATTAATTGAAAAATGTAATCACAGCAAGAATGTATTGCTACAAAATATGTCTAATACAAATTACCCTAAGGGCGTAACGTGTTATAAAGAAATGTTTTTCTACTAGCATCTAGTTATTATTTTATTTTCAGTTAGGTTTTTTATTTATAATTTCCTGAATCAAAACTTATATCATGAAAGACTTCAGTTCATAACATAAAGCTATTATGCCAGTATTTGCATAGCGCGTGGAGCATTCACGTGGAAAGACGACCAATCCCAAATCACCTTGAGCAAAAACTGTTGTTAATGTTCCCTTGACTTGAGGTACGACTAACGCCACACAAGTTACACGCCGTGGAAACAAGGCATAAGGCGTATAACTGTTAGATACGACGCGAAATATTTAGGCCAACTTCGTAAATGTTCCAATTCGTCTTAAAATATTTAATTCTGATGTACTTGGGTCATCGCCAGTTGACTTAGAGGCGCATGGGGATTGACCAGTACTAACGCAGCCCTTTGAAGACCCAGGAGCTCTTCTGGAAGCTGTTAGGGCTAAAGTTATGCCTGCAGCTGCCCGGGGCTACAAAGCGCTAACCAGATGTAGCCTCCCAACCACTCGAACTTATAACGAGCCGCACTCCGTTGCAGGGCTGGTCGAGTATGGACGTCTTGCCGCAGTCTACGAGGCTCCGCCTTTTCATTACCGGCTCTGTCACGTACTCGGTGAATTGCCGGGATAATTTGGTTTTCCCTTTTTATTTGCTCGGCGGGGCGGCGTCGCAGCGGGCCGAGAGAAGAATAGCAATCCACCGTAGTCGGAGCTCCGCCGCGACCAGCCTTTTTAGTCTAATTAACATTTCAGCGGAATCTGTACAATGGAAAGAAACACGATCAGAATAAAAATAATTCCAGTGTAAAGTATTTCCGTGAAAAAATTGTAACGTCTATTTTGTTAGTTGATTTAAGAACATGGCCACTACAAATGTCAGTCTGCTATGGCCGCGTGTTATAGATCTTTATCCTGATTTCGGTTTTACAAGAGCAATTTTTAAATTATTTTCATATATATTATTACGTCACTGTGCTTGTTTATTTAACATGTTAACATCTTTTTTGGCTTTTTTACAACTAAATACACCAACTATATCTGCTATATACCGAGCAGGATAAGAGAAAATGCACCCGTGTATGTTAGGCTAGACATGTACTCTCATTTTATGTACAAGAGGATTGATCGGAGGATGTACGTTAAAACCATGTTGCCAATTAATATTTCAATCAGCACATTCCACTGTTGTTTAGATAGTTGTTATATTTGTTCATGGAAATTACTAAATCCTCCCAAGTGAGATTAGAAGAGTCACCCAAAGCTCCCATCGTTTCCATGGTTAAAGCTGGTAAGATTCTGTACTTTTACTAAAAAATGAAAAAATTATTTAAAATAAATACAGGAACGCAATAAGAAGCTCAATCAAAACATAAATTTTAACAAAAGGAAATAATAGCGTAATAAAAAAAGGATGTTTTATTATAATTTTAAAGTTCATATATTGTACCAGCGCCTTATATATTGTAATAATACTTTATGATCACATCTAAGATCAGAACGGCATTGATTTTCAAAGAGGGAGTTTCCGGTTGAAACCATTAGAAAATCTAATCCCTTCGTGCATTAGACTAAATATGTTTTATCTATGGCTTAAATTGATGTAGGTTTGTATGATTTCAACGAACATATTTATGGCTGAAATCAGTTACTTATACTGTATAAGGTACGATCAGAAGTTGGAAAATTAAGAAAATTCCGGTACGCTTACTTCAACTTATATAAGAACCTAATACTTAAACAATTTCCATAGATTATTTTACAGGTCTTGTCTACTAGTTTATTTTAATTCCATTCCTCCCCCTGTATCTGAGACAGTATGGTACTTAGGCTTAAATCTCGAAAACGACTGACCTGGAACCCACATACGAGGCTAAAAAGAAAAGAACTAAACAGACGCTTTGGACAACTGTACATACTACTTCAAAGGACATCCCATCTCTCAATAGAAAATAAATCTACAAAGTTATACCTAAGCCAATCTGGACATACGGAATAGAGCTATGGGGGACAGCACAAAAGTTGAACATTAACCGTATCCAATCCTTTCAATGAAAAGTCCTGAGAACAATAATAAATGCCTCTTATTACGTCAGCAACAAAACCCTTCATAACGATTCCTGAACTCATCCCTTCCAAATTCACGAAATTCCATAGTAACCTGTCCAAACACCCTAATCCCTTAGCACAGTCATCGCACTGCTCCACTCATCCCTATAAACCTCCTCGGAGACTGAAACGGCAGTGGCCTCGTGACGTGCTATAAATTCGCGACAGTGGGAGTCCTGGCAATGGCCAGTTTCTCCAATCATGTCCTATTGTATGAATGACAACATTTATCTCAATTACTTATTGCCTATTAAGTATTAAGGCCGATTGTAATTTTATCATAATAAAGTTGTTTAGTAAAAATAAAGATTCTTTTAACGAAATGTACCACCTTTTGTTCAATACTACCCAACTCGTATACTCATATCAAACGTCACGACTAAACATGAACTTACAGCTTGAAATAATACTTATAAGTAAATCCTTTCACCAGCCTGATATATGTTGTTATATGATCATTGTAAAAGTGATATAATGAGTAAGGTGGATGTAAGCAGTTTTTATTGTAATAATGTATTACCATTTTCTTCATCTCTAATTTGTAAATTCAAAGTGGTCTAGGTTAAGTTGCACAGCTATCTATTTACAGGAGAATATTAGTCGTACATCTACGTAACAATGATTAGGAACCACACCACACATAAGGTCGATTATGTCATACATAACGTAATTGCCATTGCATAGTGTGTTCCATTTTTAAAAGCTATTATTTTTTATTTGCCTACGTTGAGGTAAAAAGCAATTAGGGACGGGTGCGGCATGAAACGCGTATCACAGTGTTCCTATTAGGCCTGCTATAGGGTTACGGATGACGCGACACCATCTATGAATTAATTAGGCTCATTAATTCGGTTCTTTCTGTCGGCCGTGTATCAGAATCGATAGCCGCAGCGAAAATTACCAAGATTAAGCTGTATCCTACACCGGTGTCATTAGCTACTAACGAACCAGCAATTCACCGATTAGCTTTCGGCCACGATTGACTGGCCATTTGCGGAATTACATTTCAATAATCGATTAGTGTCATTTAATTAACTCACAAAATGAAAGACCGGATTCGATATTTATTTAGAGATATGACCCAGCTCCGTTTATCTCTTCAGCTAAAAGCAATCACAAAAACGTGTTCATCCGAAGAGAGTCTAGGAAAACAATACCACAGAACTGTTTACATTTTATTTTAAATCTGATTCAAGCAATCATTATTCTCATTCATTAACACTGATAATGATAATAAACTATAGAAATCGGCTAGAATAGAAAAAAAATATCCTATCAATAACAAATAACAATAGAAAATAAAAATTACCATTACATAATATAAAAACTTACGTTGTAAAATAAAGTGTTAACCTCCGAAAGGTATATTAATGATAAAATGAAATAAAATATTATTTAATTACATAGAATAAATAAATTTATAGATGGATCTACAACTAAACCAAAAAATAACCTATAGAGAAGTCTGTACAGCAGGGGTCGCCGACATTTTTAGGTTACGAGCCATATTCGTAGGTACTTATATAACTACAAGTTAGTAGCTAAACTATACAATTAGGTACCTACTTATTTTATAAAATTCAAACAATCAGAAAAATTAATGTGAGCAATTTTTTTTTTTCTTTTTTTTTTTTTTTTCTTTATAGCCCCTTTAAATTTACAGATAATTATATATAATTATAGATCCTCAGGCGAATCTATTTACAAATTATTTTGTATTTCCTGTAGCATCACTACATTATATACAGGTTTTGTTATTTTATAGAAATTATATAATGAATAAACAAGTATAATGATAGACATTATACGTGACTTGACTAAACTGACTAATAAGGTAATGGGGCTCACCTTTTTGATCAACCTTAAAACTAACTTACATACTAATTCTTATCCTAATAATGTGAGCAATTTTTTTTTTTCCAAAGCTCTCTAGGTCGAATTTAGGATGTGGGAAAAAAAAAAAAAAAAAAAAAGCAAATATTCAAGGAATTTATCATTAGGTGCAGCATCTCAAAAACGAGAGTAGAAAAACACGAGCCAACCTAGGTTTTTTAAATCAACCCATACCTAGCTACAACTCAATGTAGAGTTTGCAATTGCTTTTTTTTAGCAACTGTTTGACGTTGAGAGACTCCCCTGTAATCTTTGTTTTTTTGTTTTTTTTGGTAACAACAATTTTTATTAAGATAAAATTACAATCTGCCTTATTAGGCAATAAGTAATTGAGATAAATGTTCTCATTCATACCATATTTACAATTTATCATTCACTCGCTCATTCATACAATGTTTACAAACAGCCCAGAGGCCCCCCAAGTCCACATGGTTGTCACCTCCTTCAGGTGCGAAGAGCGAAGAGGAAGCGATGTCAACCCTCTAATCTAAGTAAATTTTATAAATGAAATTCGTTAATGACACCCTCTTGTCATTTTTTACAAATTTTGGAGAACGATTGCTAAAACTAAAACGACAAGCGTATCTTAGAGCTAAAACGCGTAACAAAGGGAGCTCTTGGTATTTTTCTACGTACCAAAACTTCAGAAAAGCCGGTGATCTGTCATTAGATGTAATCTCAGCACACTTTGACGGAAGAACATTGTTGTATTTTAGGTAAATGAACTCACGTTGAATTCCATAAGTGTACTGCCTGCAGTTTCGTGTTTTTTATTGTAAAGGGGCTGACAAAAATATCACAAAAGAATTTTGAATATCGAGTTCTTGAATACATTGGTAATGAGACAGTCTGTTTTCAGAAAAATCTGTCTCATAAATGTGACAACCAATGCATTATGATTTCAGTACTTGTAAATGAATAGATTTACCTTGAAATGGAGTTTTAAAAATGTTTATGTATGCTGTTAACTCATAGAGGAATATGACACTCCAAATCTAATCATCGTTCTCAAAGATGTTTTTAATTTTTTTTTTTAAGTAATTTGATAAATTACTGCGGATGTCTGAACCTTTCCAAAGACTTTCCTCTTTAGAGCCATCGAACATCGAAATAGAGAAAAGTTCATGTTCCACAACTTATTCAAACATTTTCTGGAGTTTCCTGTGATTGAGGGCATGACCCTTGTATCTTGTTGATACAGTCGGAGTAGACTGAGGATTTGAACAGTACATTATTTGGTATGTGAGAATAATCTACAAGCAAAATAAATATTTTGTGGATCCACAGTAAGTAATATAAAAACACATTCGACTAAATTAAAAATATTGACCTTAGTTAGCTCTTACTGGCGTACCTGGAGCTTTTACAGCTTAGGATGGTCCCCAACTTGATGCCTTTTGTCCATTAAGTGCTAGATGTATCAACAATTATTGATTATTAATATGTTAAACAAAAGAATGATTTATTTTGGTTAAAACAGTGAGAGAGAGAGAGAGGGTGAGAGGGAGAGAGGGAGAGAAAGAGAGAGGGAGAGGGAGAGAGAGAAAGGGAGTGGGAGAGAGAGGGAGGGAGATAGAGGGAGAGGGAGAGGGAGAAAGGGAGTGGGAGAGAGAGGGAGGGAGATAGAGGGAGAGGGAGAGAGAGGGAGTGAGAGAGGGAGGTGGAGAAAGAGAGAGGGTAAATATTGATTTACAACCAGGAAATGTATTTTTGCATGAATATCGACAATCCCAAATTTAAGGAAAATGTGTTTTCATTTTTCACTGACTAAGCGATGTAAAATTGTCGACATTGAGTCTAGTCGCTGAGGTCAGCACGATTTTTAGTTAAATTGCATATTTATTATAATCACTGAATATGTTATAATTGCAATATTATCATATTGCTTATTTTTCTTTGTGAATAATCAAGATAAAAATATAAAATAAGGCAACCCTAAATATAAGCCGCTCGGGGCGGAACGTTTCCGATCGCACCCGTGGAGGGGAGCCCCACTGAAAGCCCTCAGTGGCTCTTTAAGCTAAAATGCTTGTTTTTCAAAGCTCTATTGCAGAACATAAGTAATATTACATTTAATTTATTTATTAATCCAGTATATTTCAAGATATTTTTATAGGTTAAATGGCTTTAGGATTAAGAGCATGTTATTCAATGTAAGTTGCATCAATGCTCATTTGCTTTCTGTTTCAGAAAATGTCAACCATTAGGGTCACTGATGGTCGCGATATATAATAATATATATATATATATATATATATATATGATTATATACTTTTATTATTATTTTTTATTGTTTAGAGGATCCACTCACTCCAAATAAATTCCTTTATTTTTCCCTTATCCATAATCTTAAAAATTTGAGAGCTAAGGAAAAGAAAAAAATGTATTGCTTCGAAAGAGATTCGTTTACGTTTTTTGGGTTTGAACAGTACTACACAGAGTAAAAAAAAAACAAGTATAACGGCTTACGTATGCAGCAACTAGGACAAGGAGTAAGGACTCTTATATATATGTATGTATATATATATACATATATTATAAATTATTTTATATTACCATCAGTGACCCTAATGGTTGACATTTTGTAAAACAAAATGAAAATGAGCATTGATGCCTTTTACATTGAATAACCTGCTCTTAACCCTAAAGCAATATAATCGTGAGTTTTAGCTCTTGATCCGATTGGGAATGGTACAGAAACATTCAAGCTCTAATGATGTAAGCTAGCCACTACAAAAAAAGATACTACTTGGAAATTGAATACCAAAGCAGAGCCCAGAAAAAATAATTCTATCCATAAGAAACGCTAAATTCATGTTTTATGCCTATTCTCCCTTCAGACTGGAAGGAAAAGTAAAACAGAGAAGAAAGTAAATGTGCGCTAAAATGGGGCTAAGTTTTAATCCCTTAAAAGAGAGATGGAGACAGGGGTTCTGATGGAGAAAGAGTGACTTAGTAAATCTACCCCCTCCGGGCGAACAAGAGGAAAAAAGTTATTGTTAGAGACTGCCCCTATTCAAGGGGTGCCAAGCGTTAACGAAAGTAAACAGAAGCTGCCGAAAATAGGGCTGTTTACAATGAGCCAGCTGGGGCGGTCGCGAGGCCTACAGATGTGAACATCTTGGCCAAACAGTCCCCACCCGCGTTCTCCGTCAGTGTGTAACTCTTTTGGGGAACAACTTCAATAGGTGGGGGGAGTATGTGCTTTATCAAAAAGAATCCGTTCGCTGGTAAATCCAATAAGGTCGTTGGCCTCACTGTATTATATTATATCTTTTTTAAATTACTCTTCCCAGAAAAACTGACACTCCTAACTAAAATTGATCGGTAACATATATTTATTTTCTCCCCGGATCATGAATAAATAGGCAGTGTTTTAATTATAAATTTTATTTCCCCTGTTTGTTTGGTTTTCATACAAATTACGTATTTGATTGAAATTCACTCTCTAAACCAAGTTCTCGTTTTTTTACTAGGTGGACAAAGACTTCCGCACCACAGATTCAGTTTCACCTCACGGTTAATAAATATCTAATTTCTTCATTAATGTGCCACCCTGTCATAAAATGTTATTCAAACCAAACCTAAAAATAAATACAATGCCAATATTTTATTCTAGCCAATTTAAACTACAAATATTGTTAATAAGTACATTTTATGGCCGCGTTGACTTCATTTTTATTTTATTATTTTCCAAGCTTGTTGGTGGTTGATATTACACAGGTTGAGTTAAAGTAGGCTTAGTCCAGTCACCAGAGAGGTAAAATGGGCATATGGTTGCGAAAGCTTAGGTAGAGGATATTTTATAACGTAGAAAATAACACCGTAAGAAGAGTATGAATTCTCGACCCCCCCCCATATACAATATTTAGTGCCCAAAAACACGAACATTTCGTACTTTATTGGTTAATATTAGCTATAATTAGTTTCTTATTAATTCCAAAAAAAAAAAAAACTAAATTCGATGTAACGTTTACTTTAAATATTTTTTCAACAATGATTCCTGAACCTACATTAAGTGAGACCCAGATTTTTAAATTTGCAAAACATTTTATATGTTTGATACAATTTTACAAAACTAAGATTTCAACCATCTACATGGCTGTACTTGCATTTTATGTTGTATACGTAATATATATATATATATATATATAATCAATGCATTTTATCATGATAATAATAATTGTTTATAGTTTTTTTATAGCGTTTATAGTCCATGGTAATACATTTTGCTGCTGAGAAGACGTGTTTACACCTAGATGCCGGTACTGACAACAAATGATTACGACATTTCAAAAAGCAGTACTAACTAATTTTGTCACCGACATCTCGTGTTGTCGCAAATTTGAGATTTCCAGACCAGGAGCCCGTAAAGATCAAATTACTTTTCCTACCTGCAGTACCTGTCATTTACTCTCAAACCTCCCCTCCACTGTTCTATTCAGTTATAGTTTTTTTTTTTGTGTTCATTTTAAATTTATTAAGCTATGTGTGCTCCAGGTTTCATGTTATTTATTTGTGAAGTTACTTTTGGCAGTGGTGGTGTGTTTACAAGTGAAAGAAGGATGTGCATACACGCTTTAAGAATCTAGTTTTAAGCGTAAAAAATCCAGATCCCAACGATGAAAGACGTACGTGAAATGAAAGTGTTAGTGAAGTTGTTTGTGAAATGTTGTCGATGACGGACATCTACTGCATAAAGTATTATGGCGTCGCAATGACAACTTTGGTTCCTTTTGTGCAAAATATACTAAATACATGAAGAAGCACTACGGTTAGAACCGTAACGTTTATACAATAATGGCTATATGTAGTAATTTGACGGATACACGGGTGAGTCGGTTCAGAAGGGTACTAAGACTTATCAAAAGACTTAGTGATCCAAATTATTAACTTCAGCCAACAAAATATTTGATGCACATATAAACGCAGCAGTTTCTAGGGAATGAAGACCATAAGTCGATTGATTTCGATGCTAATTGAATGGAAAATAATTGGAAAAAGAAGACAATGCAAGTGTGACAGGCTGATAATGAGTGAGGACAATAATGTACTTTTTCTGCTTACTGGGCTAACTAGTCGTCTAAATATGAATATATGTGCTTCCACAAAACAGGTTCATGATATTCTTCCAATCGTGAAGGTACGGTCTAGCACATGTACTTTTCATTCATGCATTTACTAGTCGTGACCCAATATCGCCCTTTTTTTGATCTTGGACAATTGGAATTGTGCTCTCTTCTGAAAATGCAGCCATACATGAAGAGCTATGCTGCGAAATACTGAAACCCTCACGGCTCTCAATCGCTGAAAAATGTTTTATCCTTAAATTGTATGTCTGTGAAATGAAAACAGACATAACTAGACGACTTAAGATACCTGGTGTTCACAAAATCTGTCTTGAAATGTAAATTTAATCTTCTTACACATACTTACGTACAGAAAAAGAGAGGACCCATAGAGTTTCTGAATTTCTTAGCATAGTATGTGGCTGCATTTTAGAAGAGAGGAAAATTAATTAGGCCCATGTAGTATTACAAGAAGTTTCAGGCGCTTCTAAGTCATTAAGAGTTGCAAAGCTGGTTGAGTCACAACAAAAATCCTCATGAAATGGGCTACGAACAAAACTCCTCCAGTCTAAGTCCAATATTGATGACTAAAGACGCTACACCTCAGCCCCTGCTAGCTTGTTTCGTGCTGTTGCATGAAAGGTTCTAGTAGAGCTTCTAGCTACCGAAAATCAGGATGCCATTGCTGCTCAATTTGCATAAACAGTGGCACTTGTTACAAGAATGTTCCAGAGGTAGTAGCTGGAGATGTTTGTAGAAGTGACACGCCAATCTGGACCGACGGAATAGAGCAATGGGGGACTGCAAAACAGTCAAACATCAAGCGCATCCAATCCTTTAAATCAAAAGTCCTGAGAACAATAGTTAATGCTCCTTATGACGTCAGCAACAAAACCCTTCATAACGATCTTAATATACCCTACATCCCTTCCAAGTTCATTAAATTCCATGGTAACCTATCCAACCACCCTAATTCCCTAGTCATTGCACTGCACCACCTATAATCCTCCTCGGAGAGTAAAATGGCAGTGGCCTCGTGACCTGCTATAAATAAGTGACAGGTGGGAGTCCAGGCAATGGCCAGTTTCTCTAATCATGTCCTGAGCGTCTGTGGCTCTCGCGCTCTTGGTCAGCCTCCACTGGCTCTTATCCAGTGACGCGGCTGACGTAGGAGAGTGGGTGACTTCCCAAGACTCTGCTTCCTCCTCCTTCACACGCGAGGGAGGTGACATCCATGGGGACCTGGGGGGCTGTTTGTATATATAGTATGAATGAGCGAGTGAATGAAAATCGTAAATTAGTATGAACGAGATCATGAGAGGATCATGGAGCACAATTACTTATAGCCTAATCAGGCAGATTGTAATTTTATCATAATAAAAATGTGCCACATGCTGGATCATCTGGTGAGCAGGACTGTGATTCCTACATGGACAGCACAGCTATCAGCATCATTTTTGATTGAGTATAAAATTATATATCTTGAAATTTTATATCTCACATAATGGGACTTCAGTGGTTTACAGTTAGTGAAATCCGTTTTAAAGCATCTATTAATGCATCAAACTTGACTTGATTAATTATTTAATATCGATTGTAGATGTGAATCATTTAAGTAAATACGTAAATAAAATTGTTGTCACAAGAACGATACTGACAAGCGATTAGGCTACCACAGAAGTGAATGATAATCCACCGGGACCGCTGGACACCTGATCCCGTCGAAAATAGCCATTTTGTCAACATGATTAACGCAGGCTACGTGGGTTGGATAGACTGCTGACAACCGATACACGCATGAGGAAGCTTATCCGCCTCTGTAAACAGACCCCTCTCCACCAATACCTTGTTTATCACTCAACCAGGTGGAAATTGAAGGTGTTAATTCGACAATAGAATACCACTATTTTTTTTTTGCCAATCCTGCAAGAATCAAAACAATTTGTATAACCGATGTTTATTGGACAAACACTACTTGAAACATAGTTGAAGAAGTTGGACATGATCCAAACAAAAATGTAACGGACAGCAAATAATTTGAAAGGGCACTTTAAACTATACGTACGCCACTCACCTAATTAGTTAGTTCTTATTCTAGTCGTCGTTATATTAATATATAACAGAAAAATATCTGGGGCCATAAATAATAATAACGCACGAATAAATAAATACATATCTATTCAACAGACCCGAAAACTATACATCGGGGGAGAAAATAAAATGATATTGAAATAATAATTAACCTCAAATAAAAAAATGTCATTCAAGAAATGTTTACCTAAATAGAAAAATAAATGTACAATACGCGATCGTCAGAAAAAATAAGAGGGAAAATAAAAGTGATTAAATACATAAATATTTGTGTTTACTCTTTTAAAAAGGATCAGCTATGGGCTCGACAACAGGGCAGTGAAATGGAAGTATTCGTATGCAGTTAAAAAAAATTAAATAATAAGGTTACAATATTGCAAAGATCCTTCATCCTCAAAGCATCTGTCTGAGTAATAAGATAGTATGGGTGTAGGAGGGGTAATATTAATATGGGTATAGCAGGGGGGAGGGTTGGTCATAGCAAGGTTTTAAAAGTACGTATGGATGAAGCGAGCTTTAAAGGAGCGGTCATACGCCACGGTTAAGTGAGAACGGCTCATGTTACTGGTATTACTTACATTATACTTCTGTGCTGAGGATATTATAACACCTGCTATATACATAATATGTGTATTCAATCTCCACAACGAGCTAGTATATCGTTTTGCTAGCGAGCAAGTGACCACACAACAAAATAATCAATTCACATACATAAGAGAATTTTCATACCGCATCATAAAACAATACTTTGCTTCAAATGTGCCTGTAAAAGTTAAAATACACAATAATCACGGCACAGCAGAGATAAGAAGAATTGCGTAAAACTAATCGCCCACAATCTTATAAATTTTAAATTTCTTGTCACGACAGTTTGATGTATAATTTACAAAAATAGTTCACACGAAAATATGGGTTTATCTGAATTAATTAGTTTTAAATGAAATCCTTTGCACATAGATTTGAATCCACTGAGAGTCAGCATACAACTCAAACATGCTTAAGTGTCACGTGCGACGTGATACGATTGCAATATTCACTTCTGGGCATGACCTACTTCTGAATGTTTTTTTAGCTCATTCGTCGGACGTTACGTGGTATCTTACAAGAGTGAAGAAACTATTTTCCTACTCTTTATTAAGTATTTTTCCTATTATATAGCTTTCAACGAAGCTAAAAAGTAAGACGTAGGGAACTTTGGAAAAACAATATTGCTTAAGACAAGAAGAAGAAGAGAGTATAAATGTGTTATCTCGAGTTGTCTCTGAAATGAAAAAGTTACGCTCATTATCCTGCTTCCCCATCCTGTTCGTCCCTGAAATAAATACTGCTTGAGATACAGTGCCAGTTTATCCTAGTTCCGTTCGTTTTATAAAGCAATATAAAAAAAAGTAGTTTGTAGACAAGGAGGTAGAAGTGGCTTCTTAAACGGACACATTCATATTCTCAGGAGGAGGGAGGGAAGCACGAAGAAGAACATCTCAATTCCCTACGTTACGATCATTACGAAATGCAAAAAAAACATGTTGCGAATAGAGACAGCCACCGAACTAGACATCGTCACGCGAACCGATGCTTATCATGCAACCCCGTGAATAAAGTTTTCATCCTATTTATGTTCCTGTTGTTTGAGACTCTTTGTTGGAAGGGATCTAGATTCATCAATTTTATTATATCTAACGATAAGAAGTTTTCCAAAGTTGGAACATAACATTCGGAACAATTAAATCTGTTCCTGTAAATTTCCTGTTATAACAGATTTAGAAAATATTTAACAGTTTTTATTAAGATAAAATTACAATATGCCTTATTAGGCAATAAGTAATTGAGATAAATTATCTCATTCATACCATATTTACAATTCGTCATTCACTCCCTCATTCATACAATATTTACAAACAGCCCAGAGGCCCCCCTAGTCCACATGGTTGTAACCTCCCTCACGTGCGAAGGAGAAAGCGGAGTCTTGGGAAGTCCCCCATGATCCTACGTCAGACGCGTCACTGGATAAGAGCTAGCGGAGGCTGACCAAGAGCGCGAGAGCCTCAGACACTCAGTACATAATTAGAGAAACTGGTCATTGCCAGGACTCCCACTATCAATTAATTAAGGAGGTCACGAGCCCACTGCCGTTTTAGTCTCCGTGGAGGATTATAGGGATGAGTGGTGCAGTGCAATGACTGTGCTAGGGAATGAGGGTGGTTGGATAGGTTACTATAGAATTTTATGAACTTGGAAGGGATGAGTTCAAGAATAAAGGGTATATTCAGACCATTGTGAAGAGTTTTATTGCTGACGTAATAAGGGGCATTTACTATTGTTCTCAGGACTTTTGATTGAAAGGATTGGATGCGCTTGATGTTCAACTTTTTTGCTGTCCCCCATAGCTCTATTCCGTATGTACAGATTGGCTTAAGTATAACTTTGTAAATAAGTAGTTTATTTTCTATTGAGAGATGGGATGACCTTTGAAGTAGTCTGTACAGTTGTCCAAAGCGTCTGTTTAGTTTTTGTCTTTTTAGCCTCGTGTGTTGGTTCCATGTCAGTCTTTTGTCGAGATGGAAACCTAAATATCGTACTGTCTCAGACACAGGGAGAGGAATCGAATTTAAAAAGACTAGCGGACAGGACTTGCGGCTGAGGTTAGGAAATATTAGGTTTCTTTAATAATGCGCTAGATCTATAAAAGAAACACATTTTTATATAATATAACATGGTACCTAAAGAAAAATCTTCAAAAGTATTCTTTGCTTACTCAATTTACCATTGCAATAATAATCATTTACTACGTGTTCCATAATTATGTATGATAATACATAGTATTTTATTTTACTTCATAGTACTTATTATATACAAAAAAGAATTAAAATCAAAAATAAATATACGAACCAACATTCATCATAAATTAGAAACATATTATATTAAGTAATTTGTATATTTCCTTAAAACATTAAGCAAGTATTGACACATGAAAGGTAAATATATGATACAATATTAATGATAACGTTGGTATTCCTGGATAACTACTACAAATTAAACCAGCTTCAAACGTCATTGTTTTTTATCTCTGGACTGTAGCTCAGCAAAAGAAATTATGTCGATAAAAGTCCTGCAAGTATTTAAGGAGTGAGTCAACTCTATTTGCGGGGTGAGTTTCTTGTCGTGGTAGTATCGATTTTATCAGCTTGTTCCCAGGTCCGTCGATTAGTGTACAGTTGTCAAGTGTGTGGTCGCAGTATCGTATCGTTTAGAGGCATTTACAGCAAAACTAGACAAGAAATATTTAGTTGGCCTTTTCACGGCACTTTGAAGATACTGAATATTAACATAACTCCGTGAGATGGAAGTTTAAGGTAAGTACTCATTTCTACTTCTACTTAAATTCCTTTATTGTGCTATAATTACAATCTGCCTTTTATAAGGCAATAAGTAATTAAGATAAATGCTCTCATTCATACCATATTTACAGTTCATCATTCACTCGCTCATTCATACAATATCTTAAATAACTTACTTATTTCTAAACAGTACAAAGGAACAGTATAGATCTGGTGGACATGGAGATCGCAAAAAAAAAACTTGGTAGGGCAGGTAATTAAAAACTTGTTGAAAAGTACACATACAATGAAGACATTAGAGCATGTTCGATCAATATACTATTCAAACAATTACCCAATAATGCAATAGTCCATTTAATCGAAATTAACAACAAATCTTCAGGGTATCTCATTATTTTCCACAACACTGGAAATACACAAAGATAATAGTCATACCAAAACTTGTCAAAGGTTGAAAGATCAAATCTCTATTCAATCAATTTATTGTCAATCTAATATTAGAATTGGTAAATTATATAAAAATAAAACATTCGAGTAAATCAAAATACATAAAAGCTTCAAAAAAATGGTTAAGGAAAAAACACTTTAGACTTACAATCGATCACTAAATGGCTGATAAACTAGCTAGAGCTGTAAATGCTGTCACAATAATTTCAGTATTAAATAACAAACTGGTAAGTCACTTGCCAATATGGAAAAACGTTCAAATTTTTTTGTTCCACCTGTGAAATTTTATATTTTGTACTTACCCCCTTTTCAACAACAACTGTTGGCAATTGTTAAAATAGAATATAAGAATATACAATAGTATTAGTGGCCTAATGTAACCCTGATGTTTATTTAGACTATAATCTCACTTTCACATCACATATAAATCATGTATGATTATATGGTTCTCTATCCTTAATCAGGAACTTGTGTTGTTTTGATTAAAATTGAAGAAAAAACATCATCATCATAAAAGTAAAATTTTAAAGTCTATCCTTTTCCTGTTTATTATTAGAAGTTCTACGTTTCATACCTAAATTAAACTACTAATTAACAGTTTGTTAGTAAAGGCCGCATAATTTTCGCAACGCTTGGTTGGAGATTAATCAGTCAAAACAATAACAATGCACTCCAAATAATTTAAAATAAATTTCTAAGAATAATAGATGGCAAACCTACTTACAACAGAATATTTAAATTGCACTAAGTACCCAAACCTGATTCATTCTAAATTTTTTAACGGCAAATTTATAGAAATAATATATGCATAGCAAGAATACATTACATAAAAATACTGGTAACATACATAAATTCAAAAACATTAGGGCTTAGGATAAAATATGAAATGAAGAAATGTTTTTCCACTAGGATCTAGTTTTTAATAATTTCTACTAATTTTAATAGTTTTAAGTTTATTTTTTTATGATTTTTATGTTTAGTTTTCCTACATTAAAATTTATTTGAACTTCAATAAGACTTTATACATAATCAAGGTTAATGGTTTTAGTCTTCTTTTTTTTAGACTATAAGTATTGCAGGTTTTCTATTTCGTAAACATGGACAAAGATATATTGAGTTTGATTTGATACCAACTATTGAAGATACCATTTTTTTTTGATATTACTGAGAACTCAAGACATCAAAAAAGGCGGATACACAAATAATTTACATTTCAAATCGCTCTGAAATACACAGTCAAGTCTGTCCCCAACCTGTTTATTTGTCTTCCGGTTATTAAACATCCGGTTTGAGAAAAAGAGGTCGCTTAGATCTCGACTCAACACCAGTTATACTTCTGCTAAAGCTCAAACAGCGAACAGAACTGGTTGTAAGCCCACAGGAAATTACCCGAATAAATCTGTCCATCGGCAGATACGCGGTTGTCTTTGAAATGGGAAAAGCACGTTGAGCACACCAAGGCTTGAAGAGCTGTCTGTGATGTTGAAGTTGTTTCTATGCTGAACTTGGGATGAACCACTGCTATTTGACGCAAGTCAAATTCTAACTATTCAAATAAACTCCATTGACATGGTTTTGTATCCAGATACAAAACCATGTCAATGGAGTTTAATCTATGCGTTTGGTTGCTATATTGACTTCTTACAGCACATTTAATGGAAAGCATAAGTATGAAATAAGTATTTAACCCCGGTTGTCTGATAAAAATATGAATTATGTAATATAAAAATAAACAATATCTTATAAGAAACGTCAAACGCTTAGGTTGTTAATAAAAAACTTAGAGAGAGAGGAAGCTCCCCTGGGTATTATAAGCGTTGGAAGCTTACGTGGATAAAGAAAATAAATTACACAAAAAAGTGTACAGAAAAAAGTACACACAAGTAAAATAAATATAACATTAAACAAATTAAATATGCAATATATGTCCTCGTGAGCACAAGTGAAGCTAACTGGACAACTGCAACCTGCATAAATGTGTAATATGTACTGTGACTCTAAAAGGAAGTGGTTATGAGGGTAATTAGGAATTACCCTCGGTACTCGCTATTCGCACCAAGGGTTCTTCATTTGGTCTGACCACAAACTCAAAAGACGCCTTGACCACAATGTGTGAATACCGACGAGGGTTAACTTGGAAACCATGACCACAAGGCAAATACTAACATGTCGACCACGACTTTGTACAAGTGTGTACCAATCGAGTTGTGCTGCAAAGTTCGCAACAGACTAACTCTTGGCACCACGATACGGAAGAGAAATGTCCAGGCTACGCTGTGGTACCACACTTATCTACCCCTATAAGGATAGAGGAAAAATCATTTATAAATATTTGTCTCCTAAACACCCAATACCGAACAGTAACTATTCATGGGGTCCGAAGAGCTGCTTTTTTTGCAGCTAGGCATCTGATGAAGCCAGTATTAGGGTGGGGGAAAATCATGCTGCTTTTATTGTGTCGGTCTTTTATTAATTAGGTTTCAAGGAGTCATTTAGACCACCGGAAAATTGAAAATGTCAGCTAATTGCTGTCAGTTTTTACTCCTCGATAAACTACTTAATCTTTTGAGGCTTGCAAATAAAAAGTTGCACTATACCATTGGTTCAAATTTATGTTGTTCACTACTTTACTACTTAGCTGTAATACTAATTCTATTAATGAATTAAATGTAATAGCTATTTTTTATCATGTTTGATAAGGTATCGATCGTGATCTCGGTGTCATGGCTATGGCATATGTGTTGTTGCTTAAGTAGACAGTAACTGATAGTAAAATACACTGACATCGTTTTCTTGGCCTTTTTTTTTGACACCTTTGTTTCAGTAATGCATGGCCCACTTGCCTTGATGTGGCCACATGGCCTTTCGATTGATTCTGTTATTATTCTCTCATAGCTTAGTAAATGTTAGCTTTGTGATTTTGTTTTTTTCAATTTTAATAACAACAACGCCATTTCTTAGCAGTCTGAAAGGTGCATTTGTGGGATTGCTTCGACTCAGAGAGAAATCTACTTTCTGAAAGGGAAAGAAAACGGTGCACCCCTCACAATAGCGCTGATGGGGGTGTAACGTGCCGTCATTGTGTTCTCGTTAGATGCCTTGCATGTGCACTGCTTTCTTATGGCTTCTATAAATGCCTGGGATTTTAAAACAAGGATTCTATATTTCAGAAGATTATAGCAGCCTGAATTAAATACTTAATATATTATTTTCTTTAATTAAATTATATCCTTCTGAAATTAAATATTGTCAGCTCATTCTTTATTTTGTAAAATTACAATTTGACTATACAGCATTAATACATGATTTAAGAGCTCATTCATACGGCACATTGTACACAATGTGTACAAACAAATTCTGCCCATTCTCTAAAACCGTTTCGTTATGCGGCAAAGAACAGAGAGAGGTCAAAGAAGCCGCAAACACTCATATCCCAGGTCATTGACTTGATATTTCACTAAACGCACTGTTAAGGGCAAAATTAATTTTAACTCTTCACCTGTCCATTTTTTATTTCTAATCAAAAAATGTGTCATTCTGCCATGGGGTATTCATGTTTCTCATTTATTCCATATCCACATCACTTTCTCATCCCTGAAAAGTGCTTTAAAATGTATTTATAGGGTTTGATAGTTACAATGGTTCTATTGTTCTATTTATGTATCTAGCTTTTTAAAGCTATATAATGGTCAATCTCGAACTGAGCGTTCTCTGTTGGAAAGTTTTATAACCTCAGCGTAAGATGATTAAGCCTAATAAATACCTTTAAGCGTACTATTTAACTATGCACAAATAATATAAGTTAGTAAGCACAAAAATAAAAATTCATGTTAATCATTTGAATTTACTGTTTTTTGATTGATTTACTGTCATTGCCTGTTTGAAATATTTTGCTTTTCATATCAAGATATATATATATATTGAAACCTACCTCATTTTCTACCATTTTATTTTCTAATTTATTAGATCAATTGACCTTAACTAATTTGGTAGATCCGTCATGAGATCTTTAATTCAACTTGTTTTTATGTCTTCGACATAGGAAATTATCCCGATTGAATCGCCCGATCTCAAGGCTAATGTTATAGTTATTAATAAATTGAGAAACTGGGAATTGTGAAATATATACAAGTAAAATGGTTATAACAAATACTTATAATTATATAGAATGCTGACATAGATTATATAAAAAATATTCAATTCCTTTGTACAAGGATAGTTACTATTAATTAGTTATATAAAAAAATGAAAATTTGAGCTCAATCTCTTTTTAATGGATCCATAATAAAAAAAATATCTATATCACCCAATCGATGATATCCGTGTAACCTTCTTCTTCTTCTTCTTCCTTTTCTTCTTCTTCTCCTCTGCTTGTGTTGATGACCGTCAACGGAACGGGAGCTTGCTCTGCTTTGCTCTCAGGCTCTTGGCTAAGACTGACTAAAACTCGCCCTTCGTCTCATCCCCACTCCTAAGATCATAAGGGCAGATGCTGGACAAAGTGGGAGGGTGGCTGGTCATGATATTCTCAAATATCATGAATGTTACAATTGCCTTCCCTTATAAATAAAAAAAAATTTATGAAAATTTTTTTTTTTTAAGTGGATCCACAATATTATGTTGCTGCGTTCGGTTTGTTGAATTGGTTGTTTATAACGGGTGTTGAAATTTTACAAAGTTTATAGTAATAATAGTTCAAATTTTGCAAGGTTTTAAATTGCTTGAAAAGCGTACAAGTTGTTTTAAATTTTTTTTTTTTTTTACTTAACTAAATTATTATGCTAATTAGTATGGATTAGTTCGAAGGTACATTGTTTTATGGATCATAACGCGATTTGGAAAACATTTGTTGAAAAGACGGTTGAGTGTGATTAGTAATACATATTGGTTTTTAATTAAAATACTAGACAATTCTACTGGTAATTAGTAACAATAGAGAAAAATTGTTGAGTGTGTGTGTGTGATTTGAATATTTTACCTGAGTGAAAAGATAGTGTTTATAAAAAAATTATAAATGTTACGAAAAGATAGGGAGGTCGTTGTCGTGTATAAAATTGTATGAGCTCATTTTATTTCCTTGCTATAAAATTAATTATAATGGACTTAAGCATTCAAAGAATATTTATGATCTGTTTTATAGATTAAGTGATAATGAAAGCAAAAACTTCACTTGCTGATAATTCCATAGACTTTACTAGGGTCAATACTTCTAATAATAGTTTTGTTTTTGTTTGTATAAACTTCTAAAGTTTATGTGTCATCCGATCAGTATTATTTTCATTTAATAATGAAAATAATAAAAGAAAACTATAATTTTTTTTTTTTTTTGAAGTCATATTGTATCGAACAAAAAACATCCCTGTAATTATTTTTAAATGCCTTCCATTCATTAATTTTAATGTTGTTCAAATCAAACACGCAAAAAGGAATTTCATCAAGATGAGCTGGAATTTGAGATTCCAATTTCTTCATATCCAAAACTTTATTTTGAATTATTTTTAAATTTTTCACGTTATCGCTGGTTGTCTGCTGATGCTCTGTAATTTGATCTTTCAACGAAATCACTTCTCCTTTCTTGATATTCGCTGTATCTTCTAACTCTGAAAATTTATTTTCCAACAAACTCATATTATTCTCATCGTCAAGCTTTATTAGATCATGTTGACGTGAGGTACACTCATCATTGTTATCCGCAATCTTCTGTTCATCCTCCAATGACGTCATTTTCTCTTCATTATCCTTAATTGAATATAAGCTAAGATCTGTCTGACAATCAGCATCAACTAGTTGTGACTTTGTTAAATTTATTTTTTCATGATCTGTCGTATTTTTCAATAGAATGATTTCTTCTTTTAATTTTGAATTTACATTATTATTTACTTGGAGTGTTCTCTCCTCACAAATTCGCAATTGTCTATCTAATTCATAGTTTACATCCGTGTAACCTTGTTCGAATTTAGCCGATCTTCCCGATTTTATTTCTTCCCTTAATTGATCAAACTTCCCGATCAACTCTTTTTGTTCTTTAATTGCGTTAAATTGACTGTTTAATTGGGCAAGGATTAGTTGTAACAACTTGGCATGATTTATCGTGGGTTCGGGGTCGGGGGCTGAGGGGTCTCCTTTAGAGGCTGGGTTTGACCCAACCCCTGTACCTGATGAGTCTGACCCGCACATGTTTGTGTTCGTCATTGTGTAACAAATGTTAAATTAGAAGAAAAATATAATATGTTGGTAAATAGTTCTAGTTATTATTCTAACATGCAATACCTCACAATTCCTTTGGTTTCTTTAGAATTTTTGAAGTTAATCCCGGAACGGCCCCCATTGAAACCTACCTCATTTTCTACCATTTTATTTTCTAATTTATTAGATCAATTGACCTTAACTAATTTGGTAGGTCCGTCATGAGATCTTTAATTCAACTTGTTTTTATGTCTTCGACATAGGAAATTATCCCGATTGAATCGCCCGATCTCAAGGCTAATGTTATAGTTATTAATAAATTGAGAAACTGGGAATTGTGAAATATATACAAGTAAAATGGTTATAACAAATACTTATAATTATATAGAATGCTGACATAGATTATATAAAAAAATATTCAATTCCTTTGTACAAGGATAGTTACTATTAATTAGTTATATAAAAAAATGAAAATTTGAGCTCAATCTCTTTTTAATGGATCCATAATAAAAAAAATATCTATATCACCCAATCGATGATATCCGTGTAACCTTCTTCTTCTTCTTCTTCCTTTTCTTCTTCTTCTCCTCTGCTTGTGTTGATGACCGTCAACGGAACGGGAGCTTGCTCTGCTTTGCTCTCAGGCTCTTGGCTAAGACTGACTAAAACTCGCCCTTCGTCTCATCCCCACTCCTAAGATCATAAGGGCAGATGCTGGACAAAGTGGGAGGGTGGCTGGTCATGATATTCTCAAATATCATGAATGTTACAATATATATATATATATATATATATATATATATATATATATATAAGTTAAGTCCAGGCGCCACTAGTGCCCAGCCTTAATCCCCAAACATATCTTATCTGTATATGTTTACAGGTAATACCTATAGATAGAGGTATCTTGGTCTAAATAAAGCAGTCTTGTTATAACGTTCTACGTGTTCTTATTACCAACCTTTCTTAGCTTGTAATTCAATAAACATTAACTGGTGCCGAAACCCGGGAACCGTGGAGAAAGAGAGTTATCCAGTGCGAGCGTAATTTTTTTTGTTTTTTTTTTCTTCTATACGCGAAAGAGAGAAGATGACTGAAGGAGGAGTTTTGAGACAGCCCGTCTTGAATCTCGTAGAGGGAGCAGATATTAGAAGAGTGGGAACTATGCCAGAAGTTCATGCCACGGCGCTCGCGCTGATGAGGGTAAAAGCGATGAATACCCAGGATCTGAGGAAGCCTGTTGCGGAGCTGGAGAGATTCACTGGGGAACTGGGTGAGCTGAACCATTTCCTAAAAGGAGGAGACCGTCTCACAGCTTTAATTGGAGCTAAAGCAGAAGAAAATTTAATAGATCCCAGAGACGCGGAATCGTTGAAGGCGGCCCTGATATGTCGGGTCAAGAGAAGTATACTGAATCAAATTCAGGCAGATGAAGAAACCCCGTGGGAATTAATTAAGATGAGATTGAAGAAGGCGTACGGAGGAGGACGATGGACTCCCGAGGAGGACATATTCCAAATGTTTAGGGAGACAAAGTCCCCAAGACAAAGTAACGGGCAATATGCTGCGGGGTTAGTAGTCCGTTTCAATAAGATAACGGAGAAGATGAGAGAGTCGATTAGCGTAGAAGAGGTGGAGGGTAGAATGGGATTCTTATCCACAATTCTAAAAGTGCAACTGGCCAAGGAGACAGGAAGAAAGGAAGGATTCTCTGATGAGCGCTCGTTCTCGGAGTGTGCACAATCAATGATCGACACTAGTGCCAAGGAGGAAGAAGTGAGGGTGCAAGACGTCGACAATGAGTGGAGCCGAGTTGCATACAAAAGAACCCGGACCCTGAAACCAACCTGGAGACCAGAAACGTCCGTTATTGGCAGAGACAAGGGAACGACAGGAGAAAGAAGATTTAGAGGAACGAGACCGAGGTATGCCCCGCCCAGGGAAGAAAGAAAATGCCACGGATGTAGGAAGGCAGGACATTTAGTGGCACAGTGTCCTCGAACAAAATGTTTTGAGTGTGGCGAGGAAGGACACATCGCGAGGCATTGCCCGTATATCTTCCGGAGGAGAGAATACCAACGACCAGAACCAATGGAGGTAAACACTCAAGAAGTAAGAGAGAGACGGAGCATGACACATGGGGAGAGTGGATCATCAGAAGATGAGTCATCAGGGACTTCGGGAACTGAAGGAGAAGAAGCGAGGCGCAGCAGAAACAGGAGACAGACAGGGCAGAAGGTCGAGTCACGTAGATGGGAGCAACGTGATGAAGCCTGAGGAGCGTGTTGGCAGAGAGGCGACCGCATCCTGAGATGTAATGCAATTCGGGAGAGGATGTTTGCGTTGCCAATAATTAGGGTCAAAGGAGGAGAGATGTGTCTGGTGGACACGGGAAGCACCAACACCATCATGTCCCGCGGAGCGCTGGAGAGGCTGTATGGCGGAGAGAGGGCACTCTAGATTCAGGTATGTAATTGTAGTTTAATCACCCTGGGAGGCCCTTGCGAGGTAGTGGGAGAGTTAGTCATAGGGCTAAATAGGTGGGCGAAGAAAGGGGGAGATCTAAAGATACATATCGTAGGAAACATGCCGCGGGAGTACCAGGTGATAGTTGGGTGCGACATGTTGGGGAAGGTAGGCGCGCGTGTGGAGAATATCGGGGAAAAATGGAACATTAAGTTGGGGAAAGTGGAATATAAATGTCAAGGGACTATATGGGACGGAAGAGCGCGGATAGGGGCGGTCAATAAAATAGAGGGCTGGAGGGAAGGCCTACAGAGGGAGTTTGAGGATATTTTTTACGTAGAGGGAGACACGCTAGGAGCGACTGGGAAGACGGTCCACGAGATCCAGTTAAAGAAAGAACGCGTCACATACGTGAAAGAGAGACGATATCCGCAGGCACTACGTAGGCATATTAGAGAGGAGCTAGAGAGTCTCAAACGGCAAGGGATTATAATTGATAGCACTTCGCCATATAACAGTCCTCTATGGGCAGTGAGGAAGAAAAATAGACCTGGGGACGAGACGGAGAAATACAGGGTAGTTATCGATTATCGGAAGTTAAACGAGAACACGACGGACGAGAAGTATCCTATTCCCCGATTTGAGGACATATTAGACAGATTGAACAGTGCGACAATATTTAGTACCCTAGATCTAAAGGCAGGCTATCACCAGATCAAGATGAGTGTGAACGACCAAGACAAAACGGCCTTTACATTTGAGAGGGGGCATTATCAATTTACCAGGATGCCATTTGGACTGAAAAACGCCCCGATTACCTTTCAACGCCTAATGGATGAATTTTTGAGGGGAATAGACGAAGCGGTATGCCAGGTCTACATGGACGATCTGTTAGTTTTCAGCAGAACGGAGGCAGAGCACGTTGAGCACCTAAGAAGTGTATTTCAAAGAGTCCGCGAATTTGGATTAAAATTGTCCATGGAGAAGTCTCTGTTGGGGAAGAAAAAAATCAATTTTTTGGGCCACACCATCTCACAGGAGGGGGTTAAGCCAGACTCTACGAAGGTCGAGGCGATTAGAAGGATGGTGGTGCCCACAGATGTAAAGGGGATCCGTCGACTTCTGGGGACGCTTAATTATTACAGAAGATTTGTGCCGGACATGGCGGCATACCTGGTGCCTATTAATAATTTACTGCGAAAGGGAGCGAGGGTGGTAATTACCCCAATCATGGAGCAGAACATCCGGAAATGTATGTCTAGCTTACAAGAGGAACCAATATTAGCATTTCCCGATTTCCAACATCCCTTCACAATCACCACTGATGCCAGCGAATACGCACTGGGGGCAGTGTTGTCACAGGAGAGAGACGGTGGGGAGCGCCCGGTGGCGTACGCTAGTCGACGGCTCACAGAAACGGAAGCGCGGTATAGTGCTCTAGAGAGAGAGCTCCTAGGTATCGTCTGGGCTATAGACCATTTCCGCCCATATGTCTTCGGCAGAAAATTCCGTGTTCACACCGACCACAGACCCCTACAATGGGTAGGAAAGTTAAAGGAGTCCTCGGCGCGGGTCACGAGGTGGAAAGAGTTTTTGTCCCAGTACAATATGGAGATCATATATAAACCCGGGAAAGAGAACGTAGTGGCAGACTGGCTGTCCAGAGCCATTACTGTGAATGCATTGGAAGAAGGGGAACCATCCGGGGAAAACCAACAGTTTCTCCGGGAATGGACACCCGGGGAGGATGGAAGCCTCGGTACGCGAGGAGATAGCGAAGGTGAGGAAACCCTTGAAGAGGAAGGTTCCGCCGCCGAAAGACCTGTTGAAATGGAAGTAACAGAAGGGATCGTGAACGACAAAAGACGGCAGATAATTTGGAAATCCAAGACCTCAGGGCGGCTGCAGATCGCATATGACAGTTATGGGAGAAGTAAAATCGCGACGATTTGGTCGCCACCAGGGGTTAGGAACGACCAAATTTGCCGTGCATTGAAAGATGCCTCGGAACCCGGAAAGACCCATCATGTATTTGTAGGGAATGCCACTATTTGGGAGAAAATTCGTAGACTCTGGCGAACGGAACAACTTGGAGTGGATAGGATATTTATCCGGTGCACGTCGATGGCGGAGACACTCAAAGACAGAGAACAGCAGCTGGAAGTGACGCTGGCCTATCACCAAGGAAAAACGATTCACCGTGGAGTTCAGGAAACGTTGCAAGCGTTGCGGCGGAGGTACTTTTGGTGGGGAATGAAAAAGAGCATACAAGAAATGATAGGGGCATGTGCAGTTTGTCTCACTACGAAGTATGACAGACATCCGCCACGGGGGCGACAAGAAGAATCGCCCACCGCCGAGACACCGTTGAGTGACTTACAAGTGGATACCTTCACTTGGAGGGGGTATAAGTGGGTTACCACAATCGACAGCTTTAGCAAAGTGGCCATGGCGCACCCGGTGCAAGATCGGTCATCAGACGCGGTAATGCTGGCATTAAATACCTGGTTCCAGTTTTACGGAGTACCAGACCGGATCTCGTCGGATGGGGGCAGAGAATTTGACAATGCCAACATCCGAAAAGAAATGAAGACTCTCGATGTCTCTTGGCATCTTAATACCCCAGGGCACCCTAAGAGTAGAGGAGGGATAGAAAGATTGCACAGCACCCTGAGTGACCACCTGCGGGTATATCACGCGGAAAAGGGTCTGCCGGCAAATGAGGCAATGCCGAAGGCGGTGGCCGCTAACAATCATCTGATCCACACCGCGACGGGGTTCTCCCCGTTCGAGATCCTCTTTGGGCTGCGCGAAAGACGGAGAAATGGGGCAGAGACGGTAGCAGACAAGGGAATGGCGGAGAAAATGGCGAGTAATACTGTCGGTTTGAGGAAAATATGCGACAAAGTGTGAGACGAGTGGAACGGGAAAACCTCAAAGTCCGGGATCGAATGGGGGAACTTAAAGTAGGGACTATCGTCTATAAAAAACTAGGGTCAAATAGGAGCAAAGAGCTGGTGCGATATGAGGGCCCATTTAAAGTGGTCGTGATTAGGGAACACAACGTCGTGACAATTGAGAGTATACGACACCCTAAGAAGCGGCGAAATGTCCACATAGAACAGTTAAAGCTTCCACCAGGGGGGGAGGTTGTAGATCAGGAATGAGCTGGAGTGTCCTCGCAGCATACACGCGAGGAACATTGTAAATAGTTATAGTTATGTGATTTTTCCCACAGAAGTATTGTTTTTTTTTTAAAAGTCAAAGTTTTCTTTTATGTTTTTTGTTTACAAGTGACAGTTGGTTTTTACGTTTTATAGGATTAGATGTGAGGGATTACAGGCTGTGTACGGGCGGGGCTGGCCTTTGCTCCTTTGTAACATTAGCGGAGCATTATTTGAATGGACTAAGACGTCCGAGTGTTGGACTTCAAAGTTTGCGAATGGGTGTTCATAAACTGGTGGGGGGGAGTTAAGTCCAGGCGCCGCTAGTGCCCAGCCTTAATCCCCAAACATATCTTATATGTATATGTTTACAGGTAATACCTATAGATAGAGGTATCTTGGTCTAAATAAAGCAGTCTTGTTATAACGTTCTACGTGTTCTTATTACCAACCTTTCTTAGCTTGTAATTCAATAAACATTAACTTATATATTGATCTATATCTTTATTCTGCTAAAATTACAATCTGCCTAATTAGGCAATAAGTAATGGTGATAAATGTTCTCATTTATACCATATTTACAATTTTCATTCACTCACTCATTCATACAGTATTTACAAACAGTCCAGAGGCCTCTCAAATCCACATGGACCTCAAGATAACAGCTAACATATCACTTTTTTGACTTCACCCACAAGTCAGTATTTTAACGAATCTATCCATGAGGAAGACAATTGGCTAGACACCTACATCCTACTATGGGAAAAGAAGAGATACCTTCGAATGATGCATCCCAGCCAATGCTACAACAAAACACGTCCCTGGTTTGTAATATCATACCTATAACCATAACTACAACACTTGGAGCACCCAAGGTGGCCGAATTAACATCTAAATGGGAAGGAGGTTGGGTTGAGACATCTAAATTACAGTGCAAGCCTATACCAGTCTGGAAATTATAATAAACGGATTAAGACCTCGTGCGAATTGCCTCAAGCGCTTATTAGTTATTAGTCAATGTACTGGTGACACATTATACAGCACAATAATAATTACAGGTCTCACTCACCTGTAGTGCATCTTTTCAATAAAATGTTTCGTGCCTCTTATACATGAGTTTTTGATTTATTTACACTCCATGTTCATGTTCAGAAACGATGAAATTCTTATTTAAAAGGTAAGTTACCTTAATATTGGTTTTCATATGAATTCAAAGGAAACTCATTGAGCACATATCTAAGCCACATAGTAACAATAGACAAAATCCAAGGTGGACCAGCAAATGCTAAACCGAAGGGTTGCAAAAATGGTTTAAGGCACATTCCTCTTAATTTACAGATATCATATAATAAGGAATAATGTGGCTTAATTCAACACAGGAACTGAACTATAGTTTCGTACAAAACATGATCTTTGAGACTAACGACCAAAAGGAGAGTTAATTAGAGATACCACTTTTTAACCATTATTTTTTTAGCATTTGCCAAAGAATGAATTATTAATAGAATCACTTAATTATATTTTTTTTAGCATAATTTAGGTAACGTGTTATACTCAAAAACTACCACCGTGCTTCACACTAGCTCGGAAAGAATGAGACAACTTCTACTACTAGGAAATTGCAATATGTTAAATTTTTCTTGGTTGGTTGGTTTTTTTTTTTAGCTACCTTGTTTGTAAATATAACAATACACATTTCTTTGGCATTATAAGTGACAAATTTAACGTTGACAAACTATGCTAAATTAATGATATCGTAAATAACCTCGTGGTTTAAATGGTGACTAAGAGTCCCCACTTATATTTCCAATTTTTATGTTTTACGTTATGAGTAATTTTCGAAACACATGATGATTTTTGGAAAGAAGAGAAAACTTCATGCTCCATGAAGACGTCAAAATTAAATCATCTTTTATTACAAGGAATAATTAAGAGTTGTAGAAAATTTAGCTAGAGGTTCAATGAAATATTTTAGGCCTAAACTTGTACGAATCACGGAGAGCAACCTTGTGAAATTGGATTAGTGCTAAATTTTTTCACATGGGCCCATCCCCCACCTTTTTTTTCTCTACGAATGGAAATTTTACCCATTCATGCAATTACAAAGAATTAAAAGAATACAAAGTTAAAAATAGAATCTATCCCTGTTTTTTCCTATAACATTTGTTTTTAAATACCATTTGAAGGAAACACAATATTAAGATGGGACTATGTTTTTGGGATAATACTCCAGTAATATAATTCTTTGACACCAAAAAAGATCGAATAAAACATTCCTATAATAGTAATTTTATTTAACAAGATTAAGTTTTTGATTATGCGGTGATTTAGTTTAATTGATTCAGTAAATAATTACTCGTTACCAAGCGTAGGTTTAAAATTAAATACGGCAGTGTATACTAGATATGAACACATTGGAGAGCATATTTTTTGAAATTGTCTTCTCACTTTCTTTAATATAGCTACCTTTTTTTAAGATAGCAACCTAGGCAGACACATGACGTTCGGCACACATCTGCAGAAGAAGTTGAAAAGAGTACGTAGGACTTACTACTCTCTCCAGCATCTCATCACAAGCCCGGCTATATCCTTTGGTTAAAACTGTTAATATGTAAGAGCGTCCTGAGGCCAGCTCTACTGTTTGGGACACCACTCCTCCGATTCCTACACACTAGCACCATAACTCGACTCCAGAGCTTCCAGAACAACATCCTGCGTATGGCACTATGGCATACCCCTTTTCGTGATATGAAGTTCGAGGTCCCAACTATCAGTGAAGCTATCCAAAGAAGACACATCAAGTTCTTTGACTCGATGAAACATAGCCAAAACCCTCTATTCCGAGACATGGCACCCCCACCGCTACCGGCAAAATGGCAACTCTCAAGATCTGGTAAAGCAGACCAAATGGTGGACATCACGGCGCTTGGCCCACCAACAACAAGGCACCCAACACTGCTATCCAACTAAATAAGACTGCACTACATGCCTAGAGATACTGTAGGCCCAGCCAATAGTGGACTCTCACCACTGTACCGCAACTATCAACCTCTACCGAGGCTTCCCACACTCCTTAATTCCCTCACACCACCTTCAAGCAGGTACTCCTAGTACAAGGATCCGCTCGACCCAAATATTCCTTTATTTTTCCCTCATCCTTAATCTTATAATTAGAGAGCTAAGAAAAAAAAAAAATTCATGAGAAAGTTAACGAATTATCTGCTGACATTTTTTTAGTAATGATCGCTCTATCTAATCTTTTAGCTTCAAGAATATTGTTAAGAGGTATAAAGTTAGTTGAGTTTGCGAATTAAATTTATTTCAATGATATTCTAATAATATAAAATCACAATACACCACAAAAAAAAGCTGTATATAATTCCATTTCGGAAGAGCTTTCCAGATATGATACACGGCCTGTATAATAAAGCAGTATTTGAAAAAGCCACCAGCTTGAATATGAGTCATTACCATACGCATTGTCTTTATTCGGCCGTCAGCTTTGATTAAAAGCTGGGCCGAGCTGGATCATTTATACACAGCTATTTTGAGTTACTAAATGTAGTATTTTTTTGGTGATAAAAATAATATAATCACTTACGATAGTAAAGTCGTTGATAGTGTTTCACCTAATCATATTTACCCTCAAAACGTTTATGACAACCAGATGCTAAAACTAATTCCAGTAATTATAATTAATAAAACGACAAATCTAGAATAAAAGTGAACTATTACTTGATAATTATTATCTATAGAATTATTACGCTGGCAGGGTCAGACCTCAAACCCGACACCTGTTCAATACCAACAGAACATACTTGCACGAGTGGTTGACCTTTTCAATATGAATTATCTTTTGGCAAACTCATAAATATACCACACCATGGACGCAGGATTTTGAGTCCCGGGTAATAATTAGTAATTGTCGAGGGATACTTGCCACAATGAAAATGGCTATGTGCGAATTATTAATTTTTTGGTAGGCAAAACGTTTATTTTCGAAAATTTTCGAAAATTGAATTGGAAGGACGAAGGTAAGTGCAACTTATTGATACCGATTCACTGTAAAACATAAAGTTATTCCACGCTGTATCTTTGACATGATGAGGGTAACATTGGGACTACTTCAAAGCCAACCACCCTTATTTATAGGATGTAGTTAACTTTAGGTTTATTTATCTGACGGTATTTACAGCTTTGAAGAGAATATAAGTCGTTAAGAGGTTAGGTTTGGGCGTAAATATCCAGGCCAATTAATCTGAGAAGAGTGGCCTTAAAAGTCGGTACGTCTAAATCTGTTTTATTTTATCGATACATCTTAACAGAATAAGCTAAATTAGTTAATTTCATGACAATCAAATTACGATTACTATTGTTGGTGTTCGTTTATTTGAATAAACATAAGACCTAATTATTTTTTTCTACCCATAGCTATTAGAGCTATGTTCGAAGAACTGATTTGAAGAACACATTTTTAAAATGAGAGAGCTTCACCCTTCTTGTTTGTTACCTGAATCCAATATTTTTCTAGTTTCTATGAAATCACCGGGCGGATACAATATGTTTATATGAGGGAAAACGATACTCAGTCACGCCAAACCCTCAAAATGGACACTAAACTGCTCTTAACATATTTGGATCACTCGGAAATTTTCGGAAAAGGACGCTTCCATTACATTTTTCATCCTAATATGCGTAAGTTTTCATTGGTGATAAGGGCCCGTTAACTTTCATACAATGAGACATCAGATTCGAAGAGGTGGTATAATTCAGATTTTAAATAACAATGTCCTCTATACAAACGTATTAACAAGTGGTTTCAACAGCCCATATGTTGAGGTGCTTCACAGTAATTAGTTTGTCTTGAGGTTTGCTTGGACAAGATAGTTACAACAGGGAACTTGCTAAACATGATTTAGATTTACCAACATCAAATGTTCAAAATGCTGTGGGCTGAAGGAAAAAGATAATGGTTCATTAGTCTCCAAAATTATCTTATGATTTATATTGCATTTGCGGGCTGTTTCATCATCTGTCATTTTCAACGACTTAGGTCCAGCCTACCGGGAATAAATCTGTTAAAGACGCTTCAGGTTTATCAAAAAATATTACACAAAATACTTTATTACACACATATACGTGGAACAAATCATGTCTCGAGAATTCTTCAAATTAATCAAAAAAATAGAGCCATGTTTTCAAGGTTCAAGTGAGAACTGGATCATAAATGTTCCCAAACTTTGGGACGAACCGCACTATCATGTCATTGTATTTCCCAAATGTCAATAGTCATTAAGGGTCAGTATTGCCCATTAAAAAAACAGCACTCTCTTTTCTCATATTTTTGGGTAACAGTATTTCTGAACATTTTGAACAAAGTCGTTCTGGCACTCACCATGACATTCGTATCCGTATAAAGGATTTTTCTAGTGTAGTGGATGAAATTCTGTACCTTTTCAACCTTCTATCCCCAATATAAATACAATAAATTTTTAATATTTAATATTAGGTACGTATGAAACGTTACACAGGTGGTCGGAAAAGTTTCCGACCTCAACATGAAGATGATAATAAAATAAATAAAAGCTTTGTTAGGTCGGAAATCGTAAGCAGGCTCTTGGTAAATTGAAAACCTTAAGATGTCTTAGGAGCTGGAGAAATGAATGCTTAAGAGATTTAATATAGTCGAGGCCAGTGCCCACGCCTCCTGGGTTTGAACTCCGAACCTGACAACGGTAATATTTATTTTTCCAACTATTGTTCTGTTCCTGTTTACGAAAAAAGCAGTTATTATGCTTTTCGTTCTTGGATTTCGATTAAGAGAGTTCATATTAATATTTTACTATACAATAGGTTACCTTAACTGCACGTTACACTATTTCAGAGCTACAATGAGATTGTTTTTAAAATTCAATTAAACTCCTATAAGAACATTTACAAAATATACAGTGGAATCGTACTCACTGCAGCTGTAGACAATTCTTTTTTATTAAGTGACTGATGAGCATGTACAAAATTTTCCTATGTTTTTTTATAGTTTCTGTTTGGTATTTTAGGGTATTTTAAATTTGGTTATTGTTATCAAAATATTTGGTGAATATACCACCTAGCGCTTGGAGTCTATTTACTCATTTCCGGCAGGCCTTTAGCTGACGCGTGGTCAAGGTGTTGTTTAGCCCGTAGATAGTCTCAATAGTTTGTAACGATTTCTTTGCCTCGAAGGCAGAAACGGTATTTGACAATTCATTCTTATAAATCCAAAAACTACTGTCCTTATATTACTGTATGTTGATAAAGGGACATTTTATGAACACATTTCATTTTACATTCGCCATTTCTATCTTGATGTTTCCTATTTATATATTTGATTTGTTTAAGCATGTTGATTGATTTTAGTTAATGTGTGGATTGCCGTTCATCTCACCTTAAATCAAGTATATCACTTGAACGTACGCTACATGAGTTTCTCTAGTATGTTGTAGTCAATAACTGTCATTGACAGAAATCCAAGCTTATTGTAAGTACAATTGATATATTTCGATCACGTTACCTTGTACTATTCTTAAACTGTTCCTGCGAGTTCTTCAATTTATTTGAACTCTTGAAAAGCACCGTTAGGAAAATAATTCTCACCAGAAGTGAGAGCTCGTTAAAAAAACCAAAAAAAAACGCTTCTGTATTTTCCTGGTATAAAGAAAATGTAAGAAAGAAAACCTTGGTCCTGAAAAGAACCCTCCGATTATGAAATGGTTGTTACGCCAGGCGCCTGAGCCTGAGGATAATTTGCTGGGGTGGTGCTAAATCTCTAATGAGGGCTCCTCTCTTCTCTGAGAGTTCTCAACTACTTCTCATTTCGCTCTGTAATAAGTCATGAAACTCGTCTTCCATTAATTTTTTTTTTTTTTTATGAATATTATCAAGTTGTGGTGCTTTTCCTCTCAGCCTGACTATGATCTGCCACCCAGATGGTCTCAAACGTGATAGAATGAAATCCTGTTGATCCCTGTAGTATGACGGAACGTGGTATATGAATGATGAATCAATTAAAAAGCTCATATATTTGCTCACCTGGTGTCTATAGGAACTTCCACAGTATTAATACCTTTTATAGTATTAATTGAAAGTATTATAAATTTTATGCGACCAGAAATACTGGCAGTTTTGGCCATTAATATAGATACTGCTAATACAATTGCTGGATATATGTTAATAAGACTGGTGCTTGGTAAATGCCCTTGTCAGCAACTTTGAATTCTAAGGGTTTCGTGATTTTTCTAACAATTAGAAACCCTTATTTATTCACTTTTATGTCTGTCTGTTATGAAGTTTGTCAATCTCATCTGCGATAGACATGACAATCAACAAGCTACACATATTAGATTCAGATTTCATTTGTATAAGTGGAACATTAAAATCATAAATAAATACTTAAAATAGGATTAAGTTTGACCAATTACTTAATTGATTGGTTTTACTTTTGAGTATACTCTTTTACTATGTGGTGGTATTTTCGTCTGTATCAGGATGGAGCTAAAAATAAAAAACGCCCCATGAAAAGTTATGAAAGGTCATTAGTAATCACTCACAATGATTATTTTATGATATTTAGTAGAACATAGAATATTTCCTGATGGTTTTAAGTGAACTGAATTTGCGTAAAATTTATTATTTTATAGTTATCCCACCTACAGTCAATATATACATTTATTTATGCACTAGCCTTTTCGGCGCTTTTCACCACTTAAAATGGCAGAATGGTGAGCTATTTAAATTCTTGGATTCATTCATTAATGTTCTGACTGTTACAAAGTGTATGGAAATCAAAACCTGGATGGAAAAGAGCCAGTTTAAAGCCATTAGTTGAGTGGCTAGGATCAAGGACAAATTGGACCTTTGGATGCATAGTAACAGCTAAAATTAACTTTTATGTTTACTTTTCGTACTGTGCCGTCCTATCGTTTAATGCAGTCAGGTTTGTCATTTGACAGGAGTGTTTTTTCACGAGGAAAATAAACTCGAATAATGAGTGCTGCTAGCTCAGTTAAGATAATTAATACATCATAAACAGAGATCAGGTACGCGGACCTAACAATTACTTTGCGCGTTAATTAAAAAAAATTGACGAGCAGTGTTGTACCTGATTGCAAATAAAATTCACTCAGAAATATCCCGTGAAATCTCAAGTATTGATTAAGAAAGGAAATCAGCTCTACATAAATCGGTACGAACAAATGAACTACGGTAATTTGCCTAGGAATATTTTTACCAACCGAGTGAAATAAGTGGTGATGATCAATATTTAATCTATCACTATTCAGTTATACTTGGACAGCCTTACCTCGTTAGCACCAACTCAGGAAATCTCGCCGTCTTCAATCCAACTCCATTATTTTTCTTAAAGAAAAATAACTGCTGAGCTGTATTATCAAAATTGAAAACCATTAGTTGAATAGACAATTTTAATTACAAAGGGGAATTTGAAAAATAACTCCGAATGCCCTTTTGACACTAATTTATTGATAATACCACCACAGCCAACCCATTCAATCTGGCAATTCTAGAAACTACATCAGTTTAAGCCAATCACATAAACATCAAAAAAACTATAAATCTATATAACATATAAATATCTATATAAATAACCTATAAAATATCTACCTCAAAACCAATTCCGTTTAACAAATAATTTAAAAAAATTATTACGATTATTGATGATTCTTTTGTTAAGAACTCACCATAAAAAAATTCATTAATCGCGCAATTAAATAAATACTAAATACCCTGGGTAAATTTAGTGACACGCATTGGCGAACGTGAGGAAGCACGCCGAGCTGTGGAAGCATCTTGTCGGCTAGCAGCACGTA
Source organism: Acanthosoma haemorrhoidale (assembly GCA_930367205.1). Lineage (NCBI taxonomy): Eukaryota > Metazoa > Arthropoda > Insecta > Hemiptera > Acanthosomatidae > Acanthosoma > Acanthosoma haemorrhoidale. The sequence continues at coordinate 95,102,027 of OV884014.1, read as the reverse complement.
GATGTTCCGCCTCGAGCTGCAATGGAGGAAAGGCATCCGTCTTTATCCAATTCCATAGAGATACAGTGAAGCTCTTCCGTCCTTGTTCGATTCCGTAGAAAAAAAAAAGTGAAGTTTCCAGATGCTAATGGAAAGGAGAAAACGGCCTCCAAACTGCCGATAACCGAATTTGTTCGGAAAATCAATCGCAATAGTTACGATCAATGAGAAAAATGGAAAATAAATTTCGCATGGGTTGAACTGGGGAACAAAACACAATACGGAATGAACGGGGTAACTGAATAGCTGTGCTCACAACGACAGCCAATTGTCCACTGCTCTGTTAATACCCTTTGCACTCGTTTGTAGGCAAAGGTAAACACCGGGGTACAGGCTAAACGTAAACAATACGAGATACACTTGCCTGACGCTAATCATATATAATTTACAATAAATAAATAATTAATAAATAAATAAACAATTACACAATAAAACAAATTATATAATAATATCACTCTTCAAAATAACAATAATTGAGCAGCCGAAACAACTATTTATATTTATTTTCATTATATAATTGCCGGTCTACTCCATGGATGTTCCAGGAGATCAGGGACTTGACGGTAGAAGATGACTTTCATGAAGGGGTTTAGGGTACTCCACAACTTGATCCGCAACTTGGATAAAGAATAGTCAACCAGGTTAAGTCCAAGTAATTTAATGAAGCCCTTTCCTCTACCCCTGATTCCAAATCCAAATGCCAAGTCCTTTGAAAACTTCTCTTCTGTGACTTCTTTGGCTTCCTCCTCAGTAGCATTCTTTGTTTAACTTCATAAGCTAAACACATATTTTGTGTCTGCCTCTTGAACCACTTCACTTTCTCCGTCCTACTTCCTTCTGCCTCCACCTAAATTTCTAGTGGAAGATATTTAAAGAACTTAGGAATACAAAAGATAAATAATTGAAAGATATAAATCTATATTTTTAATTAGAAAAAAATAAATTTACGAAAATCTGGTTTCCTACCCACACATTATCTTGACACATCCGATGACACAATCCTTTTTTCAAATTATTAACCTCCTCCGATACCTCTATTCACTGGTTTTGATCGTTTCTTTCTAACCGTTCAAAAGCGGTAACTATCCCTAATCAACCCCCATCTGCTTCCCTCATTCTTTCTTGGGGTTTATAGCATTTCTCCCCTTCTTTTAACCTTTTACATAAATGACGACTCTCCCCTTTCCATTAAGTTCTGCTCCACCGTAAAAAAACTAGCAATAACCATTGGTCAACCCCTTTCTTGAAGAGGTAGACCTATTCATTGCTTCTGAAGAAAAAAGAAGAGACCCCAACTAAAAAATCATACAAACTGAGGGGTTCGGTGCAAATCACGTCCAACAACGGTCGTCCACTAGGGAGAGGTGCTAGTTTTACCGAGACGAAAGCAGAGAATCCCCCTAGGAAAGGGTGTGGTCTGACAACGATGGACTAAAACATAGCGAGGTTAGGACAGAGAGATGAAGAGGTAGTTGATTGAATAAGACTACCATGGTTCGAGTAGAGCAGCAAGCGCCAGTGGAAAGAGAGAGAGAGCAGAGTGGGTGTGAGTTATGCAAGTTCTGTTGATTATTATTTTTTTTTTTTTTAATTTCAAATCCCCTTTTATTTTATGCAATTTTACAAACAGATGAACAAGATTTTACAAATTTCTTCTCGGGCTGCATACGCAGATGCATTTGAAGGAGGTAAGATATACAAATACAATTTTTTTTAAAGTTAAAAAGTAAATAAACAATATACAGGAATGGATGATGGGACTCACCTGCTGACTGAAGTTTTATTTTTTTCTTAACCCCTTTATATGAACAAATAATTTACAATGATCTGCTCTTCCTCGCTATGCATTCGAAGGAGGGTGCGTTTTAAGTACAATATCGGATTGACGTTAAAACGTCAATATCATATGTACAATTCTAGGTGATAGGGATCACAGGGCTTACAAATGTAGGAAAAAAATAAAAAATAAACCTACAACTAGAACCTAAGACTAAAGCGTTCTTGCCTCGACTGCGTCTTGCCATCGATGATGGACGGAGCAGTGGTTATCGTGTTAAACACCGGGTTTGTCAGGTATTGCAGGGAGTCGAACAATTTGATATGTCTACGTTAAATAAACTGACTGATTTTTTTTTTTTTTTTTTTTTTTTTTAATATTTCAAAACCTCAAAAAATATACAATGTACAAAATAAATAATAAAATAATAGAGATACAATTTTTATATTTTTATATTCCACATAGATCTGATTAGAACATGTTACAATCTGTGAACATAAATTGTGCATTTACATCGCGATTAGTTCGTGGTCCTTGCTTACCCTCGTTTGAGTTTGAGGTAATCCAATGGTAAAATGAGTGGTCGTTGGAAATTCATTAATAAATGAAAATATCTCCACAGACCTGATGAAAACGTATATAATATGTTTGAAACATTGTTCGAGAGTAAAATTGTTGGAAACCTAACAATGATTTTCCATCGACCCGGACATCATACCAGTTCATTTCACTTATATAAACAAGGCTAACAATGAACTCAGTGAAACAATGCTATTTATTCATGAATTTAATTATAATATGTACTCTATATTATAAATACGATTGACCAACAGGTGCGGGGAGGTGACACGACGACTCGGGAGACGAGGGGTGGCCTGGCGATCACCCTACGGAGGCTGGAGGTGACGCTGCGGCCTGGTCAGTTCCAAGGGGTCCCAATAGTGCTCAAGTGCACCGCCGTCGTGGCAGCGCACAACATGACGGCCCAGCTCAGCGTCGGACCTAGGACCACTGAGCCTGTACCGGAGAAAGGTGAGTTGAACACAGAATATTACATTAATATGACATAATATAGAAATAAAGTTAGAGAGAATAAGTCACGTTTCACACTATACGGTTTTGACCGCACGGCTATGGGTTCTTGTTTTTTTTTTCACATTGATTGTGTATGTAACCGAGATAGCAGTGACGTTGCAGTGACGTACGTACATCTTGCGGCCCTATTTCTAATACTTTTCAGTCTTCAATGAACATTATATGTTATTATAAATAGATAAACACTATATCGTTAATTTTGTCTTAGTGTGTAATATTTTATATTATATTATAAGAATATATTTTATATCGTATACAAAACACCAGCTAAATACTTCACACAGGACGATAAATTTATGCTAATACGCATTTGCCACAAACATGGGGTGTTCTAAAAGTAATGCAAGTACATCGTAAAAAAATATTCTAGGTATGGCTGAAAACGTTTAGGAATCATTGATATACTCCCTTTCGGCATTCACACACTATTTCCAGCAATTTTTCTAAGCAACGTATGCTCCCTGGAAAGCCTCAACGTAGTCCTCGTTCAGAGAGGTCGTCGACGTGACCAAACTGATCCTGATGTTTAAGACGTTGCCATTACCGGAGACGAAACCCTAGTGGCCCTGACAAATGGGAAAAATAAAACAAATTCCTTGTATAATCAGACAATGCCAATTAGTCTGTTTAAATTTGGTACCTGGCATCCTGGCAATGGCCAGTTTCTCTAATCATGTCCTGAGCGTCTGTGGCTCTCGCGCTCTTGGTCAGCCTCCACTGGCTAGTATCCGGTGACGCGGCTGACGGAGGAGCATGGGGGGCTTCCCAAGACTCCACTTTCTCTTCGCATGTGGATTTGGGAGGTCTCTGGGCTGTCAGTAAATATTATATGTATGAGCGAGTGAATCATGAACTGTAAATATGGTATGAATGAGAGCATTTATCTTAATTACTTATTGCCTTATAAAAGGCAGATTGTGATTATAGCACAATAAAGGAATATAAATCAGAAATGTGGTACCAGTGGATGAGTACATCGCTTACCTGGATTTGGGTATGCACCCTGGCAGATACGTCCTATAGGGTGGGTGAGATATCGTCTGCTCGAATCTCTTCACTGTGCAGTATCCTGCTGACTTTCTTTGAAGTTACAGCAAAACTGAGCGTGAACAGGTATGTTCATGGTCAGGTATGGTCATCACAGCAGGTGGAAGCTGATACCGCACCGCTAAATATGAGGTGGCGAAGTCCAATGCACATCCAACACTTATACCACTTAAGCTGATATCAACACGACTGAGTTGATATAAACTATTTTGAAGCATGACCATCTCTTTTTGGTCATAATCAAGCCGATCTACCAATTTCAAGTAGTTTGTTTGGTTGACAATTAGTAGACAGTTTGATTACTCTTCATCAATCAATCATTGAAGAAAATTCTAGGAGGAGCAGTAGTTGTTCATGTAGTAGTTGTTGCCCAGCATAAATTTGTAACAATAATTATTATTCATAGTTATCTTTATATGATTCTTCTGCGTTTTCTTCCTGGGATTGGTCCTTCTTCAGTCAATCATAACTTCATCACTGCTTCAAAGTTCTAAAAAATACCTTCATTTTTTAAACACAAAATGTACAAGTACAATGAATGACTAATGGCTAACTGTACTGAATGACTGATTAAATTACTGTAAACGTGTAATGACACACTCAGCTTTAATACTGGAATGTATGATAAAAATAAAAAAGGGTGAGAGAACTAAATTCATGCTACAAGAGGAGATACTTGCCTAAATTAAGAATTATTAATTCTTCCATTTCAAGAAGCTAGCTTACAAACATTAGGAATAATTCTCGTTGAACTGGAACAGTCTAGAAACTTGTTAGGATCTTTTGAATACAGAAGTTTAGTAATTAGCAATTAGGTGTCTCGTTAATAACTATAAATGGTTTATCTTTGCATTAAATGTCAATATTTTTAATCCAGAAAGTTAATTAAAATACTGAAAAGTGACTACAAAAACTTCTCGATCACTCTTCGATGTTATTTAGTAATAAAACCGGTTTTAATATACGGATTAAACATTCAGAAACTAAAAAAAGTGATTAGTGGTAGCCTAGACCATAAATTTTAATAGTAGATTATAAAACCTAGTTATAACAACTTAAAGGTAGCACAAATTCCATATTATATAACAATAAAATAAAAATGATATAATGCCCGTGCAATATTATCTTCAACTGGTCAATTATAACCTATTGTTACTACTAATTATAATCTAAAATTTTAAATCACATAAACTTCGTTAGATACAGAACAAAATAAAATATTAACAATAAAAATATAAGTGCAAAAGAAAGAATAACATGATGGAGAATGGCTTTGCTTGGGTCATACCCACATTTACGACGAACTGATATCTTAGCTTTTAGCCTACCTACGCAGGTGGCACAGCCAATCTTAAGGAAAAGACCAAACCATGCCATTTAAAAGGTGCATAAGAATGGCAAATTACAACGGCGACAAAACCATATACTTATTTACTAAGACCAATTTCCAGCATATAGAGCACATATTTATGATAAAACTAAAAATAAAATCTAGCCTTTTGCACTAGAAATATTTCAATCAATACTAACTCGACTTGTCACTGGAGCTGAGGTTCGGCAGAACTACCATCATGACTATAGATATCAATATTTAAGTCAACGGTTAAAATTTGTATAATTTCCATTTATTATTCTATAAGGCAATGAAGCAATTATAAGTGTATGTATGTATAAATATAATTTAAATATGTGCTGTTTGAGATAGAAAAAATGGGTATATAAATGTATAATTCTAATGCATATATAATTTTGAGACTATGCCCCTTATTAACAAACATTTATTAAATATAAATTGAGTTCATTGACTCGATTAGTCCCCCGCTAAAATATACAGTTTACAACTGCATATCAATCAGGAATTAAAATTATATAATAAGGTAAGTGTAAGCAAAATCATATGAAATAATAACTGGAAGTTTCTTGAAAAATAAAATTATTAAATGTACAGAAATGAACACTAACTCAAATAGTTGTTTACTCAGAAATTTTCACATACAAAATGTTTTTATATCATAAAATTTTATTTTCATTTTCGTAACTGAAGGTGTCAGCTTATAGCTGTCAAAAACTTTTTTTATTAATGAATAACATCGTGAGGAGATATAAGATGGCTTATTTAATTACTATTCATCTGCAACAGGTAATAGCCAATAATATTATAAAATTGTCAAAATTTTAAGTTTATTCAAATAAATTAATGGAGTTGCAAAACTATTATAAGGAACCTCAGTAATCCTCTACAAAATAGTACATAAATAATTCATTGATGCTCGTACACTGTCACCGTCCCATATCATTTGAATATCAGCCCCCCCCCCTCCTCTAATATATACAGGACATCGTATAGAGATTTCCCGCCTAATACAACCAAATTTGAGAGTTCAGTGAAAACGTATGAAAATATATAGTTTACACTGTATGACAAGCTTCTGCTGTAATTACGCTTAAGTTATGAGAACTAGCAGACACCTCTGGTGAGCAGGCATATTTTTAACCATTCACAATGACTTCAAGTGCTTATTTCTCATTCAATTGTAGTATGCGAGTGATTGGGGCTATAACGCAATGTGTATTCACAATACAATAGACAAACAAGGTGAAGTTAGGAGCAGGGACATCGGTGGTGGTAAAAGTTACTACCATGTAGAACAATAGGCAAATTGTCACGTTTTTTTAACACAATCTTTCATGCCGAGTCTGAGGGCATGAGAAATGTCTGAAGATTCTAAAGAATTGGGGCTTTCAGGGATTCTGGGTACTTCTGCATAGTTGAATGGCCGACTCTAAAGCCAAATTAGTGGCAGGGCATAAGGTTCCTGGAGTTTAAGATTTGAATTTGTAATTAATGGTTTTTTTTTAAATAAATTATTTTCTTTGTGTTAATATAAACAGTCAATTAGTAAAACCTATGTGGACTTTTAACTAGAAAACTTCTCAGGTATAAAATGACGCAGTGCAATGTCCGCCGTTAATAATTTGGCATAATTTCCAAGAAAACCATCTGTTGTGGCCACCTCCTCATTACGAATAATTAAAAGTTGCCCTCATCTCGGTCCATGTTTCCATATGTTGTAATAAACGTTACGACGTCAGTCGGAGTTGGTGAGAAGCTAGTAGGGGGAACAGCCGCAGGCGGGGACCCATCCCCACCACAGCTGGCCACCTATATAAGACACCAGACTAGACCGAATTAGCATAACGAACCGGACCGTCACTTGGAACACTACTCTCTCCTCTCTGTCTGCACTGGCGCTTGCTGCTCTACTCAAAACCACGGCCTTCTCATTTAACTACCTCTGCATCTCTCTCTCTTAACCTCGCTATGTTTTAGTCCGGCGTTGTCAGACCCCACACCTTCCTAGTGGGAATCTCCCTCGCGAACGACGGTCGCCATGGCCCTACGAACTTTTACGCATTAACGTCTCCCATGGCAATCCAGTCTGCTTCTCTCCGGTTCACACTCGCCTTTGGGATCCGGACGGTTTTCGCCTACCCTTAGATACAGTGTGAATTCGTGGTCATTCCAAGACCACATAAACTACCTATAAACCTACCTTGTACCTCTTCTTCTGAACATAGTACTTAGTCGGGGCACACACCTTATAAGATCTTATGGAGTCAGATCAAAAATAATTAAGCTGCCAGGGTAAAAGACCACAGGTCCGCCCGCCTTATCTCTTTCTTGGTGCTCGCCGGACGGCGGCTAAGAGGTTGTAGCGACCCTAGCCCGTGCCGGGCGTCTCCACCCCACCTTGGGGACTCACATATCTGAGCCCGACACCATCCTTCAAAGTAGGTGGGATCGGCCACTAAAAGCTGTATTCTTGGCAGTCCATTTTGTAGCTAACCCTATTGATTCATGAAACGTCCGTGTTTATGGATAATAATATGATATAATATGATATAATCAATTTTGCTTATTCAATATAATTTTTTCCTTTCATTTTTTTGTCATGTTTTAGCAACCAATTAATAAAATCATAATTTCATTTCATTATTTTGTAAATGGTGTCTCTTCTGTTAAAGTTTTCATTTTTTTTTTTTTTTATAAAAGTATACACGTCCACAAGCAATTAAATGTTTATTGTTGTTGGGGTTTTGAGTTTTATAATTTTAATTAATTAAATTTAAAATGTTGTTTGTGATCATAATTCAATTTGCGAAATGTTCACAAGATAAAAAAAAGAAATGCAGGATTCTCGATTCAAGGATCGGATGTAGCTGTGATAAACTGATGATCCAAATGACTTTGCTGAAAAAAAAAAAATAAATAAAAATGATCATGTGCTTGACTGATCTTCACTCTTTCCATTGGGGATTCCTTTATAAGGCTCACTAACTCGAAAATGCCAGCCTCTGACGAGAGCCGGGGCGTCGAAAAAGCGTCAGTGAGAGGGCCGAGAAAAAAAGGCACTCAGAAGAGTGAGAGGCCAGAGACAAATTAGCTGTGACGATCAGCCTTGTAAATAAAGCAACCTTTGTATGTGCTCACCCAGCCTCTACTTCAAAGTGAAATAGGGCATAGGTGTAATGTGCTTGGGTCGCCACTCAGTTGCAATGTTTTAAATATTACACATCAAGGTGTCCAATTCTATGCAATTTACTCAGGCCATTGTAATATATTATTATTTACGTATTAATGTCTGCTTATATATTTGATCGAACCATCTCATACAACGTTATATTAAGCGAAGGAAGGATAAACATAAAACGATAAAAAAAATCCATCTTTGTCTATACAATCTTTTACATTCAAGACAGTGCAGCTTGCCGTAAACAGACTTACATTTATTGATGGAAATCGGTCAAGCGCGGAAAAAAAACAAAAAAACAACGTGATATATCAATTTAATTATTTAAGCCTGTACAACCTCTCACTTAGGGGTGAAACGTGGGGTATTATATTCGAAACTACCCAATGTCGTTTATAAAAATAAAATAAATCCATTTTCAGCAATTACACTACCATCACACCATATACAAAAAAACAAGCGGAGTTGTATCTGGGATCAGTTTCATGTTTGGTTACAGATCGGATTTCCTTAATGTAATAAAAACTTTTGCCCAGTTAACCTGTATAGCTCATTAATTTATAGTGAATTTCAGTAGGTCAGCTGTCATCCCTAGAACTGTTTGTTTACTCTTATTGCACTAGTGCACTTCCAATCCTTAGAATTATGATTAAATCACTTACTACATTTGTGTAGAACAAAAGTGAAATCGGACGAGAAGTCGCCATATTGAGAAGCATTTGTCACAGCGCCATTCGGATTGTTCAGTAACGTCACTCAATATAATCTCTGAGCCGCTACGGTCTGGTGGCTCAGAGCCAAGACCCGTGACTCGCCATAGAGGTTGTGAGCTTGAATCCAACCGGTGGTACATTTTTTCTTTACTAACAATAAAAAACGTTGTTATGACAAAATGAGATTTTATCAACAAGTAATTTCTCAAAATAAAAAAAAAAGATGTAGGTCATTAGGTCCAACCCCGACATCATCGCCAGTGAAGCGAAAACCAAGGCGCTCAACCAGGAACGTACAAATGACCTCCTCTGCAGCTAGTTCCATGGAGGAGATACCTCCACAAGCCAGCACATCCAAAAAAGAAACCGCCATAGAGTCGCCTTTCTTCACGCCAAACACCTTTGAGGCTTTGAAAAACATTCCAGCAGAAGAAATGGAAGTCAACAAAACTCCAACACAGCCCAACCCACCTGCTATATTTGTACGCAACATTAGCAACTTTAAATTACTTTGCTCACAAATGAGCAAAGTAGTAGGTACCGGAAAATATACGTGCCTCAATCGCTCTCGGGATACAAAAATTTCCCCAGACACTCCCGATACTTATCGAGCGATCATCAAGTATTTGGAAGAAACCAATGCCGACTTCCATACATATCAGTTGAAACAAGAACGATCGCTTCGAGTAGTGATAAGAAATCTGCACCCGACCACACCAGCTGATGAAATTGAAGACGAACTATCAGCTCTGGGATTTAAAGTTCGGCAAATAACCAACGTTTTACGTGAGGACAGACAACAAAACGAATCCACCAAAACGGCATTACCATTATTTTTTGTAGATCTCGAGCGGACACCAGGCGTGGAGAAAGTTTATGACTTAACAACCCTATATTACACAAGAATACAGGTCGAAAAACCTTACCCCAAAAGAGAAATCGTCCAATGCCATAATTCCCAGGCATATGGGCACACGAAATCGTACTGCCACCACCCTCCTAGGTGTGTAAAATGTAGTGGGCAGCACAAAAGCAAATTGTGCAAAAAGCCCCTAAAATCGCCTGCTGTATGCGTGCTCTGCCAGCAAGACCATCCAGCCAACTACAAGGGCTGTGAGGCCTATAGAATCCTCAAGTCCAGGAGCGAGCAACGTCGTCGGCCAGAAGAAGAGAGGCCAGTGACAGGTAGCTCAAGAAGCGTCCCCACCAGAAATTTGAGGCCTTCTGTCTCTTTTGCTGATGCCGTTCGGAACAGAGAGCAGTCACAGGCACTGCCCACTTCTCCTCCGCAAGTATCTCTTCCCCAGCATCCCGCCAACCAGCAAACCCAATCCCATCCCCAACCACACATCTCGCATATTCCTTCACCTCCAAGCTCTTCAGATCTCACTAGCCTATTAACATCATTCCTTACAGAATTCAGAACCCTAATTACCCCTCTCATTTCCTTTCTTACAAATCTTGTCTCCTACCTTATCCCCGTTAAACAAAATCCATAAGTGGATCCTTCTGACTCCTTATCCATTCTCCTTTGGAATGCGAATGGTGTTCGCACCCACACTAACGAACTGACAGCACTACTCCACGACAAGAACATCGACGTAGCTCTCATTACTGAAACAAGACTTACTAGTAAACGACCATTTACGGTTCGACAGTACCATACTTACCGGACTGATCACCCAGATGGAACAGCTCATGCAGGTACCGCTGTCATTGTCCATAACTCCATATCCCACCACATAGTTCCTTTGGTAGCACATGATTTCCTTCAGTCCACTGCAGTGTCAATCAGCACCTTCCCTTTCCCCCTTACTCTAGCATCAGTGTACTGCCCTCCCAATAAATCCATTTCCGATTCCCAATTCATCTCTTTTCTAGACTCCATAGGACATTGTTTCCTTGTGGGTGGGGACTTTAATGCGAAGCACCAACACTGGGGGTCAAGATCCACGAATACACGCGGACGTGCTTTGCTGTCTGCACTCACACGGAAACATTGCTCCACGATCTCTCCTGACACAGCCACCTACTGGCCATCAGATCCCAACCGAAATCCAGATCTCCTAGACTTCTTCTTCTACAATAGTTTAGGAACACTAAACTATTCACTCAAGCGCCTCGATGACCTTTCCTCCGATCATAGCCCTTTATTATTAACCATTTCCCTAAGACCAATTCACAAACTACCTCCTCCTTCATTTATTAGGGGCCCAGTCGATTGGGACCACTTCCGCCAGCTTCTTACAGGCTCCATTGACCTCAAAGTGTCCCTAAAAACATCCCAAGACCTAGACGATGCAGTGCATTCTTTCACTACTCCCACATTACCTTCACCCTTTGTCGCAAGTCTTGTCCACTAGTTTATTTTAATTCTATTCCTCTCCCTGTATCCGAGACAGTACGGTACTTAGGCTTCCATCTTGACAAACGACTGACCTGGAACCCACATACGAGACTAAAAAGACAAGAACTAAACAGACGCTTTGGACAACTGTACAGACTACTTCAAAGGACATCCCATCTCTCAATAGAAAATAAACTACTAATTTACAAAGTTATACTTAAACCAATCTGGACATACGGAATAGAGCTATGGGGGACAGCAAAAAAGTCGAACATCAAGCGTATCCAATCCTTTCAATCAAAAGTCCTGAGAACAATAGTAAATGCCCCTTATTATGTCAGCAACAAAACCCTTCATAACGACCTTAATATACCCTACATTCTAGAACTTATCCCTTTCAAGTTCACGAAATTCCACAGTAGTCTTTCCAACCACCCTAATCCTGTAGCACAGTCATTGCACTGCGCCACTCATCTCTATAATCCTCCTCGGAGACTGAAACGGCAGTGGCCTCGTGACCTGCTATAAACGCGTGACAGTGGGAGTCCTGGCAATGGCCAGTTTCTCCAATCATGTCCTGAGCGTCTGTGAGCTCTCGCGCTCTTGGTCAGCCTCCACTGGCTAGTATCCGGTGACGCGGCTGACGGAGGAGCGTGGGGGACTTCCCAAGACTCTGCTTTCTCTTCGCGGTGGATTTGGGGGGTCTCTGGGCTGTCTGTAAATATTGTATGAATGAGCGAGTGAATGATGAACTGTAAATATTGTATGAATGAGATCATTTATCTTAATTACTTATTGCCTTATAAAAGGCAGATTGTAATTATAGCACAATAAAGGAATTTAATTATTATAAATAAAATAAATAAGAATTATGATATTTAGACCCAGACCTTAAGTGCCTAGGCAGCACAGTTGTAAAATTAAAGTTTAAATTAATTACAACCCAACAACCAATCGCTTGGATACTATAGAATCTTGTTCTTATGGTTTTATGGCCCTAGCTGACCACTTCTCTAGACACCATTGCATAACGGGTTCTGTACGTTTAATATTTGTAATATTTTGGAAATGAATTTAAAATGATATGTTTGATTTAGATCGTTAATTTGGTTCACCTTTCAGTTATACTTGGTGAATAGACGGAAAATAATACATACTATTAGGCTAAATAATAATTACCAACTCTAATGCCACCTCTTATTAGACCCACCTTCTGGCATGATTGAAAAATAATATAAATAGATGTTCTTCAGAAATGAGAAACACAACCATGAAGAACGATGAACAACTACATTTTATTAAATAAGAAAAATATATAGATTAAACAAAATAGCCCAAAAACCCTGAGGAATATGTATGCTAGGTTTAATTATTATTCTCTATAACACAGAGAATATCAAAATGTAATTAAACACATGGTTTCACCTAACTATTTAATTTCCTTCATAATTGCCCTTATTAGAACTGGGATATTGAAATTAATTGGTTCTAAATATGGCACAGTATTAATTTATCACTCACTCTGACTTTCTGTGATCAGCAAATTGCCCTCGTACTTTGAACTGTTGCTGTCGTTACTTCCTCCGTTAAATGTTCCTCTAAGCTCCATGACTCGCTAGAAATTGGTAAATTCAGGACGAACTAAGAAACCCACAGCTAAATGAACAAATCATGGTTATTTATTTGTGGATTTAATTCGCAACCACTTTGCTTAAGTTACGAACCGTTGAAAACACAAAAATCACCCTATATTAAAATATAAACTTGAAAAACATAATAAATTTTGTTCTTGTTTCTTTGTTTTTTTGTATTTTACCTACGTGAGTACCTTTGCAGCATAATATAAGGACGCAAGAACAGATTCAAAATATAATATTTTTGTATTTTATCTTAAAAATATTTTGGGTAAATAAAAATACTCAGTAATATGTTTGTACTAGTGTTTAAGAAACTAACGGAGCCCAAGTTTTCATAAAATACATTTCAGAAAAAAATGATCAATTTTATAATACAAACAGATTTATGATATAATGGGTAAAATGTCTAGAGTAATCCATGGATCCATTATTACAATTCGGATAACGAAATTCCCTTTCCGGTGTATAGAGTACAATTCGTCAATATTAGCTTTGAACGCACCAGTAATCAGCCAAAATGCTGATTTTTTTATCAATTCATCATCATTTTTGGCACATCAACTGTTATAGAGAAAAACTGCCACCGGTTTGGGTTTATGATTTTAAGTGACACAACACAGATAATGATGACACATGACCAGATCCTGACTTCGGGCATCCTGATTTATGTTATACGAAGGTTTTGTTTCTGTTTAGGGGAACCGTGGGGTTGGAGAGGGAGAGAGAAAGAGAGAGAGAAGGAGAGAGAGAGAGAGGGAGAGAGAGAGAGAGAGAGAGAGAGAGAGAGAGAGAGAGGGAGAGAGAGAGAGAGAGAGAGAGAGGGAGAGAGAGAATACTCTATTTGTATGTGCATAATCCCAGGAGGCGCCGCCTCAGAGGCTCCTAAGCACCGATCCAACGCTATTGGGCTTTGTATTCAAAATTCCAAAGCTTTTGAACAGTGGCAGCTTCGGTTGGGCCCCTCAGCTTGAATTTGAGGTAGGCCCCCCTCGATCCCTGTCACCTTGAATTCAATCTTCACGGCACGCTAGGCCTGATCGCTCGCTGTGGATGTCACCTCTATTTTCGTGGATTGAAATCACTGTACACATATACGTTTAGTACATTCGGATAAATAGTGCTTATGGATACTGAACTTTAAATAAAATAGTGATCAATACTTTGTAAACCAATGTAATAATGAACGTGGACATATTTTACCTTGTGAACTTACTATTTGAAATATTTTTTTTTAATTGATTTAGTTGACATGTTCCATACACTTATAAATAATTTCTAGAAACGACTCAATGATAAATCAATAAACCATCAGACGGATTATTCAAAGCATATTTGTCAAGTAGTTTATCAGTATCAGTGTAACGTACTTGCTAAATCAAAGTGCATCTGATTGCATATTTAAATCAGATGGACGCTATTATCTGTGTAACTATACTTCTTTTAAGATATGCATTCGATTAGTTTGGTGTAACACTGTTTAGATAACAGGAATGAAACGTTTTATTAAATATTCCAATGTCACTATTTGATGATAGATTGGACTACAGTATAATCAATCACCTTACACTAGACTTCAATCTCGGTCACGACACTAAAGATTTTTTTTAAATTTAGTACATTTCGTAGAAAAAATTAAGTGCTGATACGACTTTGACGAAATTTCCAAGGGCCAATCGGACAACAGGTTAGTTTTTCTAGCTGAATTAACATTATACTGTGAAATCTGAGGTATAAATACTTGAAATAAGCAGGGGGATGAATCTGCCAAATTTGGAACAACTGTATTATATTTCATAAGGGATGATAACATGGACCAATAGTATACAGATCGAGCCCTACAAATTTACTCTTCTTTACAACCTGGCTCAAAGTGATATATTTACTTTATACAAACCGACTACCATGTTCATTGGTATTCGCCAATGCCCTCGTTCTGCGTAAGTATAAGCTCGGTAACAGATAACAGAGCACATGACGACTCCAGGTAAAGCTGTAGTTTTGTTTACCATGATACTATTTCGCTATATAGATAACTATGTATAAAGAATACAACACCATTTATACCGAATTTATTTTGACACTGACTTGAAGCCATAGGTGATGTTTGGAGGACACAACCTCTATGCTTTTAATGTACATTGTAAAGAATTACATACCCATGAATAGTGAATATACCTATGTATTTAGAACAATTTGCATCACTTTCTGAACCACACCAATGAGAACTGTCCTGTATGAACAAATAAAAAATGTTCTGTAAAACGCCGCATATGTAAGCCATTAAAAAAAAAAAAAACCTTATTACTATCAATTACGATAAGATTGACCCCACTTTGCTCTGCTCCATTATTAGGCTCAAGATGTGGAAACCTGCAGGTCTGATAAGTTTTTGTTCACTGCTATAACTTCAGAAAACGACCACATACCCTCTACTCAATTTCATACGACTAGAGAGATGTGAGCTGCCATGATACCGGGATATCTTCATTAGGTATTATGGGATATGTCTTTCAGAAAGATCTGCGCAGGGAGGGGATATACGAGTTGTTTGATTCCGGCACTGCAAGCAGAATATAGAATAAGAGGTCTGCTAAAAAAGGATTGGTGACCTAAAGGAAGTTTTCGATTGCTAGGTAATGGTGAGTACAATTTCCATGAGGGCCCATAATCAGGTGCAGAGAGAAGAGATTTTAGTAGGGGGGGGGGGTAATAAACTTGTGAGGTTATAAACGTGTGGGTAACGAGGGCATAAACTCCACACACTGTCAAGTGACCCAGTAGATGGCCATAATGCCTACAGAAGATTTTTGAAAAAGTTTAGTAGAAATGAGAAAAAAGAACAATCACCAAACATTATTATCATTGTAATTATGCAATATAAAAATATGCTTCATTCCTGATGTATCTGAATTTTTAGTGTTATCCCAAAATAATCGAATGCATATCATAAAAGCAGAACAATTACGCAGATAATAGCGTCCATGTGATTTAAATATGCAATCAGATGCACTTTGAATTAGCAAGTACCTGACACGGATACTTGAAATATGTTTCGGTTAATCCGTCAGATGTTCTATTGATTTATAATTGAGTAATAACTAGAAATTCTTGATAAGTGTATGGGGAAAAATTTTAACCAAATCAATTTTAAAAAAAATTATTGCTAATAACAAGCTTGCAAGTTAGAATTAGTCTGCGTGAAAATCGAAATATTTGAATCAATCAAGCGTATTTACTTGATGTTAAAAAATAATTGAAAAAAACAAACAAGCTATTGTTATTTAAGGCAGATCGTCTAAAGAATAACTTGATTTACTTTAATTTCAGCTACCGCCTGCTCATTAAAACTTTTGCGTTAACACCTTAAGAGGATTCTTCAAATAAGAAAAAAAGAAAAAAATGTGCTTTGTTATTCCTACCCTACTTAGTCGAACTCAAATCTCCATTCTGACAACCATTCTCCTCATTATGTGTACCCAAACATTTGTTCATGAGATATAACGGTTGATTTTCGAGTATTTGTCGCCTCTTAATGTCCTTTCACCTGTCAGAACCCACTACAAAAAAATACGAATACTGGAACTAAGGATAAGGAAGACTATACTTTCATGACAAATTTATCGTGCAAATATTTGATTTGAAGAAGATCGGAATCGCCTAAGCTATCAATTTTCCTCAAATTAGATGGGCGTCTGTACCCCAAAATATCATGGGATCAATAATAAGGACAAATTATTGGCAAAAAAAAACCATCTCATGAAATAAATTTTATCGTTAAAACAATTTTAAGACTAATAACCAATAATAGTCTGGTGAGAGTTCTTTACTTTTTTTTTTAATTTAAAGTAGTAGTGATCAAATCGAATGGCAAAACAAATAAGTTTAATTTTTATTTTATACTACAACTGTTTCATTTTCACTGCATTTACAGAATAAACATCGATTCATACAAAAATAAAATATATGCTAAATACAACTTTATTAACTAGTAAATGTTTTAACATTAGTCTGCTTTCGATTTTTTTTCTTTCTTGATTTTTTTGTGAAATAAATGAATTATTTTCCTTTCAATGAGTAAAAGTTCAAACAAAGTGCTTCAGAAATTATATTAATTATTCAAGTGATTTACCTCTATAAATATTACTTTAAATTAATTAACTATATAATTAATTAATTATCTTATGTATTAAAAATAATTCCTAAAAACTAATAATAGGATGGCAAAACAAACTTTATACCTGCTACAGCTACAACTATTTCATTTTTATTGTATTTACAGAATGAGCTACAATAAATTGAAAAATCAAATTAATATTAATTACAAATTAATTTTTTATTATTTTATAGTCGGTAAATTTTTTAACTTCTAATTTTTTTTTTCTAATTAAATTCCTTTATTGTGCTATAATTACAATCTGCCTTTTATAAGGCAATAAGTAAGTAACTTCTAAAGGTTTTCTTTTATTCGATTGCCGGTCACATTAGTAATACATGGTATGATGAGTACTTAACGGTATATATAAAATTGGTATACTGGATATACAAAAATAAAAAAGATATAAAGTGTAAAAGTTTGGATTGAATTTTGTTGCAGGAAAAATGTGATAACTAATCAGATGTGAAGAAATTAGGCCTAGAATCTAATCATATCTGACTCACTTCTCAAAATTAAAGAGCTGAATTTAAAAGTTTGTTTGGGGGGCCAACAACATCAATTGGAAATTAAATGTCTATCAGTCATACGGTTATTCTTATGTCAGTTATTAGCTATCTACAATATGGAGAGTTCATGTAGCAAAAAGTCCGTTCGGTTTTTTAAGCAAAAATAAGACACAACTTTTAAACGCAAAGCGATTTATTTAATCAATGCTATAATTGCGGTTATGTTCCAGTATCTTCTGTCATCTTATGGGGCAGATTCATAATTCCATGCTCAAAAAATTTCCTGTCTTTACTGGCGAAAAAATTTTCCAAGTGAATTTTTACATCTTCTTTAGAAGTGAAGGTCTGTCCATTCAATGAATTTTGATGAGACCGAAACAGGTGGAAATCTGAAGGTGCAAGGTCGGGCGAATATGGAGGGTACGGCAAAGCTTCCCAGCCAAGTTCCAGTTAATTCTGCAAAGAAGTGTGTGGTCTGGCATTGTCGTGATGAAACACAATCCCCTTACAGTTGGCTAGTTCTGGACGCTTCTGGTGGATCGCTGCATTTAATTTGTCCAGCTGGTCACAGTACACATCCGAATTGATGGTCCTGTTCGTGGGAAGAAGTTCGTAAAAGACAACACCCCTCCAATCCCACCAAATCGAGAGCATAACCTTCTTTGGGTGAAGTCCTGCTTTGGGGGTTGTTTGTGTTAATTGGTCGCGCTTCCCCCATGAGCGTTTGCGCTCCACATTGTTATAGACGATCCACTTTTCGTCCCCTGTCATTCTCTTCTCTTCAAAAAAGGATCTTTTTCTTCACGTTTCCGCAGCGAATCGCAGATAGAAATCTTTTTGGCGAGGGTAGCCTCACTAAGATGATGAGCCACACATCGAGCCTGCTCACGTAGCCAAGTTGATGCAGATGGTTTTCAAAACCCGATTTGGATATTTTGAGGATAACTTTGATCTCCCTAGTTGTATAACGATTAATTCCTTCACTTTGTCGCTGTTAATCTCAGTTGGCCGGCCAGAGCGAGGTGCGTTGTGAACCGAAAAATTCCCGATCGAAATCTCGAAAACCACTTCTGGCACACACGTTCTGTAACAGCATCCTCTCCGTATACAGCACATATCTTCCTGCAAGTTTCCACTGCTTTCTTGCCTTTTTTAAAATAAAAAAGCATGAGGTGAAGATAATGTTCGTTTTGGTTTTTCATTTTCAGGATAATCCTAAACACACAAAATACAATCAGTCTCGTCGGAATTTCGCGTCAAACTACGTTGAAGTGTCTAGTATCTGACGAGAGCGCACTCGCATGGGACGGACTGAAGTTAGCTACATATTAGATTGCTTGAAGTTTCGTGAAGACAAAAACCGAACGGACTTTTTGGCCAACTTGTTGGTTGGAATTTTGGTGCGTCCACACACTTCCATATCTCGGAAGAGTGCCTCCAAACTAAAACCAGAATAAAATTATCCGTAATATTAAAACATCCACTTATTTAAACGTAGAAAATCAGAAACAAGAAATACCTACAACTATTTATAGCAATCACACCCATTAATTGCTAGGTTGGTTTAATTAATTTATAACCCATTTTTATTCTACTAAGCATAGGTTTCTCAGAAGTCATATTTTTAATACGATATCCGTACACTAGTGTTTAATGGTTACATATACTTGGCTATTGTTTCAACCGTTAATTTTTATTTATATAACTTGCTATATGATTCACAAAGCATACACAGCTTTTACTTGTTTTTCAATATGTATTATAGGGGATTTTCAATTGAAGTATTCTACCTCATATTTCAAACCATCCATTCGCGTCATCCCCTTATTTGTGAATTATTTTACAGTTCCACTTTCGGAACACAAGATCCCGTCTCTCTGAACTTTATACTCCAGTCCACAAAACTGTGGAATACGATCGGTCCTTCCTTGCTCACACTGCTGCCCTCTGGAATTATCTGTCTCCTAATATCCACCATGCTTCATTCCTACGAACCCTCAAAGCTCTTCTATTCACACACCTTCTCACCATCAAAGGAGACGCTGATTAGTCTAAGAACGATTCACTCATTCATAGCTTTATATTACCTGACTTTTTGTGTATTAAATATTTTTATTTGATTGTTTACTATATATATATATATATATATATTATCTCCCTTTCTCGATATAATCGAGCCCCCTGACGGAGACTGATGATGATGATGAGCCCCCGACTCAACCGAAGCTACAAGACCCCATCTACCTGTTTAAGCAGGGTTGACCTTCCGGCCGAGAGGCCGACTTATTTCAGACCCTGCCGGGGCGGGCATGGCTTGACCTGGCCGACTACAAACCATTGCCTAGGTACCCCTAGGCTCCACCCTCGGTAGACTCTCACTACCTCCCCGATTCCACCCGCCTCCTTTAGGCATTCCACACCCTATATCCTTCTCATACATCCTTCAAATGGGGGACTCCCCTTAGTGAAAGGCACTCATTAGCCCAAAATAAATTTCCTTTATTTTTTCCACATCCAATTTTTATAAGTTTGAGAGCTAAGAAAAAAAAAAAAAAAAACTTTCTCGATTTCTTTTGAATTAATTCTATTGTTCTTTTATCTAATGCCTAACTTATATTAATTTATTTGTTTTTCTTTTGGTTTCTTGTATGTGGATTCTATGGACTTAAATTACTAAAAAAAGTTAAACAATATTTTTATTTACTATCATCATTACTATAGACGTTTACACGTTATTTTACATTTTTTTTTCGTTTATTTTTTATTATGATGTTATAGTTATAGTTTATAGTTTAGTTTATTTGCTAGATGTGTAGTTTTCATCTTGGCAGTATTATTCATATAAACATCATTCATGGGTAATTGGTCCCGAAATAATTTTTTTTCTAATTTATTCTATTCTATGTAACGTAATTGAGGACATAAAATTTTAGTTTGTAAAACAAATTTCTGGACCAAACAAGTGGCACTAAACATATAATGTTGATTTAGAAATATTCCGGCTAGCCCTCAGCTATGCCGAAAAACGAATGCCTTGTGTGGTGTTTTTTGAGGACTGAATTTTATTTTCAACTTCAAAAACACACGTATTGTTGTCCTGGTCTAGACAGATTCATTCCCTTGGGGGTTATCAAATTCCATTATAGACTCTTCGATACGTGCTGCCGTTGACATTCAAAAATGTTTTTTTTTTGTTTAGGCAATTTCGTTTTCTTTCATTGTTAGCTCACTCTTTTGGAGTATTTACAAATGGTTAAATTTGTTGGTAGATGTTTATAGCTTGCAATGTAAAATATCTTTAATCATAAATTAATTATTCTCTCAGTAATATTTAAAACTGAATTTTACCTATAATTATAATTTAGCTCATAATTAATACAATTATTCGTATTGATAGTGTTTAATATTTGTATGTATTTGGGAAAGTAGTGTAGTTCTAGTTGACTTTCCCGCCATTTCGAGGCCAATGTCAGAACGCGTATAGGGGACTTTCTCCTATTTCCCATACGAGATGAAGAGGCTGTCTTCTGTTCTCGGTGATTTCAGTCCATGTAGGTATGTCTCGCTGTTGAGGGCCGAGCCATTCACATTCTAACAGAATAGTAGGTTAAGCTCATCCCGATTCCATCTCGTTAATCTTCCAAAAACCTATTCAATAAGCATTTCTCGATCGCAAGAGGATGAGTAAAATATATAAAAATCCCCTTATTCATAATTAAATTTTAAATTTGTCTACAGGTTGTTTCGATAAGTAGCGCTTGTGTAAATATAACAGTTTAAATGTTCGTGATTGTTAGCATTAGGCTCAGACATCGCGTGTTTATTCATTGAAGGTAAGGCTGCAATGATTTTAAATCGTTATCTTGTCTATTTTTTTGTGACGGTGAGAGCTTCTGATAAAATTTATAAAACAAGTGTTATTAACCTTTTCCACCAAAGAAACGCCAAATTTTTTGCCTTGCATCATATAGACCCAGGATCAACAACCTTCCTGCATCAGTAAGAACAAACAGACTGTTCAGAGAAACATTGGTTTAGCTTTTAGCCGATGTTATGTTCGGTTTCATTGCTGCAGTAAATATAAGAAATAATTAGTGACATTTTAGTATATCAATAAATAAGTGTTGTAACAAATATATCAAAATAAAGGGATTTTGAAATAAAAAACCAATTTTAAGTGAGGCAGTTGGGAGTTTATTCCATGAACATACTGCAGAATAGAAATTCGAATATGAACTTTGCAGAGAGCGATTTATATGAAAGACTAAAATAGTGTGCTGTCTACTTTTAAACTTTAGCGGAAGGAGTGGTTTCGAAAAATATACGTACGTGCGATGGGACCCAGATACTCATGGGCGAGGTGGCGTTTGAGATAAGACCTGAAGAGGACCAGTCAATAGAGAGGCGGAGATAGTGTTTCCATCTTCGGAGGAATCGGAGGCCGGGGTAACCGTGCAGAACAGCGGCACAGGGACGCTAAGCCGACGGTTATGAGATTTAGCCCCGATACAGAGGGACTTCGCTCACGGCTTACCAAGTCAGCATTATCGGCCTTCTCCGCCATTTTAGGATACATTGCTCCAAAAATAATCCTTTTCTATATTCAAAATTCTGCAGATATTATTTGGATCGTAATGCGGCTCTCTCGGATGGAAATAGTAAATCAATTTGCTTAGCAGATTCGTCATAAAAGTCATTATTCAAAGATGGGATGTCGGTAATTAATGGCATACGTTGAAAATGGTTGTGGGTACCCTTTGCGGGGTGTGACAGTATCCATGGATGGCATTAATCTCAGAAAAGGGTGTAGGACCGCTCTTTTAAAGAGTAATTGTAACTAAAGAAGTTAGACAACGTAAATTAAATTGTATACCTTAATATCTGCACACCTAATGTAGTAAGTGAATTCTTCATGGTCAGTAACAGACTGGCCTGTGACTCTCGTTAAATATCTCACTCCCTAATAAACTAATTTCAAATAAATAAATTTAGTTTAATTATGCAATATCATTAAAATACATGTGGCTGTGGCCTAACACAGTGGAAAACAGCTAAACCAAATCCATGACGTAGAACTTCAAGAAGAGGGAAGGCCTGATCAGAAGGGTGTCACTGAAGGTGTCAAGCACAAGGCCTTACTTCACAACCTTAAATTAGGTTTTCTTAACCGTATTCGCTATTTAAGTATTTATATAACTACTCATTTACCTTCATGAGGCTGATTTATCCTCGAAAAAACTCATCCCTAAATGAAATAACGTTTTACATAGAGGAATGCTATTTTGTATCGTAGTTACATTTGATACATCTATAGCACTGGAATAAAAAATTCGCGTGCGTATGAAACCCAATTTCATGATCACTTTTGACTTGCTTATAAAAAAAAATATATTTTAGTTAGCTTAGAAGACCTAATTGTCTTTAAATAGTTTAATTTTACAAAATGATTACTACAGTGCCACCAGCTAAAACTATTGAAGCATAAACTGGACCAGCGTTCCAAACGTCCCATGTTACAGAAACTTTTAACATACACTGAAACGAATTAGAACATTTTGAATACCATATCTATCTTATAAAGAAACTATAATAAACACTATTGACTTTTTTCAATCAATATAGCCATAAGAAAGTATCTTAAACTTAACTTTAACAATATAGGGGTGGTGCGGAGTGATCCCAGGTTCCCACGGTGCGTGAATCACGAAATATACACTTCCTGTGAGGGGTTCACAATTCTTTCTTTTCGTAAGTGGCTACTCACTCAAGTTAGTTGGCATGCTTCACTTTTATGGTTTACATCCCGCAATAACCTGCTGGCAAGCTGTCTTTCAAATCCTTGTATGCCCCCTTTACATCTACACCACTCATCTACGCGTTCAAAACCATATTACAAAAACAGAACAAAATGGGTTAAAACATCTGTGAACTTTTCAAGATGACCTATTTAAATGAGGCAACTGATTGTTGGAACAACCGGTGTTATCGTGATATGAAGGCTCCCGACATCCACGATACGTTCAAAGTCCCCACCATCACCGAAGCCATCCAACGAAGACACATCAAGTTCTTTGACTCGATGAAACATAGCCAAAACCCTCTATTCCGAGACATGACACCCCCACCGCTACCGGAAAGATGGCAACTCTCAAGATATGGTAA
Source organism: Acanthosoma haemorrhoidale (assembly GCA_930367205.1). Classification (NCBI taxonomy): domain Eukaryota; kingdom Metazoa; phylum Arthropoda; class Insecta; order Hemiptera; family Acanthosomatidae; genus Acanthosoma; species Acanthosoma haemorrhoidale. The sequence goes on along the minus strand of OV884014.1, from coordinate 95,078,016 downwards.
AGCAGACCATATGGCGGACATCACGGCGCTTGGCCCACCAACAACAAGCGTCTAACGGGCACCCATCACTGCTATCCGACTAAATAATACTGCACTACATGCCTAGCAGGAGTCTAGGCCCAGCCACCAGTGGACTCTCACCACTGTACCGCAACTATCAACCTCTGCCGAGGCTTCCCACACTCCTAATTCCCTCACACCACCTTTAAGCAGGTACTCCTAGTACAAGGATCCGCTCAAACCAAATATCCCTTTATTTTTCCCTCATCCTTAATCTTCTGATTAGAGAGGTAAGAAGAAAAAAAAAACTCTCAAATTTATTGCGTCGTGTTTACAGCTCCACATAAAGTATCCATTTAATCCTGTAAAATGAAAGCAATTACTTAAAAGGACCTGTACAAACACAACTGCTGTTTTTTGTTTTTTTTTATTTTGACCACATATAATTAAAACCTCTTCAGCCCGTGTACCTGGAATCGAGAATGAAAGTGGGGATAGGGGGTTTAATTTTAATTAGAAGTGGAAAAAATATGACCATTCAGACAGTGTAAAAACAAAGGCGGAATTACAGAAAATGGAGGGGGGCAGCAGGATGGCCGAGGGCCGTGATACATTGGAGCTAAACGCATTACCGACGACAGTTGCGGAGGAACGGAAAATATTAGTCTTTTAGGCAAATTAAAAAAGTTTTGATCCAGTGGCTTGGTAATTGGGGCGGGCACCCTGCAAACAGGCGACCCCGGCTGCTGGCTTGTCACCGTGCCAAATTGTTGGGGGTTGGCTGGTGGGGTAATTAGGGTACGTGGAGGGAATCCCGCCCCAGGTCTACTCCAATCCACCCTCTTTCTCCACTGACAGCGGATCGTTCCTTCTGTGTTAGAGCCCTTGTATTTTAAGTCAAGCGTACCGTTTTAGCGGAGGCTTGACAATGGCTTTCTCTCGAGTTATTTATTATACTCCCGGTTTTACCCAAAAGATAAAATTCAATACATTTATGAGGGAGCCCAAAATCAATAAACTTTAATGAAAAATACTTAAATCCATTGAAACAACTCAAGTTCAAGACTCAGCACAGTACATTCACCTGTGACAGGTTCCAGTTAGTTCCCGTCATTTCAGCAAAATTTTCTAACTGATAAATACAAGCCTTGTTTTTTAATTACTTCCCCTGCATGAAATCGTTATCACAAAAAGCGGGGTTTTCCTATTGCTCGTGATGCAGGTACATTAGGTCTATTGTCACATCTGGTGCGTGTATTCCAATGCAGCTATGAATGCTCCACCGTTTAACGCATCTTGGTTAATTACCTTTAACCGCCTTTATTGTTTGGACAATGTAAAAGCTGACTAATATTACAATAATATTAATTGACAACTATACAAAGGAATATGCAACAACAGGAACAAAACAAATAAATAGCTTATCATGCTATTTACAATTCCTTTAAACTACTTTAAAGTATAGTTATTATTGTTAACTGAAAGCATTCCAAAAAAAAACTGACTTATCCTATATATTTACAATAAATCCACTCTATCTCATCATTAAATTTGATTGCTTTAAACCTGTTAATGTTTATTGGGATTTCTTCCCCCTGAAATAATGCTAATATTATATATAATACTAACAGTAGAAGCAAGCCCCTTTTATTGTTTGCCTGCCTCATGACTTCATGGAAGTCACTGATGGCTCCTATTATTTTTAAGTGAGCAACCGCATCCCTTCAAAACCTCCCTTTCAATTCCCAGAACTAGCCGTTTCTTATACATATATGTCTCAGTTTTAGCCCAAGACCCCACTTGTTCCCACACATTCCACCCAGTCTGTAGTAACGTAACTCTTAATATTTTTATATACCAGTGTTTTGCTTGTACTCCATAATAAAGCTTTTCTTTCTTTTATTTTAAAAGACTCTCCTCTACAAAGAGTATTTAACTTACGATGTAAGAGCTAAATTTGACGCTCTAGTTTTGTGGTGTATGAACTGCGTGAAGTAGGTCATGTCGTATTCAAGAAGGTTCTAAAGATTTCCGTTATTTTTCTAAAAGATCCAGATGTATATAACTAATTGAACTGAAGCTCTTATAATTTCGACAATTTTCAAACCGCTTCACACCAACACCAAGTTCTAATGGTTTCCACAATCCTCCACAAAGAGTTCTAGTTTAATAAACCTTGAGCCTAGCGACCCAAAACATGGAATGGACACTAATGTCGGACATTTAACTGTATTATATCTCACACGTTTGCTGATAAGGCTTGTAATTGTACATTAACGGCATCGGGGGTGTCTATTTCTCTAAACGAGCCGATTACTATCAACTAGTTACTAATTACGGTCGTTTTAAATTACTTTTCCATGTCACTGTGACATTTCCAATGATGGTACACATGTATCTTACACATCAATTGTTGCAGGCATTCCAGAATTCTGGCGAAAGATACACACAATTTTAGAGGAAAATGTCAAAGATGATTTTTTTATCATCTCATTTCTCGCTTATATATAACATATTTAGGTTACTACACTAATGATACATCTGTCAGATTACTTTGTAGCAGTATAAAATATCAACTGAGGAGAAAATATTGTCACTTATTTTATTAAATTGGATAATGTGTAGATAGATATATTGATATACATAGTTGGATGAGTAACGGATAACTTTGTTTTAAATGTTTTCTTACGAATGCATAATATTATTGGTACAATATTTATACAACGGAAAAGTAGTCTGCAGTGTTTTACTCAAGAACAGAAGATACACAAAGCATCAAATGTGATTTATACAGCTTACAAAGTGAACTGAGGAAAATATTTCATTGATTTCATTAATTTACTACTAACGATGAAGTTGCATGTTTTCCCGGGACGGGGGAACATTTTCAACCTGGAAATGCAGCTAAATATACCCCCTCGTATCAAGGCAGGAAACATATTCTGAAAATAAGCAGTAAATGTTGTTAGGTCCTTGTGGATTAACATTCACAACTCCGCATTTTCTTTGGGTAAATAAGGAAATTTCGAAAATTAAATTGACGGTCGCGTGGGTTTGTTCCTAAAATTACTAATTACGTCAACAAATAATTAAAATCTTGCTGAATGTGAGTAGCTGATTTTCTGTATATCCCACATCAATTGATTTTGTGAGCGGAGTTTAAGTTAAATTTTCTTATGATTTTCTGTTTTGTGTTCACTTGTGTATTTTATGTTCTCTAAGGAATCTCTAAGCCTGACTTTAAATACTGACAAATTCCTTCCGGCGTTGAACGTTGGAATCCCTAAGGACTCCGCTACGCCACTTTCCCTCTGGTGACCAGGTGATCTGTGTCCTAGAAAGCTATATTAATTTTTAAGATAAGCAATGTTTAAACATTATATATATTTTAGCAAATATACGTGCAATGGTGTGGCAGCTTAATCTAATACGCTGCTCACCATTAGATTGAGCTGTTTAAGAAAAAAATGTTTAATGTTTGGAAAACTGACAAAAACTAAAAAGGAAGAATACATCAATTTATTAAGAAAGAAAATATATTATAATAATCAAGATTATCGATAATTCTAACTTAACATGTTGCACTATTGTAATGAAATTTCCTTGTGTGTGTGTTGGTTGGGAGAAAATTTAATGTAATTTCCTGTTTATTTAATTAGTGATTTTTTTTCATTTGGCATAAAATAGAAGCACCTATGCTATATAGAAATAAGAGTTGTTAAAGTAACAGTGTATATTGGGGGGGGGGTTGTGTACAGCCTCAATTTGGGGAACCCTTGGCTGTGGCACGCGTCATAAAAAAGTTGGGTCCCCCTGCTGGGTCCCAAAGATCCCTATTTGGGGAAACCTTGTTTGGGATACCGATACCCGGATTGGGGGAAAGAAAAATTGTTCGCTGCTGTTATCATTTGTCCTCCAATAAAATCATTTCATTGCTTGTTATTTTATGTTATAAATCTATTCTATAAAAAAAGTTCTGTGAAACAATTATATTCTCCTTAAGAATAATATTCTGTACTGCAATGAAAAGAAAAAAGAAATTTTACCAATAAATTTATGGATTTCCCCAAGGTTAATCGATATGTTCTCCGGCGCCATTTTGTTAAAATATAACGCACTCATGTGAGTAGATAAGCAAACATATCATCTGAAATAGTTAGGCTGAATGAGTGTTTGTGACACCCACTACGACACTGTTAATAGGATATTAAGTCAACTAAACATGGGCACTAAAGTGATATACGCCTCGGGTGAGTGGGTCGTTGGTCGCTAATGTTCGGCCCGAATGGCACCGTACGAATGATGAATATGCACGTGCATGTATAACATAGCTGACCGTATCTTTTCATCGCCTCACTATCGCCGCGGTCCAGATGTAGCACAGTTGCTAGCTTGCCAGCCGCAGTCTGCAGCTATGCGGTTGCTCATATCAGGCCATTTACAGCTGCCCGGTTATTATATTTCTCCCGCATTGTACAGGCCAGTAAACCACTGCACTTATATTGGAGCGGCGTGAGAAAATGGTGTGGTATACGCGTCGACAGCCGTTTCATATTAATTAATATAGAAAGCTTGAGGTCATATAACTGTAAAGATCCTCGTATAAGGAAGTGCTGCATTTCTAAAGCCTTCTTCATAAAGGATGTGACAACACCAAAAAAAATGTTATGTGAGTATTATCAGGTGACGCGGCTGATGGAGGAGCGTGGGGGACTTCCCAAGAGTTCCTCTTTCAAATTTGAAAGAGGTGACAACTTTTTTTTTTTTTTTTTTTTCTTCTTAACTCTCAAACTTATAAAATAGGATGTGGGAAAATTACTTTGGGCTAATGAGTGCCTTTCACTAAGGGGAGTCCCCCATTTGAAGGATGTATGAGAAGGATATAGGGTGGGGTATGTCTAAAGGAGGCGGGTGGAATCAGAGGTGACAACCATGTGGATTTGGGAGGTCTCCGGGCTATTTATATCTGCTATGAACAAGAACATTGAAAACTGCCGGGACGGAAATGACGTGTACCGCGATCTAGGGCCTCTTCGACCCCGCTACTATCCGGTGGGCGTCAAGAAAGAGATAAAATGGATAATTCTGCGGCCGACCTTTTCTGACGCTCAAGCCGGTGGTAATCTTTTCGTATTGATCTGACCTCATAAGATCTTAGGAGGTGTGCTCCTACGGTGCACTATGTTCAGGAGAAGAGGAACAGGGTAGGTTTATAGGTAGTTTATGTGGTTTCTGAATGACCGTGAATTCACATTCGGTATCTACGGGAGGTTAAAACCATCCGTATCCCAAAGGCTGGTGTGGACCGGAGAGAGGCAGACTGCAGGATCGCTGGGGGAGACGCTACATAGTACAGTTAGTAGGGCCCCAGAGACCATCACCCGCATGAAAGGAATCCCTTCCAAGGATGTGCTGGTTTTAGCGAGACGAAGGGAGAGAATCCCACTAGGAAGGTGCAGGGCTGACAACGCTAGAATAAAACATAGCAAGGTTAGGAAAGGTGCTGAGGTAGTTGAATAAGAAAGCCATGGATCAAGAAGCGCAGCAAGCTCCAATGCAGGGAGAGATAGCAGTGATTACTTCTGGTGCCGGGTTCCAAATAAATGGAAAAAGCTTCGAATCCCGGCTTTATATAGGCAGGTCATAGGTTGGGCTATGCCCGCCCCCTCTAGTGAGCTTCCGTGTCGTGACTCAGTTCCCCTCTCTAACTGACGTCTATGGTTTTATTATTATAATACGGAAACTTAGGCGGGTGCTTTCTGGCACGTGCAAGAGGGGAACTTCTATTTATTGATGGTAAACAAGTTGCTACAACAAACACAATTACTTATTGCCCAATAAGGCAGATTGTAATTTTATCACAATAAAAATTTAATTTGTAAATTATGCGAATTTTATCACGGGGGGGGGCTGACTACTCGAAGGACCTTAGGCCGACTAAGCGAATAGAAATATCTCCCTCAACGGTGCAAGGAGAGTGAATCTAAGAAGTTAAAATGCCATTCTTTAATTGATTTGCTTAAGCCACAGTACCATAGGTACATATCTTCATTTCCTAGAAGCAACTGGGCTTCCAGGCCCTATTTTGACGTGTGGGTAATTGATTCGTGCGCAAGCATCACTTTTTCTAATTTCTATGTATCTAATCGTCTCAGCTACGTTCTCCCGAGAAATTTCTTTCTGCCCAATGATTACCACACGCAAGGGATTATAATATAACAGACGCTGTGGTGAGCGAATCTATTTTAGAATGTCCAACTGTTTTATTGTTGAATCATTTTATTTTGTTAAATTAACACCTAAATAATAAAGTATTTATTCATCAATAATGTATTCGACAGCTTTAAGCTTCTGCTAAAGCATTCAGCCCAAGCTGTCTTCTTCGGTTCTTAGAATGAAAATTTCCATAGTGATATCCTCGACTGTGCACAGAGAGAAATAAAGATTTTTATTAGTTAATGTTTATTACCCAAAAGCAAATAATATATTGTCGTTAGGTACGCTTGTACATTTGGATAGTGCTGAAACTATAAAAAACCATAAATATCATTGAATGTTGGAGTGATGTGTCCAGGAAATTGATAAAGGCAGGATTTAAAAATTGGGAGTGGAGAGAAACGATGGATTTATGATAGCATTACGGATCTTAACCGGACTGATGGTTGATAGCGGTCAAAACAGGAAGGTCCCAAAAAAGTATTGTTTGGTAGAAGGAAATAGGCCTGTATAACTCCGAATACTACCCGAAATGAGTCTTTGGTTTCATAAGAACGAATCAAAGGGAGTACATTATCAGGCATTCAATTTTTTTTGTACCAATATTTTATTATTATGATTTTTTTAGTTAAAAATGAGACAAACTTTATGGTAAATTCTGTTTGGTTATAATGGTCTGAATACAGTTTCAAGAAACCAAGGCTTCGTCCATTTGTAAGTTTGTCAATAATGTATAAATTTCAAGAAAACACGGCAAGACAACTTTAACGCCTATCTTAGTGTATCTTTGCTTCAGAGACTATTTTTGTCAAATCGGTCAGCTCATTCTCAACGGGATCCTTTTTCGTTATTTCCCCTTTTCTCAGAAAGGTTATTCCCTGAAATTTACTTGAATAAGTAGATACAAGAGATTTTTTCTTAACAATATCTCTTAGAAAACCATATATCATTGTTACGATAAACATAGTTTTTTTTTGCGTCCTGTGGGATTGTGTTTTTCGCTCAATTGTAATTTTTATGTTTTCTATATGACATTGAAATTTTATAGCATACTCCATTTGGTTTATGTAATTTACAGTTTGAATTTAAGCATTGGTGGGTGATTTATTTAGGCAGAGAAAGCAGATTTATGTTGGCTCCTGGCAAGTACATTGATCACCCTTGTGTCAGGCCCCATTCTCTTTCACAATATGAAATTTCATACAGCTTCGTACATTAAATTGGTGGTTATTAAGTGGCACTTCACAGGTAAGCCAAGCATAAAGCCTATAACTTTGCCAAAAATTTGTTCCGAAATAGCTTCAATTCAAGGAATTCAAGAAACTAGCTTCGGGAATTTTTGTGAGTGATCCTGAAGGATAAATGTACTCCAACTGTAGATTTATGTTATTTTCCAACTGTACAAGTTAAAAAGACTTGTGTAAGGACTTAAAAAGACAACACGGTGGAACACATAAGTACTCTAAAAAACAAAACTTTAAGGAACTTGTTGCGTTAGCGTATGAGAAAAACTAACACTAACAGCTGCTTGTCCACGCCGTGAAACACTGCTTTGTTTTTTTCAAGTTATTGTTGTTGTAGCGACTGCTAACTATATATGTAAATTACCCTACACTCTGGTTCATAATTAATGTATTATAATAGAAAATGTCATGTAACTTCATTATGTAACTTCTGGTAATAAATCATAGAGAGGTCGGAAGTCGTAGACAGGTAACTAAAAGGGTGTGGCAATAAACCAAGAGAATTAGCCACCTGGTACCATAAAACCTGGGCAAAGGACACTTACCCCTATTAAAATAGACCTTCAGTCACGTTCCCACGGTCAATAAATCATGCTAGGAACCCTTTTGGGACCCATGGGATAATAACCTTGCTATAGGTGGTCAAATAACCCAAGGGGGTGAAGCCCTAACAGCTATAAAAAACACACCCTCGTACCCCAACGGTCAATAAACTGACTACCTGTGTATCGTAAAACTTACGCCGGGCAGACAAACCGGCCTTCCACGAGGGAGGGGGTTATCATATTTATATCAGTAAATTTCACTCTTCAGCCCAGTCAGTCCCTCAGTCTTCATAGCGCACGACTTATCACTAACCCCAGGGCACCTGGCCCTGGTGGGCTACTCTGCCACTCAGTCTTCCGAGTAACTCGACACCGGGGGCACTTGGCCCCTGGTAGGCCCCACTCTTCATTCTTTTCTAGTTTCGACATACCGATAGCCGCTACCACCGACGGCCCTTAGCCTCACAGCCTATACCAGACCTCTGACGACTTGTACTTATTACGCTGCCGATCTCTCGCCCGAACTCTTAAACTGGTCTTATTCTTTATGAACCTCTGAACCTCATCCTGAACACAGTGTTTTGTCGGGACACATTCCTAATCATATATGGAGTCAGATATTAACGCCTACATGGAACATGGTCCATGTTATTAGCTACAACAATCCGACAATTGTTGACCTCAGACAATTGTTCACCTTTTCCGACAATTGTGCACCTCCGACAATTGTTCAACCAATATCCCGACATCTGATGACCCTCGACGTGCACAAGAGGTTATCCCGACATCTGGTGACCCACGACGTGCACAAGAAGCTTACCCGACATCTGGTGGCCTTCGACGTGAATGAGAAGCTCAACATGATCAAGACACCGCGACAATTGGTGAACTTGATGTGAACGAGAAATCCGACAACTGGTGAACCCGCCGCGAGAAACCGCCGTGATCTCCGAAGAAACCTTTTCTTACGATGGCCAACTCACCAGCTCCGTCCGACGAAGCATGCTGTACAACCGTACACGGCAACTCTCGGACGTGCATACCACCAGAGTTCACGAAGAAGACCCCATTCTAGCACACCGAACGAAATTCAAATCAACGTCACGGTTAATTTTCCCCGTAAGCTACCGTCAAATTTAATAGCCGACCAGTATTTTCGAAAATCCGAGTAAACCTAATCGCTACCACTTCACGAAGCAAGACATCCGATGACACCTCAACAACAATTCGCCAACGCAGGAAGACACAATACATCCACTTGGACTTCATGGGACCGTTGCCACCGCCTGCGAGGATGCGATAAAACTCACTAAGATCGACTGACTTTAGATGGCCAGAGCCTTCGAACCTCAGCGTCATAGAAGCTACACCGTAGCTGTCGCATTCTAAAAACTGGCTGGTTAACCACCGTAAAACCGTAAAACGACTATCATCTCTCCGAAGTGTCTCGAGTTCATCCACTAGCTCGAACCTGCCCGGACGCCTGCTAATCGACTTCGACAGGACACACGAAACCCCGGGGAACTACTCACTGCATAGAGACGACCCGCGACACCCGGGAGATGATACAACGACAAGACGCGGAAATCAACTCAAGACGAATCGACACCTGACCGAACAACCCTGCGAACGAGTACATCCGGATGGGCGCTACAACTGGGGGAGCCGGAAACGCGCCTGCCGCAGCCACATCGCTACCCCGGGTCTACAAGCCATCACTATACATCTGAACGAGAAGTTGGAACGCGACGGTAAATATAAAGTATACTCACTGATCAAATATAAATTAATTTTTTTCTCTGTTGTAGGTTGTTTCGAAAGATACGCTATAATAATTTTTATTAGGACCGAAAGTTCGCACTTGCGCATATGTTTTTTTGTTTTTCTCGTCGTAAATGTTAACAGCAATCAATAGACCACAACAATTGTAAAATAATGTCAGTCAAACGTGTACGTAAATATGTGTATCTTAATACTTTTAACTGTTTGTAATTGTTACATTGTAATGAGCTAACTTGGTATTTAATCAAGTAAAATATGAATTCTTTTATTGTCACCCATGTGAAAGATAATTGTTTTTTGTAGTATAACATATATTTAATTGTTTATTAGTAATGATTGTTCGACAAATAACTTCCAATATACACACAAGTGTAAGCATTTAAGAAAAATTGGTAAAAATCTGTTTGTATCATGTACGTATTATGTAATGTAAGTCACTGTAAACAAAAAACTGTCAATAATTACCGAGTGTAGGGCAATTTGGGGGAGCTCTGTAGCGACTGCTAACTATATATGTAAATTACCCTACACTCTGGTTCATAATTAATGTATTATAATAGAAAATGTCATGTAACTTCATTATGTAACTTCTGGTAATAAATCATAGAGAGGTCGGAAGTCGTAGACAGGTAACTAAAAGGGTGTGGCAATAAACCAAGAGAATTAGCCACCTGGTACCATAAAACCTGGGCAAAGGACACTTACCCCTATTAAAATAGACCTTCAGTCACGTTCCCACGGTCAATAAATCATGCTAGGAACCCTTTTGGGACCCATGGGATAATAACCTTGCTATAGGTGGTCAAATAACCCAAGGGGGTGAAGCCCTAACAGCTATAAAAAACACACCCTCGTACCCCAACGGTCAATAAACTGACTACCTGTGTATCGTAAAACTTACGCCGGGCAGACAAACCGGCCTTCCACGAGGGAGGGGGTTATCATATTTATATCAGTAAATTTCACTCTTCAGCCCAGTCAGTCCCTCAGTCTTCATAGCGCACGACTTATCACTAACCCCAGGGCACCTGGCCCTGGTGGGCTACTCTGCCACTCAGTCTTCCGAGTAACTCGACACCGGGGGCACTTGGCCCCTGGTAGGCCCCACTCTTCATTCTTTTCTAGTTTCGACATACCGATAGCCGCTACCACCGACGGCCCTTAGCCTCACAGCCTATACCAGACCTCTGACGACTTGTACTTATTACGCTGCCGATCTCTCGCCCGAACTCTTAAACTGGTCTTATTCTTTATGAACCTCTGAACCTCATCCTGAACACAGTGTTTTGTCGGGACACATTCCTAATCATATATGGAGTCAGATATTAACGCCTACATGGAACATGGTCCATGTTATTAGCTACAACAATCCGACAATTGTTGACCTCAGACAATTGTGCACCTCCGACAATTGTTCAACCAATATCCCGACAGTTGTAGACTACGTAAATAAATCTATTTACAACAGGTCATGATTGTCAAGACTTCACATTGCGATTTGTGATTGTTACAAAAGTATAATGTACATTTATTGTCTTCATATGTTTAAAAGTGTTGGGGCTCATAGACTTACAACTAACTTACATATAACAACAAAAAAGCAAACTAATTTTCTTTGATAGTATGTTGCCACCGATGTGGTAATGGTGGCGAGGTCATAGTGTTAAACACTGGGTTTGTTAGGTGTCAAAAAACGTAATGTTTCTCCGGTTGACAGATGTATTTGGCTTAAGTTTGACAGTTTTTTAATTTATTTCATACCATGATTGTGAGAGGTAGTAGCGTTTACAGTATTATTTCTTATATATTTTGTATTCAAGTCTCATTTAAGCTCCAATTGAAATATGTAAAAGCTAAAATTAGTACAGTTTACCGTCTTTTGTCCTATAACTTACATCTCAATAGTTGTCATTAAGTAAACGATTATGAATTATCGTTAAAAAAGATTTGGCCTTTATTTATAACTATAATACATCATAATTTAGTAGCGATAACCGTACCTTATAGGCTTTATTAATTTAAATACTTATGCTTCACAAATAACATATAAAAATGGTACTGAACTACGACAATAACATTTTTATTAAAGATAAGAGGAATATACTAACTGAACACACCATGATACCACAAATAACTAAAAGCGTAACACGATCCTATCCTTCTATCAAGAGTGCCTCTCAAAACATATGTTAGTTCCTCAAACAAACATGTATAACGAAACTGAAAGAAATTGATAAGTATATAGTTTTTAGCAATTGTATCTGCTTGGCTCTTCCTCCATCGAGCTGAAGTCGTTTTAAATTTGGGGAGCATCGAAGTGGAAGATGTGTCAAAAGTTTCCACCAGCGATAGCGTCGAGTTGTGCTGTTGTTGTACCTTTCATTTTTCACAGGCCTATGTTCCCTCGATCAGCTGCTCACAACCACGTCCATAATAACCTAGAACTCCATTCATGACGATGCCTTTCGGGTCTATAATTATAATACAGTGTACTTCAATGGTTAGGAAGATTTTACAGGATTTAGGTACATTTACAAAGTTAAGTTATACCCTGAAGTAGTATTCACTGTGACTGAGCACAGGTTTTCCTAAATACTAAAGGCTCAATAAATAAACCTTCAGGATCGCCTCTTTACAAATATTTTTTTACTTAAAATTTACAAATACTTAAAATCTGACCGAAGAGTCACAATATAGTCCACATATTTCAAGAAAGCAATAAAGGATCACCGTCAGTATAAACGTAAACAAAAATTACTTGCAAGAAGTTAGTTTATGGAAGCTGACCGAAATAACTTTACAAAAGCTAATCCAGTAGATGTAGGCTTGCGACTGGGGTTGAGCATTTCAATGAGTAACTAAAAACATAAACGGATTAGTTGAAATGCCCAAGGATATTGGATGAAAAAAACACGAGAAAAATAAGCTCGTTCACACAACTTAAGGTCGTTTAAAAGACGTTTTTCACTAGAATGTTTCGATACTAGGGACGTTTTGACAATTTATAGGTTATGATGTTTTATTTTTAGATTTACAGCAAAAAAACATGACCAATGACAAATACGATCTCATGCGTACCGGACCGTTTGTACCGAAACATTGTTGTTTGATTTTCACTGTTCCCACTCAGTCTAGATAGTGCGGTTTCATTTAGATACTCAAAAGACATATTTTAATATTTATACACTTGCGCAATGCTCTAATGACTAAAGTTAAGCTAGATATTTAGATAATTAATATCTATGATAGGTATTTGTCGTTAATATTGCTTAAGCTTTTAGTCTATCTATTCTGGTCATAGTAAGTGTTCAATCTTGAGTTTCGAAATATGTATTTACAGTATGAAAAATACTAACATCTATAACACGTGGCTAGATGTCATTAATTAATTGCTTTGTAATAAAACAAAAACATTGATTTGGATTAAAATACCACAATGCTCTTATTAATTACATGCAATTAGTGTTCAGTCACGTACAAAAGCCAACCTTACTAAAAGCCGGGGGGGGTTTTATAACATATTTTAAATGTTACCATCTGATGCCCTAATAATGTTTAAATAAAATCATCTTTATTAAAAACAATGTTAGGTCTTGCCAATATCAATCAACTAACTGATTACTTCCTATCGAATTGAAGATCTTGAAGTGCTCCTTTGTAACACTCATGTAATTGGTGAATTTATAAAAATTTTAATGTTATACTTTTCCTAATGGTTTCTTGTTTAATTTAACTACAAAGATGCTGAAAGCACTTGTGTGTCATAAAACCTTGTTGTTGGTCTTGTAGCCGAGTGTGATGCCGAAAAATATCAGTTTTCTCTACGTTAATGATTCCTGACTTCCTCTCTTAGAGGTATTTGTTACCTAAGATAACAACCTAGTTCAGCAAAAGGATAAAATTTTCAAAGAAATCATACGTTGCCGCCATGGTATCCCAGCAGTGCTTTGATTAATGAAAATCTTTTGAACTATATGGTTTGGCTTACAAAGTAATCCATACCTTTGTTCGCATAATGAAAAAAATTGTACATGTGGTGCGTTGGTATACTTAAATAGGGTAGGTTTTTAATTATGACACACTTTTCAATACATTATATACGATATTATTGTTGCATTATTATTAATTTTTTGCTATTCAAACTTCTTCTTTGGGTTGTAATATACTAATTGATACGTTTGAGACGATTCTCTTTGTTAATTATTGCAATGATTTTCACCCTTGTGTTCTGTTTCGGATATATAAGAAAATCAATTTTTCATATGTAAAAAAGTTTTTTCTAATATGTTTCTTATCACATGGACAAACATTCGAGAGAAATCCCTTTAGGTACTAAAAATGATTCGATGTTGCTAAAAATGATCATACCGCTCTTATTACTTTATGTTAGTCACATCAGAGCCACTGCTAAAGGCATATTAGGTGGGATACAAAATTTACTAACGGTAAGTATCAAAAGACCGGTAATCGCTGGGATTTTACTGAATTTATGCAGGTTAGATCGGAGTATCTACAGCTCCGGTAGAGGATCAATTAAGAGGAATTGAGCCTGAGAAAATGAGATTGCCGAGGATGGCCTCAGGATTGGATAGGTTCAGGGCTTGTGCTAACTCTTTCAGCTCCAGTACCGGGATCCTTGTTAAAGCCCTATTTGGGACGGATCATGGCATGAAGTTTATTAACCTGACGTTACATAACGTGTGAATAATAATTAGTATTCTATCACTTAATGTATACTATTTTATTTGGTGGATTTACTTGTTATCCCTCAGTTTGGTGCGAAATTTTTCGTCACACCTTTAGGCGTGTGTGGGTACACCTTTCTCCATAATGTATAAGCTATTTTCAGCTGATGTTAGTACAGATTATGGAAGTGAGATTGATAGGAATAACAGAATTCACAAATACTAAAATAAAACATAATTTATTTAAAATATTTTTTAGCCCCAACACCAAATTTCAAAATGTTTCTGAGTGAAGGGAACTTTTGAAGAAAAAATATTTTTCCTAGATATTATACATTTATGGTTTCCCCATGTCGTTCAATAATTAAAATTTATGAATGGTATTATGTTTTTATGGTCCTCGTGACCCTGGAAGAGCAGGGATACCCCGCGGTGGCATATGTGGATGACCTCGCCGCAACCATCGTGGGGAATTCGCGTGCCGAAGTGACGAGAGTGCCTGTGCCAACTTGGTCAAGGAGTGGTGCGCCGCTATGAAGATGATCATGGCTGCGGAAAAGACGACGGCCACCCTGGTGAGAGGCAAGATGGACCGTGCTCACCCTATGTGGCTGGAGATAGAAGGAAGAAGAGTTAGGGTGGGCACGGAGGTGACGTACCTGGGGGTGAGACTGGGAAAGAAACTTAGCCTTTCTCCCCACATCGAATACCTGGGAAACAGGATCGCTTCAGTTTGCAACTCCTTCGCGAGGATAGGGGGGGGGGGGGGCGATGTGGGGGGTGAGGTTCCCAGTCTCGAGAACCCTCTACCAGGCTGTAATGGGCATAATAAGGTATGCTTCGCAGTCATGGTCGGCGCACCTGAACAAGGGGCAGGTGCACGCCCTTAAGAGGATACAGCGGATACTAGTACGGGTCACGAGGTCCTACAGGACGGTATCTCAGGACGCGGTGGAGGTTTTGGCAGCGGCGGCACCAGTGGATCTGGTCCTCCTGGAGCAGCGCCTCAGGTCGAAGACGAAGAGAGGGCAGATTGAAGATATTCCACCTTCCCTACGGAGAAGAATTGAGGAAGAGCCTGGGAGGTGGAAGGCTCTCATAAGGGAATGGACGATAGAGGCTTGGGGTGCCAGGTCGTCTGGTACGACTAAGGGGAGCACCCTGAGGAAGTACTTCCCCTCAGTCCAGGACAGGCTGAGGGCAAGTTGGGTCTCCCCAGACTACTGGGTGTCACAAGTGCTTACAGGACACGGCGGATTTCGTGCCAGGCTGTACGAATACAAGAGGGCAGAAAGCAGGTCCTGCCCTCATCGCGGAGAGGATGACACCGCGGAGCACGTCGTGCTCTCTTGTTATGCGTTAGAACCGGCTAGAGCACGGCTGCTCCGCTCGATAGGAGAGTACAGCCTGGGCGAGTCCGACCTGCCGTCGCTGGTGAATGATGAAGTGAGATACACCGCGTTCTGCAGATTCGTCGGGGAGTGGAGAAGGGTACAAGGCTCCGGGCACTTCTATATATCCAGGGGGGTGGCGCGGGGTGAGCAGCCGAGTCTTCGGGAAGGCTCACCCGAAGCCAACGATGTATCGGTGGTTCCAGAGGAGTCACTGTAAATATGTACATATAGATATAAGGTAGGACTGAGTAGCCTAGATATAAGTTTAGTTATTATAGTTATAGGGGATAGAGGATGCACACCCCTTGTAAATATAGCACTTAAGATATTAGTATAGTTAACGGATCTGTAAATAGATTAAGGATACTATACTATGTAAAAAAAAAAAAAAAAAAAAAAAAAAAAGTAAGGATTGTACAAAGTAGATTTAAGGAAAAGATTTTATTTTATTTTGTTTTCTTTGTGTTTATTTTGGAAAATAAAGAACGAAAACAGTATTACTTAAGGTGCGCTGACCGGTGCACCACAGGCTACGTAACCCCATGAGCTCGCTTCACGGGCTCGTAGGGTAAGCCCGTTTGAGGCTCAGCCTCAGGAAGGGCAAAAAAAAGTATTATGTTTTTAAAAATTTAACGCATATATCTGTCAAATGATCACTACACGTCCACTGATTATAGTCCGGTCACGGGCTCAACCACATTCTGCACAATGTGATTTACCAGATCTTTCCATATTTACATGTCATGCTTTAAAGGCAATAAAAAAAAAGGTATAGATTAACAATGACTTTTTTTTTTATAATAACTAATATACTCTTTTGCGAAAATGTAGGGAGGAGTATGTATAATATTCATAACTCGATTTCAGTATATTTGCCTGTCAATGAATTGGACTTAACTATGGGGAAAATTAATGGGGGGGGGGGAGCAACAGCCACCCTCTATCAATCTTAAACAACAGATGAGCATTAAAAGATATTGATGAAATGGCAATATGGAGTCGTGGTGGGGAGGAGCGTTAGTCAGTTATTAGGACTGTAATCTCCACTATGAGAAAATGATGAAACTTACTCTGTTTTGTAGTCAGATGTGGTACCAGGCTACCCCACAGCCAAATGTGCTAGGAGTAAGTGGTTTTGGCGATATGATAAATAAGTTAACCTTATTTAATTGTTACTGGATTATCTAGTCATTCATGTGTTCATGAGTGAAAACACCCCTAGACGCATCCCTATTGTGAAAATCCTTTGACGGAAAACCAAAAATCAAACCAAGGCCATGGAAAAGTACTTCTAATTCTTATTATCTGGAATACAGATCAAACGATATTTGTTTTTAAAGGGATAATAAATTTGTGTTTTTATAATTAAATAGGATATGTTTTTAATGATGATGTTTAAGGGTATGTTTTCAGTTTAATTACTTCTCCTTGACCTGAGGCACATCGGAATCCCTTAGCACACTAGGAAATGTAAATGTTTTCCTTCTTTTCATCCTGAAGAGTAACATTACCAGCAGTTATGACATAATATATTTAAACACGTATTAGGAAATCTAAATCTAAATTGGAAAATGTGTATTTTTTTTATTTATATAAATAAAAAATTTTATACGATGCCTCGTTTTTTTGTTTGCTTTAGAGCAAGTGAACCATTATGGTCACTGTTGCTCACTCACACATATACCGTATTTCCCTTGATTTTTTAAATCATTCTAGCTTTTATTATTATTTTACTGTGTTTGCATATAAATTTGTTATCGATTTTGAGGATTTGGGCTTTAATATTATAAATACATCGTTATCATATGGATCCGAGTGCGGACGATTGATAAAAAGAAAGGCAACCCTGATGCCAATCCAACGCCTTGTTAAAAAATAAATACTTGGTGTGTAATTTCCAGTCAATTTCATGCATTCATTAAAACGTTTTTCCAAGCTAATTTTATAATCTCTGTGATGCTTTACCTAATTTGAAGTTTTTACCCCACTTTATTACACTTATTTTTTAATCATAACGTGGTAAAATTTAACAAATTAATATTAGAGAAAAATGGAAAAAACTTGATTGCCATTTGCTAATTACTTTGTTTCATGTATATATTTTCTTTAACTTACTTTACTATGCATCAATCTATGTCCCCTAAGAACATCTACATCCAACATTTGGTGGAGGTGAATCTAATGAAATGTGAACCAGCTCAGCTTCATAGTTATATTTTTGGAGTCACTCCCTATCAAAAGTCTATAATCTACAGTATATTCTTTAATTTTTCCAGAGAAAACCCTTTGGGTCAAATACAGTACTTGTTGAGTCAAGGTTGATCATAAGCAGTTGCCCAGAAAACTGATTTTTGTTTCTGTAAGACTCGCCTATAATGCATTTTTGTCTCTGTAACACTCGCCTACAATGCATGTTTGTCTCTGTAAGACTCGCCTACAATGAATTTTTGTCTTTGTAAGACTCGCCTACAATGCATTTTCGTTTGAGCCCTGTCCTTTTCTCACTTGTTTATTTTGTCTATAAAACAATTTGTACTTAACAAATCCATTTACGACTACTTTATTTCATACCAAATACTTGATCTGGGAAATATGAATGACCTTTGAGGGTACCCGAAACAAGGACTTGCAAATCATTTGAAATATTATAAATATTTAAAAAAGTTTCTTGCTGTATTAACATTTAAATAAACATAAAGTTAAATAAACATGTTTGATTCACATCGAGTTTATAAGTGTCATGTGATTAGAGGGTGAATGATATATACTTACCATATACTCGTACATTAAAGACATGCTTATTGTTTGAACGGTACTCCAAACTCTTTCTCTATGCAAATAATAATAATAAAAGCCCCCCAAAAAGGCAATAACACTCGTTGGGAACAAAGTACTTCCATGAATTTAATAGTAATGTTGAGCACATTTCTACTTGGAGTATTTTTTTTTGTTCATGCTTAATTCGATGTATTTCAATCTATACATCCATATTTGCATAGGTTTTATGTTAAATAAATGATTGTTCGTATGATGCATAGCACCAGGATAATAAATATGTTATTGATTATCAACTAACTATAAACTTCTAATTAGTATTATATTGTTTTTTATGTTTCAGTCACATCTCCGAACAAGAGTTCGAGAATGGCACCATGCTACATACTTCTGTCACTTTTGCTCCTCTTCACAAGATAGTATCACATTCGAATCCAAGAGAATTGTAATATATAAGTTTTTTTTCCAGCCTTTAAATCACCCCTGTGTAATAATTGTTTAATTTCCTGATAATAAGAAAAAAAAACTTTTCAAAACTTGTTTGAAGGTAGAAATATAAGGCCTATTAATAAAATTAACCATCTAGGTCATATATACATATATATCTGAGAAAAAAAATGTAAATGTAATCGTATTGTAATTTTGTATAGAAGATGAGAAACATTTTTTTACTGAATCCCGTGTCTGTCCTGTTCAAATGTAAATATTTATCGTAGGCTTAGGATTCATTCGAAACAGCATTGTAAAGAATACAATTATCAACAGCTCATAGTTGAATGATAAAATAAGGCAAATGAAAAAAAAAAAAAAAAAAAAAAAATTGCTCGTTTTAAGTGAAAAAATGCATTGAGTAAAAATGATTCTCCGAGAAATAAGAAACAAATGATTCACCCATGACTGATTATTTTATTACAGCGCAACCAACATATTTTTGGAATTGATACATTTTTATGGGTCTTAATTATCAATTAGTGAGCTGCCCATCACACATTCATTACTTAAATATGTACTTACAACCTATGCCCATTTTTTCCCAAAATATTAACGCAACCTTATTGCTGCATAATTAACTGATTTATAATTGGGTTAGCCTAATGTGGGTAATGGTTTGATAATTGTTATCACGAACATTATTATTGTAATAATTGTATAGTTAATGTAACCAATTGAGTGTTTCCCAAATTAAATGAAATTTGAAATGGTTTATAAGATTATAGATTTTGATTTGGTTAATTTTTTTCAATAACATTTTTTTAATTTTGTGGACGAGTGGATTGGTATTGGGGAATCGTTAACTTGTTAAACCTATTCAACATATTCAAGAAGGATGTATAGTTAAAGATACTTGTTTCATTTAACTCATTTACATTTTATCCGTCTAATTGCCATCCATTCGTACATAGATGATATCACTTAGTATTAAAGTTTTTATTTTATAGTTGGATTTTGTTTATACCTAAAGATTCAATATCTTAATCTATTTATAAAATAGCCAATAGAATGATGAAGAATGATGATTAAATACTGTACATAAGTGAACCGATATGTAAATATTTTAAAAGTTATCGTTGTTGAAAAAAAAATATTTAGAATACTTGTGAGGTTAAGTTTCGAAAAACAAATTAATAAATATGTAGATTTTAAACAAAATGATTACATAAGTAATAGAGAAGCTTTAGAAGAGGGGTTTTGAGATAGGTTGTTATATTTGGCTGTTGTAATGTTTTCAATGAGAAATGTTTTATTTATGAGCTGTATGCAACCTAAATTGTATACATACAATTACACTTTAGGGGCAAATCGATGCTCGATTGTTTAATGGAGTTGTTTTGTATACTTGCATCCATTGCAACTAACATATTTCAATGTATATCTAGAATCCAATAAAATCAAATATAATTATTCTGTATGACGCCAAAGGTGATTTCATTAGCGTCACTTTAATATGATATTGTTGAAGTATAATGGACTTGATACGGCAGGAATTGTTGATTGTATAATATACGTTTATAATATATATCACAGTATGTGATCTGTTGTAAAATATATAATAAATTTTACGTGCTGTTTGACAAATTATGTATCCGCACATTAAGGTTTGTTTGTATAGATGTTTTTATGTTCACTAACAATAACAATTGTTTATTGCTCTACTGAAATGATTCAATAATGAATCATTTAGGGTTAGATGTTTGTAAGAGTTTTATGATGTTCACGAATTCTAACACAATCTTCTCTAATTGAACCTTTGTTTCTTTTGAAAAATAAAAGTCACTTGTAAATAGTTACATAATAAATTTGTTTTGAATTGTAAAGTTTGTTGTTTTTAGCGATACCCCATTATTATTTGAGTATCTAATTATATTCATTAGACAAACTTCATGGAATTGCATGATCCAATATTACTATCACGCACTTTGTATTCTGTACGTCAGCCTACCATAGAAAAATTCTTCAAACCTCACGCATTTTATAAAATGTAGCTACTACAGTAAATATAATTAGCTCGATGTGCCTTTATGTTAATATTCTAAATTGTGGAACCTGTAACTCACTATGTATATATTAAATAAAGGGTTTTGGAAAAAAATAGTATAATTCACTATACTAACGAGGGTTTAACTATATTTAAAGGTTTAAAAAAACAAATCCAATAACCTAAATATTTAACATAATTACTGCTAAGTATAAGTATTCTCCCACGGGAGAAAAAAAATTTTCTTTTTTATTTCTATGAAATTAAAAAATAAATATTATTTTGAAATTAAGGAACATTATTTTATTTTCGTAGTATTCATTTACATGGTACATTTCCCAAAAGTTTGACGTTTTTGAAAAAAAAGTTAATGCATGTAGTATAAGAATAATAATGTCACATGTAAGTAGGCAGATTATTCAAAATGGCAATTTTTGTTTTCAATTTTTGTATTGGAATCAGCCTTAAAACTTAGAGTATATATTATTTCACGTAATAAACATTCTAAATCACTAATATGGGTCAATTGATTGTGATTTTATATTATATAATTTTATCAACACCGATGTCTACAGTTATGGAACCCAACTGAACACCTGCACATCAACAAAGTCAGCAGTAGGATCAGCATTGCCCTATCTAATACTAGCCTATATATATAACCCCTTCCTCTCAAAAACTCTCACTCTCTCGTTACTCTACCCCCGACCTATTACGTACTAATTTTACCATACAAGTGTATTCTTTGTTCTTAGTAATAAAGTACTTTTTAAAAAAGGCTCTCTTGGTCAATGATTATTTAACTGGCACCCAACGCGGGGCCTTGGCAGTGTTAATATAACTTCAGTAGAATCTCCCCATTCAGCGATCCCGCGTTTGGTTAGGCAGACCTGAGAACTTTTCGATTCTCTCCATGAGAAGGCCGATGCGATTTTAACAGGACTTCAGGATTGATGAAATGAACATCCCATAAGCTATGTAGAAAGACTTATAACATTACGAGACGACCTTGAAGGTAGAATTTATAAGGATGACAGACCAACAAACACACGGAAATGAACATATTTGACAAACAAATTGTTCACCACTGCCAAAAAAACCTAAAACTACTGTTGACAATTTCCTCCAACATATATTGATCAAAAATTTGAGAGACTTAAAGAAAGCGTTAAAAACTACAGCAGTACGAGTAGTCGAAAGAGCATATGGCAGCAAACTAACAAGTAACGAATACACACAGAAACGCAGTAAAAATCAACCAATCATCAAAATCAACAAAATAGACTACAACAATTAGAATCACGTTATGAGAATTTCGTAGACTTAGGTCCCAACTCCAACAAACCTCCAAGACCCGAATATCAATTAACTTACACGGACAGTCTCCCCCTAAAATAAAAGCCATGTTAATGTTTCTGATCAACAGGATCAGTAGTTAACATAACAGTATATAAAATAGAACCCAGCAAAAATGGTTACGCGATAGCAATGGCACGAAGTAGTGGAATCGCGAAAAAACAAACAGTCACACTGTAAACGAGGCTAAGCATAAAAAAAGTACTGGTCCGAGGGAGGACGTTGTTGATGAATGAAAATTATGCTCATGCATTAAACGCCCCAAAATATATTATTCTTAGTTAATATTAATATGATCTTAAATGATTATTCTATATCGTAGTAAAAACTAAAACTCTAAAGTCTGAGAAGATTGAACAAAGCGCTTAAAATTATACCAAATTACAATCTGCCTTGCTAGGCAATAAGTAATTAAGATATACTATCATTCATACCATATTTACAATTCATCATTCACTCGCTCATTGATACAATATTTACAGACAGCCAAGAGGCCTCCCAAGTCCTCATGCAAAGAGAAAGTGGAGTCTTGGGAAGTCCCCCACGCTCCTCCGTCAGCCGCGTCACCGGTAATAATATAAAATATACACCAAATATAAAAAAAACAAAATTTTGTTACATAAAAATATTGACTGAACTTCTTTTACATTTATGGAAGTATATTTAGCATTGATTAAGAAAAATGTTGCTTTTGAAAAAACAAAACAAATAAAACTCCTTATTATTCAAAAATATTATAATAGAAATACTATCAAATAAAATATATAACAGTGAATGTGAATATGGTTTGTAAACATACTATTGAATAGTACCGATATAATATAAAAATATTGAATGTTTTATCATATCTTTGGCTACTCTCTCCAGCATCTCATAACAAGCCCGTCATATCCCTGAGGATGAAATTGCTCATATATCAGAGAGTACTGAGGCTAGCACTGCTGTTTTCAACTCTTCCGTTTTCTCCACACGAGCACCATAACTAGACTCCAGAGCTTCCAGAACAACATCCTGCGCACGGCACTATGGCATACCCCTTTTCGTGAAAGGAAGGCTCCTGACATCCACGAAAAGTTCGAGGTCCCCTCCATCACCAAAGCCATCAGAAGAAGACGCATCAATTTCTTCGTCTCGATGAAACATTGCCAAAACCCCCTATTCCAAGACCTGACACCCCCACCACTACCGGTAAGATGGCAACTCTCTAGATCTGGGAAAGCAGACCAAATGGTGGGCATTACGGCCTTGGGCCAACCAACAACAAGCCTCTTACGGGTACCCATTACTGCTATCCAACTGAATGAGGTTGCACTACATGCCTAGAGAGATTCTAGGCTCAGCCTTCAGTGGACTCTCACCACTACACCGCGACATTTCCACCTCTACTGAGGCTTCCCACACTCCATGATTCCTTCAGTCCACCTTCAAACAGGTACTCATAGTAAAAAGATCCGCTCACCCCAAATAAATTCCTTTATTTTTCCCTTAGCCATAATCCTAAAAAATTTAAGAGCTAAGAAAAAAAAAAAAAAATTATAGCTATGTTCAGGTCTCCGTCTTGTTTGTAAAACTCTGGTGATAAGATTTAATAATAATAACTATAAATTTTTTAAAAATATTGCATACAACTAGTAAAAACATAATCCATCATACCGTATCATTTATATATTGTTTTTTTTGTAAGTAAGAAAGAAGTTTTACGGGTTTTTAATATGAAATTGAGATCAGCAACATTATATTTGTGTCATTGACAAATGCCTCTGAACTTGCCCCGTTAAAAGCATTTATTTAGCGTTTATGAGGGGACTAATTTCCATTATAGAGGACTAAACTAATTAGCTTAGAACACTGACAAGCCCCTGGGAGACACAAACAAGGATCCGATATAACCAATCGAATGAATTGTTTGTACAGTTGAAACTGCATTTACACTGCCTGGGCGAGGGCTGGTTGTAAATTTCTAGGTAATGGGCCCATCCCACAGCGGTGGCCGTAGTAAATTGAAAAAACAACTACTCTACATTGATGAGGTGATCGCGATTTCCATTGATAGGTGATAAAGTCGGCCAGGTCAGGAGAGTGAATAAAACTGCGGGAGAGGAAAATTTAATGTCCGGGAAATGCCTGAATAAGAATTTAAACCGGGAATATGTATTATGTAATATCCAGCGTCTAAGTCAAAGACTTGGCTTTTGTTATCCAAAAGTTAAATGTAGAACATACAGGATTTTTTTTTTTTTTTCTAAGCTCTCTAGATTAGGGATGAGGGAAAAATAAGGAATATTTGGGTTGAGTGGATCCTTGTACTAGGAGTACCTGCTTAAAGGTGGTGTGAGAGAATTAAGGAGTGTGGGAAGCCTTGGTAGAGGTTGATAGTTGCGGTACAGTGGTGAGAGTCCTCTGGCGGCTGGGCCTAGAGTCTCTCTAGGCATGTAGTGCAGTCTTAGTTAGTTAGATAGCAGTGATGGGTGCCCGTTAGAGGCTTGTTGTTGGTGGGCCAAGCACGTGATGTCCACTATTAGGTCTGTCTTACCAGATCTTGAGAGTTGCCTTCTTCCCGGTAGCGGTGGGGGTGTCATGTTTCGGAATAGAGGGTTTAGACTATGTTTCATCGAGTCGAAGAACTTAATGTGTCTTCTTTTGATGGCTTCGGTGATGGTGGGGACCTCAAACAACATATAGAATAAAAATATTTAACAACTTATACTAAAACCCATCCTGATAACACCATCCATGGTTTACGTTTTTAAAATGTTATTCAAAAATTTAATTAAAAAAATTTATAAATTCTTACCAAATATTAAAATTGAATTTAATACAAGATTATTATCATACGCGGTCCCTATTACTCAACGAAGTGCTCACTTATATTGCCGGGCAACAGGTATTAATAAGATTTAGATAAATTGGGTGGTTAGTAGATGATAATTAAATTAATTTTTTTAACTCCGGAACAGTATGCATCATAGAAATGGTAAGGGTTATGTCAACGGTATACATTGATAAAAAACTAATCGATAAAAAAAAACTACTCTTTTTGTCAATAATTAGTTTACGCTACCTGAATTACGGAGTGATTTCACAATATGAAATTAATTACACAAGAATGTAAATACTTTTTATTATTAATCAATAGAAGGATGTTCAGGGAGCAAAAGGGAATATTAAGGAGGATAACATGCTTCTGATGTCTGAAAACGTTCTAAAGTTAATAAAAAAGTCTAACTGCTACTAAAACAACATACATCTTGCTTGGTATAAATTTCTTGATAGTATTTATTTCAATACGGCTCACTCTATAAATGCCTAAATACGGGGTGGACGGACGGACTCACATAGAGTAAAAAAAGTGGCTTCTCTAATTGGCGTACAGGTGTCCCTGAAATCAATACCCGTGAAAGCAATAAACGCCACGAATAAATGTCACTAGAAAGCTAAATCAACTTTTTTTTTGAAGGTATACTGAGGGATTAATAAAGAACTATTTTCGTTTTGATATAGAGTTTCAAAAAACACGTGGCCTTTTCTTGTTTAGAAGAACGCAATGTGACTTTATAAGTTTTATATTCGTTTAATTTTCAAATATTTTTCTAGTAACATTTTATCATAACAAGCAATTGTTATATTTAACATATCAATTCACATGTAAAATTGAGTCGATTTCTGGGCTAATTTGTGTTCACGTAAAAAATAGTGCTGGATAACATACAAGTACATCAAAATGTGTGGTAAGCACTCCAATTTTGTCATAGCTTACTAGTCATTTTTATGTAGTTGAAAAATATATTGCTTTTTTATACCAAAATAAATCAATTTTTTTTTTTTTTTTTCCTAAGCTCTCTAGTTAGAATTTTAGGATGAGGGAGAAATATAAAATATTTAGGGTCATCGGATCCTTGCACTAGAAGGACCTGCTTGAAGGTGGTGTGAGAGGAGTAAGGAGTGTGGGAATCCTCGTTGGAGGTTGATTGTTACGGTACAGTGGTGAGAGTCCACTGGTGGCTGGGCCTAGAGTCTTCTCTAGGCATGTACTGCAGTCGTAGCTAGTCTGATATCAGTAAGGGTGCCCCTTAGAGGCTTGTTGTTGGTGGGCCAAGCACCGTGATGTCTACCATTTCTTCTGCTTTACTCGATCTTGGGAGTTGCCATCGTGCCGGTAGTGGTGGTGGTGTCATATCTCGGAAAAGAGGGTTTAGACTGTGATTCATCGAGTCGAAGAACTTGATGTGACGTCGTCTGATGGCTTCGGTGATGGTGGAGAGCTCGAACTTTTCGTGCATGTCCGAAGCCTTCATTTCACGAAAAGGGGTATGCCATAGTGCCGTTCGCAGGATGTTATTCTGGAAGCTCTGGAGGCGAGTTATGGTGCTGGCATGTAGGAATCTAAAGAGTGGTGTCCCAAACAGTAGAGCTGGCCTCAGGACGCTCTTGTATATGAGGAGTTTCAGTCGAAGGGATATGGCCTGGCTGGTGATGAGATGCTGGAGAGAGTAGCAAGTTCTGCGGACTCGTTTTAATTTCTTTTGCAAGTGTGTGCCGAACGTCATGTGCCTGCCTAGGTTGATGCCTAGGTAGCAGATGATGTTGGCTAATTTACATTGAGTCCCGTCTATGGTAAAGCTGGGTGGACGCTTCTTTTTCCTATGCTGGAAAGAGAAGATAATACCCTGAATCTTGGCTGGGTTCACTTGAGTGTGGACAGCTTGCAGCCTGTTAGATTAATTGACTGGCACCCTCTGCAGCCTTTAGAGCTTTCGTTGGTTTGAGGCTGGTGATGTAGACCCCTATGTCGTCCGCATATGCCACTATCTCATAATTGGACTATGAAGCTCTTACTATATGCGCGTTGTATATTTTGAAGAGTAGGGGTCCCAGCACCGACCCTTGGGGAACTCCGACCACGAAATCTCTTCTGTTGGTTAAGACGGCTCCTATTCGCACAGAAAATGTTCTGCCTGATCGGTAGGAGGACATGATATTCTGGAGTTGCGCAGGAAAGTCGTGCTCGTTCAGGCGTCGCAGGAGAGTACGATGATCTACAGAGTCAAATGCCTTCGTGCAGTCAAGGGAGACCATCGCAGTGACTCTGTTGTGGCGCATGTTTGTTGCAACGTGCCACTGCAGTTTTACAAGGTTGCAGTCCAAGCTAAGTCCCTCGGTGAAGCCGGTCTGTTGAGGTGGAATGATGTCTTGGGCGTCACAGTGCCTGGTGAGATGATCGTAGACAATCCTCTCGTAGATTTATGACAACTGGGTCAGCAGACTGATGGGCCTGTAGTGAGCTGGCTCATACCCATTCTTGGCCGGTTTCAACAGTGGGACGACAACGGCATGCTTCCACGTCTGGGGAAAATAGTGTAGTCGCAGTGAGGAGTTTAAGATGTTCACTATGCGAGATATCCCCTTCCGTGGTAGCTGTTTCAGAAGGATGTTCTGGACGTTGTCATCTCCGGGTGCTCTGTTGCCTCTGTTGCGACGAATGATCGCCGAAACCTGATGGTAGGAGGTATATATGAAAGTTTGGGTGGGGGTCTACCGGTTGGGCGCTGTGATTAGCTCACTGACTCTATCCCCTCTCAAGTGGTCAGCGAGTACGTCGGCCTGCTCTGCAACAGGTCTTTGTTTTTCGTCCGGAACCACCTGTTTTTAATATTTTTGCGTTGCCGTATCAGTTGCATGATGTGTTCCGGTGGCTTCCTCAGGGAAGTCGGTACCGGGGCGAACTTCGGTATGGAGACATCAGCAGCTCGGACAATGGTAGCCTGCAACTGATAGATGGCGCTGTCGACATCCCAAGTATTTCTGAGTGGCGCAATTGGGGGCAATTCTGCACTAATGAGATGCTTATATTGGGCCCAATTGGCCTCTCGGTAATTATATCTTGTAGCAAGTGGCTCCGTAATGTTGCCTTCTAGCTCATAGATAATGGGTCTATGATCTGACGATTCGAAATCGAGCGCCGAGCAGCCGGTGACCCAATAAGGTTGTTGGGTGAGAAGTAAATCTGCTGTGGAGGTCCTATCTGGGTTGCCATGTTGCCTAAATGTCGGTACGCCTGGGTGGATTACTGTGAACGAATAATAAGTGAAAATAAATCAAAACAACCGCACCCTGCTGTTCTCAAAATACTATAGCAACGTTTTGCAAAAGCAATGATTCGCTGCTGCAGCGCACCGAGCATAAAACAGATCAGCCAAATGCTTATGAAGACCTTGTATTGCAGGCCAAAATTAGAAAAACACAGGAAAGAGAATGGTTCTGACCAGATCCATCTGGGAATAACAAAACTTTAAATGAGTCTGGAATAATTAAGTACCTTTGTCAGAGGTACCATAATTAACATAAACCTTTGTAGCTCTGAAACGGTATATTGATCAACCAGGACATTTCGAAAAACAAAGGTTTTCCGTAGATGGCCAATGGTATGGTACATTTAATTGGCACCAACGACGCCAGTAATTTACAATAAAAATAACAACGATGGCAGTTTAGTAATTTACACTAACGATGGAGAGAAATTCACGGAACAAAGGCAGACTATAAATCATGGTTGTCATATAGTCAGGAGAGCATGAATGTATAGTTAATAGTAATAATTGGTCCCAGGTATCATATTTTCCCTCTAATGGTAGGATAATTAAACTATAATTCCATTTTGTGCTTATTTGTATTCACTATAGCGTAGCTTCAGTTTATACATGTTCTTTGTTCAGTAAACTTTCGATGTACACAATAAAAGGATTTTTAAGAATTTAAAAGGTCATGGGGCGTTTGTTATTCTACTGACTTAAATTGGTTTGTTATTCTCAAAACCAATAAAATAACTGTTATGTGTTTTATCTTTATAGAGATACTTTAGTACTAAAATTTGCCGGCATAACTATTTAGCGTAACGCTCCATCATTTAATTATGTTATTTAAATTTTTTATTTGCTTTTATATTACATGGGTTCAATACATACCAGAGCCCTTCTAGACTGACCTCAAAATTAAATTGACATGCAAAACTAAGATATACATTTACCCGTGTAGAAAAACAGACAAAAAAAAATGAAACCTACAACTAAAAGGCTTATTTATATTTCACTTTGAAAATTAAATGAGTGCATCTATGTATATTCTTCCTATTTCATACATTTCCCAAACTCTATTAGCAAATGTAAATTACTGTGACTACAACTACGATTTTCAAGAAACATTTTAGTGCTTTCTTTTAAAGTTGTAAATAAAATTACCGTCAACGGTATCATGTATTCAGGAGATGGATGGAGGTTTACTATTAGTTACTAAGGTAAAAGTGTAGCAGCAAGAAAATAAAAAAAAATAATGAGTTATTTAATTACACACTCATGGCACGTGATAATTAAACATAAAGTACTAATTATGTAGATAATAAATGACGGCCTAATGCTAATAGTTAAATGACCGTTGTGGAATGCCATTGCAGTTGTACCATGCACATTGCAATGCAACTGTGATTCCTGAGATGACATTCCAATTACTATTGATTAACAACGATCAGGAAGTTCGCTATTGCAGGTAGGGCACAGGTATCCCGCTGAATGAAAATTATGATTCCTGACGGTTCTAACGGCTTGTATGCGATAATTAATTTTCGTAGATGATTTTTTCGGGAGGGCTTAGCACTAATGGATAAACTCTAATCAAATATTTAAACAAATGAAGCTACAAACGAATATTGAAAATAAGCTGGTTACTTCGGTATTGAATACACCCTCATTTTTTATGAAAATTGTGTTAGAAGGTTAATTACGGCTATTTCCATAAATTGTGATATTACTCATGAATATTTAACCGGGTTTTGAAATTTCCTTCATCTAAATGTTTAGTTAGCTCCATTGTAGACTTTGCTTTAAGGTTCGCATTGTTAGCCCATTGTTCTCAGATTAAAAACCAGTCTTTTTAAAGACAATTCCTAGCAACTTCAAATGGAATATTCATATTTCTTTGTGGTCGCAAAATGTTTAACCAAATATCCTCTTTTTTTCTTATATCTGTAGATCTAGCATTCCAGTAACTAGTTATATACTGGAAAGGCTTTACTTTTAACCCTTTTTTCTGATTTGTATCAGTAATTTTGGTTTTCAAATCAAAAAATTTGGTGAATAATTGTGATTTGGCAGATGTTTTCTAACAATCTTTTAGCAACCACAGTTTCTTCTTGTTTATCTAGATCACAATTCACTGGATGGTTATTAATCGTGGAGTATTTTTGTCTGAGTAACGCATGAGCTCGATACTCGTTTATTTTTATTCATATATAGAACATATCCAGTATGATTTCCTCTTTTGGTTAATAGTCTGGTGGTCTTTGATTTTTAAGTCCCTCCACAAAAGGATACACTCACTTCAAATTATTTCATTTTTTTTTTCACCCATTCCTCGTTTTCAACTTTGAGAGGTTAGGAAAAAAAATCAGTTGATAAATCAGAAAAGAAAAGGCGATTGAAATCTTGTTCTTTTCTGCCTCTATTACATTTTGACTTGTGACATTTCAACATGAGATTTCAGTTTCCTTTTCATCCATTTTAATTCCATTTTCCAAGATACTAGTTGTATCAGAAGATCCATCAACTTCTTCAGGGACTTCAAAAATGCATTGAAGTGTCTTACTTACTTTTTCCGCAGACTTGCCACAGAGTTTTTAAAGCACTTCATTCACTACTACTACGGCAAAATCTTTAACTCACTCAGATTTACCCTGCAAAGAAATTCCACCTTCTTTACTTAATCGTTTGAAATGAAAGAAACGAGGTGCTTATATCGTAGATGTACGTGAATTTTTATATTCACCTAGATCAGAAATTATCGATGAAGCATCCCATGGTCAATTATTTTAGTCAATTACATCGCAGTATAATTTTTCATCTGATTAGTCAGACACTTCTTCATTTCCAACTTTATCATTATAAAGCCTGTATTTGTCTTCGTCGTCAGTATTTATGTCTATTCCAAAAACATGATTTAATTCTTCAAAATCGTCTCTCAGCAAAGGCACTTAAGCATAAACCTTGAATAGATTTTTGAAATGTCTATTTTCGTATTGTTTTATTTCTCTTCTTTAAGATAAAATTCACCCATAAAAGTGGAAATTTTATTTATTACATTCAGTTAATTTAATTCAAATTATACAATATTCCTCTTTTTATAAATTATTAATTCATTTACTTTTTGACAGGCATTCCTAATGGTTTTATCAAACTTTTTCTTTACATTTTACAAAATTTTATTCATTGTTTTGTTGAGTACGCCTAGTACAACAATATAACAGTTTCATACATCACGTGATATTTTCTTATTTATAACATTCAGTATCTATTTGTGCAATTTAATTTTGATCATTGTTTGAATTGAAGGTTTTAATTATTTATGCGTGCATCAAAGGATATTCTGGGACAGGTAGATGTAAGATTTGTCCTAAAATATTACCATATTTGATTTTAAGTTCAGCAAGTCTTTCATTTAAATCATGGCTCTCTTCTTCTAGTGGGCGAGGTTCATTTTATTATAAAAGATTAGCTTGCTTCTAACTATCCGCTTAGACTGTGCTTTGAAAATGTAGGTTGAAAGGTTGTGCTGGAAAAAGGAAACTTCCGGTTTTCAAAATGTCTTTATACTCGTTAAGTGTTATTTTGTTGATAATCTTGTTTGATATATGAACGGGGCTCTACTTGGTATTTTGATGGAACTCATGTTAATAATGATCAAGGAAGTGTCTTTGTCGATATATGTTACGGTAGTAATTTTCTAGGGGAATGAAAATTTTTGTTTTGTTTCTGAAATTATTTAATTTTTGTCCTTGATTTGGTATGTAATTATCTCTTATTCGGTAGGGGTCATTGGAGCTTCCTTGTTGATGTATTGATACAGTTGTTGTTATAACGATTTTTAGTACTCTTAGGTCAGGAGTTTTCAAGTGTTTTTATTACTATTAATCTTATTCTATTTATATTATAATTTCCTTTTCTTTTTTTTGTTTGTAAATTCCCTGACTAAAACCATTAACCTCGTTATATATTCTTTTTGACCTTTAACACGATTTTATATTAACAAGTTATGGTTTTTAGTTTTTCATTAAAGATATATTTATCTAATAAAGCATACCCGCCCATGACCCAATCCGTACATACTAATCATGCTGTCCACTGTTTAATTTCCAGTAAGTTATATGTGTACACTTAGATCCATCATCCGCCTGAGTACATATTCAACAAATTTTGGTCCGGGCCTAAATGAATTCTATCCTCTCCTAGTCATTCAAATCTCTCACCGGGCATACAAAGCCTTGGTTAAATATATTTTATATTTTCAAGCTATTTATATACATTACTACCACAATTATAATTGGGGACCATCATTTTGTATAATCAATTAGTATTATCAATTAATTGCATCTATTAATTCTTTACGTTAAGTTAAGACCTTTCATTCCTTATTGAAGACCTATGTACCGGGTAGCTTCAAATTTGTTTGTTGCTCTGACTCCAAAACATTTTAGAAGGTGTGCACCGACAGTACACTATGTTCATGAGAGGAATATAGGTAGTTGTGGTCTTGGAAATGACGAGTTGACACCAGGTATCTAAGGGTAGGCGAACACCGTCTAGATCCTAATGGCGATTGTGAACCGAAAAGAGGCAGACCGGATCGCTGGGGGAGACGCTACTAGATACATTCAGTAGGGCCCTAGAGACCGATGTATGCATGGAGGGATACCTTGCAAAGATGTATTAGTTTCAGCGAGACGAAGGCAGAGAATTCCACAAGAAAGGTGTGGTTACGAAATAGAGGTGCAGAGGTAATTAAATAAGAAAGCCAAGGTTCCAGCAGAGCAGCAAGCGCCAGTGCAGATAGAGAGAAAGAGAGAGAGCAGTGTTCACCAAAAGTGTCGGTTTTCGATTTTTTTTTTGTAACACCTGTCAATTAACATTTTTACAACATATGAAGATTTAGAGAAAAATGCTCCTCGTTGCTAACTTAGATGAATTTGAAGGAGGGTAGAATTACAAAACAAAATTTCTTTTTATACTTAAAAAATACAATATCAAATAGACAGTGCAATCATTACCTGCTCACCTTCCGTTTACATTATGGGACTTACAAACTAAAAGCTTAAAAACTAGAACCTAAAGAATAATGCCTTACTGCCGAGACGGAGCGAGGGTTATCGTGCTAAATAATCGGTATGTCATGTACTGCAATGAGTCGAAAAATTCGATATGTCTACGTTGTATAAAACTGACAGCATTACTTCATGACAAGAACATCGACGTAGCTTTTATTACTGAAAGAAGACTTTCGAGTAAACGACGATTTACCGTTCGAAAGTGCCAGACTTATCGAACTGATCACTCAGATGGAAGAGCTCATGCAGGTACCACTGTCATTGTTCATAACACCATATCCCATCACATAGTTCCTTTGGTAGCACATGATTTCCTTCAGTCCACTGCAGTGACAATAGCACCTTAACTTTCCCCCTTATGCTAGCATCAATGTACTGCCCTCCCAAAACATCCATTTCTGATTCCCAGTTCATTTCCTTTCTAGAATCCATCGGGCATCGTTTCCTTGTGGGTTGGGACTTTAATGTGAAGCACCAACATTGGGGCTCAAGATCCACAAATACACGAGGACGTGCTTTGCTGTCTGCACTCACACGGAGACATTGCTCCACTATCACTCCTGACACGGCCACCTACTGGTCATTAGATAACAACCGAAATCCAGATCTCCTTGACTTTCTCATCTGCAATAGTTTGGGATCACTAAAATATTTACTCACGCGCCTTAATGACCTCTTCTCCGATCATAGTCCTTTATAATTAACCATTTCTCTATTGCTAATTCACTAACTGCCTCCTCCTGAATTTATTAGGAGCCCAGATGACTGGGAACACCGCTATTTTCTTACAAATTCCGTAGACCTCAAAGTGTCCCTAAAAACATCCCAAGACCTAGACCAAGACGATGCAGTGCATTCTATCACTACTCTGGTCCATAGGTCGACTTGGGAGGCATTGTCACTCCACCGTTATCCAAAAATTCCCCATCATAATCGTTTACCTCATCGTCTCATAGATCTATCTAATCCAATCCAAATGCCACACCAGAATAGTGTGGCAAAGATCCCGGCATCCTGCTGATCACCACTCGTACAATCAGTACTGCAGATTGGTAAAGCGGCTATTGGCATCCTTCCGTTCCGATTCTTTCAATTCCCACCTCTCCTCTCAGTCTACCAGGGATAACTCACATTGGAATGTAACCAAAAAAATCCTAAAGTATCATCCTGTTTCACACCCACTCCGTCGTAATGATGGGTCCTGGGCTGCTTCGAGTGGGAATAGGTTGGAGGAATTGGCTCTGCATCTTACCTATACTTTCATACCTCATCTTTCTCATTAAAATCATACTCACAGCACAACTGTGGAAGATTTCTTCACTTCACCTATACCTCTCTCACTTCCACCAAAAGCCGTTAACCCCTCTGAGGTCAAATACTTTCTGAAAAACTTACCTTACCGAAAATCCCCTGCATATGATCTCCTTACTCCTCAAATTCTCAAACAACTTCCTCCTAATGCTGTAATCTTCCTAACCTACATCTATAATTGCATTATCCGAACGACGAACTTTCCTCTCGTCTGGAAACATGCAATTATTGTCCTATTCGCCAAACCCAGTAAATCACCCAATGACGCCTCATCTTATCGTCCAATCAGCCTACTCCCTATACTCTTAAAATTCTATTAAAACGTCTACTTCAAACGGTTGAATCCAAAAACCTAATTCGTACACAACAGTTTGGTTTCCGTCAACAACATGCCACTGCTCAACAAGGCCTTCGCGTTGTTGATCACATCTCCTCAGCCCTTGAAACCAAACAGTATTGCACATCTCCCTTTCTTGATATAGCTCAAGCTTTTGACAGGGTTTGGCACACAGGTTTGCTTTACAAGCTCAAAATATATTTACCACATACCCTTTTCCAAATCCTACAGTCCTACCATTCAAACCGCATCTTCCAAGTCTACTGTGGTTTTGAATATTCTAACTACTATCCCATAAAAGCAGGAGTTCCAACGGCAGTGTCCTGGGTCCCTTCCTCTATAACCTGTACACCGCTGATGTTCCCTCTACCCCAATACCTTCTTGGCCACATTTGCAGATGAGACTGCAGTCTTGACATTTGTAGATGATACGTCTATCCAGATTGTAGATAATCCCACCCAGACCCCGATATAGCATCCCATATCCTTCAAAAACACCTTGATGAGATCTAGTATTGGTGCAACCAATGGCGGATTAAAGTTAATGAAGCCAAATGTTCCCACATAACCTTGACCTTCTGTCGCAAGTCTTGTCCACTAGTTAATTTTAATTCTATTCCTGTCCGTGTATCCTTAACAGTACGGTACTTCTTAGGCTTCCATCTTGTAAGAACGCCTTACCTGTAACCCTCATACGATGCTAAAAAGGCAAGGACATACTACTTCAGGAAGATTACTTCAAAGGACATCCCATCTCTCAATATAAAATAAATTGCTAATATACAAAGTTATACTTAAGCCAAGCTAGACATACGGAATAGAGCTAAGGGGACAGCAAACAAGTTGAACATCAAATGAATCCAATCCTTTCAATCAAAAGTCCTGAGAACAATAGTAAATGCCCCTTATTACGTCAGCAACAAAACCCTTCATACAGTCTTAATATATCATAAATTCTTGAACTCATCCCTACCAAGTTTATAAAATTCCATGGTAGCCTATCCAACCACCCTAATTCCCGTAGCACTGCACCACTTATTCCTATAATCCTTCTTGCAGACTAAAATGGCAGTGGCCTCGTGACCTGCTTTAATTGCGTAAAAGTGGGAGTCCTGGCAATTGCCAGTTTCTCTAATCATGTCCTGAGCGTCTGTGGCTCTCTCACTCTTGGTCAGCCTCCACTGGCTTATATCCGGTGACATGACTGACAGAGGAGTGTGGGAGACTTCCCAAGACTCCGCTTTCTCTGTCGTATGCGAAGTAGGTGACAAACATGTGGATTTAGGAGGCCACTAGACTGTCTGTAAATATTGTATGAATGAGCGAGTGAATGATGAAATGTTAATATGGTATAAATGAGAGCATTTATCACAATTAATTATTGTCTTATGAGGCAGATTGTAATTTTATCTGGATAAATTTGTTGTTAAAACCCACGTTACTGGATGAGAGCCAGCGGAGACTGACGAAGAGCGTGAGAGCCACAGACGTTCAGAACATGATTAGAGAAACTGGCCCTTGTCAGGACTCCTACTATCATTTAATTATAGCACGTCACGAGGCCACCACCGTTTTGTGATCGACAACGCGAAGGCCTTGTTGAGCAATGGAGAGTCATTGGCAGAAACCAAACTGGTGATTAGGATAAAGGTTTTTGGATTCAATAATTGGAAGTAGGCGTTTTAATAGGAGTTTTTCAAATATTTTTGAGAGTATAGGGAGTAGGCTAATTGGACGATAAGATGAGGCGCCATTGGATGGTTTACCGGGTTTGGCGAATAGGACTATTATGGAGTGTTTCCAGAGGCGAGGAAAGAGCGTCGTTCGGATAATGCACTTATAAATGTAGGTTAGGAAGATTATGGCTTTTGGAGAAAGATGTTGGAGGATTCGAGGAGTAAGGAAATCATATCCGGGAGATTTTCCCTTAGGTAATTTTTTCAGAAGATATTTGATCTCACAGGAGTTGACCGCTTTTGGTGATAGTGAGAGAGGCATAGGTGAAGTGAGAAAATCTTCAACAGTTGAGTGATGAGTATTGTTTTGAGAAGTAAGGTGAGGGGTGTAAGTACGGGAAAGATGCAGTGTGAATCCTCCCGCCTTCCGAAGCAGCCCAGGACTCATCATCACGACGAAGTGGGTGTGAAACAGGAAGATATTTTAGGATTTTTTTAGTTAGATTCCACAAGGATTTTTCCGTGGTAGACAGAGAGATAGGAATCAAAAGAATCGGTATGGAAGGATGCTAATTGCCGCTTTACCAATCTGCAATACTGAATGTATGAGCGGCGATCAACAGGATGTCGGGATCTTTGTCACACTGTTCTCGAGTGTCGTTTGGATTGGGTTAGGTCTATGAGATACTAAAGTAAAGGATTTTTATAATGATTTTTTAGATGACGGTGGGGTGACGATGCCTCCCAGGCCGACCTCTGCATCAGAGTAGTGAAGGAATGCACTGCATCATCTAGGTCTTAGGGTGTTTTCAGAGGTACTTTGAGGTCTGCAGAGTCTGTAAGAATCTGGTGAATGTGGAGAGGCAGTTGATGGATAGGTCTTAGGGTATAATAGTAAGGATCACAGGGCTATGATTGGAGGAGTGGTCATCGAGGTGCATGAAAGAATAGTTTAGTGTTGTAGAAGAAAAAGTCTAGGAGATCTGGATTTCGGTTGGGATCTGATGGCTAATAGGTGGCTGTGTCAAGAGAGGTAGTGGAGAAATGCTTCTGTGTGAGTGCAGACAGCAAAGCACGTCTTCGTAGATGAAATTTATTGATAAAATATGGAAACGTAGGCGGGTGTTTTTTTTTCGGTACGAAAAGAAGGAAACTTCTATTTATTCGTTGTCAAGAAGTTGGCACAACAATATACAGCTGTAGTGAAATATCTACTCGCCAAAGAGCATTAAATTTATTTAGACTTTTCATATTATTCTATTATTATTTAAATTCAATTTAAATTTTTTATTTAGTGCATCTTTCTTTTCTCCGGTGTGCTAATTCCTTATTTACCTCTTAAAACCGTTATCGTATTGTATATTTCAGCTATTCAACTATGCTGTTTTGTTTCATGTTCAAAATCCGGAATCATTCCCCTTTGACTGTCCTTCCCTTCTTATGTTTTCTCTCTCAGTGAGGGTATTATGAAACTTTGTATTAATTTTACTGTTGATCTCACTTCGCATGCGAACATATTCTTAGTTAATCAATTGTAATCCACGAATCAATTAGGCTTAGCTACTCAAGTGAGTGCTCTAGAACGGAAAGTTAGAGCGTTAAGACCCAACATCACCTGATTAGTAGATGATGGCATAAGCTTTTTCAGTACGATGCCTCCACCTGTTTATTCGAGGTGTGCCTTAACTTTTTCGAATGATTTCGGATGTGCTCGATAGTGTTAAGGCCGCTATGAGTTATGATTTCACAAATCTACACGCTAATGTTTAAGATCTCAGAAGAGACGAGATCAGGGGAGGTGAAGCATTATTAATGCGCATAGAGCGCCGCCGTAGCTCAAAGGGTCGTTTACCCTCCTCTGAGTCTACATTTCTGACAACTCGTATGCCTTTATCTCGAGTAAGACACAGCATTCCCCGAATATTTATACACAAGTTCTTTGGAGACATTATGAAGTGAATCCATTTCAGGGAACCTTTCCTCTCTTTAGTCCTGACAAATATGGAAAAATTCCACTTCGTTGTAGAGGCACTGATAGGTCATGCAGCGGTTCTATCGTCTTGGTTCCTGATTGAAGATG
This sequence comes from Acanthosoma haemorrhoidale, assembly GCA_930367205.1. Classification (NCBI taxonomy): domain Eukaryota; kingdom Metazoa; phylum Arthropoda; class Insecta; order Hemiptera; family Acanthosomatidae; genus Acanthosoma; species Acanthosoma haemorrhoidale. The sequence continues at coordinate 95,038,993 of OV884014.1, read as the reverse complement.
GCTCTAACGCTAAGGTACTGGGAGAAGGTAGTCAATCACTTAGGATAATTCTACCAACTATAACCAACAGAATCATCAGCAGGATTATTGATGGGGAAAGTAAACCTGCATACGCATTTATCAGCATCAGCTCCGTGTTTTTTACAGATGTAGCTGACATTATTGAAGCCTTCTGCACGCTTAAACTGGAAAATCCTTGCGAGTTAGTTTTATCAGCGCTTACCTTTAGACCTCTTGATATGAAAATGATAGTAGTTCGTCTTTATCATAGAACATGTTTCCCACTGCTGATAACGTAATCAACATTAACCTTCAACGTAAAAAAGCCTTAGAAATATCTCAAGGGATAGGTCAATTCGATGTTGAGCACCACAGCATTCCTCAATCATCATGATCTTTCTCGAACCATGCCATGTACTCTATTAGGCACTCTTCGAAGTATGAGACTGTATTATTTCATACCGCTGGTACTTACATCCATACAAATAACTTTTACAAATTATATAACTAATAACTTAATTACAAAAACAAAACTGCACATCTTAGCAAGGCACTTCCAAACCACATTCATTGCAAAGTTGTCTCGAATGTAGTGGCAAATATGCCATGTGAAAAATGCCTTATCCTTCCAAATCAAAAAAGAGATAATTTTGAAAAAGCCCTTAGAAATCTGCAATAACGGATCGAACTGTGGTGATAAGGTAGGATGCAACTCATAATACAGATGTAGGCATTGCAATAGGGTGAATTAATTTTAAGTCCAGCCTTCTGTAACAGAGTCTAAAGAGGTTAAGCTAACAACCTGCCTCCTTCCTTGGTTTTGGGTGAGTTCCGCCAAGCAACTCGACAAGCCCCGATCCTCATAAAAGGTAGAAGTGGTTCCTATTATCCTGTCAAGGCATAGTTGGAGCCAACGTTCTTTCATAACTGGTTCTCACGCCCGACACCTCGGATCCAAGGCATCTCCTGTCACTGGATCCATCCCCAGCCTGACTAGATTTGTTCTTTTTTGCGCCTACCTCAAAGAAGTGACGCCATGATGCCATTTAGGCTTTATGCGATTCCTCCAAGCTGGCATAGTAAAAATGTAGCACCAAATTCTTATTGATCCGGCTGTTCACCATTACCAGTATATCCTCTGCCGGGACAGCAGTACCGATGCGCTAAAATAATATGGAGTATATCCAGTTATATACTTAATCGTATATATATAAGTTAATCGTCGGCGGTTAAGCTTAAAGGAAAGATAGGAAAGAGGGAAATGAACATTCACTCTTGGACTTCTGTAAAGAGACTGCTTTATTGTCTTCACAAGTAATCACACCTACATAGGATCATGGGTTGTTTACATCCCATGATCGTATTAGTTTACAACATAAATTTGCCTCTGGCTTTAACTTATATTGAAACCTACCTCATTTTCTACCATTCTATTTTTCTAATTTAATAGATCAATTGACCTTAACTAATTTGGTAGGTCCGTCATGAGATCTTTAATTCAATTTGTTTTTATGTCTTCGACATAGGAAATTATCCCGATTGAATCGCCCGATCTCAAGGCTAATGTTATAGTTATTAATAAATTGAGAAACTGGGAATTGTGAAATATATACAAGTAAAATGGTTATAACAAATAATTATAATTATAAATAGTGCTGACATTATTTATATAAAAAAATATTCAATTCCTTTTGAACAAGGATAGTTACTACTAATTAGTTATATAAAAAAAATGATAATTGAGCTCAATCTCTTTTTAATGGATCCATAATAAAAAAACAATATCTATATCACCCAATCGATGATATCCGTGTAATCTTCTTCTTCTTCTTCTCCTCTGCTTGTGTTGATGACCGTCAACGGAACGGGAGCTTGCTCTGCTTTGCTCTCTGGCTCTTGGCTAAGACTGCCTTTATCTCATCCCCACTCCTAAGAGCATAAGGGCTGATGCTGGACAAAGTGGGAGGGTGGCTGGTCATGATATTCTCAAATATCATGAATGTTACAATTGCCTTCCCTTATAAATAAAAAAAAAATTTATGAAAATTTTTTTTTTTTTTTTTTTTTTTTTTTAAGTGGATCCACAATATTATGTTGCTGTGTTCGGTTTGTTGAATTGGTTGTTTATAACGGGTGTTGAAATTTTACAAAGTTTATAGTAATAATAGTTCAAATTTTGCAAGGTTTTAAATTGCTTGAAAAGCGTACAAGTTGTTTTAATTTTTTACTTAACTAAATTATTATGCTAATTAGTATGGATTAGTTCGAAGGTACATTGTTTTATGGAACATAACGCGATTTGGAAACATTTATTGAAAAAACGGTTGAGTGTGATTAGTAATACATATTGGTTTTTAATTAAAATACTAGACAATTCTACTGGTAATTAGTAACAATAGAGAAAAATTGTTGTGTGTGTGTGTGGGTGATTTGAATATTTTACCTGAGTGAAAAGATAGGGACGTCGTTGTCGCGTATAAAATAATATTAAATAAATCAATTAAATGGACTTAAGCATTCAAGGAATATTTACGATCTGTTCTATAGATTAAGTGATAGTGAAGTCAGAAGCTTCACTTGCCGATAATTCCATAGACTTTACTAGGGTCAGCATTTCTAATAATAGTTTTGTTTTTGTTTGTATAAACTTCTAAAGTTTATGTGTCATCCGATCAGTATTATTTTCATTTAATAATAAAAATAATAAAAGAAAACTATAATTTTCTTTCTTTTTTTGAAGTCATATTGTATCGAACAAAAAACATCCCTGTAATTATTTTTAAATGCCTTCCATTCATTAATTTTAATGTTGTTCAAATCAAACACGCAAAAAGGAATTTCATCAAGATGAGCTGGAATTTGAGATTCCAATTTCTTCATATCAAAACTTTATTTTGAATTATTTTTAAATTTTTCACGTTATCGCTGGTTGTCTGCTGATGCTCTGTAATTTGATCTTTCAATGAAATCACTTCTCCTTTCTTAGTATTCGCTGTTTCTTCTAACTCTGAAAATTTATTCTCCAACAAACTCATATTATTCTCATAGTCAAGCTTTATTAGATCATGTTGACGTGAGGTACACTCATCATTGTTAGCTGCAATCTTCTGTTCATCCTCCAATGAAGTCATTTTCTCTTCATTATCCTTAGTTGAATATAAGCTAAGATCTGTCTGACAATCAGCATCAACTAGTTGTGACTTTGTTAAATTTGTTTTTTCATGATCTGTCGTATTTTTCAATAGAATGATTTCTTCTTTTAATTTTGAATTTACATTATTATTTCCTTGGAGTGTTCTCTCCTCACAAATTCGTAATTGTCTATCTAATTTTTCGTTTACATCCGTGAAACCTTGTTCGAATTTAGCCGATCTTCCCGATTTTATTTCTTCCCTTAATTGATCAAACTTCCCGCTCAACTCTTTTTGTTCTTTATTATTTTCTTTAAGCGCGTTTGATTGACTGTTTAATTGGGCAAGGATTAGTTGTAACAACTTGGCATGATTTATCGTGGGTTCGGAGTCGGGGGCTGTGGGGTCTCCTTTAGAGGCTGGGTTTGACCCGCACATGTTTGTGTTCGTCATTGTGTAACAAATGTTAAATTAGAAGAAAAATATAATATGTTAGTAAATAGTTCTAGTTATTATTCTAACATGCAATACCTCACAATTCCTTTGGTTTCTTTAGAATTTTTGAAGTTAATCCCGGAGCGGCCCCCATTGAAACCTACCTCATTTTCTACCATTCTATTTTTCTAATTTAATAGATCAATTGACCTTAACTAATTTGGTAGGTCCGTCATGAGATCTTTAATTCAATTTGTTTTTATGTCTTCGACATAGGAAATTATCCCGATTGAATCGCCCGATCTCAAGGCTAATGTTATAGTTATTAATAAATTGAGAAACTGGGAATTGTGAAATATATACAAGTAAAATGGTTATAACAAATAATTATAATTATAAATAGTGCTGACATTATTTATATAAAAAAATATTCAATTCCTTTTGAACAAGGATAGTTACTACTAATTAGTTATATAAAAAAAATGATAATTGAGCTCAATCTCTTTTTAATGGATCCATAATAAAAAAACAATATCTATATCACCCAATCGATGATATCCGTGTAATCTTCTTCTTCTTCTTCTCCTCTGCTTGTGTTGATGACCGTCAACGGAACGGGAGCTTGCTCTGCTTTGCTCTCTGGCTCTTGGCTAAGACTGCCTTTATCTCATCCCCACTCCTAAGAGCATAAGGGCTGATGCTGGACAAAGTGGGAGGGTGGCTGGTCATGATATTCTCAAATATCATGAATGTTACAATATATATATATATATATATATATATATATATATATATATATATATATATATATATATATATATATATATATATATATATATATATATATATATATGACTTTGTCATTGGTGCTCATTCAATCTCAGAAGTGGAAGAGCTATAAGGACCACCTGCACTTTTAGAAAGGGTAGGTTTTCCCCTCTTAGCAAGTGGGCAACTTCTGCAGTCCAGGAAATACTCCTGTCAAAGGAAATTCCTTCGCAATTGTCCCACCAGAGAACGATCGTGTAAAAATGTTCGACCTTGTGACATTGGATAGTAGAGCGTCAATGTGGAACGTGTCAGGCAGTTCCTTTGCGTATGCGGTGGTTAACTACACATTCTACCATAGGGGCATTAAACAGGTGATTCTGTCTCCAGTAACAAAGATCTTTTACTATCGAGGACCATCTACATTTGTAAAAATACCAATATAACATGAAATTATTACAGGACTAAAAATATGATGTTTTGGAGAAATAATTCTTTTTAATATTCAATTTCTAAAGTATAGAGAAAAGATATTTTAATTGTTACGGTCAAAAACCGTTTAAACCGTGCTTACACTGATTTTTATAGAATCGATTATTGTTTTATATATAGATAATGACTGAAAATTTGACCGATTCATATAATTAATAATTCTAATAAGCTACAAGAACATTTCAATATCTGTGGTTTAAAGTTTAGAGGAACAATTGTAAATAACAAATTTGTATAACGTGCACATCTCATAGAATAGGTAAGGGACGGAGAGAAAGATCTTCATATTACATTACTTCATTACAAGCAATAAATTTTAATCCGGTAACCGCCACATCCAAAGGGCCCACCCCTTCATGGAGTCGCTACCTTCAGAACCTTCACTAATGTTATTTTGGACTCTGCCAGACCATTCCTGACAAATGAGTCTACCCTTAAGAACCCTGCATCAGGCAAGGTTTCTTTGTTCTTTTATGTGTGCATGCTAGTAGAAGAGTAATAGAGAATATATACAGGAAAATTAAACTCTTCTCGAATGCGAGGGTGTGCAGATGGTATGTTATATTGTCGGGTGCTATAACTGCCGGGTTTCTATGCCAATTAATCATTGTTATATAATATTCAATAATCAACTTATGTGTTTGAAAACTTAAATTCTGGCTGGCCATGCATTATTCTCCATCATCCATGCTTATCCCCGTCGATGAAGTAGAGATCCTCTCTATAACATCATTTTAGAAGCCAAAGTGGCTGAGAAAAGATGATAGAGAGGAATAGCTTTTATGGTTTTCCGTGATGGAATACAAATCTGCACACTTAAGTTCATACGTGGAATTTCTCCGGACCTTGGGCCACATTGTTTTTTAGAGTCCTAAGGAGATATGTCCATAAGCGTAGTTGCCGGTATTCGATCCACGTTGCGTCTCTCTTCAGAACAGTTAATTTAACAAGAGCTAATTAGTTGCTATTCAGTAATGTTCCTGATATAAATTGAGGTTTCACAGAACTGCTGTTAATTACTTCATTCACTTATTTCGTTTGAGTTTTTAGGTCAAGAAAAATCGTGGCTTTCGTTTAATATAAACATATTACATTTGAATGTTTTTCAAAAATAATTCCTGTGGCGACATCAATATAAAACATCGAATCTATAATTGCCCCTTTTTAAAAATAACTGTAATTACCTTATAAACCAGAACTTCATTTGATTAGACCTTCTTTCAATACGAAGTACTAAAGATCGATAAGGCCAATATGAACAAATTATTTTAGTAGTCTTGCAAAAGCAATAATTGAAAGGTTTCCTATAAAAGTAGAATACATTTTATAGAGGGAATCGAAACATCTTATCTTAATCCCCAACTAACTATGTGTTAGTGTATTAAGTGTTCTAAAAATTTTCAATACTTTATGAAAGTTAAGATCACATCAGAATCATGAAAAATATAATTTTTATAAATGGTAGCCTGAATTATCCAAGTTGCAGTCAAAAACCCAATCACAACCTCCAGCCTAGGGCTCAAAACAGGAAAACACTTGACTTATAACTTGACTTTTTTGATGAAATATTGGCCGTTCTCAAAATTCAAGCCGTAATTTCATGAGTTACATAAACAATTGTATAACACCTTTAAATATGTTAAACAAGGTTATAAAAATGAAAACCTAAAGTCAGCCAGATAACTAAGGCCTTTTCAAAGGCAGGCCATTGCCAATAACATCCACTTTTCCATTTTTCATTTAGGATCGGAGACAATTTGTTGAAAATTGTGTGACATGTAAGACGGCTAAACGAGATTAAGGTGTGCGTCAAATAGAATTACATCCAATACCCACCTTTCAGTACCTACCTTGGCACACCCTTCATGTAGATATCTCAGGAAAATTAAGTAGAAAAATAATCTTAAACGAAGTTTTAACGCTCCTTTATTTGGCCACGTGAGACGACTCGTCGTAAATCGAGGACAATGCTTTACATCCCCAGATTTTTAAACATTTTGTTCTAATGGTCAAATAGAATTTTATTTTATTGCCACCACAGCACAGGCAATGGTCAAGTAGAAATACTTAATATGGGAATATTAAGAGACATGTTGAAACCAGAATTCATTTCAGAATGACAATCGTGCATGGCAAGATACAGTCCCTGACTTACAACTTGCTTTAAAGACTACAACCCATTGTGTAACTAAAGAAAGTATCGCCTATGGAAATAATTTTTGTAAAAGTTTTTTAATCTCATAACTTAATTGCTGGAGAACATGTCACTAGGCATTCTCGGGTAAATTTAAAAGAAGTAATTGATCTAGCAGCTCAGAAAATTATTCATAATGCAGATTATGTAAAAAATCTATTTGAAGAAAGAAAGGCAAAATTTATCCCCTTCCAAATACGTGATTTAGTTTATCTTAAGCAGGAAGTAAGGAATCAATGGGAATTAAAAACCAAGTGTAAAGGCCCTATAAAAGTTACTGTTATATTGTCAAATAATCGATATGAGTTGTGCTCTATTGCTGACCGTTTGTGAAAGGTGCCAGAAACCTGTAAACTTGAACTCAGACCAAATATCAGCGATGATGATGAAAATCTAATTTAAACTTTTTACATCTGTGACCTGGCTTGCAATGCTATTGATGTGTTTATTTACTTTCAATGTTTAGGAATAGTGGTCGATTGATGGTGTTTGCTGTGTGTCAATAAAAATAATATTTATTAACATAATATATGCATGCATATGTACTGTGGGCGTGGCAGACTTGACCAATCAGCAGATCCAAGAATACGCTTCATACTTACTTCTATGAACCATTTAGGAAAAACAAACGCAGAGCTTCCCTCTGAGCGACTACATCAACTAATAACCACTACACTTCATACACTGCTCATTCCTATCACATTCCCTTTGATAGTCCATTGCCAAAACATCCACAATTATTTTTTTCATTTAGGATCAGAGACATTTTGTAAAAAATTGTGTGACATGTAAGACGGCTAAACGAGATTCAGGTGCGTGTCAAATAGAATTACATCCAATACCCACCTTTCAATACCTACCTGAAATTAAGTATTAAGGTAGTTGCTTTTTGTAAATTGGATGTGACTTGCCAAGATATGATAATACTATGTTCTCATTCTCTTTTCGAGCTGAGATGTGTTGAAATATCGCTTTTCGGGTTCCGATGTGACAGTGTAGGTCGAGTCAGACCGAGGTATCAGGAACGTATTGATCAATCTCTTAGTAGTGTTTCTGGTATATAAGGTGCCGACATAAAGACGTACCACTTGTGTGTGTCGTCTGAATTGTGCATTGTACGATACATTTGCTACTTGCAACAGGAATGCGATAAATTGTCTGGATGGCCTTGTGGGCCTCGCTGGTTAGCAGATCCGGATATGCAAGAGTACACCGCAAATTCTTGTGGCTGCACCCTTACTTAGATGGCCTTTTCAAAGGCTCAGTCCATTTATTCTGGTATGGTCACTGGTATTGTACAGGCTGTGTCGAAGGAGCTCACCTTCTTGCTGTCCTATGCTACTGTTCATAATTTATTAATTAGCTGTCTCAGTTGTTTAAAACATTTTTGTTCTGTTATAGATTCCGACTCCACTATTTATGTCACCTCAACTGAGAGTTTAAGATCTCATATTTTCTAATAAAACATTTAAATACTGACTAAAATAATACAAACCTGTACAAGAAGAAACCTGTAAGTACAATAATGAATACAATAAATAAAGAGGTAAAGCCACAGACAGAAATTGACGAAGAAACATAGATAAATGCGATATATAAAACAAAATGTGGATAATGTGAATATATCTCACGTGATACTAATAGCTAACTATTGCACTTGCCGCGTTAGCTATCAGTGGTAAAAAAGACTTATAATTTAGCCCTTTGCATAACTATACCCGAGTGTTAGTGCATTATTGTCTCATATCCTTTTAGTTTGACCAAACTATTATCTAGGTTCAATCGTCTACAAGGAAAGCGGTATTATTATAATTCAACTTGATGAAATTTATTATTTCTAACAAAAATTTAACGTTTATCTTTTAATTCAACACTCGTATCCACTGATTACACATGATGATGATGCATCATTTTCTTGCAGATAAGTTTATGTAAATTAGACACTTTTTTAATCGGAAATTATAATTTTTAAATAAAATGGGGAAATTTATATAAAAATAACCCATAGTACATACTTTTAAATTAATTGCTATTAAAATTTAATTTACTAGAAGGAAAATACGGGCAAATTAGATAACAATAATACAACTCTATGAAAGAACCGACATCAAGAATGATACGAGTGAAATGGCAACATGAAGTCGTGTTCTTACCTCCCTAGTGTGAAAATGATGCGGCTTCAGCTGGGGTACAACCGTACCACTGATGCTTTACGGAGGTTTTACTACAACTATTACAGTTGCAAAATCTGATTAGGATGAAATGATAAACTTATAACTGCTTTATGGTTAGTTAATACACAGTGAAAAATAACAATAAAAAGGAACTCACACCCTGAATGAAAAAAAAAATTCTATTAGTAGATATGAGTGAAATAAAAAACTGGAAAAGTCTAGATTTGATGATTGGGAGACATGATGAATGATAAGTATTGATGGGAGTTGAGTTCCAAAAGTTTGCGAAACAGATAAAAAATACCGCAGCAAAGAAGCAGATTTGTTGGATGGTAAATTCAGGTTAGATGGCTGGGATGTAGTGATGTGGGATTGTTTATGGGTTGTTGATAACTGATACAAATTAGAGGTGGTTATATATTTATAATAGTACTAAAAAAGAGGAAACCAAGGAAGTATTGGTTATTGGTCTTTGCATTTAATTTGTCATGAGCCACATCCTTCTTACGTTGAAGATCTACCAAATTTTGAACTAATTTAGAGACATCCATTCTTGATTATTGTTCATAACGGACAAGGGAACACCGTCCGGTAATATTTTGTTTCAAAGGAGTGAATATTGTTGTTACTACTTTGTTAATATAAATTACACAGCAAGAATACACGTTTTATCATACTGAATTTCAAAGGCTTTAACAGTAACAGGGAATACTTAGAGATGTGAGCAGAAACACTTTAAATATGACTCTGTGTTAATGCTCTGTCTAATGTTCACAGCGTTAAGGACTTTACAGTGGGCCGTTGATATGGTAATGAGGAGCCTTAACCCGAGCCTCTTCGGGGTCTTAGCGGATTAGTCGCCTACCTGTCTAAGGCGTCCTAAGAATAACTTTGGCTGCCTCAGGAAATGTGATCATTATCTTTTCTTAGTTGAGATAAGATACATTTTTTTTTTGGACAAGATAAAACAAAAGCACTGCATGTATACATTAATATTTCCATTACTACAAAAAAAAAATTATATAGTTTATAAATTATAAAGCAACAAAATAACAACAAAAAATGACGTATACAAGATATATTCCTCATTATTGACAATTAAGAGCCTTGTAATAATGATGTAGGCGTCAAAGCTATATCCCACCTTCAATACTGTCCAGTTGGGCGGGTTTAGCATCATGTTACAATGGAAATTTCTAGGCACTGGTCCCTTGTTAAAATAGGTTTAAGTTTGTGAATACCTGAGTAAAATCTTTAAAAAAACAAACAAAAATCTGCCAATGGCTGTTAACAAGACGAAGAGCCTACTTTTAAAAGAAGGATTAATTCCCCATCCTTAATGGTACAAAAAAACTATTGGTTATAAATCCTAATCAATTTTTAATGTATCGAAAGATTTTAAGATCAATTTAATTAAAATGTTGAATTTTATTGGCTAATTTCTCTTCTTGGCAGATAACAATTGAAATTGTCAGGTTTTAAATAATAAAGAACTAGCCAAATAAAAACGTTACATTACAGATTCCAAACAACGTGCTGTAACCAAACTCTTATATTTATTTTCAAATGACCTTTTTTTATTTTATTTTGATTAAATTGGATCGCTAATTAGTCACGGAATTAAAATTGATTTGGTATCAAAAGAAAAACTTAAACAACCGATTAAAAGAGTCGAAGTGAAATTATTCAACCCTTTTCAAACCTAATGAATAAAGATGATGGGAAAAAAGTAGGAGCAGATCAGTGAAAAGAAACAACGGTAAAGAAAGTTTAAAAACGTCGACAGTGAATCACTCCGGTGAACCCCTGTTACAGAAACAGTAGTCCTGAAGAAATACAAAGGTTTTTGTTCATCAAGAGGGGAGAGAAAAATTTTGGGTATGGAATGAACAAAATAAAAAAAACAGCAGGGGTGAAAGAAAGTAGGTGATGCTTAGGACGTAGTAACAAATGGGTCGAGAGGTTAAAAAAAAAAAAAAACAGAAAAAAACCCAGAGCGCGCTAGGTCCTCGGTATTTATACAGTTCTAAATCTGGGTTTGTAAGAAAGTTGGTCAGGTGATATAGTGTCAAACTAAAGTCTGCCTTAATTAAATCTAACCTTCTCGCCCCCCCCCCCCCAACAGGCTCTTACGGGATTTAGACCGGGTCAGTCCTCGTAGCGGGCTTGTAATTCCAGAGTCGTTTCTTTTCCCTGCGATTTATGTTTACTTGCCATTTCCTTAACGGTAGTAATGTTCTAATTCTTTTTTATGAGCAAGTCACAGTTCAGGCGTATCCTGCTTCTTGTACTGGCTGTGATTAAATCTTGTCACGATGTTAGGATTGTTACCTGCATGATGGCCCGCTCTACTTTCATTCAGGTTCCACCTCGTTGTCCTCGTTCGAGTGTATGAATATTCTACAATAGTGGTTATAAAAATGATTTCATTCAATCCGATGGAGAGATTGAGAAATTGAACACTCTATTCAAAATTTAATTTACAATTCAACTTGTTGGTAATTTGTTAAAACATAAGTGGTGTCGGCTATAACATAAAATAATGATATGTATAAAAACAAAATTGTTTAAATAGTAATACAAATATAACCTACGAAGGGAAAAACAGCCAAAACTTTACTTATAAATTTAATAAAAAAAAAACTTATTCAATAAATCTATTTGCATTATAAAAAATATATTTACGAATTTAACTAAAATAATCTTTCGGTTAATCGTAATTAAGATTTATATTTACGCATCAGAAGATTCTTTTGAGTAAACAAATATATTTAACCTAATTGGATCATGGAAATCCCGCACTTTATGCAACAGAAACGTTTATCCCCAGATATTTAGTTTTTTTAAATGTTTATTATATGAAAGGGCTTTTGCAGTAGTTACCGATCTCTCGTATTAGTGGATGTTTAGAGTAAATTGTTTTATAGTCACAAACTACTCAGATATTATTTCAAATGATGAAAATTTTCTTAGCACCACTTTGAGTGGTCATCACCCTGCCTAGTGATATTTACCGGTAACAATTTAATGTACTTTCTTGACGAGGGGGTGGATGTTGCTACAAACCAACTCCCTTTCTTCTTTAAGGGTGGTCTAGATAATTCCTGCAGTTAATGTCTTTTGGCCATTGGCTCAAGGCAGATCTTTTTGAAAAACCCTATCCCAAGACAGGGGGATTCATTGTTTTATATCGCTCGAATTACTCGCCAATGAATGATATATAACCTTCTCAACACTAGCAATTATAGTTAATTAGTTCAAACATATTTTTTTTATTGGTGTTATGTTACGTGTTCTAATATGGGTGGGCTCTGATGGGATAAGTACGCTTATGAAGACGATTCTCAATGTGTCCTAGGTTTTGATACATGGGTAAATCAGTATATCTATCAACAAATCGAGTTCTTACATATCGTAAGACTATGTAAGAGTTCTTACATAATTTGCTGGTTTCCTAGGTCACTTTATATTCCGGATGTTATTTGTTGATTGTTTATTCTTACGTAAAATTATTATTGTGCCTACAAAATGTTCCCAGTTACACTATCTACTTTAACTACATGTACTTTCAGTGTATTTGATTTAATGTATAATAATATTAGAAGAATGGGTGTGCGTACGTTAAATCAATACAAACGTTTTAATATCTAGCTTAAAAAAAATAAAAGTATTAAAAATGACACATTTTGTTGAATTACTATCTATACAAGAAAAATTCATCACCAGTAATACAAAGCTAGTAGCATCGTTATTTTTCAATTGTTAATATATTTATGCAAAATGTTTGTAGAAAAGGGGCTTTTGAGTGACCACTGGTGTTTAGTGCATAATATTAAGTGCTTACTGTACAAAATGTGTAAATATTTATTACATAATGAATATATATGAACTTAGGAGACTGGTAAAAAGACTAGTCCAAAAGGAGCTACCAATTTCTTTAATTTTCTGTGTTTTTCTATTATTATAAATGTCTCAAAAAATATATACATCAATAGAAAACAAAATCTACTCTGCGACCTCGTCCCCTATGAATAATATACGGTCTCTTCATGTTAAACAATCATACTTACTTCTAAAATAAAACAAAATGATGAATTGGCATTGAAAATTTCAAGGCTGAAATGAAACGTTGAAAATAAAACACAAAAGATAAATAATCATTATTTAAGAAAAAAGGATAGTTTCATAAAAATAATTCATAAAAAATTAAAAATAAAACCAATTATACATCAGACAACAAGAATTACAGAACGAATAAATGAATTACTTCTTTATTGTGATAACATTACAATCTGACTTTTGTTTGGCATTAAGTAATTGTAATAAATGTTCTCATTAATACTATATTTACAATTTTCATTCACTAGCTCATTCATACAGTATTTACAAACAGTCAAAAGACCTCCCAAATCCACATGGTTGTCACCTCCGTAGCAACAGGAGAAATAAGTAAATGATTCCCCTGTTAGCAAGACCCTATATGTTTGGTGATGAGGTGTTGGAATTGAAGGATATTTTAGATATTCGGAAACGAAACAAGGTGGAGATTAGGTGAAAGAGAAGCCAAGAGAGTATTGTTATTATCAAGGAAATATTCTATTATAACTTGACAGGAAGAAATGTTGGTTCTTTCTTTTTGTTATCAGTGTATTAAAGGCCCTTTGAAATTTTGTTGACTATCACTGCAATTCGTAACAACTCAGGAATGTGTAGAAAAAATCAATTTTGATAAAAAATCTGCGTTATAGACTATGCAATGTGTTTCTGCTGTAAAATATACATGAGATGAGAGTGTTTACGACTCGGCCACGCGGTCTTGTCCCGCTGGCCACACAATGCCACTAGGGCTCTGTGTGGCTAGAAACTGCCCCACCAACAGTATACAGTCGCCCATAAACAGGACGTAGCCTTTGTGCGGGGAGCAGTATCCATCTGCCGGGTGACGGAGTGCTCTGGCTGCCCGCCAAACCCTCGGCTGTTATGACGGCTTCCTAGGGGTGGCTTTTAACCCCTCCTAGCGACTAATCCCTTTTTTCCGCGAGATCGGGCCTCGACAATTCATCCTTAAGGCATTAGCCCCTAAGTGGCCGGACTCTGGTGGAAACACAATAAAACTATCCCAACTTTTTATCCACTATTTATTATCTTTCCTCCTCCTCCTCCTTATCTGTAAAAGCCCTTCTGCTTCCCCTTTAGCCCTGTATGCTTTATAAAACCACTGTTTGGCAGATAAATAACTTATCTCTTTCTTTCCGCTGGTGTTTTTCTGTTAGATGTAGCTTGTAGTTAGTTATAGAAACCCCAGCAATAACATGTTACCATGATAATCAATGCTTTTTAGATATTTTCTTTGAAATTTAGAAAGTATGTTTTTATGTTCACTACTTTTTCTCGGTTTGTAAACTAACTAAGGAGAATAACATATTGATTTTATAATACTTTACTTTTAATGAAAAGTAAATGCCCTGTATTTGGTATCATACTTCAATAAAATTAATACAATCTAAGAAATACTTATTCCTTTTCAGGAAGTCATATTTATACCATCTACCATTAATTAGTTCACTAATAATGAAAGCTAATTTATTTGACCTTTTGTGCTTTGAGGGAATACTAGCATCTAAAATCACAACAATTAACCATAAAGTTGTTTGATGATGAACGGAGAGGACGGATAGGTCAGCTCAGAAACAGCCCGACAGACATACTATCTTAGGGTTTATATAAAAAGCTGGTCTATTTTCTAGCCACTCTATTATGCACCAGCTGCACCGGTGTGGTTTCGTGACCAGTCGATTTGACTTCTAATTTATTATTGTTTGTTACTTTCTCTGGCCTTCCGGTGACTCTACGTAGGAATCTTAATGCGTGAGTCACTGCTGCTGAGGTTTTGAGATTTGAGATAAAAGACGTTGCCCCCCTTCTGTATAATAAACAACATTTATCCAACGCTGACTATTTGCCGTGTTTGTTGAGGTACGTGTTGTGACGTTACAGCCTTCTGTGTCAGGTTGCAGTAGGGTGGAACCATTTCGAGAATCCACGCAATCAACTAAACACGATCTAATGACCAATGGAACTAGAGTGGTCCGGTCAGTTTTGAATCACACCAATAAATTCATGATTAAAAAAAAAAGGCTGCAACTGAGATTCACTCCTTGTAAAATACAGTTACCAGTCAAAGGATATTTTCCTTTGTGGGAATAACTATAACGGTTATTAAACTTCTAGCCAACAGTAACATAAACCTGAGCGGTTTGATAGAAAAAACAATTATCAAAATGTTTATATAAGGCATTTGGAGGCTATAGCCTTCATAACTTGAAGTAACATTCCTGAGTTGTCACCACATAAATTCATCGATCTGATACGCATGTCATAAGTTGGTGGGATCATGGTTTTTTGATATGGCGATGAGAAAGAAAATCCACAGTTCTTCAGAATCTCTTTGGACAATAATATCTCTGTCGCTTAGTCAGTACAGTTAATACAGTTCAGCTTAGTCTTGACAGTTTAAAATAATCTAGACTAGAAGTACGGATCAGTCTTGATGGTCTAGAATAATCTAGACTACTTGTACTAGATTGCTACTAGAATTTCCTCTTATAGTTGTAATGATACTACTATTATAAGTTATAAGTTGCATGTAAACTCTCCTGTCTGCTCCAGAGCTCATTCTGCCGCATTTTGTCCTCAGTCAGGATAAACATACATGTTTTCTCACCTTCTCGGACATTGACCCATCTCTGTACGTTGAACCCTGCACCAGCCTTTCATACAGGAATCAAAAAGGATCCAACAACAAAGCACACAGAAGACTTCACCAGGTCACATCAACATAATATAAAATAATAGATTACATAATTTCGAGACCTTTTTAATTTACTAAATATTTTCTCGACTTTTCATTGTATTAAATCAAATTTCTATACAATAATCATTAGAACTAATCCATTTGCAGGATGTAACATACAGTTATTTTAATGATATTCAACAAACAAATTATTTGATATCCGTTTAAAATAGATAAAAAAATGTATGTATGTTTTTGATATGCCATTTGTAAGCTATCGTCTCACGGCTGTAGACGCTCAAAAAAAGAATCAATCAAGAGGTGAAGAATACCACGCAAAGGTTTGGTTTATAACCGGCTTTCTTCTTTTCCTGATCCTCTATACACACATTACAAGTTTCTTTACCTTAGGCTATGTGGTCCGCCGTTTGATCGGGGGAGTAACGCTCTCGACTATGACCACGTTATGTTCGTGGAGAGCGATAACTCAAAAAGCACCCTCGTACCACACTAGTTCCTTACTCCTGTTGAACCTTTTCTTCCGGTACACGGGTGCGGCGAGTTTGAGTTGCCCAGAATATGTCCAGGCATTTGATGCGGTCCCATATGGTTGCATTTCCCACGTACATGACGTGTGTCTCCCCTGGAGTAGATGCGTCGTTCAAGGTGTGACAAATCTTATCCTCGTTGATCCCCGGTGTCGACCAGATCTTGACGATGTTGCAGTGGCTTTACTTCTTGAATTCCATCTTGAAGAGCCCGGAAGTTTTGGTAAGCCAAATGATCTTGAGCCTCTTTTATTTTTTTGCGCCATTAATATTGGTGTCGACGTCCTCTATGTCCGAGGGCTTATCCCTCCCTGAACTACTGTCACTCAAGGCATCATTGCTGGAGTACCGCTCTCCTTCCTCGCCGGGTGGGCATTCCTGGACGAATCGGTGGATGTCCCGTGATGGTCCCGGAATATTCTCTTCGATCGCATTCACGACCAACTCGTAGGATAACCAATCGGCCACAACGTTCTCCTTCCAGGGTTCGTAAATAATGTCGATGTTGTATTGACTGAGGAACTCCTTTTATATGGTAATCCGCGCTGAAGATTCTTTCAGTTTTCCTATCCATTGGATCCCCCCAATCATTGGATGATCCGTTCGATCCCGAAACTTTCTACCAAATACATAGGGCCGGAGGTGTTCTATCGCCCATACGATCCCCAGTAATTCGCATTCTAGCACGCTATACCTACTCTCGTATTCGGTAAGGCGTGTGCTCGCGTATGCTACTGGTCACTCCCCTCCGTCACAATCCTGCGAGAATACCGACCTCAACGCGTATTCACTGGCATTCGTGGTAATCATGTAGAAGAGTGAAAAATCTGGAAACGCTAGTATAGGCTCCCCTGTAGCTGCTCCACGTAACGTCCTATATTATCCTTCATTAACCGGGGTAATGACGACTTTTTGTCCTTTCTTAAGGAGATTAGTAATAGGGACAAGGTACCCCGCTATTTCTAGAACGAATCTACGGTAGTAGTTCAGTGAATCGAGTAAGCGCAGGATTCCGTTGATATCTTTCGGGATAGTCATCCGCTGGATTGCCTCTACCTTCCCACTATCGGGCTGCACACCCTCTCTGGAAATCATGTGGCCTAAAAATCTCGAGCAACTTCTCCAAAGACAGTTTCAGCCCGAATTGCCTAATTCTGTCAAAAATCGTCCATCAACCTCTGGAACGTTATTAGCGCGGTTTTTAACCCAAACGGCATTCTGGTGAATTCTTAGTTTCCCCGCTCGAACGTGAATGCCATTTTGTGTTGGTCTCTACGACGCATCCGAATTCAATTTTAACCCGCCTTAAGGACCAGTGTACTAAATACTTTTGTTCCAGTTAGGTGGTTCAGGATGTCTTCAAAGCGAGGAATGGGGTATTTTTCATCTATAGTATTATCGTTCAGTTTTTGCGCATGCGCTACTTTCTAAAACATCTCTTAATTTCGCTCATCCTTTAAATACATTATCCTACCGTTTATAGGCCACGTTTCACCCATAAAATTGTTTTAGCAGGCAACTTACGTGAGATGGCCACGAGGGAGCCCTCAAGACGTGAGTAAATCTCTTATTACATTTGTGTGGAAGCATAATAGTGAAATCGGACCGAGAAGTTGGCCATATTGGGACGCCTTTGCCATTAGCCGTCTACGGATCGTTCACTAACGCCTAAGTAATAGGCTCTCTGAGCCAGTTGGTCTGGTGGCTCAGAGTCAAGACCCGTGACTCGCCACTGGAAGTTGGGAGCTTGAATCCCACCGGCGCTACGTACTTTGAAACCGTTGTTATGATAAAATGAGATTTTATCAACAACTAATGTCTCAAAATAAAAACAAAAAGATCTAGGTCACTAGGTCCAACCCCGACATCATCGCCTGTAAAGCGAAAACCGAGACGTTCAACTAGGAACGTACAAATAACCTCCTCTGTGGCTAGTTCCATGAAAGAGATACCTCCACAGGCCAGCACATCCAATAAAGAAACCGCCATAGAGTCGCCTTTCTTCACACCTAACACCTTTGAGGCGTTGAAAAATATCCCAGCAGAAGAAATGGAACTCAACAATATACCCACAAAGCCCAAGCCGCCTGCTACGGAACTGTACGGAACATTATCAACATTAAATTACTATGCTCACAAATGAGTAAAATAGTAGGCATGGGAAAATATACGTGCCTAAATCGCTCTCGGGACACTACAATATCTCCAGACACTCGCGATACTTATCGGGCAATTATCAAATATTTGGATGAAACCAATGCCGGCTTTCATACCTATCAGCTGAACAAGAACGTTCGCTCCGAGTAGTGATTAGAAATTTGCACCTGACCACACCAGCTGATGAAATAGAAGAGGAACTCTCTGCTCTCGGATTCAAAGTTCACCAAATAACGAACGTGCTACGTAAAGATAAACAACAAAGGAATCAATAAAAACGGCGTTACCACTGTTCTTTTTCGATCTCGAGCGAACACCTGGATTAGAGAAGATATATGAACTAACACACCTGTATTAAACAAGGGTACAGGTTGAAAAACCGTGCCCCAAACGAGACATCGTCCAGTGCCATAACTGTCAGGCATATGGGCACACAAAATCTTACTGCCACCACCCTCCCAGATGTGTAAAGTGTAGTGGGTAGCACAAAAGCGAATTGTGCAAAAAGCCCCCGAAATCGCCTATGGTATGCGTACTTTGCAAGCAAGGCCATCCGGCCAACTACAAAGGCTGCGAGGCTTACAGAACGCTGAAGCTGAGGACCGAACAACGCCGTCAGCCAAAAGTGGAAAACTTGCAGCAAGAAGCGACCCAGCCATAAATTAGAGGCCTACTGTCTCTTTCGCCGATGCCGTTCGCAACAGAGAGCAGTCACAGGCACCGCCCAATCCCTGTCCACAAGATCACCTTTCCCAGCATTCCGTTCATCCTGTCCACCCACAAACTCTATCCCATCCTCAGCCACACATCACGTACATTCCTCCAACTTCAAGTTCTTCGGATCTCGCCAGCCTTTTAACCTCATTCCTTACAGAGTTTAGAACCCTAATTACTGCTCTCATTTCCGTACTTACAAATTTTGTCTCCTACCTTATCCCCGTTAAACAAAATCCATTAGTGGATCCTTCCAACTCCTTAGCCATTCTCATTTGGAATGTGAATTGTGATCGCACCCACACTAACGAACTGACAGCACTACTCCACGACAAGAACATCGACGTAGCTCTTATTACTGAAACAAGACTTACGAGTAAACGACCATTTACCGTTCGACAGTACCAGACATATCAAACTGATCACCCAGATGGAAGAGCTCATGCAGGTACCACTGTCATTGTCCATAACTCCATATCCCAACACATAGTTCCTTTGGTAGCACATGATTTCCTTCAGTCCAGTGCAGTGTCAATCAGCACCTTCCCTTTCCCCCTCACTCTACCATCAGTGTACCGCCCTCCCAATAAATCCATTTCCGATTCCCAATTCATCTCCTTTCAAGACTCAATAGGACATTATTTCCTTGTGGGTGGGGACTTTAATGCGAAGCACCAACACTAGGGGTCAAGATCCACCAATACACGTGGACGTGCTTTGCTGTCTGCACTAACACGGAAACGTTGCTCCACGATCTCTCCTGACACAGCTACCTATTGGCCATCAGATCCCAACCGAAATCCAGATCTCCTAGACTTCTTCTTCTACAATATTTTAGGAACACTAAACTATTCACTCAAGCACCTCGATGACCTCTCCTCCGATCATAGCCCTTTATTATTAACCATTTCACTAAGACCAATTCACAAACTACCTCCTCCTTCATTTATTAGGGGCCCAGTCGATTGGCACCACTTTCGCCTGCTTCTTACAGGCTCCATTGACCTCAAACATCCCAAGACCTAGATGATAGAATTCCTTCACTACTCTGATCCAGAGGTTGGCCTGGGAGGCATCAACACCCCACCGTCACCTAAAAATTCACAGTCAAAATCCTTTACCTCAGTATCTTAAAGACCTAATCAAATCCAAGCGCCACTCAAGGACAGTGTGGCAAAGATCCTGACATCCTGCTGATCGTCGCTCATACAATCAGTACTGCAGGGTGGTAAAGCGGCTGTTTGGAATTTCACCAGTTAAATTCGCAACCGGCAAACGAGGCGACTGATTCGAGAAACTAATTAGCCTGGGGATAATTAGCTATACGTTTGAGTTTTAAGTGGACTGTAATTATTTGAGAGTCTCGTTAGAGAAATGACAATATCAAATGTAAACACAGTAATGTAAATTCCTACCTGCTTCGATGTGACGACAGCGTGCGAATCTCCCTTCTTGAACTCCGATAACCTAGAGATTTGGGCCCAAACTCCAGATTTATCCAAGTCCCGATTCATCCAATAGCTGTCTGCGTTTAATCTGAAAGGTCGCTTCTCCAAGACTGTGTACTAGTGATTTGAATAATGACTAAACAAAGATAATGGCGTTGAAAATACGCTTGAAAAACAGTGTGAAAAATGATAACTGTTGAAGACAAAAAAAAGAGACGCTATAATGAACATGAAAATTATCACCTGAGACAAAAGTGGGGGGTTTGCCCTTGAAACTCTGATCGAGCCGGCAGACAGCGCCAGCGTCTGTGATTCACAGAACTACCGAATGGTTTCGGGTAATTACTTATTGAATAGCAAATTCAAATTAAAATGAAATTAAGTTTACGCAAATGGCGTAAACAGCGGCAATTGGCATCCTTCCGTTCCGATTCTTTCAATTCCTATCTCTCCTCCCTATCTACCAGGGATAACTCCTTGTAGAATGTAACTAAGATAATCCTAAAATATGATCCTGTTTCATACCCACTCCGTCGTGATGATGGGTCCTGGGCTGCTTCGGATGGGGATAGGTCGGAGGAGTTTGCTCTGCATCTCACCCATACTTTCATACCTCACCTTTCTCATCAAAATTATACTCATAGCACAACTATAGAAGATTACCTCACTTCACCTATACCTCTCTCACTTACACAAAGCCGTTAACCCGTCTGAGGTCAAATACCTTCTGAAAAAATATCTTACCAAAAATCCCTGGATATGATCTTCTTACTCCTCAAATTCTCAAATAGCTTCCTCATAAAGCCATAATCATCCTAACCTACATCTATAATTGCATTATCCGAACGATGCACTTTCCTCTCCTCTGTAAACATTCCATTATAGTCCTATTCGCCAAACCCGGAAATCCACGCAACGACGCCTCATCTTACCGTCCAATTAGCCTACTCCCTATCCTTTCAAAAATATTTGAGAAACTCCTCTTAAAACGTCTACTTCCAATTGTCGAATCCAAAAACCTTTTTTCTATACACTATTTTGGCTTCTGCAAACAACATTCCACTACTCAACAAAGCCTTCGCGTTGTTGATCATATTTCCTCAGCTCTTGAATCCAAACAGAATTGCACTGCTGCATTTCTGGACTGCTTTTGACAGGGTTTGGCACGTAGGTTTGCTTTACAAGCTCAAAACATATTTACCACAGGCCTTTTTCTAATCCTAAAGTCCTACCTTTCAAACCGCTTCTTCCAAGTCCGCTGTGGTTTAGAATATTCTAACTACTATCCTATAGCAGGAGTTCTACAGGGCCGCGTCCTTGGTCCCATCCCCTATAACCTACACACCGCTGATGTCCCCTCTACCCCTAATACCTTCTTGGCAACATTTGTAGATAACACTGCAGTCTTGTCATCCCACTCAGACCCTGATATAGCATCCCATAACCTTCAAAAACACCTTGATAATATCGAGTATTGTTGCAACCAATGGCGAATCAAGGTCAATGAAGCAAAATGTTCCCACATAACCTTTACCCTCTGCCGCAAGTCCTGTCCGCTAGTCTTTTCCAATTCGATTCCTCTCCCCGTGTCTGAGACAGTAAGGTATTTAGGCTTCCATCTCGACAAAAGACTGACATGGAACCCACACACGAGGCTAAAAAGACAAGAACTAAACAGACGCTTTGGACTACTGTACATACTACTTCGAAGCACATCCCATCTCTCAATAGAAAATAAACTGCTTATTTACAAAGTTATACTTAAGCCAATCTGGACATACAGAATAGAGCTATGAGGGACAGCAAAAAAGTCGAACATCAAGCGCATCCAATCCTTTCAATCAAAAGTCCTCAGAACAATAGTAATTGCCCCTTATTACGTCAGCAACAAACCCTTCATAATGATCTTAATATACCCTACATTCTTGAACTCATCCCTTCCAAACTCATGAAATTCCATAGTAACCTATCCAACCACCCTAATCCCGTAGCACAGTCTTTGCACTACTCCACTCATCCCTATAATCCTCCTCGGAGACTCGGAGACAGCAGTGGCCTCGTGACCTCCTATAAATGCGCAACAGTGGGAGGCCTGGCAATGGCCAGTTTCTCCAATCATGTCCTGAGCGTATGTGGCTCTCGCGTTCTTCGTCAGCCTTGCTCGTATTCAGTGGCGTGGCTGGTGGGGGCGCGTGGGGGACTTCCCAAGACTCCGCTTTCTCTTTCGTATGCGAGGGAGGCAACAACCTTGTGGACTTGGGGGGCCCCTGGGCTGTTTGTAAATATTGTATGAATGTGCGAGCGAATGATGAATTGTAAATATGGTATGAATGAAAACATTTATTTCAATTATTTATTGCCTATTAAGTATTAAGGCAGATTGTAATTTCATCATAATAAAGTTATAATCAGTATTATAGTTTAATTGCCTGTAGTCTATTACTACGTGGTATTTTTCGTCACCGGACGACCCTTTCTTTTTCACTGCCCACAGGGGACCGTTGTATGGAGACGTACTATCTACTATGATGCCCTGTCGTTTCAATTCCTCGATTTCGTCCCTTATATGCTGTCGCAGCGCCTGTGGGTTTCGTCTCTCTTTGATATATATCCCTTTTTCCTGCTTCAGTGGGATCTCATAGACCGTTTCCCCCGTCACTCCCAATTTTCCCCCTTCGTTGAAAAATATATCGGCATACTCTCGCCGAATAGTGCGCTCCCATTTGTCCTCCCGATTGATCGCTCCGATTCACTCCTTCCCGTTCCACACTTTCCCTTAAACATGCGTGCCTGGATCCGTGATGCACCTCCCCCCCCCCCACGCCGACACACAATCTGACTGCCACCTTCCTGCGGAGAATGGTACAGGAACTCCCAGTGTCTACAAGGCATCTCACTCCTCTTGCCACTCGAATAATGGGTATACCGCCGTAATTCCCTTCTTTCTTAACACGCGGCCACCCCTCTTCCAGCCTGCTCCTTAGGCCAACGCTTGTCATTTCCTTCCTCCTTCCGTGCCCTGTCGTCTGCTTCTTCCGCAGTCCCTGCCATCCTCTCCAGTCTCTCCTCTGCTGCTCCAGGGTTTATCTTCTTCTTCTTCTTATTCTGCCTTTTGTCGACGCTCCCATAGTTTTTTGACGATTTGGAGGGGGCTCTGGTTATTCTCCATACCCTCTGTGTGTTTACCTCCATCGGTTCCGGCCTATACGTCTCTGTTTGCTGGAAAATGTATGGACACTGTCTCGCGATGTGTCTTTCAATGCCGCATTCAAATCATTTTGAGTGCAGGCACTGCGCCACTAAGTGACATCTTCTGTTTTCCTTCCTCACGCCGGGTCTCGGTCTCCCTTGACTACGTCTCCTTCCTTCAGCCACCGCCCCTTTTTTACCCGCATACCGCTGATCCTTCCTCTTCCACGCCTGTTGTGGCATTCTCGGCCTCCTGTACATCATCTTGGACCGTACTGTCTTTCTGCCTCCGATTTTTATTTTTCTTCACGGGCACTAGCATCCAATAAATCTTGGGCGCACTCAATGAACTATCGGTCTCCCGGTAGACTATCTTACTTGCCTGGATCCCTGGCCAACTGTACCTTCAGGATGGTCAGTAGGAATGCAATCCTACTTAATAAAACAATAAAACAACTGGAAAAAACCCGTTGTTTACCCAAATACTCGTAACTCCCGGGTTTCAGCACCATTTATCGTCTCCTAGCTATAGACGATCAAAAAAAAGAATGAATAAGGAGGTTAAGGAATGGTTCGGTTTATAACTGGCTTTCTTCCCCTCCTGATCCTCTATGAACACATTACAGGTTTGTTTACCTTAGGCTATGTGATATTTTTATTTTTATGCATAATTCCTTTATTGTGCTAAAATTACAATCTGCCTTGCTAGGCAATAAGTAATTAAGATATACTATCATTCATACCATATTTACATTTCATCATTCACTCGCTCATTCATACAATATTTACAGACAGCCCAGAGGCCTCCCAAGTCCACATGCGGAGTCTTGGGAAGTCCCCCACGCTCCTCCGTCAGCCGAGTCACCGGATACTAGCCAGTGGAGACTGACCAAGAGCGCGAGAGCTACAGACGCTCAGGACATGATTGGAGAAACTGGCCATTGCCAGGTCTCCCACTTGCCTATGTGATATTAGGCTTAACATCACCGTACCACTAGCCATAACTTATACACCATACTATATTACGAAACATTAGGAATGAAATGAATGGTTATATTATTTTTGTAATTGATCAATTTATAGCAATCTATACTGTGCTGTTACTTGCAAATTTAAGCAGCAAATTAAATATATATCTAACTCAAGCGATTAGAAGCCCTTCACATATTCTGAGAATGCTTTCCTCAAACAGAAAGGTTTATTTTAAAATCTATTAGTGACTCTGTAGGCCAGAAGAGGTACAATAGATCAGCATTTAAATTGAAAAGAGAACATCCTGCTTGACAAGCAGGGGTTAGAGACGGGGCCCAGGAGCTAGTAAATTGCCCCACCTAATCATCCTGAGGTTTGGATTCTAGAAGTCCTGCTTTTTGGAACAAGGGTATTTAGCAGTCTCGGGTTACTGTAACCTGGGATCTCTTTGCCACAGTCTGCGTTTCATCCGAGTGATGTATGTTTATTTTTTATACTTTTTTGTGATATTTGGTAGTTAAGTAGCAATCTCATTATTTAAATAGTTTTTAACAAATAAAATTAGGCATTGTTTATTGATTTGTTAGAATATGCATATGCAGGTTATATCGACAAATAAACATTTTTTTTAATTAAGCCTCCACGTACAATATATTATAAAAGACATTTACAGCAAAGTAATGTACCAAAGGAAATGTGGTATGCTGAACTATGTCTTTTGGAATAAGGGATTTTTTAATAAGGGGGAACTGCATTAGTAACTCTCATGGACATATTCACTATTTTTCATATAATGAATTCTGTTCAAACGATTCCCATCAGATTTTATTATTAAGAAGTTTTCAATTATTAGAAAAAATTAAGATGTGTAGCGGTGGAGTGGACCTATCCCGACCCTTTTTTCCCCACATATGGTTATTTCACTTATATTAGTAATTAAGAGGAATTAAAATAATGTGAAATTATTTATGTGGTAACTACCTTGCAATATTATTCCCATGGCACTGAAATAATGGTTTTTAGGATTTATCCCTAAAATGGAGCATATTTTGATAATTAAATAAGTAGTTATTGGGTTACATAATTAAGTGAATGATTTTTCATCACTTACCCTAATGTCGTAGTTTCTTCAGAGATTCTGGTAATAAAAACTTTTATGATTCCAATAATAGTAGAAGTACTTTTTCAACAATCATTAATATTAGTAAATACGTATATATCAATCATATAAAGTGAAATTAAATAGCAAAATAAAATATCCATTTCAGAACCAGAAAGCCAGAAGTTTGTTTTACTAAAACAGCTCTCTTACGCAAAAAATACAATACGGCAGAATATGTTACGCAATAAACTACGGTAAAATACGTTTTTATTGAATCAAGCGATTAATTATTAGCATATGATTTCTGTCATCGCGACTTCTTTAAAGAACGAGGCCACTTTGAAGATTTTCTGTCTTTAGCATAAACAGAGGGTTACGTACGAACAAAAGAAATATTTTGTGGACGCATCCCTTGATTTGATTAGAAGTTATTACATCGTTATCATTAGTGCTATTTATTTCTATACGGTTGACTGATCCAAACTTGTTTTTACGCTACTGGAAGGAGAGTTACGTCCTGTATCAACCTTAATTCTGTTTTTTTAGGATATACTCATTTTTATATATTATTTTTACAAGGTTTCGGTTTGATTCCCCACATTATTAGAAAAAGGAAAAACATTGAATCATTTTTAGCTGCAAGAATAGTTTATGCTCAATTATTAATTGGCTAATTAGGTTTTATTTTTGTGAGCTCATCATATACTTACAAACCAAAGCCGATCAGACAGGGCTATGGGTAAAAACATAAGCGTTTCCGGATCCTGCAAAATTACAGCCCCCTTGAAAAAATACCCAGAGATCATACGGCCATCATTGGAAAACAATGAGAGGTTTTTCTAAATGTGAATATTTTACACAGTTCATTGAGCAAGCGAGGAAGCGAAATGGGTATAAGGAGGTATACAATCGCTTTGCAAATGGCACGAGAGAAACATTTTAGCTGTCAGTTGTAAGCAAGTTGGAGGAGGTGATATAGCTTGTGGGGCTCGGCCAAAGGGCAGCCAAAGGGAAATCCCATGGAGATCTACATATTAGGGCGATAGGGATCTGAGCACTGAAAGGATTGATATATTAGCTTCCTCCCTCCTTACATTTTTTTTTCTTTTATCGGACTATACAGACCTAGGCTTATATTTCTCTGAGGATTTATATAGGAACATTTGTTTCCTTAAGTGTTCCCTTTTGGCGAATGCGAAAAAAAAGTAAAAAAAGAAAAAAAAAGATAGAAGTCTTTTAACGCTGAGGACATGTTTTTAATGCTCTGTGTATTCAAGAGTTGAACTTATTCAATTTAGGACTTCTACTTTAGCACTGCAACATTAGCTACCAGTAATCCTCAAGTCAAATAATGCAGCCTACTATTCTCATTGACCATTTTACATTTTACGAATCTAGCTCTGATCAAATCAATAACAATCGAGGGGATTCGTTTTAAGTACTGTAATAAGAGCTAGTTTTATCGTTCAAAGTTGCATAGTTCCGGTTATGACAGAGGATTTATGTATAGAATGAATAAGAAAACAATCAGAGTTATACGGTTGAAAAATTTAATCATCCCCATTTAAAATGATACTAACATTTTTTATGATCAACTTTTTAATTGAAAACCACTTTAATTTTTTTCTTCCAATGCTTTTATTAAATCGCCGGGGCACAAGGTGCTTACTTATTTTATTATTTTATTTGCTCACTTTAATGATTTGAAATTTACGCATAACGACCAAATTGGTTGCAGGAAATTTTGTGATTTTAGTTGATAAACAACTAAATAAATAAGGTATTATTGCAAGGCCGGCGAGCACCCGGCAGAGTGTTTGTGGGTTTCACTGAAACTCACAGAGCACGTTTGGCTCCGAGGACTATTAGGATCAGGGCATTTCAAAGAAAATTCACAACAACTATGTAAACATCAATGGCTGATGTGTAAAACATTAGTAGGGGACATGGATTTAACCGTAAATCTGATGAATCCTCGTGGTCTTAAAATTATAATACATGCCTGCCCACCAGATAGGTGGGTCTGGGGTGCCACCTGCAGCTGCCGGGTGCACCCAAGTCAGCCTTAAGAGGCTTCATATCGTGCTAAATCAGGGACTATAATATACAAATATGCCATGTTAAATATTATTGAAACTCCATAACACGTAAAAAAAAATCTATCTAAGCTCTGCCAAATAATTATAAAATTTAAAATAATTAACGAAGCGGAAAATAAATACATGAAAATGAATCTATTGTATATAAGTGGGTATCAACGAGCTTTGTGGTTGACAGGCCCTAAAACAAATAAACGTCAGACGATAATTTAATAAAGCTTTATTCACTATTTTATAAAAAGATTCAACGCATTAGGACTCAAACTATTTGACATTTCTTGGGCAATGATTTTAATTATGTCTAAATTCTTCACTTCAAATAAAACCACCTGTCGTTAACCCTGGAAAATGACAATAATCCTTATTTAAAGAAGTCAGTTAATCAAAGAAGGGTTATTTTATTTCGTAAATGTCTTCCTTCAAATGTAATCTTAAAATAAATCTAAAAAAATGTGTTGTGTTTTCCCTCTTTTTTTATTGTACTTAAAACCAGAAGATATATGCATTTATTAACAAATCTCCAAAATAAAGTTTGACTTTATTACGTCTAGGTACACAAATGCGTCAATATATCTGGTCAAATTTTTAAAACAATTGCTGGGCTTGGATTGAATTTAGTGGAAGAAGCCTTGCTAAAGGATTAAACTTCACTGCTTCTACCTTACAATGTGGTAAATCGTTTATTTAATCACAGGATGCGCTAGTATACTGGTGAACACACATTTCCGTGCCTGAGTGATGTTAAAACAAACAATAACATACAGCTAGCAGGTGCAGGATAAAGGCAGGGAGGAGCAAACATACGATGATCGAGTATGGTGCATTCCGGCAGTGAGGCCAGAGTGGACAATGCACGTCGGAAATTCAACATGGCACAGCAACGCTAAACAAAAAAACACAAGCACCAATAAATATATCGATTTCAACATGTATTTGCAATGGATCATAGATATACCTTACATAATAGTTATACAATATACATTATAGCGACTGCTAACTATATATGTAATAATGTCAGTCAAACGTGTACGTAAATATGTGTATCTTAATACTTCTAACTGTTTGTAATTGTTACATTGTAATGAGCTAACTTGGTACTTAATCAAGTAAAATATTGATTCTTTTATTGTCACCCATGTGAAAGATAATTGTTTTTTGTAGTATAACAGATATTTAATTGTTAATTAGTAATAATTGTCGACAAATAATTTCCAATATACACACAAGTGTAAGCATTTAAGAAAAATTGATAAAAATCTGTTTGTATCCTGTCCGTATTATGTAATGTAAGTCAATGTAAAAAAAAAAAACACTGTCAATAATTACCGAGTGTAGGGCAATTTGGGGGAGCTCTATAGCGACTGCTAACTATATATGTAAATTACCCTACACTCTGGTTCATAATTAATGTATTATAATAGAAAATGTCATGTAACTTCATTATGTAACTTCTGGTAATAAATCATAGAGAGGTCGGAAGTCGTAGACAAGTGCTAAAAGGGTGCGGCAATAAACCAAGAGAATTAGCCACCTGGTACCATAAAACCTGGGCAAAGGACACTTACCCCTATTAAAATAGACGGTCAGTCACGTTCCCACGGTCAATAAATCATGCTAGGAACCCTTTTGGGACCCTTGGGATAATAACCTTGCTATAGGTGGTCAAATAATCCAAGTGGGTAAGACCTTCAGCCCTGCTAGCAACTATAAAAAACACACTCTTTTACCCCAACGGTCAATAAACTAAAAGGGAGTGACTACCTGTGTATCGTAAAACTTACTCCGGGCAATTACCTAGCCTTCCACGAGGGAGGGGGTTATCATATTTATATCAGTAAATTTCACTCTTCACCCTACTCTTTCTCTGCTGTCCTATGAGTCGACACTCGGTCTCTCAAGCTTCATAGCCGCACAACTTATCACTTACACCAGGGCCACCTGGCCCTGGTGGGACACTCTGTCTCTCAGTCTTCCGAGTAACTCGACACCGGGGGCACTTGGCCCCTGGTAGGCCCCACTCTTCATTCTTTTCTAGTTTTGACATACCGATAGCCGCTACCACCGACGGCCCTTAGCCTCACAGCCTATACCAGACCTCTGACGACTTGTACTTATTACGCTGCCGATCTCTCGCCCGAACTCTAAAACTGGTCTTATTCTTTATGAACCTCTGAACCTCATCCTGAACACAGTGTCTTGTCGGGACACATTCCTAATCATATATGGAGTCAGATATTAACGCCTACATGGAACACGGTCCATGTTATTAACTACAGCAATCCGACAATTGTTGACCTCCAACAATTGTTCACCTTTTCCGACAATTGTTCAACCAATAACCCGACATACATGTTAGTCTAAGTAATGCACGTAGCTGGTTTAAATAAAAAAATAAAACCATTATTAGGGCCTAAGTGCATTCTCATAAAAATAAAAACATGACATACCTCCTACTTATTTACTATATCACACGTGTTCTATTTTCCCTGACACCCCCACCACTACCGGCAAGACAGCAACTCTCTAGATCTGGGAAAGCAGACCAAATGGTGGACATTAGGGCCCTTGACCAATCAACAACAAGCCTCTGACGGGCACCCATCACTGCTATCCAACTTAACCTTCCAACTTAGCTTGCACTACATGCCTAGAAAGACTTTAGGCTCAGCCTTAAGTGGACTCTCACCACTGCACCGCAACATTTCCACCTCTACCGAGGTTTCCCACACTCCTTAACTCCCTCACTCCACCTTCAAACAGGTACTCCTAGTAAAAGGATCCACTCACCCCAAATAAATTCCCTTTATTTTTCCCTTATCTATAATCTTAAAAATTTGAGAGCTAAGAAAAAAAAAAAAAAAAAAAAAAACTCTGATATCGTCTTTCTTTCATTATTCGTCATGATTTAGCCATAGGTACATTTACAGCCCTCAACAAAGGTTGCAACTTAGAAATTGTATTGGCGGGCAAAAAAAAAAAATTAGCATTGCTGAGAGATGGGATAGACTTGTGGGCCGAACAATTATCGATGAAAAGGGAACTTATTCGTGGCAATATCTGCATTGACTGATTGTATCCGTTGGTTAAACAATTCGCCCGTCATCCACGCTTTTTTTTTTTTTGCACGATAGGCCATTGGAAATGATTTTATATTTTAAAACACCTTGGTTTGGCAGACTTACCATGAGCGGTTTTAATTTCTCCGAACCATCCATGTTGGCTGCCAACAGTACGGTTACATGTTCTTTACTGCTTTTTCCGGCACTTTTCTTCCTTGAAACACATAGAACGATCGGGGAGACATTTATAGAACAGGCCCGTTTCGTCGCCATTGAATTTGTTCTTAGTCTCATAAGGTTCAATATTTTTTTTCTAATTCATCCTTCCACTCAAAACAAACGTTATCTGACTAACTTGCACTTTCCCCACTAAGCTTCTTAAATTTAATGTTGTGTCTTTTATTGGATCTATCAAACCATCCATCATTTGCACTATAGTCTTCAATTCCCATTTTTTTTGCAAAAAATTATTTTTCCCTAAAAGGATTTCCTCCAACTGGTACATTTTAATTCCTTGCTTGCGCGAACCACTTTTTTAAGTTCTCTTCAAGTTGTGGGTAATCACCATTATTGAAGCGTTTTACTTTGCTGCTTGATTTCTGGAAAGTGATTTTGTCCTTGTTCTGATGTAATCGTGGAAAGAGGGACGTTAAAATGCTTATGTCGGGTCGTCACGAGGGGGGTGCCTAGTTACCCTAGCCCTGGTGAAGAAGTGATGGTGGATTATGTTTATAACCTGGACAATCGTTTTATGACAGGCTTACTATCTGACTCCATTTTTGATAGGTATGTGCCCCGACAATGCACCATGTTCAGTAGAAGAGGTATAGGGTAGGTAGTATGTGTGGTCTTGTTGTGGACCACGAATTCACACTCGGTCTCTGAGTGTAGGCGAAATCCGTCCGGATCCCAAAGACGAGTGTGAATCGGAGAGACGCAGACTGAATCGCCGTGTCCACTAGGGAGAGGTCTCTCCTAAGGAAGTGATAGATTTAGCGAGACGAAGGCAGAGATTCCCACTAGGAGGTGTGGGGTCGGACAACGCCAGACTAAAACGTAGCGAGGTGAAGAGAGACAGATGCAGAGGTTTCATAATGAAGAAGCCAAGTTTCAGAGTTTACATCAGAGCAGCCACGAGCCAGTTAGTTGTCAGCAGAATGATATACAGGTACCAAACCACTGGTAATAAATACCCAGCTGGCTTCGTCTGTAGCCAATCAGCTATCGTTTTGTAGTACCCAATGCCCGTTTAGCATGTGGTTTTCTTTGTTCTCGATACGTGATCTTAGTAAGGTTCTCTCGGTGGGTTGGGTCGCTTAGTACCAGCTACTGGCAGCTGGTGCCCCAGCTCATATAACTAATTGGCTCCCGGCTGCATGTTTATTGTTTACCACATTTACAATGATTTATATTATATTTATGATTTACATTTGTTTACAATACTGTATAGGGTGATTTATCTTATGTAGTTAGCGGTCACTACAGCTTAGATACGTCAATTTGCTTAAATCAACCGGCCACGGTGTATCTGGTTTGTTGTTTCTCTTTTTTAACTAACTTTTTTTGGAGGCATGGTAATGTGTCACAACGATAACGAAAACGAGACTGAAATGTAGAAACGAAAGAAAATCTTAGTACAAGTCTTGAAATTTTCCCTCTCTTCTCTCCTTAGTTCCTTTCAGTAAAACCAGTACGAATTACATATGGGATTTTATAGAAAACTAGTCTCTCTCACTCGCTCTCCCTTCTGATTCTATAGAAGGGATTACTTGATTTCCTAGAAAACATTTATCTCACACTAATTCTGCTCTCTAGTCTCTCGCACTCTTTCCCTTTCTTGAAACAGTACGAATTAACGAGATTTTTAAGCTGTAAATACGTATTATAAGACGTTTTAAGTGACCTTGAGCATACAAATGATACAAATTACCAAGAGGACTGAAATGCATTGTTATTATACCATTTACCGGGATTTTCCTCAGTGATCGGCAAATTTGTACGAATTAGCTGGAAATACGAATAATCGGGATTCCGCTGTGTTGCAAAGCGCAACAAGTCAAAGAATATAGTCCGGAGGTTTTCATAGAATAGGGGGCTGTGGACTGAACTTCGGGATGGCAGTGTCAGCAGCATCGACGATAAACTTGGCTTGGAAAGCTACCTGTCCATCCACTTCCTCTTTAGTCGTACTTCGTGGGGTGGTGTATCACAGACCTACCGTCCATTTAATACAGGACTGGCAGGTGGTCAGTCGTCACAAGGTCCACGGTCTCACAATCATCCTGTGCGGTTTGTTTGTGAGTAGGAGGTCCAAGGTGTAGACAGTCTTTTCTAGGGGAAAACATTCTAGAGATCTAGAACAGGCAAGTTCTAGAAGTGGACGACTGAAAAAGGCATCTCTACCAACTGTCTCTAACTGGGTTGACGGTAGAATTGTTCCAAAGTGGATGCCGGGGATTCAAGTACCTGACCACTCAGTGAGTTTTCTTATCACATTTCTTAAGAGGGCTGGGAACTCTTGAAGAGACTCCCACGGTCTCTGATACAAGGTGGTGAGATAAATCGGTTTCCCTAAGTTTACCTTCGCCGTCAAGTATAGCCTGACATCAAATGCGGTCAGTGACGGAGCCACTTTCTCCCAAGTGATGCCTCAATGTGGCAACACAGTAACCCTGTACCCTTACGTTATGTTTTACTGTTCTCGTGTCAGTGAACACCAAGATATCCGGAGCGTAGATCGCTATTAGTGCCTCTACTTCTTAAAATATAGTCATTAGACCAAAAGACGCTAAAGCTAAGTATTTTATACTTACGTGAATGGCCGATTGAGCAAATAAGCTGTGAAGACCGGACATCAATATACTAAGTAAGGTCTCAAGAATCAAGAACCAGGTTGGAAGGCTAGGGGTATCGGGTGTACAAGGGGATGGAGAAGAAGCAATTACTGCTTATAAGAATTTGATAGCATGAAGTTCGTTGTGGTGGTGTTCGGCTGTGGGTTCTCCCTCATGGTGGGCTCCTGCTGTTGGCGGTGTTGGGCTGGTGGAGGCTTTCCCTTCTTCTTCTTCTAGTCCATAGTGGCCTGAAGCTTCTTCCGGTGTGGGAACAGCCTGTAAGGAAGTGGATGCGAAATATAGAGAAAGTTTGTAACTTGGTACATTAATACATGGATCGAGAGAGGTAGCACAGGACCATGCCTCTTATGTCTGTCACTGTAACACAGTGTATTCAAATAATGAACATGAATGATTTACAATTTACTTGCTCAATAAAATATTCACCTTAGTTATATAATTCGTATATGCGCACATATTACAATTAAACGTATTTAATCGGCCCTACCGTAGCTTAATTTTCCGTCATTTAGCTAGAGAGCGGTTGTTGTCGTCGAGAGGTACCAATTTATAATACATAACAACAGAGAGAGGGTGATTGCAAGTTGATCATTATACTACCTACAATGAAAAAAAAAAAACATTATAGAAATAAAGTCTAGTTATCTGAGATAAATAAATTTTCTCAATTTCTCAAATATTGATCTGGCGTACTAGTTACATCTTCTTTCTACACATTACGTTTCTCTTCATGTTTACTCGCAGTGCTTCATCTGTCATATTCGATTTCATGGTCATCTTAAGATTTACGTATTTCTGTTCACTAGGTTCATCCCTTATTTTAAATCACTATATTCTGTTAGTAAGTTTGGTACAGATAGCATATGCTATTGGTTTGTCCCTAATCAGTACATAATTTTGTTATCTAAGACAACAACCTCCTTCCGCAATGAGTTGATTATTAAGAAACATTGCCCTTGAAAGTATAGACTAATACTGCAAATATATACTAAATTTTACGGAAAACCATTATATGTATTAAATGAACTGGATCCAAAGGTTGAGAAACTCCACGCTAGAGAACCTGACTCACAAGCATAATCCATTCACCCACTTCGGAAAATATTTATGCATCAATAAATCCTTTGAAGGCTTTCAAGGGTTCACTTTAATGCCGCCTGATGTATCCCCACGCTTTATCTTAAAGGAGACTTTTATTCTTCTTTTTCCTCTTATTGTAATTAAATCGATATTATTTAAATATTTCAGTATAAAATATAAATTTTAACTAAATGTCTCTAATGATACTGATGTGAAAAATAACACGTAAAAACAGTGCTTGGTACTGATGGTAACGGCATGATATAACTTTTTTTACATAATTTATTTTTTACAACTTTTATACTATTATGCAAAATCAATATCAATGTTTTGTTTTTTTATTAGAATTACCATTGTCTTGCCTGTATTACCTTTAATTTGCTTGCTTTATACAGAGTGAATGAAGTTTTGCGTAGGTGTATAACATCAGCCTGTAGTTTAATACTTTTTAATCTTAATGAATCATGTGCCAATGGTAATATAAAAAACTAAGATGGATAGCAGGGCTTCATTGGATATATGAAAATTTAAGTTAAATTCCTAATTGCTCTATGAGTTATATTCAGAAAAGAATATGAAATTTGGAAGAGGAAAATGGAGTTGTTCATTAAATTAATAATGGAGATTATAATTTTATCGAAACATAGAAGTTTCAATTATCCTTAATTAAATTAAGGATATCATTTGGAAAGTAAGGGCGGAATACACATTGAAATGCAATAAAATAGCAATCAATTATAATCAATCAGTTCAATTATATTGCTATTTAACATTTAACATAAAGACTACCATTATTTTTCTAAAGCAATTTTAAATTATTGAAGTTAATCATTATTATTAGTGTCAGTACTGGGCTCACTTTAATTCTTATAACAAATATCGTAATGAAGATTATACGAATAACATCTGAATCTTAATAATTAAAGAAACATTGGAGAGAACATCGGAAATTGTTCAAACGTTTTATGGACGTTAGCCTATTAGAAATTACAATTTGATGTAAAAATTATATTATCGATGAAATTAATTATAATGATGTTTCGTTGGAAATTTATTAGAAAAGCATAGTGAAATTGTAGCAATACGCTTAAACATGGAATAATCACGAGGATCCTGGAAATGGCCGCAATGTAATTACCAATGTCAATGACATAGAGTTTTTAATTGAACCGTTACAAAGCTCCCTTCAGATATCTAACCGAATGAGGATATTTAATGAATGATTTTTAAGATCCACAATTGATTTACAAATTGTTTACTTAAATTAAGACTTGAGTAGCTATGCATGCTCGCTGGGGGTAGAAGCACGAGCAATAAAAGCCTTTGACGTAGGTTACATTAATGACACTGTTATCATCATCTATGAACTTGCCTGTTACGCTTCTCGGAAATTAATACGACTGACGTTAGTTATTAATTACATTCAGCAAATTTTATGGTTAAGGTCTTATTATTTTATAGTTACAGTTTTATTAACAAGGTCATTAAATTTCTATTACTGGATCTCTCCAATTCTCGCTTCTTACTACACTGCCGAGAAGACAATTTAAAAAATACAATGATCCCTGGCTTGTGTATAAATTATGATAAAAATGATTGTAAATTCTACACTAATGCTAATGCTTTATTTTAAATGTAGAATGAATGAGACAATTTTGATAAATCATCTATATTTGTATGAATAAAGATTACAAAAAAAATATGGTGTTGATAGTATTATTGCCTTTGGAAGTAATCGGAGTTTTTTAAAATGTTTCTTTTGGGCCAGACGCAAGAAGTTTGTAATTAAATATCGCTAAACCAAAAAAAGCAGGTATTTCACGAGGACATTAATTAGTCCCGCAGATTAATTATTACATTTCTCGTTTCAAAGCGTTAGGATTCTAAGGATAAATTTTTTTCACGGTTGTGAATCTGGATGCATCAGTAACAATAGCCGTCATACTAAAATATTTCCCCTGCAATCACATCCAGATGAAAAATGTGCTTTCATTTGTGATTTAACGTAGATTTGCTCCAAACATGTCCACAAGAAACTGCACACTATTTGCTATGCTCATAATATTTACAGTACTTCTGCAAACCTTTAAAACTTTCCTATTACAACACTTCTCGATACAGACAGACTCTTCATTCATTAGATTATATTTTATTCTTTACATTTATATTTCTAGTTCTACATTACTTGGTTTTTAATATTGTATTAAATTATGGCATTGTATGGCATGGTGTTTATTATTATGTATTAATTTAAATGTTTTAATTTAACGTTGCATTGTATTTTACTATTTCCTTCGTATTGGGTTTTTTTATATATGCCGATCTATCCATGAATTCGTTTACTGAAAGCCACTAAAATATATATTATGTAATTTATTTTTTTGTTACAGAGGTTCGCACATTAATTTAGTTGGCCATTTTTCTTTATGATGTAATAGTATTATGCATGAAATGAATTGTTTATCTCTACGTCGTTGTTATTTACAAGGGATGTTGTTCCCGGAATTTTGTTTTTTTAGAGTCAATCATCAACCAGTTTCTCCAATCATGTCCTGAGCGTCTGTGGCTCTCGCGCTCTTGGTCAGCCTCCACTGGCTAGTATCCGGTGACGCGGCTGACGGAGTAGCGTGGGGGACTTCCCAAGACTCCGCTTTCTCTTCGCATGTCGATTTGGGAGGTCTCTGGGCTGTCTGTAAATATTGTATGAATGAGCGCATTTATCTTATTACTTATTGCCCTATAAAAGGCAAATTGTAATTATAGCACAACAAAGGAGTTCAATAAAGAGTCAATCATAGTTTATGCAATGTTACACCGTAATTAATTAGCCTTAAAATGGTTAAACAATACAATACAAAAGTTTTTCCCAGCCTTGCGCACTGATACTCGAAATGATATTAAGCCATTGAGAGCTTTATTGTGAACTGAGGTGAAGAAACAACATTGGCCGAAAAGAGGCGTCTGACATACACGAGCTGCCGCCATTAAAGTAGTTGTTTGAGTAGTTTCTCAAGTGGGCAGTAAATGTTGAGGTAATTCCTAGAGTAGGAGGCAGACTGTTTACCCCTCACGGGCTGTAAAGGAACTTTAAAACTTATCTGAAACTCCACTTGTTTTAGGAACGTTTTCTCTTGGCGTGCTAAGCCACTTACCACCCTCTTGCTAAGACCAAGTGGAGGTAATTTTCGTTCCACAATGAAATGAATGAAACCGTTATGTGCTCTGCAGGCAATTTTCCTGCAAAGCGGCAGGTATAATCTGCTGTGAAATTCAGAGCAGGGAGCAGTTTCCGTAGCGATTGAAGGAAATAACAGCTTTAGTAACGTTGTCCGCTGGTTCAAATTGTTAATGGCGAATAAATAAATAGTTTCTTTTAAGAAAATTAGATTCACGGATACTGATAACTCAGATGCATACCAATAGAAATTAAAAAAAAAAAAATGGGAAAATAAAATAGCCCAGAGACTTCCCAAATCCACTGCTTGTCTCCTCCCTCGCATGCGAAAGAGGAACCAGAGTATCGGGACATGAAAACTGGCAATTTTCAACGGCAAAATTATTTAAATAGTTTTTTTATTTTGGAGGTCAGAAAATAATCTCTCAAAGGGTCTTGTCATAAGTACGATTCCGAATAACTCATGTTTCCAACTGGTCGCTAAGCCACGTGAAGTAATTACAAAGGAGGGGGGGGATACTTTGGCAAAAGTTGACAGAGGTAGGGTAGCGGTCTGTCAAGCTGTGTGGTAACCATGTTGCGGTTTAGATAGAACTGGGGTATAAGAGAACAAGCTCCACCTCAAGAGCCTACATGTAATAATGAGTTTTAAAGAACATAAATATTAATGTAAATAAAGTACATCCAACGGAAATAAAACATGTAATTTTACCAGGTTTATAACATGGTAGATCCCTGTACTTGTCGGATTTTTGTGTATGCCTCTCAGAGGCTAATACTGGGTTCGGGGTTTCGGGAGAATATTTAAATCCACCAAGCACGTTTGTATCAGAGAAACTAGACTTGACTATAAATCTTTTTCATATACAAATCTATTAAACCCTCTTTATTGTGCTAAAATTGCAATCTGCCTTATTAGACAATATTTAATTGTGATAAATGATCTCATTCATACTAAATTTACAATATTCACTCACTTGCTCATTCATACAGTATTTAAAAACAGGGGATAGACCTCCCAAGTGCACATGATTGTCACTTCCGTCGCGTGCGAAAGAGGAAGTGAAGTCTTCTTAAGTCCCCTTACCTCCTCCGTCAGCCGCGTCACTGGATAAGAACCAGCGTAGGATGACCAAGTGCGCGAGAGCCACAGACGCTCAGGGCATGGTTGGAGAAACTGGCCATTACCAGAACTCCCACTGTTATGCATTTATAGCAGGTCACGAGGCCACTGCCGTTTTAGTCTCCGAGGAGTGTTATAGGGATGAGTGCAATGACTGCCCTAGGGGATTGGGGTGGTTGGATAGGTTACTATGGATTTTCATGAACTTGGAAGGAATGAGTTCGAGAATGTAAGGTATATTAAGATCGTTATGAAGGGTTTTTTTACTAATGTTATCAGGACGTTTTAGCGGTACATATACTACAATTGGAACGGTACGAAAAATAAAGTAAGTAAAGACTTTTCTGGTAGGCTGATGAATAAGGAGACCAAGTGAATTAAAGTATAACTTTGAAGCATATGATGAAAGTCCTGCTTTTGGAAGGAATAACGAGGAATAACGAAGAAATAGAACGGGTAGCCTGCATACACACCACTATCATAGAATGATTGGGTGTACCGAAGGTAAGTGTTGCAATTGCAGAGAAAAATATGTTTTAACTAGGAACAGTTAGAGAGTGGGATACAAATATTGGGAAGCAGTCAGCAAATCAGAACTAAAATATCGTATGCCCGATGAGTTATGATTCTGAAGGCTTCTCGAAGATTTTGAGCTGAGAGACGAAATAGTTTAAGAACACATTACATAGCTAATATTTACTGGGTATATATATATTTTTTTTTAAACCATTCATTTGATATACACAGATTGAATTATAGATTCCTCAATATGGAATCCGGGCATACATCTTTTTTTCTTTCATATGCCCCACTTATTGTAAATTATGGAAATCAGTATAGACCACATAAATTAATTTATTTACAATAGTTGATTATATGCCCTGTAACTTGGCCACATCTTATAAAGTGATTGGGCTCATCTTACGAATCGTAGACTTAAAACTAACTTACATATAACAACAAAATCTTAACTTAATTTTCCCCGACAGTCTGTTACCATCGATGGGGAAATGGGGGTGGAGTCATAGTGTTAACACTGGGTTTGTGAGGTGCTGCAACGAGTCAAAAAACTTGATGTGTCTCCGGTGGATGAACTCACCCACCGACGGCACACCAAGCAACGTGCCGGCGTTCTTTAACCTATCAGGGGAGGTATGTTGGGGCATTTTTCCTAGTATAGAATTCTGAAATTTCTGGTGACTATTAGTTGTATTGTCAGTCAAGTGACTATATAGCGGGGCACCGTACAGCAGAGCTGGCCGGAGGACATATTTATATATCATCGGTTTGAGACGAAGTGGCAAGTTGAGTGAAGTTGGCAAGTGCGAAAGCCGGTATGACCTCATTCGTAATTTTTCTTTTTTTTTTACTAAAACGGGTAGAGAAATGGAAATGCCTATCCATTTTTATACCCATATGGTAATTGAGAGGAGATAGGTCGAGGAGCGTAGGCTGGTGCAAAGGCCGTGTTAAATGATATATATATAATGTAATCTAGTAATATTAATGCAGTTAACGATGTGCTCACAGTAAATCTAGGATTATCATATTAGTTAATTGTACTCATTTGGTTATTATATTTCGGCCATTAAGGTCGCTTATAAGAAAAAAAAAAGGCACAACCGTTGCAGAATATATATTTTCAAAAATCAAAGTTCATTTAGGATTGACTTAAAAAAATGTTTAATTACCTCCTGCGGTTTATGGTGAAAATTTCTCGTTAGTCCTCTCTAGGTAGTTAAGTCCACTAGACAGCGAAGCTTGATTGAACGGTGAAGAAAACGCTG
The DNA here is from genome assembly GCA_930367205.1 of Acanthosoma haemorrhoidale. Classification (NCBI taxonomy): domain Eukaryota; kingdom Metazoa; phylum Arthropoda; class Insecta; order Hemiptera; family Acanthosomatidae; genus Acanthosoma; species Acanthosoma haemorrhoidale. The sequence goes on along the minus strand of OV884014.1, from coordinate 94,997,698 downwards.
TTGGCTGAGCACGCCGGCCAAGACCGCCATTACATCTCACCCCAGGAGGCCGTAAGCCCCGGAGACAGAGTATGAAAAAGTAATTAATTTGTAGTTAGCCCGGCAGCAGGTGCGCGACAGAACGACAAGAGTTAGTCGGGCGCCTGCTTGCCAGACTTGGGCAACATACATAAACTAGCAAGCCGGCAAATACTCTGGGAACAAGTTGGACAAACTTAGCGCCCAACACTCCTCCAGTTCGAACCGTGTTTGTGGAACTCCCCATCATGACGCTTTTTATACCGAGGGCATAGCTGAGTAATTATTGTGAACAGACAAGTTTGTACAAAAGTCAAATTAGTACTTGTCTACTCTCGACATACACCGGATATATATATAGAAGTTCGTGATGATAACTCAACCAGAGAGGCAAGCAGTACAATACAACTTCTACACACAATACATCCCCCTCGCGGAATAAAACAAACTAATAAAAACACTAACGCAATAATCTTAGATTGCGTACACTTATGAACCTTTTTTTGTATTACAAGAGTCGTCTTGTTCTTAAAAAAACCCTCTGTAATACGTCTTAATGGCAGTTTCAAACGTGGACTTTACTGCTTAAGATTACTGTTTCACATTGTGGGTGCCTGAAAGTCCTAAACAAGATTTGGATGAGCGTTTCAATGTAACTATAGTCAATTAAAGTAAGCACATATATTACATATTATCATTATTCAGGGAGCCTAGTTTTTCAATTTGATACATGTTTTTAGCATTTTGCCAACATTGGGACGTTATAATATTTAATTTTAATGACCTAGTTGATATGAATTTTTTTTTCATAGCATGGTGGTATTTTTCATGTTTTTTTGAGTTTTTAAATGAATCATTGCTTTCTACCTGTCTATCTGTTCATGCTGGTCGTTGTGAGGCTTGGTTTGACCTGTGGGTGGCATATAATTTTACGTTTAAGGTTTTATTTAAAGTCTCGATGCTAAACTGCCTAGATGATGATTAAACTTTATCGATTAAGACAGGATTTTTGTTTTGCTTCGTTCGTTATTCCGTACTGTCACTGTGATGCGTAACTATCATAAAAAAAGTTTTATGTGAATTCTTTTGCTTCAAGTTTGCCACTTTTTACTATTTATTTATTACAAATCAAAATGATGTACGAATGAACGACCAGTACGTTTACTATTTGAATAAACAGTAGTTAAGGTTTAATTATAATAGCAATAGTTGATATGGAAACATTTTTAAACTCTACCTTAATTGATTTAATGAAAATTAAAATTTAATGTAATTAAAATACTAATTGGATGTATCACACAGTTGAATGCTAGGAGAATCACGTGATACATATAGTAAGTAACAAAATAAGTTGGAAAAACTTCTTTGGTGTTTATAGATGACTGATAAAGATTATGAGATCGTCAGGAATCTAAATGTAGTTTAACACAGTCAGTGTATATTCCACTCACAGAGGAAACAAACAGATAAAAAATTTGTTTGCTAGAGCGGATAGGACTATTCAACTAAGCACCCGATCCAACCGTCTATCATTTATCATCAATTTCTCAATCGCTTGTTATTTATTATTATGTACCGTACCGATTATGTCTGAGTAGAGATGAGTATGAGCTCGAAGGGGGAGCTAAAGAAAATAGTTTGGGGGAGGGTGAGGAAGCACTGCATCAAAACGGCAGCGCTTTGATGTTTGGTCTGGTACAATTATATTAATTTCTGAAACAGATTAGTTTCACAAAAACTTCGGTAACAAGCCCCTCTTGATACTTTGTATTCCATTCCTTGGTATGTCTAGTAATTCGCCTCTAAAGAAAGTATAGAATCAGTAAAAGCTGAATGTTAAGTTAGGACTGATAACTTCGCAGATGGGTCTACTAGAGAGGGGGGGTACAGCGAACAAGGAAAAAATTCCACGTTAAGGTATTAATTCGATTTTTCTCTAAAACCTAGAATGTTAACACTAGGGTGCAACAAAAATCAACCAGAATAAATAACCTATTTTTAGCTACAGAAAATGCCATGTTGTTCTAATGCTATCGATTGTTTGCCGGACCACTTTTTTGTCTGTTAATAGTTAGCAAATACACAGCAGGCATACTTCTCTACATCACGCATGTCAACTTATAAATTTTCACATTCGCAGTTCCTGGGTTTTAGTCAATTACTTACTAGTATATCCCATCGCTCACCACTCATAATTTAAACTAGATCTCATGACGAAGACATAATGCTCCCTGGATTATGTCAACCAATCGGTTGTTGAAGTACAATAGGAACTGTATTTAATAAATAGAAACATCCATCCATGATCTTTACGTCGAGAGGAACGGTGGAGAGCGCCAGGTATACGAGACAAACTTCTTTTCTACAATAAATTATCAGTCTCAGGGATTGGGGGAGGAGTGTCACATGGACGTAAGGAATACGCCTTAAAAATACAATTACCCGATTGTCTTAGCTAATAAAAATATTTTAAACTTATACAATTATAATATTTTTTATTGTTAAATACAAAATTTACAGTTAGCAGGTGGTCTACGTGCTTTGGTTCAAACGAGTAAATTAAAATATTTTAACATTATTGAAACAGTTTGACTGCATTTAATTTTATTATTTTTCTTTGTTGTTCTATAAATACTTTAGAGCTCTCAATATGTTTGCATATAATTATCTTTTCATGACTTTCATAATTATTATATACTTAGTTTGTACATTTCTTAATATTTATAACTACCTAAAAATTTGTTATTCACCAAGAAATAATAGACGGAAAAGATGGATTATTGCTAGTGAATTTAATACAGCGGGTTCTAAAAACGTTCACGTTTTCATGGCTTACATAATTATTTTATTACTTATATAATTCCACAGTAGCCTTTCCACACACCCTAATCCTGTAGCACAGTCATTGCACTGCGCCACTCATCCCTATAATCCTCCTCTGAGACTGAAACGGCAGTGGCCTCGTGACCTGCTATAAACGCGTGACAGTGGGAGTCCTGGCAATGGCCAGTTTCTCCAATCATGCCCTGAGCGTCTGTGGCTCTCGTGCTCTTGGTCAGCCTCCACTGGCTAGTATCCGGTGACGCGGCTGACGGAGGAGCGTGGGCGACTTTCCAAGACTCCGCTTTCTCTTCGCGGTGGATTTGGGAGTTCTCTGGGCTGTCTGTAAATATTGTATGAATGAGCGAGTGAATGATGAACTGTAAATATGGTATGAATGAGAGCATTTATCTTAATTACTTATTGCCTTATAAAAGGCAGATTGTAATTATAGCACAATAAAGGAATATAATAATTACTTATATAATTTGTACACTTCTAAATATTTACAGCTACCTAGGTTTTGATATTCATCAAAAGCCAAGAACTAATTGACTGAAAGGATCAATTTTCGCTAATTAAATTATTACAGCAGGTTCTAAAAAGGTAAAATACCCAAAAGCGCCTTCCTTTTCACGAATAGCCGGTTTGTAAGAGGAAAAAAAGTTACAATTTTTCCACTTATGTTGACAGGATGAAAGGAAATTGTGGTGAGGAAAGTTCGTTGATGGGAGGACATCAAAGTGTTTTAGGCGACCCCTTAGTGTACAGGAGGCCTCATTCCTTAAATGCCAGGAACTACCCAAATATTAATTTTCGACTCAATTAAGCTCCCATGTGTTTTTTATTTTTTTCTTAAGCTATCATCAAGGTTGGTCTGTCCCCAGCTTAACAGCTTAAACTCTACTTTAGCCAAAGTAAATTGGATTTTTCAGACTTATATGTAAGAGATTAAGGTTTCTGATTAGAACTGCTGTAAAATTGTTCATTTATTGCATATACATGGTGTCGGGTATTTGGTTGAACAATTGTCGGAGGTGAACAATTGTCGGAAAAGGTGAACAATTGTCGGAGGTCAACAATTGTCGGAAAAGGTGAACAATTGTCGGATTGCTGTAGTTAATAACATGGACCATGTTCCATGTAGGCGTTAATATCTGACTCCATTTATTGATAGGAATGTGTCCCGACAAGACACTATGTTCAAAAGTAAAAGGTAGAGAGGTAGCATAAATGATAATACCGGTTCAGAGTTCAAACGGGGCACGGCAGCGTAGTAGACTGCGGCGGCAGGTGGTATGAAGACTTGTAAGACAGCGTGACGACTCATAGGACAGCAGGGAGAGAAAGTAGATTAGCGGAAGGCTGAGTAGGCGTATCGCGACGGTGGTAGCGGCTATCGGCATGTCGAAACTAGAAAAGAATGAAGAGTGGGCCGACCAGGGGCCAAGTGCCCCTGGTGTCAATTTACCAGTAGTGTGGCTCGGAAGACTAAGGAAAACAGAGTAGGGTTTTCTCCTTATTTCCTGACCTTTTTATATCATCTCCCCTCCCTCGCGAGAGGTGCAGTTGCTGACAGGGGCATGTTTTATGATACGTGGTGACCACTTTGTTATATGGCCGTTGGGATAAAAAAAGGGTGTGTTTTATGGCAGTCAGGTGGCTAATTAACGTAGGTTTATAGCCGTACCCTTTGAGTTGCTTGTCTACGACTTCCGACCTCTCTATGATTTATTACCGTCTGTCGGTGTCCATGTGTCTGCCTGTTCCTACTACGTGCCGTGACCCTGATTTGTCTTCTTTGTTCTACCTGTTCATTTTCTTTCTTTTTTTCCTATTTCTGATTTCTTTCCAGCTCCATTCCAGCTATTTTCTTTATCAGACATCTTATGGTGAGCCTCATTGATTTTATAAATTTTCTCTCATTATCCGATTAACTAAATTGGACTGATTAACTTATTTTTTCTTCCCTTTTTTTGTTCTGTATTTTGTATTATGGCTAGTTATCTCTCGGACGCGGGTGAATCCAAATTAAAAGTAAAAGTTGCAATGCATGTTTACTAAAGTTTGGATTGCTTTACACCACCAGGACGATGTAATAATGTACGTGTCGGAATCGATTTGAATAAGAAACATTAACAGTTCAAACAAACAAACATCAAAGTTTTTCGCGAACAAAGTAAAGACAAAGGAAGAAATTTTAGGCACAGACAAATCGCGTTGAAAAAACTAACGTTGAAAAAGGCCAGAGGACAAGGTAGACCAATTAGCCAGCGAAATGAGGGCTTAAGTGAAAAAACTGCTTAATTAAACCGACTGCCCTCCTCTGATTTTAATTAATATTGGCCCGGACATTAGGGAGGCAGCTTTAGTTTATTAGGCCTACGCCTAGAGCTGCCGTAGCCTGCAAGATTGGATACGAATCAGGCTGGCTCCTTTACCTCTATTTGTCAGTCTTTTCCTTTATCAGTCACTTAGTGTGTACTGCACTAAGAACTTTTCGAATATCAGTGACCGTATTTGAATAAATGTATAACCAGGGAGGGTTTATGATGATCTCCTTTTATTCTCAGTTGAAATGCTTGCTCCGCTAGTTTCCTAAACAAGCTATCCCCAACCCAACAACCATCGTACCTCTATCCATATTTTACACCAAAGCAGATCATTTATCTCAAGGCAAGTCATCCAAGTCCTTAACCAAATAGAACTTAAACGCTACACAATTGCTTCCTTATAATCCGAGATATCTTCCCGCAACTTTTTACTCCTCAATTTCATATTTTTAAACTAAAAAATATTTAGGCATTCCACACCCTATATCCTTCTCATACATCCTCCCCTTAGTGAAAGGCACTCATTAGCCCAAAATAATTTTCCTTTATTTTTCCCACATCTTATTTTTATGAATTTGAAAGTTAAGAAGAAAAAAAAAAAAAAAAAAAAAAAAAAAAGGGCATCAATAGGCGCTGCTTAATTTTTTTTTGTGAATAGTTATTTTGAAGTCATCTTTTTAAAAACAATATTCCATTTTTGTTTATTTAAGATACTATTTTATTTTACGTTTGTTAGCTTTGTTCGCATATATCGTTGAATTAATAATCATCTTGTCATTTAGGACAAATATGATTAAATGTTTGGGAACCAACAATCTCTAATCAAATAAAATTTATTAAATACTGAAATTTAAACATCGTTTAGAATATTACATCACCTAGTGGTATTGTAAGGGTCTGATTCAACCTTATTCAGACTATATACATAAATTATTGAAAAGTCATTCTTTATGATGTACTGAAAGGAATTAAATATAAAATAATGAAAAACTGACAGAAATCAAATCAAATAATAATTTATTAAATTCACATGATGCAAATTTTTCCAACAAATTATACTTCCTTCAAATGCTCGCCACCAGCCTATTTTTTGTATTTTGTGCAACAATTTCTAGTGTTTTTTTCTCGTGCCCTTCCACACAAGTAGCATCGACATTCGCTCCCTTGGCACTTATACACTGAATAGGTGGCCTTAAAAGCTCCCAGTCGATTTCTTCCAAAAAATAAACTACTTGTACTCAGTTTTCAAAATTATTGGACTTATATATCACCAGAGCCTAAGCAATAGGTATATTTAATACATTATAAGACCGCACCATAGGCCAATGCTTTGAGTTGCTAGACGCATTATAATTGATAGCACTCATCTAAAACATTCAGTTTTGTGCTATGATAAAAAGTGATTATTTCTGGTTTTCCCCTATCGGCATTCGCATTATCATTGCTGTTAGTGAAGTGCATTGTTGATACTAAACAAACACTATTAATAATTTATCAAAATTAGAGTACTAGAACTAAAAATGATTTATTACCATTTTATAAATAAAACATTTAACATAACTTAAATTTCCATAGCAGCGTAGTCTACGATTTAACATAAAAAATTGTGCAAATATTTAGGAACAATTGAAATAATTACGAAAAAGAAAATTACCGACCGATTGTATTCACTATCAAGGTTAAGCGCGTGGTTGACAACTGTCACCCAGCTAATTTTACAGGTTAGGCATCAATTTATATTATTGAGAACATTTATCACAATTACTTATTGCCTAATTAGGCAGATTGTAATTTTATCACAATAAAGAAGTTTTATATATCTGATTTATACAGAGGGGTCCAAAAAAATGTATCCGCTGTTTAAAAGTCCATAACTCGCAAACTAATTGACGGAGTTGTCTCATGTTTGGTAGTGTAATAGTTTGTAGTTCCGGCAATCGCCATACAAGTGTTGTATTGCGTTGTTTTGTTAGGTGACAGTCGCCAGATAGTTAGTGTTTTATTGTTAGTTGTACCTTGTTACTCGAGTAAACATGCCTGGCATGAGGCTTACATTTGATGAAAGGAAATCTGTTTTAAAGTGGTATTTTAAGTACGAAAGGTACTTAAAGGTACACGTAGAGGTGCTGTAGAGTATCCACCATGTTCCCCAGACTTAACTCCTCTGGACTATTACCTGTGAGGAACACTAAAGGACGTCGGTTATCGACAAAACCCATGCACATTGGCTGAACTTCGAGAATCCATCGTACATTCATGTGCAAATATCCAACTGAACACGCTGCAGTTCGGCGGCATCGTTTGTGTGTGGATGTTAATGGTGACTATTTTAAACACCTACAATGATATCTTTATGTTGGACTTTAAGCTACACTTTCACCAAAAATGAGACAACTCCGTCAATTAGTTTGCAAGTTATGGACTGTTAACCAGTGGATAAATTTTTTTGGACCCCTCTGTATTGTGATTTAAACTAATACTGACAACAGGACAATTTAGGACGGCAGAAAGGTACGAGGAGGTGAAACGTTTTGAACTTTTTAGAGCCAAATAATTGTTGTAGGTGACAGTAGTCCCCTGTGCGTTTAGTAATCAGTTAATTAATATTTAATAGTAAGATTTATACCGCAGAACAAATGCGTCAAGAAAACAATAATACATTTTCCCATTATGCGTATTATAGGAATTTGTTGGGACATATCAAAAGCCTCGATGGGATGATTAACAATTTGTAGTATGTGTTGCACCTCTAGTGGAATTAATTACGAAAAAAAATTAAAACTGCCAATAATATCATTATTTGGACCAAGTGACTGTTAAGTGGGGCACACCCTAGTTTTTTTCAGCTGTAGGTACATTGTACAATCTCATCTATACAATTGCTTATAATTATCTTATAACAATTAATATAATATAACAAGCAGAACTGAAACGCAGACGCTTTAATCGACTATGTCCATCATCCATCTATTACAGGATTGGAACCATAATATGCTGTAAAGTTTAACGAGAATGCCATAGTTTTATATTCTAAAACAGTGAATTTCGTGATGAGTGGTATGCATGGGGTTTCAAGCACAATTCGTGGAAATAATAAAAAAAAGTTATTTTAAATAAGATGGATTTTCTAGCATTATAAAAATATATAATAAACCTCCAACGTCATCAGTTTAAGTAAAATAACAACTGCACAATGGCATATACAAAGGGAAGGGATACTTTTCATTAATCATAACATGGCTTAGACAGGTGTTTCTGTAAGGTCAAACCACGCGCCTCAATATTAATTTTCTTCTTTCTGTACATATTTTTTTTTTGTTTTTATTATAATGAAAATAAACCGTACCCTCTAACCAAACATTTACAATATATTTATACAAATATATAAAATGTATGTTAACAGGTATCTACCTATCAATACATATGTCTTTACACTTACCATATCCAGATTACCACGACTCTACACTCAGGTCAAATAACAAAATTGTTTTATTTAATTGATTGATGTTTTTATTTGGGATTCCATTTAATTATTTAAACTACTGCATTTCATATAAAACTCTTAGCGTTTCTTACAATGGCGTAGAGTTATGATAAAAATTTCTTTTTCTTTTTTTTTTTTTTCAGTCAACAACAATTTATTAAGATAAAATTACAATCTGCCATGAGAAAAATTAAATATATTCATATTGATTTGATTTAATATTGTCCCAAATTGATTCTAAACCAAAAAATTCAAAACCTTTGTGGTAATAAAATTACAATCTGCCTTATAATGCAATAAGTAATTGTGGTCATTGTTTTCATACCACTTTGCAATTTTTCATTCACTCACTCATTCATATAATATTTACAAACAGGCCATAGACCTCCCAAATCCACATCGTTGTCACTTTCCTCGCATTTTTTCGCTGCCCTCCATAGCTCTATTCCGTATGTGTAGATTGGCTTTAGTATAACTTTGTAAATTAGTAATTTATATTCAATTAAGAAATGGAGTGTCTTTCAAAGTACTTAGTACAGTTGTCCAAAGCGTCTGTTTAGTTCTTGTCTTTTTAGCGCTGTGTGTGGGATCTGTCGCCTTTTGCCGAGATGTTCTAAATACTGTACTAGAATACAGTATGATTGTACATAGTTATCGTTGTTGATAAAATAATTTTTACAGAATATCAATATCAATATACAGGTGTCGTGCTACCCTGAAGAGGAATATTATAGCTTAGTGTTGTAATCAAAGGCTAATAAAAATAAATAAATTACTTCATAACGAACTAATGACAGCAATTTATCAGCCCTTTGATTTTTTTTTTTTACAAAAGTTTACACTGATTAATTTCACAACTTATAGTCTCGAATTTATTTCCAATCTCAAAATAATCATATTTCCTTTAAGTTTCGTATATAAATAACGAAATTTTTACGATGAGTATATCTTGTAAAAGGTACCATTGACCTACAAACGGTGCACTAATAGGCTCTTACAGAAGGTCTGTTTGTTGACTGAGACCTGCTAACCTCCGCATCGGCACTATATAAAGTAAATGGCACAGAGGTATTTGGCAGACTAACATAGAGAAGTCCTGATCAATGGTTAGCTGTAAACAGTCGGAAGTCCAGCTGAGTGCTGCCATCTGCCGTCAGGCCAAACAAAAACAGCCATAACTCCAGATCCAGTCAACAACTATTAGCTACAAAGAACCGCAGAGCCCTCTCCAGCGCCTATCTCACCCTCAATCTTCCAGCCAATTTTCTTATACCATCTTGTTTCCTCAGTCTGCTCAAATAGACAGACCCTTTAATAAGAAAAGGATTTTATAATAATAGTGTTTTTATTTATTGGATTCTTTTTTACATTTAGAACAATTAGGCTTCAATTCTGATTTGGTTTTCATAAGATACTTAGAATTTGTTCTCCCTACTCCTCCCCCAAAGCGGCTATCCCGTATGAAAGTTTTTATTGAGTTGCTCAGGTCTCTCAGGTGCTTCACTCAGCGCCGTGAGAGTAAATACTGCTATATTAAGTATAGTATCGATCATTTTTTTCTTTTTGACAGGATTACCCGTCATTATTTACTCTCATTTTAAGGACACGAGGACTGATTATAGGATGTGATAAAAACCATGTTGCATACCAATATTTCATACGTCAGCACAGTCCATTGATATTTAAATAGGTTTTAATGTTAATAGAAAAGCTCAAATGCTCCCAGTGCTTGGAGTCATACGCTTTTTGAGTCGTGAGTACCACTCGATTCACAAGCAATCTCTTTAGTTCTTAATTGGTAGCATTTACTGTATTCTTTTAGATCTGTTTTAATTGAAAAAAAAAAGGAAAATGTATGTATAATAAAAACAGGAACAAACATAATTAACGAAAGAAACTCAATTAAAACATAAACATTTTTTCCTAGTTACTTTAATATGAGTTAATGAATCTAGATAATTAAAATTAACTTTGGGAAGTAACAGACTGGTTCCAACCTTACGTCATTCAGAGATCTCTACAAAACCTTTGACTTCAGCTATAATTTCGTAAAAGTAATTATTATCTGTCTAACTTTATTTTAGGCGGGAGCTATAATCTGATGGGCAAAATCTTGACAAATAATTTACAGCAAGTAACACAATTAGAAAACAATAGATTTCATGTAGTATTGAATTGTTTTTAAATTGTTCTACATAATATGACTAAATTCTTATTTTCTCACTTTTTTGCACGTGATGTGCTTAATTACAGTATCGTATAAAATTGGTTAAACATAATCAAGTTTAAAAAGGGGAAAATGATAAGATTAAATCAAAATTTTTAGATATTATGTAAATTTGTGAATAAGAAGAAACGCTATATTCCAAATCCATCAGGTGATCCAATCGGGGAACTGTTGTCTTTAGTGTCTGTTATTTCACTATATTGAACATAATGCTTTTATTTTAAAAAGATCTTCCTACAATGGTTAACAAGAACAGAATCGAATCCGATACTACTAAATATAAGTTGAAAGACTAATTTGCTTGAGTATTAAAATCATGTTACCCCTTCTTCATTTCACGATGTTTGGTTTACATTATAAATTCCATAATTGATTCATGCGGAAAACTGTAAAACCATGAGTCCTTAAGCTCAGACGAGAATCCGCCAAATAGCTAGATCTTTTGGAGAAGATTGAGCTTTTTGGATTCTAGCTAAGCTAAGAAAAGGAAAATCCAAGATCGGTTTCCTGTAACATTTAAATATCTTCACCAGAATGGTCATAATTCTGACCGTTGGAAACTCAATCACTTAGCCAAGCTTTGACTTGCCTCGTAAACCATGATTAATCTAAGTTGAGAGTCTGTGCTCTAACGAGCTGGGAAACCTATCTCTCGCCCTAACAGACTTAATTATCACTTGCGACTCGGTGCAGATAATTCATGCCACAGTCGCCACTAAACCCAGGAGTGCCCTAATCAATTGATAATCCTACCCACCATCTAGCTTTTACAGGCTTGATAGCGTTTTAAGCTAGTTAGCATAACTGTTTATTTCTTTTAACATTTAAACATTTACCCTACAAAACTAAATAAAAAGTTGATGATAAATGACACAGACAACTAGGCACACATGAACCTAGGCAGACACATGACGTTCGGCACACACCTGCAGAAGAAGTTGAAAATAGTACGTAGGACTTACTACTCTCTCCAGCATCTCATCACAAGCCCGGCTATATCCCTTCGGCTGAAACTGCTCATATATCAGAGCGTCCTGAGGCCAGCACTAATGTTTGGAACTCCGCTTTTCCGTTTTCTCCACACGAGCACCACTAGACTCCAGAGCTTCTAGAACAACATCCTGCGCACGGCACTATGGCATACCTCCTGACATCCACGAAAAGGTGATGGTCCCCACCATCACCGAAGCCATCATAAGAAGACACATCAAATTCTTCGACTCAATAAAACATTGTCAAAACCCTCTATTCCAAGACCTGACACCCCCACCACTACCGGCAAGACAGCAACTCTCTAGATCTGGGAAAGAAGACCAAACGGTGGACATTACGGCACTTGCCCAAGCAACAACAAGCCTCTGACGGGCACCCATCACTGCTATCCAACTCAATGAGCTTGCACTACATGCCTAGAGAGACTCTAGGCTCAGCCTTCAGTGGACTCTCACCACTGCACCGCAACATTTCCACCTCTACCGAGGCTTCCCACACTCCTAAATTCCCTCACTCCACCTTCAAACAGGTACTCCTAGTAAAAGGATCCGCTCACCCCAAATAAATTCCTTTATTTTTCCCTTATCTATATTCTTAAAACTTTGAGAGCTAACGAAAAAAAAAACAAAAAAACAGACAATGCATTTTTTACATCTCTTATTGTATTCACACGAATGAGGAGTTTAGCCCGTCTAAATCAAACTATGAAATAAGTGATCCCTTTGTAGGAAAATCTAAGAATTATAAATTTGTCTATTTACACAGAAAGTTAAGTTAGTGATAGCATTTTTCAGTTTTATGAAATATTCACGCCAATAAAACGTCATTTTGGGCCTAGGTCACATGCCAACCGCATGGGGGGTAGTTATCTCTCTACCATCTACCATACAGACTAACCTAAGCGAGGTCTGAGTCACCTACGAGTTTCCATCTTGTCGTTGTAATTAAACCTCGTTAATGATACGTATCAGGAGCCATAGCTGCGAGGTCCCCCCCCCTGTTTGCTTACCTTGTTATTATAGCGCTTGAAGGAAGTGTGCTAAGCCACAAGAAAAAAAAGTCAAGAGCATGTTGGCAGAGGTACTTGACCAGGTGAGTGGATTCTTTTTCTATCTCCCCGGTGAGCCAAGATTGTGACAATCTACAGTCAACGTAATGCGGTATTGGGTATTTTGGCGTGTCCAGAAAAAAAAAAGTTAAATACGGTCAGTAACACATAATAAATTATGTGTTCCCCTTTTAAATAACTTATTCAGAATACATTCAAAGAACAAATAGTGATATCTCTTTTAGAGCTCATTGTACTTGTCTTGCAGGGAATTGTGATAATCAAAATCTACTGTAAAACGTACCTTAGTCAAAGGTAGTTTTGCAAAATTAATTAGGAATCAAAGTCTTGCTATCCTTAAGAGTAGTTATATACGTACAAGGAAAATTATAGGTTCTAAGCCAGTCTCATGTGTGGAGAATGTGAATGTGAAATTGTAGGACGGTTGTTTTGCACCAATGAACTAATAAAAAGTTTTGCAGTGTTAAATTAATTTGGTTGCCTTATTTTCTAAACTCTGCTTTAATATCCTTCCAGTTGTAATTATTGGAAAGTAGGATTTCAATAAAGCAAGTAGGGGTATATCTAAGGAAGATGATATGAAACAAGTGACTGAAAAACACTCGAAAAATACTCAGATCGTGTTTACATCTTGTCAAAGAGAACTCAAAACAATGCTACAATCAGCACAAGGAAGATAAAGTAAATACCAGCAACTCTCAGGCGAAATAGAGTAACACGAACGTACCTGCACAGGCAATAAACCATCTTATAAAGGGATTTTACAAGAAGTGTGCTCCCAACATCTAATGAATTTATTTTGATCCTAAATATACCATTACAATGAATAGGACTGGGGTCTGCAGAAGCAGTATTGTTCAGTAAATTAGGTGCTTCAATTTTTAAACCATACTCCAATACATAAATATAGGTAATCTGTAAAAAATGTGCTACAAAAAATGATAAAATAGGAGGATGGTCAGGCAACTTATTACTGGGTTAACAACCTTATTGTAATGTTTATGCATTTCTGGTGTCTTATTCTAACAACGGCATAGATACAAGGGACGATTTACATAGGTATTACACCTATTTGTGAGAGGCAAGGCCATAGCCTTAAGGGATTTGTGAGAGACGGTTACAATTGTCACTAGGCGGTGATAATTTGTATTCCCCCCGAGTGGGAGCGAGAGTCGTATTATGAAGCGGGATCTTCCTTGTGCTCTCATTGGTGGCATTGTAATAGGTGAATGAAGTTGGTGGCTGCGCTGGAAGGATCAGGAGCGTACGGACAGGTAATAAGCCAGCCACTGAAATGTTCTGACTCAGAACAGATCGTGCCGAGCAGTCATTAGGGACAACTGTTGTAGCTCGCTCTCTAAACCGATAAAACTTTATCAGTCACTCTGTATCTCAATATCCACGTCTCTTATTTTTATCCTTTCCTGTCTCTTATTTTTCTTGGAGCATGGGTAAGGGGAGGAAATGTTTTATACTATGCGAAGAAAAGTATTAACGAACAGCCTGAGGAATAAGCCTGACTAATTTAATTATGATCATTGTTCGCCTGTCTGAACAGTTGAATTTAATTATGATACTAGCAGAAGAGTAATTAATTGGTGGATACTCTGAATACCCCTTAAATAACATCTCGATCTTATTATCAAAATATGCACTATTGTAGGGTTGTTTCATATAACCATGGGAATAATATTTCTGGGAAAATACCACAAGACGAATCAATTGATGTGAGGTGTTAAGACTAAGCTGAGGATTTTAGTATTAATGGAGTAGAAGGTAAAAAATAATAAATCGGACACAATGTCACACCAATCCAGCAGGTAACCGAACACGTAAACCACTTGACACATCACTGATACCCGCTACTAAGAGTTGTACTTGCAGACACGTGGAGTCTTTAGAGAAAATACAACGGTTCCAAAAATAAGAGTGAGAATTACTTTAGATGAATAGTAAAATAAATAAGCATTCATCATTATGAAATTAATTCTGGCGTATGTATTTATTACAAATTTCACTATTTGACCATTTTACAGTCCAGGGTATAGTTGAAAGTTAACATACCAGCAGGTAAACAGACATACGTCACCTCATGTATGAGTAGAACCACACCCTTTAGGCTTGATAAATACGGAGTAAAAGCACCCGAAGAAACGACATATAGACGATCTAAATAAGCAATTCTGTAAGAAGATGGACAGCTACGGCCAGTGTAGGCCGGACCGAAGAAATAGTAGGACAGTGATTTATGGTGACAACATGCATTTTATATTACTTGCTGTTTATTCAGCCGTTTGTCAACCCTTCAGAAGGGTGCACCCACCCTCCATAGTACAGGTAACTCTGTTACCCTCTCGTTGAGAAGAAAATCTGGTGGCATGAGCATTAAACTGAAATATATGTTTTTGAACGGGTTCAAGAAATTATATCAATTGCTAACTAATATAAAAATAAACTACTGCGCATATCACATTTTATTATTGGCGTTTAAACAACATTCGTGTACATTTCATTGAAATTTTAGGAATACACTTAATTTATTTATTAAGATTAGGTTGCTTTGAAGGAGTGAGTTTTGGTAAAACTCACAAAGTAAAAAAAACCTATATAACATACGTTATAATCTGGCCTTAACCCAGATAAAGCTTTTATTTTGTTAAAAAAGGAAAGTAAATTGAATCATGATTGTTTTATCTTTATTTAAAAAATTAATTTGTTTGTCATTATTTTTTTGATTGTTCATGTAAAATCTAATTTAAATGTGAAATAAGGGGAATACCTAAAGGAGAATTCCGTACCTTGGACAGTGGTACTTTGGACTTTTTGTAGGGGAACTTGTGGACCCAAGCCCCATTTTCGTCAGTGTTGAGGTAACGCCTGAAGGGTTAAGTTGTACCGATCTTAGACTTAGTTGGCCATTTGGCCAAAAATTTCACCTCTATGATATTTAACGTTCCCCTTGGAGCTTGGACCACCGCCAATCGCCGCCCGGTGGTTGGTTTTTTTTTTGAGCCTCAATCTAACCACGACACTACGCTTTGTCTGCAGCCTGCACCCACGAGAGCGCTTGGCCTGCAACCTGCCGCTGCATGAAAGAACGCTTCGTGCGATTGCGTGAATATACCCTTGTTTCACTTATTTCCTAATCAATTCCTTAATTGATTTGTTGCTGGTTGCCTTTTGATTATTATTGGAATAGCCTTTTACTTTCAATTTATCAAAAGAGCGATCTGTTTGAGTTAAAATTGCGGAGTGTTTTATTGATAAATTTCACCGCCATTTTTAAGAAGTATAAATTATACACTATAATTTTGATTATTTATTTTATTTAAATGGCATTATGTTTAACTTAGTTGAATTTATTGAAAATTTAATTATTGTGACTAGAATTTGGTTAATTATCTTAATTATTAAGGATAAAAGATATTTTTATTTTGAAACAAGTCTATGTCTTACATTGGTAAATTTTATATTATTACTAACCAGGCTTGGGTATTTTATTTTGCCCCTCATTTTTTTATATGAAATTTTGATAACATTTTGTTTAATTTTGAATAAATGTATTGTAATTTGGCATAAATTCCTATTTTCATTCATTTAACAGTTCACTTGTTCATGCTAATGAACCAACCTGCTTTTGAATTTTCACTTTGAACTATATAATACTCCACGGGCAGTTCAGCGTAAACATACGTTTATATCTTATAGTGACACAGCTTTATATTATTAACAATTAAAGAACATTGAGTCAAAATAAAATGTGATTTTTTTATTCATTGATTTATGAAAATTTTTTTGTTTATTTATAACAAAAATATGATGAATGGATAAATTAAACTTTAAAAGAATATGCGTTTTTAATTCTTAGATTTCTAATTGAGAATCATCAATACTAAACGCATGTTTAGTTCCAAATTAAAAAAAAATGATTAATCAAAGGCCTTTGTATTTTAAACGCTGGAATATTAAATAAAATCATCACCAATACGACCCCAATTCCTCAGCAATTGATATTTAGTTTCTCATTTTTGCGGCTCCAAACACTGGAGATTTTAGATTTTTGTTACCAAACTAATTTATTATTAATACAGTCTGGGCAATTAAGTCAAGTATATGTCATTTTAGTAACATATTGCTTTTATTCAAAATCAGTGTTCTTTATTCCCACTACCACTTATCGTCCTATCATTAAATTTGATATGCTTCAACATAAATACTTTCGATTGATATACGATAAAACTACCACTGAACCTCAGTTTCTCTATTGGCAAGGGATTTTATCCTATAAGCGAACTCTGTTGTAAATAAATATTAACAATATGATACAGCTATACATAGTATCCCGAATATTCACTAAGACCTAACAATCCTCTCATTTAAGCTACAGTATTTAAATTGGTCTATACTAACTTTAATTCAGTAATAACATATCCCATTTTAAATCAGTTTCTGCCACATCTCTTCGCCTGCCAAGGATGGAACACATCCCTTATCCAGGATTCGCCCCTTCCCTGTAGAGACTTAGGTGGAAAAATTAGGTCGCTGAGAGCACCTGAAGATATTTCACCAACGAGCTACGATTCACCATCCGGCCTTATCTCTTGTAGGAATGGGTCTATTGATCACAAGTATTACCTAACATTTTTTATCATTAAAGAGTCGTCAGAAGAACGTGGGACTAGATTGCAGAAAATATTTCAATTAAAATATATTTATCTAAATATTGTTGAAGTTAGAAAACGTTTATTTTCCAAAAGTTTCAAAAATCTTCTAAAGAGTATCTCGCCAAATATAATATTTAATTTTTCATCAACGTAACACCTGGATCATAAAGACCATGAATGATATATTTTAAAATCAATGGTCCACTCCTTCATAATTACATACCAGCCTGGTAACTTCTCGAAGATATGTAATTTCTTTATTAAACAAGCGATAATAAATATTTTTGCAGTTTATAAACCCCTAAAGCAAGAAATACTGTGTAGGAGGAGTTTACAGATTCCCCCATCACAGTATTATGCGATATCCTGTTAGGTGGACAGTGGAAATGTTTCTTATAGCAGGTTTTTAAATAATTTTTGCAAATTTATGCAATAATAGAAGAGTAGAAAATTATTTTAAAATAAATCATTCATAGTCCTGAGGATGGCTTGGAATAGTCCAAACGTCAACTGGTTATATAAAAATAAGTAAAATAATTTAGAAGAGACTAAAGATTTTTTGAAAAATTGGATTTTCATAGAGTCTGTAAAAAATTTTTAAAGTAATTTCCATAGTTAAGTAATGCTCATGACATAGTTACAGTTGTGAATTTTTTATGGCAAAATTATTCAAGTAGTAGTACGATAGTAATAAGGAATTTTACAGCCAGTAGTAAAGATACTAGCAATGTGAGGGAAAGTTTTGATAAATATGGAATGACGATTAAGACAAAGCAAATATTAGGGAGCGTTCGATTCATTTGTTTTCATCGATTTAAATCTACTACAACTTCCGATAAATAATAAAAAATATTCATAAATGAAATCAATTGTATATCAAATATGAGTTTCAATTTTTTTTTCCTCGAAAACCGCTATTTGATTTACTATATTCAAAATCTGTAAGGAAATAAATAAAGTAATATTCCCCCTGGTGCGTAGGTAATTTCTGTAGCTACGCTACAGTTTATGCAGAATACGAAGTTATCTAACTGTTAGGCTACCTTATTTTATGCATTTATATATAACAAGTATTTTAAACGGAGTCCCGTTCCAAAAAAAGTTACAGAATATACCTATTAGACTCCGCTTCCTCTTTCGCATGTGAGGGAGGTAACGACCATGTGGATTTGTGAGGTCTATAGGCTGTTTTTAAATACTGTATGAATGAGCGAGTGATGGAAAATTGTAAATATGGCATTAATGAAAGTATTTGTCACAGTAACTTTTTGCCCAATGAGGCAGATTGTAATTTTATCATAATAAAGCTGTTTAATAATATTTAAAAAAAATAAACCTCTTCTTACCCACGTCTCCCGTACAACCTGTCACATGCAGAAAGGGCTTGATTCATGTGTTACATGCCATGTTGGTAACGTAAAAACTATATATGCCTCCAGTAGATAAACTTGCTCTTCATCTGTAACGGGTGTATATTGACATGTAGCTTCTCAAGAGGTGCCCAATTTTCAGGCACTAAGAAACCTACATTCCTTGCAATAACAGCGGTAACAAAAAAGGTCTAAAATTTCAGTATGTACCTTACCAGTTCTTTTAGATTACGGTGATTAGTAAAAAAAATAATGAAACAAGTATGTAAGATAAAATAAAAATTTAAATTACAGTACCGTTCCCATTAATATCTAATGTATACTCCAATCGAATTTTCATACATAGCCAGGAAACGTAACCATGACAAAGACATTATTTCAAAGTTATTATTAAACATCAAGTTTCCAAAGTCAACAATGTGTACTGTTCCCTTTTCTTAGAGTCCCACCAGTAGACATATTATTATCTATTATATTTAACTAAATCAAGAGATCATTGACCACTGCAAAATTGATTACTCGATCCATAGTTCAGTTCATCATTGTACATTGTACCTCACCTGAATGGTTTGTATTCATAATGAAATAGAAATCAAGGGGATTGGAAGGACTACAATAACAGTAAATAAACCGAAATTTTCCGTTATAACATCTTCTCTGCAGCATTGTTCTCGCTCTAGTCGAGGAAATGGAAAAGCAAATAGCGTTCATCTGGAAGTTAAAGGAGAGAAAAGTTGCTTGGAGCGCTTAGAAATGGATATTATAAAACGGTATTTGTGCCCACTGTGGAATAAAATTTCAATATAATCTTGTATATTCTTTGGTAAATTGCACTGAAAGAGTGTTCCCGTTCAGCTCCGTTCAAATAAATCACTTAAGCCATGGTCTCCTTAGTGTTTTTTTTTTTTTCTGTTCATTGTGATGAAATAAAAACTTGCGATAATGAAGTGGGTCAGTTATTTATTTTATGAATATTCGCACTCTATTGAGTTTAAAAAACGAGAAATGTATTCATTCATTATGTTATATTTTTATTAAAAGAATTCTAGCCAACGGCTTATCCCAAACGATATAGCTTTTATTTTTGATTCAGTTTTAACTCAACAAAATTAGTAATAAAAAAAAGTTTTTTAATATCGTGAACTTGATACACCCTACTTATTCTTGGAATATAGGATGAAATTTATTTTTACTAAATTTTATCCATCTAAACCTTATAAAAATCACCATTATAACTTTGTTTTAAAACGGATTCTTGACCGTGTCACCATTTCTCTTAATAAGGCTGTACCTATTTGTACATTTTGCATAAGAGGTGACTCATTTTAAAAAACTCACCACACGGTTGATTGATTAAGTAATTATACGAAATGTTTCACCTATTTAAGATAGAGCAAATCTTGAAGTCAATTTCAAAATCTGAAATGTCCCCATGAAGTCATAAAATACTGAAAGCAATGCAAACTTCGGAATTAAGACAGTTGGGATAACACGTTGAGCTCATTTGCCTTGTAATAGAAAAAAATACTTTTTTTGCATTGTTTTGAGTCCTTTATTAAACATCAATTACTTTCAGGTGCATGACATTTATTTTCTTGGAAAGGTCTTTATTATCACATTTACATTGTTCAACGCGAAATTCATCTGAGGATAGAAATTGGAACATAGTGTTTAGTTAGTAATTTGATATTTAAATGAGTTTATTTATTTTCCTTCTAATTAAAATGATCCAGATGCTTGGCTGGTGGAGCGGCGTGAGGGACTTCCCAAGATTCCGCTTCAACTTTCGCATGTGAGGTAGGTGACAACCATGTGGATTTGGGAGGTTTCTGGGCTGTTTGTAAATACTGTGGAGTGAATGAGAATTGCAAATATGGTATGAATGAGAACATTTATCACAATTATTAATTTTCCAATGACGTAAATTGTAAGTAAATTTCTTTTAGTGAACTTGATGAATGATTTATCTCAAAAAGTTAAATTCTTGACTGGATTAGTATCCCATTGGTTTTCTTATTTTATTTTTAATGTGAGGTCATTTTATTACATTCTCGGGAGATTTATGAGCATAGAAACAGAAGGTGGTCGTCTTGAAGGGAAGTTTTTTGAATCACAAAAAACGATTGTTTCTAAAAAAGCCAGGATTAATATTCGTGGCATGATGAAGTTGATCATCAAACTTCAATTCATTTCGTAGCTTTGAGTACAGCACAAAATTATGTACTAGTTCACAAAGTAGAAAGCCCTTTAAGCCCTGCTTATAGAAGTGAAAGACAGAAGTAGTCCTGAAAAGCAGAAGCGCGGTAAGGTAGAAGACTTAACAACGCGTGTTAAGCCGTGAACCTCCGCGGGCCACTTAACTGCCCTTATAAATCTTCAGAAATTTCATCTGGCCCTGAAGCCTCCCTCCAGTGATTTCCACAAAAAAGACATTACTCCTTCAAGTATACTCATCTCTTTTATCCTTTACAACTTACCTCACCCCCTGTATATTCTGTACTTTTTTTTTATCTTCCGCCTCTCCCCTCTTTATTTCTTATTCCGCGTTGAACGTCTCCTTTCGGTGGCCGGCTGGAGTGGTCCTTGAGGTGAATGATCCTCCATTCGAGCTTGTGACCAAGTCGTTCCTTTATCCAACTCGATCCCAGATACCTTTCATATCAAAAAACTTAATATTTTTAGTAATACGCGAACAACATTATGCAACATGTTGCAATCAATTGTCAGTTTTTTTAGATCACCAAAAAAAAAAATTGCAAAATGCTTAATATAGTAGTAATATTTTGATAGCTAGCTACTAAAATTACTGTAACAAAACTATTCAGAGTCATAAGCAAAAAAATAAAACTAGAAAAGATATTTATTTTCCCAATGGAATAAATTTAAGCAATCCTGCTCACATATTTTTTTTTTTTTTTTTTTTTTTTTTTCTTCATAGCCCCTTTAAATTTACAGATAATTATATATAGTATCATCAGTTATAACAGCTGCTCACATATTTTTTTTTTTTTTTTTTTTTTTTTCCTTAGCTCTCAAACTTATAAAAATAGGATGTGGGAAAAATAAAGAAAAATTATTTTGGGCTAATGAGTGCCTTTCACTAAGGGGAGTCCCCCATTTGAAGGATGTATGAGAAGGATATAGGGTGTGGAATGCCTAAAAAGGCGGATGGAATCAGGAAGGTAGTGAGAGTCTACCAAGGGTTGAGCCTAGGGTCACCTAGGCAATGGATTGTAGTCGGCCAGGCAAAGCCTGGCCCGCCCCGGCAGGGGCCTGAAATGAGTCAGCCTCTCGGCCGGAAGGTCGACCCTGCTTACACAGGTAGATGGGGTCATTGTAGCTTCGGTTGAGTCGGCCGGGAGATCGGCCTCGATATCTCGGCTGGGTGTAGTTCGTTCAGTCATCGGGTTCAATGACGTCGATCATCCTCCAGGCTTCGGCGGTCCAGCAGTGCTTCCATCTGACGGGCATTGGTGGTGGTTTAAGGTCGGAGAATAGTGGGTTGTGGCTATGTCTGAGTGAGTCAAAAAATTTGATGTGCCTTCTCTTGATAAAATCTTGAATGGTGAGCACTTCAAATTTTTTATGCATCTCGTCTGCCTTCATTCGGTCGAACGGGGTATGTTTGAGGGAGGTGCGGAGAACTCTTTTCTGAAATTGCTGGAGCGTTTGGAGAGTGTTAGGAGTCAGATACTTAAAGAGAGGGGTCCCATACATCAAAGCAGGTCTAAGGACGCTCTGGTATATCAGCAGCTTGAGGCGTACCGACAAAGCCGGGCTGTGAAGTAGGTGTCCGAGGCTGAAAAATTTCTTCCTGACACTCTTTAATTTCTTGCCGAGATGCATTGTGAACGACAAGTGCCTACCGAGGGTAATCCCGAGGTAGCACAGCTTGTTGCTTACAGGGCACTCTTTGCCGTCTAAGACGAAGGATTTCGGGAGCTTCTTTTTTCCGGATTTGTAACTGAATATAATTCCTTGCGTCTTGGCCGGGTTGACTTGAATGTGGACGGCATCGAGTTTCTCGGAAATCCGTTGACTAGCGATCTCAGCAAATTTCAGGGCTCTAGAGGGATTGATGCTAGTGCTGTAAATACCTATATCGTCTGCATACGCGGATACCTCGCAGTTGGGGTACGAGGCTCCTACGATGTGGGCGGTGTAAATGTTGAACAGCAGGGGGCCTAGCACCGATCCTTGGGGGACACCGGCAGTGTAGTTTCTTCGGGTCGTAGAAGTAGTGCCTATACGAACCGAAAAAGTTCTGCCTGTAAGGTAGGATCTTATCAGGTTCTGCAGCTGATCCGAGAATTCGTATTCCCTCAGACGTTGGAGTAGGATGTAGTGGTCCACAGAGTCGAAAGCTTTCGAACAGTCCAGAGAAATCATAGCGGTAGCTCTGTTGCTCCGGACGTTCGATGCGACGTGGTGTTGCAATCTCACCAGGTTGTTGTTCGCGCTTAAGCCTGTGCTGAAACCAGTCTGCTCTGGTGGGATGACTTCTTGTGACTCGCAGTGCCCGGAGAGATGTACGTGGATGATTCTCTCGAACAGCTTCGAGAGTTGAGTCAGCAGACTGATGGGGCGGTAATGAGATGGCTCATAACCGCTTTTCGCTGGTTTCAGAAGGGGGACCACTACAGCGTGCTTCCAGTTCTGGGGGAAATAGTGCAGCCTGAAGCAGGAGTTTAACACGTTCGTTATGAATGAGATTCCTTTCCTCGGCAGCTGCTTGAGTAGGATGTTCTGGATAGAATCCTGACCTGGGGCCTTCTTGCCGGTCGTTCTTCGAATGAAAGCAGCGCATTGCCGGTGTGAGGTGTTGATTTCGGTAGTGGTGGGGAGGGTGGGGGAGGGGGGGTCGAGGGCTCCTATTGGCTGTCCCTGGCCACGACTGACTTCCTCATAATGGGCCGCCAAGATGTCCGCTTGTTCGGTGGTGGGAATGAACTGCCCGTTCACGGCCAGCCTTACACCGTTCTTTTTGGACCTGCAGGTCTTCACAAGCTTCCACAATTGCTTGTGGTCACCGTGGAGACTGGTGAGGCGATCTTCCCAAATTGAATTTTTCCACTGGGCCATCAGGGACTTAACTTGGTTTGTGAGAGCATTTAAAACCGGTTTTAAGTCCCTGTTTTTGGTCCTAAACCACCTGTTCTTGATGTTATTACGCTGTCTAATCAGCTGTAGTGATCCGGAGGTTTTCTCAGAGAAGGGGGCTTCGGAGAAAATTTCGGGATCGATGCATCGGCAGCTCGATCGATTACGTCCTGTAGCTGATAAATAGCGTAATCTATGTCCCAAGTGTGTCTCAGGGGCGTGATTGTGGGCAACTCGGTCTTGATGAGATGCTTGTAGAGGTCCCATTTGGCCTCATCGTACCTGTACCTAGAAGCAGGCGGCTCTGGCATGTCACCTTCTAGTTCATAGAGAACAGGCCGATGGTCGGAGGTGGTGAAATCTAAGGCCGAGCATCCGGTGACCCGGTGTGGCTGTTGTGTCAGGAGCAGGTCAGGCGTGGAGGTTCTGTCTGGGTTAGCGAAATGACGGAAGGTCGGCAATCCTGGGTGGATGACCGTAAATGGAGTTTTAGTGATGTAACGGCCTAGGGCGTTTGCCGTAGTACTGCTCCACCAGCTGTGGTTCGCATTTAGGTCACCCACGATGACGTGCCTTCGGTCATGAGCTATCGTAGTGAGCAGGAGCTTATACGGGTCGCAGACGGCTTTCGGTCTTCTGTAGACTCCTGACACGATAATGTTGTTCGTGAGCCGTAGCTGGAGCGTAACTATGTATTGGTTGGGGCCTAGGCTGACGGGTGGGGGCAGTCTCCTACAGGGTATTCCGTTTTTAACTAACACCGCTACTCCTCCAGAGATAGTTTCGGTGTCTTGGCGGTAAGCAGTATAACCCGGGAAGCGGCAGAAGTGTATTTTCTTCAACCGGGTATCGGTGAGAACGACAACGTCTGGCGAATGGCACCGTAGAATTACTTCTACGTCGGCTTGTTTGGGCCGAAGGCCGCAGACGTTGTAATTTAAAATTACGTGCCCCATCATTTAGATGTTTGATTTTTTGAATTCTGACATCATCTGCGTTACCGCCTCGGTGAGTTTATTCATGGCAGCGGTCATGCTGCTCAACATGTTCATCATACTGCCCAAGATACCCATCAAGGCATCATTATTACTGTTAGTAGGTTGAGGTAGGGGCTCTGGGAGAACTTCCGGAGCCCTGGTGTTTCCGGATGCCATCCGTGGTACCAAGCCCAATAAAAAGTACTTACTTCATGGATTCGATCTCTCTCATCCGATCGAGGAGATAAAAGCCCACATTAAAAGCGTGGGTAGCAACGTAATCGATGTATATCGATTACGGCGCTCCGACCAAAATGGCGCTAAGACAGAGATCGAACCGATACTAGTGATAGGGGATCACACATTGAAGGCGGAGACCTTGAAGCAGCTCCGTCATATAAATAATGTGCTTTTTCGAGTGAGCACTTTTCACGAAAAAAGAGGGATCCCGATGTGCCTGAACTGCCAGGAATACGGGCATACCAGACGGTACTGTTTCAAGCAGGCCAAGTGCGTGAGGTGCAGCGAGCCTCACGTATTCGAACTTTACGGGTCTTTTATATGAAGAATAGCAAAATAAATTATTTGGGAACTAAGCCTCCTATGAATATCATTAATGTTCAGATAAAAAAATAACCTCCGGCAAATAAAAATAACAATAAAAACAATAATTAATGAATGGATCGTCCACAAACCTGATTTTTGGTTTTAAATGTTTTGGGTACGACGCGCTTTCGCCTCATGTTACCGTTTAATTAGCTAATTCCCTACCCTCTCAAAAATATTTGAAAAACTCCTATTAAAACGTCTACTTCCAATTGTTGAATCCAAAACCTTTATCCTACTCACCAGTTTGGTTTCCGTCAACGACATTCCACTACTCAACAAGGCCTTCGTGTTGTCGATCACATCTCCTCAGCCTTTGAATCCAAACAGTATTTGGTATAGCCATCTAATCCTTTCAATCAAAAGTCCCGAGAAAAAAAGTATATGCCCCTTATTACGTCCCCTAATGATCTTAATATACCCTAAATTCTTGCAGTCCTCCTTTCCAAGTTCATAAAAGTCCACAGTAAACTATCCATCCACCCTAATTCCTTAGCATAGGAACCACTCATCCCTATAAACCTCCTTGGGGACTAAACCGGCAGTGGCCTCGTGACCTGCTATAAATACGTGACAGTGAGAGTCCTGGCAATCATCAGTTTCTCCAATCATATCCTGGTCGTCTGTGGCTCTTGCGCTGTTGATCAGCCTCCGCTTGCTTTTATCCAGTGACGTGGCTGAAGAAGGAGCGTGGGGGACTTGTAGGGTCTCCGGTCTGCTTGTATATTCAGTGTGAATGAACGAGTGAATGAAAATTTTAAATTGGTATGAATGAGATCATTTATCACATTTTATCATAATAAAATGTTCGGGGTAAGAATCGAAAACTTATGGAATGGCTCCTTTTTTAAGTTTAGAATAAAATTTTGGCCTGTTAAAAGAATCATGCTTTAAGTGTTTGGAGTGCAAATACTCTTTATAATAAACTTTGTTTCAATAGGTTCTATTTTTGTATCTTCACATTTTAGTTTTGCTTTTCTTTCTCATCTAAAGGGAATCCATCAACAGGAGTTAATTTAAGGGTGAATTTAAAGTACATGACAGAACCAGAAAAGGAAACAAAAATAAAACTCTTTCAAGCGTTTGAGAAAATATAAATAAATTACGTGTAGACAGTTAATCGATATTTGTTTTATAATGATATTATAAAAAGTACTAATCAACCAATAATTTAAAGCAGTAGTAATTCTCAGTAAAATTAGTATTCTCATTAAAATCCTTTGAGGGGGGAGTAGTCTTAAAATATGGTTATATTTTTTTAGGTGAAAAGAACATTTTTAAAGAGAGGTTAAAAAGGGTTAATTTCATTTGTTACTTCTAACTTTCCATTTTTTACCAGTTCAACCGTTTTGTTTGATACAGATTTCCGTGATTTATTTTGCTTGTTTTTTCCAAGTAAAAACTAATCGTTTTTTGGATTTCTCAAATTATTGTTTGAAATTATCTGTGCCTTAAAGCTGGTGACGTTAAAAAATTATAACGAAGCTCAGAGTTAATATCTAAAAAAATACATAAATTAACTTACTGGTGAAGTGTGATGGAAGGAGAAACTGTCTTGTCATCTTTTTTTTTTTTTTGCTACGGCCAAATTCTATGCAGGAAGACGTGGTAGGTTAACGTAATCCATAATCTCCTTTAACAAACAAAAGTGGACAGAAGATTTATAGGAACTATAGAATATTGTGTATATAAGAGTGATGAGAATTGATGGTTTGAAAAAGGAATCAACCGAAATATTGTTTAAGGAAGCAGGAGAAGACCACCCTAGCTTGGCATGGAGGAAGCACTGAGTAGTTCCAAAGACAAATCTAACCCAATCCATGATTTTCTTAAGCTTGTCGGAGTCCAACTAAGGAGACCCTCAAACACCACGCAGCCATAGTCAAGGTGGGGGAATATGAGGGAGGATACAAGGAGTCAACGTGTAGGCCGAGGAAGCAGATGGCGAGAGCGATGGAATAGTTTCAAGGTACGTATTGTGACCGACTTGGAGATATGTCGGTTCCAATTGAGGCTTTGAAAAATAGTTAGCCCTAGGTTTTTAGTGGTGGGCCAAAAATTGATTTATAAAGCTTGAAATGGGAATATTGGTAAAGAATCTGAGGAGGGAACCGGAGCCTGTAAATATTTTCTGGGTTTTACCACGTTTAACCATTTAAGCCATTAAGATTTGTCTAGGCACTGATACGAAGAGGTCAGAAGATTCAAATCTCCATGAATCTCGGCAAGTGGAGGGAGGGGGTAAATAGATATGGGATTCATCAGCGTACAGGTGATAGAAACAACGATGAATGGAGTTAGGAGATACCTGAAATACGTGATAGTCATTTACAAGCCTTGTGT
This sequence comes from Acanthosoma haemorrhoidale, assembly GCA_930367205.1. Lineage (NCBI taxonomy): Eukaryota > Metazoa > Arthropoda > Insecta > Hemiptera > Acanthosomatidae > Acanthosoma > Acanthosoma haemorrhoidale. The sequence goes on along the minus strand of OV884014.1, from coordinate 94,969,694 downwards.
GTCTGAAGTGGTTTTGGGTAATAACACTCCTTCCATATCAACGGAGCAGGCCGTAGACGAAAGGTAGAGGGTTGCAATTCAAATCAGATTGCATTCACTAGAGAATTCCCCTAGCCATATATATATATATTTCTATCACCATAATCGCAGCAATATATCTTAAAAGAAAAAAAAGGGTTTTTTTGGATATTGAGAGAAGAATTAGATATTTTTTTCGGAAAAGTATGAAGCAGCCTTTTCACCGTTAACTTCTGCTGCTCGAAGTATTGGGAATATTCACTGACTTAACAATTGCTTTTGATTCAGTAGTTCTATTTATCTTCAAGAATTATTATACCTTTTTTATAGCGGCTACGATATCTTCAAATCTGTCTGGTTGGCTACATGTAAAAATAATAGATTTGTTCTACTGTCTTCAAATCGGACTGGAGCCGTCATGAAATCATAAATAAAATAAAATTTTGAATAGGCTCAAATCTTCAAATTATGTGTTTTGTAAACATGACAGATTATTACACACATATCAAAAAGGTTATAGTTCATCTGTTCTTGTTCAAAACCATACCCATGATGGCTATTTGTGAAGGTGTTCTAGTTTTAAAAGTGAACAAGACGACTTGTGTAGCCTTTAGTGGAGAGAGAAGCTCAACTCTGCCGCTGCCTCAAGTTGGGTGCTCGTCTCTCTTCAATTACCTTGATAATTGTTTCACCAACTAATTCTCTTTACTAAACCTTCCTGATTTCCTTCCAGGGTCCCATTTATAGCCAGGTGGAGGTTATAATTTCTCAGATGTTGGATAGATCGAATGTTTTGAATAAACATGAGGCAAGGGCTTTTACATTGATAACAATTGGTCGCATCTGTTGATCTTTCAGTCTGAGTTCGATGTTTTCTTATAAATAATTACAAATTAATTATAAGCTTAATGACAAGTCAGCCCTTATTGGTTGTATATTACATTAGGGTTCAACATCCCCAGGTATGGAAATAAGCACTATGCTTGCTATTGGTTAAAAGCCCAATTATATACTTGGTTGTGAAATAAAAGTTACTTCTCCAGGGACTTCAGCCAATAAAAATGATTTGAAGAAAGTCTTGATGGTAAATTTCTAAGAACGTGGTCTACAATTAGTAGCTTTTCTGATAATATCTCTTGTTGTTTATTACAGATAGAGGTGTGAATCATTATACGGTTCTGAATTAGAATTTGATGTGGGATAAGTCTGTTAATGAAGTCAATAGGGTGTTCGTTTCTGTACATATGAATCTGATAGATTTCATGTTGTAGGTGAGATTTTTTCCGAAATTTTGTCATAAATCCTTAAAGTAATTTATGAAATGTAATTTTAAGTCGTCTATTGATAGGAAATCTTCATACATGAATAATTGTTGCGCGTCACCAGTGAGTCTACAAAGAGCTATTTGTGTGAGTCTTTGTTCATTATGTATTCTATTGGTGATAGTTTCGTTACATACTGTTGAATATACTTTTTCTAGTGGTTTAATGAATGTTATTAAATTAGTCGGATCACCATTGTAGTATGGAAGGTGTCCATAGTATTCTTTAGTCATATGATAGTCATAAAAAGCCATTTATAATTCGTTAATGTGTCTGTTTTTATCGAAAATATCTTTTATACTTGTCATAAAAATAAAGAATAATATATATGTGTATAAAATTATACTGTTTGCAAAAATAATGCCTTAAAGTCTTTATTATTGCCGTTGAAGAAGTCTTACGTGTGGTCTGTTTTAAATTTATTGTATCTGTATAACCAGTATAAAGCGTTGTAACGCACCTCCAAGTGAACAGCCCCAGGCTCTGTTAATATTTCCTCGAGCCTTCTTAGCCTGTCCGTCAGAGTGGTAGTCAACATTCCTAAATCCTGTTATCTAAGCAATCTTATAATTCAGGAATTACTCACAAGTGCAGAGAATATTTCTTCCGATCTTCTTGGCTTGATGACGAACCGTCTTCTCTTTTGACTCGAAGTTGGCAGGTCCCAAGTGAGTGATGACTTCAATGTAAACAAGCGTTCTTTTTCCTTCAACTCCCTCATATATATAACGAATTTCTTTAGGGTATTACCTCGTGAAAATCTATTGAAATAGATCAGTACCCAATATCGGCGAAGTCCTGTCCTGTGGGGTATATTTCCAGAGGTATTTCATCGGCCTTCTCATGCTATTGGAGTGGTCTCATTGTCCGTGGCCAAATGAGGGATGTGGTGGACTACCGTGAAATTACTGAGTATACAGCCAGGTGCCTGTTCGGGGTGCCAGTTAAATAATCTTTGTTGACCAGAGTATTTTAAAAGAAATGAAAGAAAATCTTGATTATGAAGTACAAGCAAAACACTGGTTCATACAAGATATCAAGCGTTATGATACTACATAGGGTGTTTAACGACTCGTGTCTGAGAGACAAGTGTGTGCAAGTGGGGACTGGAACTAAAGCTGAGACATATGTGAATATGAGAAGGGTTGTTTCAGAAATTGGGATGCGGTCGCTTACTAAAAAAATAACAAGAACCACCAGTGACTTCCATGAAGTCCCGAGGCAGGTATACACTAGAAGGGGCTTTTAGCATTATATATATAACATTAGGATTACAATATTCCTAGCATTATATAACTTTCGATGGATGGATCGATAGTTCTAAATAATATTCTTTTGTTGTGTTTGAGTGGAAGCAATGTCTTATACCGTCCCCTTTTTGCCATGGCCCTAACCAAGTAGAGAACTGATAAAACCTAACTAGATACGGTATTTCAGAAGTGTTGGCCATGTTGGATAGTTAGTAAGGATTTCACGCTCGTGTGGATCATAAACCCAGGGGTTAAAGGGGGTGCCATAGCATTAGCAATATCAATTCTGAAAAGACATAACGATATCTGATTGACCCCCTTGGGCCCAACTGACAGCCAAGTTATATGACTTGAAAATTAGCAATGATAACTTTTGGATTCTACTGTTACAAAACTCTTCATTCACTCATTCAGTATTTACAGACATCCTAGAGACCTACCAAAACTCATGGTTGTCACCTTCGTTGAAAATTAGGCTCTTCGAAGACTGCACAGTAAAACGATATTTAGAGTTAAGTAAAAAAAAGTTGCTTTTTTTTCTTTCTGGAGGACGTTTCATTTCACTTCAAAGCACCTTTTGCAATTAAATTTTCAGATTTATCATAACATCCTAAACATTAAATTTTACACATCTTTAAATACGTTTCTTTTCCTGGTTAAACATGCTGAGGTTCAATACAGTTGCAAAAGAAATAAATAGTATAAAATGGGTATGTCAAATATTTGAGTTATAAAAACTCAGTAAAATGAAATAAATTAAACATTTTGGTTAAACGATTACCACCTAAACGGCAGAATTACTGCTAAAAGAATTGCAATAATTATTTTTTTTAATCTCAGGACATTTTTGTAAAATGAATAGTTTTGACACGTATAATGTAAGTACCATAGGTATATGGACTTCGTGGATAGATCTTAATAAAAAATTTTAACATTATACAAAGTCCTGAAGGTACTCGAAGTATGCGAAACATAGATAAAATGTTAAATAATAATAATATAATCTAGAGAGACTTCAAGGCATCTAGTCTGTGTTTTCATGCAGTTGACTAAACAGTTATGTTAAACTGTGTTGTACTTGAATATTTTAAGCATCATTTATAATAATAGAATAATGACATAAACCAGAGATAGTTAGCTCTCCTCCCTGAAGAAAGCTCTTTTTGTGTATTTTTTTTTAATAGCAAAGGATTTTTTTTATACAGGTTGTTTCTCATGTTGTTTGGTTTTAGGGGTATATGTGCATCATAGATTTATTGCTTATCAATGAACGTTGATTTTCTTTTCCGTTATTGAGTGGAGAAGGAAAGAGCAAATAAATAAATCAATCTAAGATAGAATGAAGACAACAACACAATCTCGAGGAGCCCCGACTAATCGAAAGATGTCGATAAAAACCATATTTATTGCTGTAATTAAATGTGATACCAAATTTTGAATATTCTTTGACGAACCAGGCCGCTAACGTTTTTATCTTAAATAATCAAAAATCATCTTGCCTTTTTATAATAATTTCTTACTACAACTTTTTACTAATTCTTGACAAAATTCTATTTGTAATTGTGATAGAAAAGTTTAATTTAGCCCAAAACTGCCAAAATAGAAATAATAAAACCCAGAACAAATCTCTGTAGCGAAAAGATGGACTTTTTCTCCCACAACAGTGTTATCTTAATTTAAAGATGCAAAATATTATTTATAATAAGAAAATTTGCAGACCAATCCAACAACCAGAGAAATCGATCCTACTTTCTATGAAATAGTATGAACTTTACTACGTTCCAAAGAAATTGGTAAAAGGGGAGAAGCGCAACTGCTTGATGAGAAAATGAATTTAAAAGAGAAATATAAGATAAGAATACCACAGCTGAAACATTCCTAGTAGTTACGAAGAATCACTAGGCAGAAACCTTAAAAAACCCATCTTCAGAAATTGATGTCAACCAATAAGAAATTCTCAATTAATAAAAATGATTCATAAGCTATTGAAATGAAAATATTATCTAAAGCATCTATTAATCTAAACAATAAGGAACACAATTACAAAAACAACAAGAGTAGTTTTTTTTATAGTGGAGGAAATGGACCCATGGCCGAAAAAGTTATTCAAACAAATTTGACTTTTATACTACATTGGTTGTACCATAGCTTAATTATGGAGAGGTACATTGGAAGCCTATGTTATGTAATCTGTAAGAGCTGACAGATCATTTGGTAAGATGGTACATTTCTTGCCACGCCATCCATCGTGACTTTGAAGTAGCGTTTGAATGGTTAGGAGCAAAAGATAATGAAATATTGGCTTAGCGAACCGGGAAGCCAAACACGCTAAAATACTTAAGCCTTACCAAGAAATTGGCAAGTGCAAAAATCATAGCATCTATCTAGTCAATTAAAAATGTAATAGCCAAAGCGATTCGCATTGTGGAATGTTGGATGCCAAACCCAAATTGTGTGAAGGTAAAGGGTCATGGGTGCCAAGAAGGGGAACGTTAAATAAGGATGTTCTTGAAAATCTTGGGATGGGTTCAGAAAAAGCTGATACCCCTGTAGGGTATGGGGCTTCTAAATGTTTAGCCAAGCTTAGAATGGCAAGCCGTTATGATGGTATGCCAACCGTGTGCTTCCATGATAGCATATAGTAGGAAGACAATGGTTTTGTCTTGGCTACTACATCCAATCTTTAATCAATAAATGAATACCACCTCGGCCCATCAGCTATTTATTTTTCCTCCATCGTTCGTAAGGAGAAAATTTTAAGAATGAATGTGTGCGATCGTAATTTTTGGTTTGTAATGACAGCAATTGATCCTGATAATTGTCCTGATTTATTAACAAATAGTTGGACTTGATGTTTTTCAAAACGCTAGCCAGTATTGGTTGATACAGAAAACCAAATCAAGGAGATTCATTTCCTGGTAAAGTGTTGAGTAGATTTTCAACCTGAAATGGTGTATTGGGTAGACATAACCTCTACAGACCTATTTAACTGTGACTTATGGGAGGATAAATAATTGATAAAATAATTTATGATAAGCTCACATCTTCATTATTTACTCCATAACAATCCAATTTCGCTTCGCCCTTCAATCGATTTCTACGCAATTCAAAGGTAATAATACTAGAGGTACTCTTTATCCTCTCCCATCTTCTTCATCAAATTATTTTTATTGGGTCAATTTTTAGAACTGCCAATTAATAATAAATATGTTAATTAATGTATTAATTGTAACTAAACGTTTATTTTTGGTAAACCATGATTGCTTACATTTGTTTTATTTAGCTAAAAGTAAAGCACTCCATACGAGTAACAATTGACTCTCATCTCTTCGACGATGGAGCCTTGAATGTTATGTGCATAATATAAATACTGTTGTTTTGAGCAAGGATCATTTCTATCTCCTTAAGTGTAAATAATGTTAATAAATATACAGAACGTGAAAACAGGAAATTGGGGGGAAATAAGCCAGAAAGCAATCTCGAGAATGCATTGCCTTTCTTCGTTCCAACTTTTATAAAGTTTTAATCTGCTTTCCCACAAGTTGTTGAAAGTTTTCTCTTCTATTTAGTCTAGAATGAAATTCTCCTCCTTTAACACGGTTAAGCGTTGACTTCTTGATCTATTCATGCAGTGTGCTGGTTCAATACTCTGATTTATTGCTCAATGTGTTTTGTTTATGAACTAAATCTTTAATGAATAAATGGATACCACCTTGGCCCATCAGCTATTTATTTTTCCACCATCGTCCGTAAGGAGAAAAGTTTAACAATGTGTATGTGTACGATCGTAATTTTTGGTTTGTATTGACAGCAATTGATCCTGCTAACAGTCCTGACTTATTAACAAATAGTTGGACCCGATGTTTCTCGAAACGCTAAATAAATACACACACGGGGCAAGAGTTATGCAATGTCTCTACACGATTCTAAAGTCGTTAATCACCAATTTGTCATTTCAAGCCGATAGAAATAGAATTGAACAATACACATCGAAAATTGTATCACTTGCTTTGCCCTTATAAATCAGTCATTGACAGTGATATCACACGCTTTGAAATATAACATTAAAATGAAATTTATTCTGAATGTTTGGTCACTAATAAGTCAGTTTCAAAAAAGTGACTTTCACCTCTTTTTACATAAAATTCTATCAAATTAGGTTAGTAGAGACCATTCGTTCAAACGGTGGTCTTCTTTAGTTAAAAACCGAAATAAAATCATAAACTAGTAGATATTAAGTACTAATTTAAAAAAAATGCGTATAAAACTATTTGAGGTAACCATCACAATGGAAAGTGTTTAAATATATGCCCAGTGCATAGTTATTCATGATGATGTAGTCATTATCTATAATATATGATTGCATGTTGAAAGTGCATAACTCTTTTCTCTTAAGTTCCAGCGACTGTTTGATATTAACCTCTTTTATTATCGGTATATTTATTTATTATCTTTTACAGAAAAGCAAAAAAAAAGAAACCGTGGGAGTAAAAATTTAAGTAGTTTATCAGACTTCCATCTCGACAAGAGCTAAACATACGCTTTTGGCAACTGTACTGACTACTTCGAAGGACATCCCATCTCTCAATAGAAAATAAATTACTAATCTACATAGTTACACCTAAGCCAATCTGGACATACGGAATAGAGCTATGGGGGACAGCAAAAAAGTCGAACATCAAGCGTATCCAATCCTTTCAATCAGAAGTCCTGAGAACAATAGTAAATGCCCCTTATTACGTCAGTAACAAAACCCTTCATAATGATCTGAATATACATTCTTGAACTCATCCCTTCCATGTACATAAAACTCCATAGTAACCTATCCAACCACACTAATTCCCTAGCACAGTCATTGGACTTCACCACTCATCCCTATAATACGCCTCGGAGACTAAAACGACAGTGGCCTCGTGCCTGCTATAAGTACGTGGCAGTGGGAGTCCTGGCAATGGCCAGTTTCTCTAATCATGTCCTGAGCGTCTGTGGCTCGCGCGCTCTTGGTCAGCCTCCGCTGGCTCTTATCCAGTGACGCGGCCGACGTAGGAGCGTGAGGGACTTCCCAAGAATCCGCTTCCTCCTTCGCAAGGGAGGTGACCACCATGGGCCTCTGGGGTGTTTGTATATATAGTATGAAAATTGTGAATTGGTATGAACGATATCATATAGCACAATTACTTATAGCCCAATCAGCCAGATTGTAATTTTATCATAATAAAGTTGTTATAAATAAAAAAAAAAAATTTCAGAATGGGTGGATATCCATCTAAAGCCGATCGCACCTCGTGTCCCATAACACACGATTTACTAACTCTGTATGCCATGTTGGACTGGAGCTCCTCCCACTGCTGGGCTCCCTAAATAAGTTTTAATAAAATGGTTGTGTATATAAACTGAACAAAAACAGCAGACATATCATGTTTTTGTTTTTTTTGGTTTCGCTAAACCGGTTGATCATCGCTGGAGAGAGTCCTGAGCAAATGTCCACCTCCCTTGCTTACACTATTGCATAAGGTAACAACAGCTCGAATGAAGGGAGGATGAAAGGAAATAGAGAGTAGGGATGGAGAGGAGACGTGTTTACGATTGTGGTAGCCGGTGTTATGGTAAGGAGGTGCTTACCGGCTGAATAAATGCATGTGATCCTGGCCGAGTAATGGAGCGGACTAACCGGGGTGGCATCCATCACCCGGGTCATCCCCGGCCCTACATCTCTCCTACCTGTCCCTTCTGCCATATCGCCCCCGACGGTTTTATAGCGGCCCTTAAACCGGCGTGAGCCCTGCACGGTTGCCCGTTCGTTTGCGACAGCTAAGCGAGGGGAAGAGGTGCCCGCCATCTAGTCTGAAGGAAAAAAAAACGCTGTTATAATGTTTGTATGTTTCAGAAAAAATCAACTATTAGCTATCTTCAAATTAGTACCAATCCTAAACGGTGATCTGATAGAACGTTTAATCCCAAATTAAATCCACAGTATTGGTCTTTTAAACTATAGAATCTGAGGTAGTCAGTTATGTATAATAGACCAAATCTTTATTCTAGGGCTGTGCTCCCTACGAATAGCAATGCACAATGCTTAGAAACATTACATCTCTTAAAGAGAAAAACAAAATAATAATAATAACTTACTTATATTCCTCAAATTAATAAATAGCATTCTATAATTTGTTTAAATAAAACATTAGAAATTATAATAAACAAATTAACAAAAAGAAATAGAAGAGGTAAAAATAATAGTAACAAAATTAAATACATAAATGTTATTTTAAAAGGTTGCAGCTGTCGGTTTATCGATAGAAAAGTTGAATGCTAGTCATCGTGTATAGTTGAATAAAGTGTTATCAATAAAATAATTGTGTTCAAATATGAACGCTGTAAATGTACCTAGGGCTAAAGAATAATGAGAGGGAGACAATCTCAGAGTGTGATGGAGCGAGCTAGAAAGGAGTGGTCAGATGGGAAGGGGGGTAAAGCTCTGAAAGCATGGATCCTGTGTCATGGTATGGTAAATATAATATGGTTTGTGCAAATGAATGGTTCCGAAAAGGTATGAACCAAGAAAGTTTTGGATGCAGAGGGAGAGTAAGAGCGGCCATTATTTTTGGCAGGAAACCTTGGCTCAACATCTCGACAACCTTGCCTCAGGCTGTGTGTATTTAGAGAACTGGACTTTTAAGCACTAGCTATTTTGGTAAAGAACCTTTATACTAGCGAAATGTCTAAATTCTTGGTATACGAATGAACTCATTCGACATACAAACACCAAATAATCTTTCGTATGGCTAAACTTCATCTGATGGCTACTTCACCTTGCCATTTTCTTTTATTAGTGAGGACCACTTTTGTAAACAATTAATCCTAGCTCATGACCATTATAATACAGTATATAGAGAGGAAATTCGCTGATTGTTCATTCAATTAACTTCTGTTGTAAAATGAATGTGGTGTGAACATAAAGCTATAAAATATACATTATTTATGTTTTTTTCTTAACCCCTAAAATAATTTACTGAAACAGACACAAAACATGGAAATGAAATAGTTCCCTGTAAAAACAGGAAGGGATCTCTTCCATGCACATCGCGGTCTCTGGGGCCCTTCAAAATGTACCTAGTGGTGTCTCACCCGGCCCTCCAGTCTGCCTCTCTCCGGTGAATACTCGCCTTTAGGAACCATACGGTTTTCGCCTACCCTCAGATACCGAGTGTGAATTCGTGGTCATTCCAAGACCACATAAACTACCTACAATACCTACCCTGTTCCTGTTCTCCTGAACATAGTGCACTGTCGGGGCACACCTTCTAAGATTTTATTTAGTCAGATCAGTAAACATATACGAATTAAGCTTTCCGATGACTAGGCCGCCAGAAAAGGTCAAAGACTACAGGTTTATTCATTTATATTATTCTGAAGCCCACCGGGCATTGTCTGGGTCGACGAGACCTCTCGTGGTGGGCGCCCCCAACAAGAGGATGTGAGCTATTAGTAGACTCCTATTAAATGATGAAAATTTGAAAGAAACATTGAAGGAATTTTCCAATGTTAAGACACGACTCATGATGAGTGATATGACGGAATCATATACGAGCGAAGGGAGTAAAATGCGGAGTTCTTGAGAATAATCACAAGGACGAGGAACAGAATACCATTTATGCTGAAATAAAAGTAAATAAAAAAACTATAATAAAAAATGAAAAGGTAGGAGATAAAAGCGAGACGGGTAGGAGATAAAAGGTGATGTCGAGGTAAGTTGGATTGTATTTTATTTTAATCTAGAACTTGATACCAGATAGGGGAGTGAAGACTCAATAACAAATAAACGTTTTTAACCAAGAGCAAGATGTCTCGCAGCTCCTCCACACTGAGGGGCAATAAAGAGACAGCAAAACAACTAAGAAAAATATGTAAATAAAATTGAACCCTTCCTAATTTTTCATAATATTGATTTTTTTTTTCATCTTAGGTGCATTAAGCGAAATTAAATGCATCATATTAAATAAAATTTTCTTTATATTACAACCAGGATATTGAAATATTTAGCGATAATAAAGGATTACCTACACAACATGACACGAATGATTTTTTTAATACTAATGAACTTTTTTGTGGGGCTGGTATTATTTTTAGTCTTAATGTTATCTTAAATAAAAATTCCAAACAAAATATCACACTTGTATGCTAAAAAAAAAAAACACTGGTTGAATTATAGCTGCGAACAAGATGTTAACAAAAACTTTTCCCAAGTAGAGTTTTAGAAAACAAAATTAATATTTAATATTTAATTTGAAAACATATAAAAATATTTATGTTATTATTATTAAAACTTAATCATGTTTTGTAGATTCAGTATAGATTTATAGGTTTTATAGATGGAAATGTTTCTCGTATTTCCAATATCAAATGGTAAATGTAAATTTTTCAAAACATTTCATGAATTAAAAATCGACAAAACCGAATAACCTAATGCAAAAACACACTTCCCTGATTACTGGGCAGTCATTAATAATGGTTCAATGTTTACCATACCTTAATTAGTGAATACGTGGATGCACCTAAATTTTCACTACTGAAACAAGTCCCTGCATTGATAATTTGTTTAATTGCGTTTAGAATTTCAACAGTTAAAACTTATAAACAATAAAGGCATGCACCTTTTTTATACTTTTGAGACTGTTCTAGAAAAATGAGACCTTCAATAATAACTTAATATTTTTTTCCTATATTGATGTCAAATATACACACACATGTTTATAAAAAAAACTGGACTAGCTAAATAAAAAAATATTTTTTTCATTTGACGTGAATTATTAATAATTATAAATATTAGTGGAACCATTGTGTCCAAAAAAAATTTCCTGTTGAGGTCAGTTGGTAGAGTGAGCCCCTATTAAATATTGAGGAGGTCCCTGCTAAAAGCCCCGATCATGTCAGCAATATGTTTCTTTGACGGTTGGTTTAATAAAGCATGTAGTCATCTTATTATCACTTTCATCATACTCCAACTTTATAATCAATTCCCTATTAAGAGCAGCTCAAAATATATGAATATTACCTTTTACCCAACAAGTAGAATAGTTTTGTCTTGACTTTGATGCCAAAGTTGAAAAAAAAAATCCACAGACGACAATGTATGTTGTTATTGTTATTATAAACATAAATTATCTGTCATTAATCTAGATGTCAACATATTTTATTTCATGACCCGGATAAATAAAAGAAAACATTATTTGTTTATTTAGTAATTAATTAACATTTCTAATTATTTTTTACCCAGTTGCCTTATGAAGAGGTAGTTCATGCAGCAGTTAAATAAATGAATACATTTTATTCAACAGTGTTTATTCAAATAGCTACTCATTTATCCTCAAAATGCAGAACTAACCCAGTCCCATCCCTAAAGAAAATATCCTAGGACTAGTTGGGGAACACGCTTATTCAAATTTGGATTCTGTACCATAAGAATTCATCATTTCAAGATTTTCCCCTTGAAATAGTAATAAATAGAGCATTTTCCTAATAAACCATTCAAAATTGTATAATTTGTTAATTACTGTTGTTTTTTTCTTAAAAACACACATAAGATTCAAATTTTCATGTAATGATAACAATACAGTGGACTCTCACCACTGTACCGAAACAACCAACCTCCACCGAGGCTTCCCGGTCACCTTAATCCTCTCACACCACCTTCAAGCAGGTACTCCTAGTATAAGGATCCGATTAACCTAAATATTCTATATTTTTCTCTCATCCTGAATTTCTAGCTAGAGAGCTTAGAAAAAAAAAAAATGATAACAATTGCACAGCATTCTACAACCTGAAAATTAATTAAAGACAATCAAACGTACTAAGTTGATATAGCCGTTTTTAATCTATTCGCGATGTCATCAATGAATAAAAAGTCTAAATTTGCCTAGGCGTGACTAGATGGGACACTTAGCGCTACTTATAGTACGTAATGCTTGTACTAAGTACTTTCAGCTATATATACTTGATTATTCAGATGAAGTATTATTATTATAATTTCTACTTTAATGGGTTCAAGGATGATTTAGGTTGAAAGGTCCATTCGTAGTAAGGATATTTATGTCAGTCAAATCTCGTTTTTACTTAGATGAATACTCTCAAATGAAAAGGGCCTCAAATGAAGGCTTTTCGGAAGTGACCCTCAATTAACAGCGAAGAACAACAATCAGATAATAGCTAATTGTTAGGAGCCAAGCGGACAAAAGAAAATAAACAATTGAAAAGTGTTTTGGGTCTAACAAAGTAAAAAAGACCTTTCCGGTTTTACAATAGCCGGGAGACAATCACAATTAGAACTGGGATACTCTGTAAATCATTTCTGAGTTTCAATTGTGATATTCAAAGAACAATAGAAGCCATTAGCAGTTGATTTTGCTCTGTTTTTACTGTTCTAAATTTCATTAACCGGTTATGGGGAGGGGAGAAAACAGGATAACTAATTACCTTGTTTAAACAAAAAAGTTTATACTAGTCAGCAGTTCAAATTTCTTGTAGAGATCTTGAAGTATTTTTTTGTTTTTAGAAACTTCTTTACTGTGATAAAATAACAGTCTGCGTTATTGGGCAACGAGTAATTGTGATTAATAAGTTATAAACAGAACAGGTTGTACTAAATATACATTTGTTTAATGATGTCTTATGTTCTTACACAGATACAAGTAACACGTGAAGTATTATGTTTATATTGTATATGTTTCATGTTGTATAATGTATATTGTGTCCATGTTAAAACTTAAAATCATGTTACTTTTTGTCCAATGAATTATTTCTCTCATGTACATTACTTTCATGTTGTCTCAATGAAATAAGACACACAAATAAATTAAATCAGTCATAAAAATAAAATTTATCTAGACATGAACTCGTCACGTTTGTTGAATATAATTTGCGTTATCTAGTCTGTACTTTAATGGGAATGAGTTATAGTGGGAGGTTATGAGGGTTGTCACTTTTATGTGCCACTGAAAATGCTATAATTTTATAATATAAAAACAAACTATAACTTGTAACAAAACCTATGTAAAATAAAGAAATATTTACAATAATTATTTTGATGATATCCAAAAATTTAGAAATATTAAGTGTCGTTATGTAACTTGATTGTATTAATGATCTGACTAAACTTGAAATTATTAAGTTCCATACTTTCTTTGAAATGAGAAACGTTCCATGAACCTACTGAATTTATCATTGTTACAAATTAAACTGTGAATTATAATTTACTCCGAATGTTTTCGACGGACTTTCGTTGAGCCGGAATCTTTGAGTATTCGTGCTGATGGTAACAATATGACTTGCCGAATTGCCTTTCAAACAACGTCCGACCGTCAAAAAAATTCCGGTACAAATCAACAAAGCTTTGGTGAGGCACAATGTGTCCTTAATATACATACTCCACGCCATAAATAATTCGAAATCTTCAAATAAAATTATCCAACAACGAGAAAATAAATTAATTTGCATTGCTTTCAATAAGTTTGACTGCTTAATAACTTAAGTAAACGTAACTAACATTACTTCGACAAATATCATCCAATACAATAGTATATTTCTTATTAGGTTGAATAAATTTCATGTAGGTACCCATAAGAAAATAAATTGTGGAAATAAATGGGTGATCATGCAAATTAATTGTTTTTTGAGGGATCAATATGTTTAGAGGTGGGTAAACGCAAGTTAATCGATAACACTATAGTTTCTCTTATTTTGGGAAGTTCTTGTTCTTTGCCTGTCTTAGCGCCTCTTGTTCCTAATTTCCTCCTGTGCCCTGCGCTTCCACGAACTCGTTAAGAAGTTTTCTTTCGGAGATCTACTTTTTCTGCCTGCTCTGGATCGTTGGCACTCATCCTCATCATGGAAACAACGATCGGATGCTATCCTTCTGTTCTTGTGGAAAAGGTGAAGTTGGAACGCTTCAACGAAACGTCTGTAACTCTTCATCTTCAGGAGCTCCGGCAGTTTTATTCATCACTCTGTGATGATGTGTAGATGATGAGTACAGAAGATTGACGAAAAATGCTAAAAATAAAAATATCTCGTATGTTAAATAATGGTGGACTATCCTATACCCGTATTTAGGAAATATTTCCGACAAGTTAGGCAATATTAATAAAAAAGCCGGTAATGTAAAGTGGTTTATTAACAACTTTATTATGATAAAATCACAATCTGCCTGATTGGGCTATAAGTATTTGTGATAAATGATTTCATTCATACCAATTTACAATTTTCATTCTCTCGCTCATTCATACTATTTATACAACCGGCCAGAGGCCCCCTAAATCCACATGGTTGTTACCTACCTCGCGTGCGAAGGAGAAAGAGGAGTCTTGGGAAGTGCCCCATGCTCCTTTGTCAGCCGCGTCACCGGATACGAGCCAGCGGAGGTTGACCAAGATCGCGAGAGCCACATACGCTCAGGAGATGATTGGAAAATCTGGCCATTACCAGGACTCCCACTGTCACGTATTTATAGCAGGTCACGAGGCCACTGCCTTTTTAGTCTCTGAGGAGGATTAAAGGGATGAGTGGCTGAGGCTTCCATCTCGACAAACGACTGACCTGGAACTCACATCCGAGGCGAAAAAGACAAGAGCTAAACAGACGCTTTGGACAACTGTACTGACTACTTCGAAGGACATCCCATCTCTCAATAGAAAATAAATTACTAATCTACATAGTTACACCTAAGCCAATCTGGACATACGGAATAGAGCTATGGGGGACAGCAAAAAAGTCGAACATCAAGCGTATCCAATCTTTACAATCAAAAGTCCTGAGTACAATAGTTAAATTGCCCTTATTACGTCAGCAACAAAACCCTTCATAACGATCTTAATATACCCTACATTCTTGAACTCATCCCTTCAAAGTTCATGAAATTCCACAGTAGCCTATCCAATTACCCTAATCCCGTAGCACAGTCATTGCACTGCACCACTCATCCCTATAACCTCCTCGGAGACTGAAACGGCAGTGGCCTCGTGACCTGCTATAGATAGGTTTCTTATTATTGAATTAGGTGCGAAGAACATATTATAAAAAACATGCCATTTCTAACAGTATCTACAGAAGGAAGGGTATCATGATGCACCACATAGAGTTGCATTGCTACACCATAAAAATTATAGGAAATTAATAAATATCCTTGAGAGTACTGAAATCTAACTAGATTTCCAAATATTGGATAATATAAACAAAAAATAATAAACTCCATACGTTAAGGAACTCACCCCCTCCATACCTCTTAAATAAAGCCAGTCGTAGAGTGAAGTCGGAAGATGAAGCAAACCTATTTTAAAGTTTAAAATCATATAAATTATTTTAATGCTATAAGTTTTTCACACCATCAATCGGGTGAGTAGCTATTATATTAGTGTAGTATAGTGTTTTAATAGTTATCTAATTTTTAATTATTTAGTACTTATGTGTAGAATTTTTTTTATTTTGTGAATTTGATGGTAATTTTGGACTCAATTAGGTTGTTAATACGTTATTTTGAATAGGTTTTACTTATTGATTGTTACCCTTGTTGCTTTTAATAATAGATTTCGTGTCCATATGCACAGCCAAAGTTTTTATCAAGTTACTTTTTATTTTAACAAATTGATGATGACAGCTTAGAGCTGTCGGAAACGTTACGGTTGAATAAACACCATATTGTAAAAATATGGAGGTTTTATTATCTAAGGTTAAGGTATTTTTGGATTGCGCGGAAATGTTACTTAACCCTTAAAGGGACGCCTTGACCACGAGATGTATCAAAAACTAATCAAAATCGGTCATTAACAAACATCTTGATTATGCTAGAGTTAGCAGACGACTTCTATTTGAAGTAAAATGTAGTAACAGGAAATTCCCTACAAAATAGAACACGAGATTATCAAACAAATAAGTGTTATTTGTGAGTGTACACCTGAAGAGTTGAATTTATTATTAAATCGTTAACGTTTTTTAGTATGTTATGCTGTTCTGTGTTTTCTACGTTTTGTTCTATTTAATCTTTACATTTCCGCACGAGGATACGAGAGTATACCCTTCCCTTATTATGTCGGGGATATAATGGGAAATCCAATTACTACTGAGTTCCTCTAGGCACTGTTCATAAAAGTGGCTTCCATTAGAGTAGGAGGGTCGAGGACCTGGGTTTTTCTTGTGGCTGGACCAGTTTATCTCAATCTATCTTGTACCGATCCTTCGCCGGCAGGCTGTTTCTTCCTCATGTGGCCCCTTTTCCAGCTACTATTAGATAATGTTAGTCGTCAAAGGCAGGCCCTTGCAACTTATCTCTTGTATGGTCTTCAATTAGCTTTAGCTCACCAAGGATTTCTGAAGAAATGATCATTGATCAAGATATATAAGTCAAGAGGAAGGTTAGTTCCAAGAGCTGATATAGGCTACGGATAAGCCCATCATCAAGACGCGATATTGTCTTGTATTTGCAGTTGCACTGAAATGACGTTTAAACAACATTAGCTCTTAAAGCTACTTCATACGATATATACTGTCAGGGTAAAACACCAAAAATAATATTGAATTTATATGTTATTTTGTATTTGGTGCCGAAACAAGAAATGACTGTCTGCTGGTCAGATAATTGACTTCAGTATAATTTTCGCATCCTCTTAAATTGTAAAATATGTCCTAAAGCATTGGGCCTGTGGTAGACACGTCCTAAAAAAAGTGGATTAGTAGCTTAAAACACAAAATATAGTTGGTTTAGAAACCCATTAAATGTGAATTTTCTGCAAATTAAATCGAAATATATTCTCGCAATGAATTATAACGAGCAGCTTAACTTATGCTTAATCGAATTGAATTGGAACAGCCTCCTCCATGGAAGAGAACTGTTTAGAACCAATTGGTTTGTTTCATTGGCCTGAAATGTAAAAAAAAAAAAAAAAATTTTGCAATGGTCTATCGTTCTTCGTTGTGTTGTGACTTTCATCACAGTGGGAGATTACGTAATAAAATTACTGTTGAATAATTTTTTTTATATATAACTTTTTTATTGTGCTAAAATTACAATAAGTAATTGAGATAAATGCTCTCATTCATACCATATTTACAATTCATCATTCACTGGCTCATTCATACAATATTTACAGACAGCCCAAAGGCCTTACAAATCCACATGTCTGTAGAATAACAGGGATGGTAAAAAAGGTGGTGAACTGTAGAAAAAAAACCGACCACAAAGTACCCCTATCTTAAATTATTAAATACATTCATTGAATTCTGTAATAATTTCGGAACAAGGTGACATAAAAAAAAGTAGTTTATATAAAAAATAATGTACTAACATTTAATTTTAACAATAATGTACAATAGATTTAAATCCTCTATTGCATCCACTAAAGCTCAGGTGGAATCACGAACATGGTTTGCAGGTTGGACTTCTCTTGTCTCAAACTGATGATACACAAATGTGTCCTCCGGCCAATTCTGCTGTAGGGTGCCCCGCTATATACTTACTACCACATCAATGACATCAACAGACTGTTGGGTAAAATTAGGTTAAGATTTTGTTGTTAAATGTAAGTCAGTTTTATGTCTGTGATAAATAAGATGAGCCTCATAACTTTTAACGATGTTCAGTAAATTAATGTATAATGTTCATCATTACATTTTTGTCCAAGCGTAGATCACAATGTAGATTAAGTAGAAATTGTATAAAATCTAGTAAACCTACAGGAAACATAATGACCTGTTCTTAACATTCATTTGTAGAATCTATATTGAATTCTGAAATAATTTCGGAACAAGGTGGTATAAAATAAAGTAGTTTATATAAAACATAATGTACAAACATTTGATTTTAACAATAATGTGCTATAGATTTAAATCCTCTATTGCATCTGCAAAAGCTCAAGGGAAATTACGAACATGTTTTGCAGGTTGGACATAAAGGTATTGCCATTTAAGCATTGGAACAAAATCACTGGCGTATTTCAATTAACCCCTTTATCTTCAAGTGATTTTTTTTGGATGCCATTTGTGCACTCCTTTTTTCTAGTAGTATCCTAGAATACAGATAATCACAATTATGTTTCTTTGGATATTACTGTTTCAATACTCGATAATGCTCGTATAATATTATTGATGTAGATACTTCTTTATTGTGCTAAAATTACAATCTGCCTTATTAGGAAATAAGTATTTGAGATAAATGAGGGGATTCGTCTTAAAGGATGTACGTTTCCAAGGAACTTTAATTACATTATATTATGAAATTACTCTATAACAGTTAACACTTCATCTGACTGAATCCTCAATATGCTTTCTTCTTCCGTGTGATAATGCTTTCTATTACAGGATGTAACCTCTATTACCTCTGCACCAAAAAACTATAAGACCATGACAAATGTTCAAATGTAATGTAAGCAATAATGTATTTCGTTATTACTGATAGTCATTAATAATTTCTTAGATATTGATTTCACTGTTTTATAATTATTTAGAAATTATGAAAAAATATTATAAACTTATATGTAAACGGTATGATTTAAAAAAGTCAGGTTTTAGTCAAATGGGGGAGGGGATGTTTTGGGGTTTGGTCAAGCCTGAGGTCTGCGGTCGGGTACAGGTGGTCTTTGTAATGGATTCAGACCACAAACTGTGGGGGATAGGAAAGGGGTGGACCGCATACAACGAAATTGCAACAAATTTTACCAAATAAGTTCCTTAATTAATGAATGTAGAGCATACAGTTGTCCGAAAACGCGCGTTATCAAATATTCCACTCTTGCGGGACAAAATTGATGACGGATACTAGCTCCGAAGATGTGAATTCATTTTGTTTAAATGGAAACTGGGCACTTCATATTATAGTTAACTAGAGTTAACAACTTTTTTAAATTTACGTAAATATAAATAAATTCCAGATATTTAGGTTATTTACTGACATTGCATAATATGAACAGACACTAGAATTTAACGGAACAAAATCGAAAATGCTTGGGAAATTTAGTTGAGCTTGTAATTAATTACAATTGCTGCCAATGCAAAATGAAATGGAAATATTTAGTTTTTTATTATAAATTAATTAATTTCAACTGTAATAGCAACAACTTTTTATAAACTTGCTTTTTTTATTGGGACATGAAGTGAAACTTGTATGCCAAAATTACGTCAATGAGGGGTTCAGTTCAAATTTCAAAGTTGACAGCTGAATAGAAAAAATGCGTAGAACATTAAACTGCAAAATCATCTATTATTTTGAAGCACTATTCCGAAAAAAATAGGCAATGCAATTCTGTATAGATTTCAGTAATTTTATAATGTTGAACTCGATAAATATATTTTACTTTCTGGAAGATATAATACTTGTTTGTAATAATTGAGAAGAGGACGGAAAATGTAGTAGGTAGCTTTGACCCTAAGAATGGTCAGCTTATAAGATAAAACGCCCAGAAGACCCTATAAGACGTAGTAAATAGAATTAGTTTGCGAGTTCTTGACAGGTAAGCGTCAGGAGTATTAGAAGTTTTTGAATAATGGCCAGTGGAAGACAGGATCGGCCCACGCCGGAAATTTAGGGAAGAGTAGACCTGAAACACGGGCTTTGCTATTCTGTTGATAGAAGTGCGAACGCGTAGCAAGTTTCGAACCTCGTTGCGTCTGGTGCTTCCATCCTACAACTTTTCACCCTATAATGGTTTCCCGTCGTTGGATAGTAACAATTGAGCAACATTAGACCTCCAAAACTTCAACTGTGGTCATTTAGAGATTTAAAGTAGTAATATAAGTTTTATAATATCTCTATGTAACAACCAAGTATTTGTTGCAGAAACTCCTGTGTTAACAACTAATCTAAATATGCTATAGTAGGGCAAGATAATTTACCAGCTTTCTCAATGCACTATCTAGGCATAAAAATGGATAAGCATCTCCATTTCTCTACTTACTTTAGTAACAAAATAGAAAAAGGAAAATAGAATAGAAAAAGGTCTTACCGGCTAACGCACTTGCTAACTTCACCCAACTCTCGTCTCAAACTGTTGATACATAAATGTGTCCTCCGGCCAATTCTGCTGTAGGGTGCCCCGCTATATACTTACTACCGCATCAATGACATCAACAGACTGTTGGGTAAAATTAGGTTAAGATTTTGTTGTTAAATGTCAGTTTTATGTCTGTGATAAATAAGATGAGCCTCATGACTTTTAAAGATGTTCAGTAAATTAATGCATAATGTTCATCATTACATTTTTGTCCAAGCGCAGATCACAATGTAAAATAAGTAGAAATTTTATAAAATCTAGTAAACCTACAGGAAACATAATGACCTGTTCTAAAAACATTTATTCGTAGAATCTATATTGAATTCTGTAATAATTTCGGAACAAGGTGGTATAAAATAAAGTAGTTTATATAAAACATAATGTACAAACATTTGATTTTAACAATAATGTGCTATAGATTTAAACCCTCTATTGCATCTGCAAAAGCTCAAGGGAAATCACGAACATGGTTTGCAGGTTGGACTTGAAGGCATTGCCATTTAAGCATTGGAACAAAATCACTGGCGTATTTCAATCAACCCCTTTATCTTCAAGTGATTTTTTTTGGATGCCATTTGTGAACTCCTTTTTTCTAGTAGTATCCTAGAATACAGATAATCACAATTATGTTTCTTTGGATATTACTGTTTCAATACTCGATAATGCTCGTATAATATTTTTGATGTAGATACTTCTTTATTGTGCTAAAATTACAATCTGCCTTACTAGGAAATAAGCAATTGAGATAAATTTTCTCATTCATAACATATTTACAATCATTCACACGCTCATTCATACAGTATTTACAAACAATCCACATGTTTGTCACCTCTCGCGCATACGAATGAGGATACGAGCCAGTGGAGGTTGCCGAAGAGCGCGAGAGCCCGTTTAGTATCAAAATAAATTCAAACAAAGTCAAAAATTACATAAGCTGTATAAACATAAGGTCAAATAAGAATTTACTATTAAATCAAACAATATTGTCATGATCAAGGTCGTTTAAGGAGCTTAGTCACCAACAATAAGCTGAGCGTGATTAAACCTCAGACTGAATCGTCAAATACACACTAGATGCCTAACAAAAGTCACGTGTTGGCTCGTGGCCACGCCAGACTGGCCAGTTATTGGCTAATGAACCCTTCCCTTCCTTCGAATGCTGGTTCTAAGCTTACATACTGGTATTTTTTCAAAATCCTATGGTTTAAAGGGCCTTACTAGACAGAAAGGCTGGGATGCCACCCTTGCTACGGTCAACCTCTAGGATGCTTAGAGTTCTGTTCTCGCTATCGCGCTCACTTGCTCACTGATTCACAAGATCTATACTTTTTTTTTATAGGAACACAAGAAATAACTACACCATCAAAAAAAATGTCTTCACCAAAATTAAATAATAATTATTATGACATACTTTAAAAAAATACTTTTCTAACAAACCTACACTAACTATATATATATATATATCGAAAATTTACATCAAAATAAAAATATGTTTATGCAAACGAAATCATAAGACATACTGAATATGTTTTAATAAACATCAATAAAAGTGATTGGTTGATATTTTTCATACCGTTCATCATAATCAACAAAACTTTTTTTAAGTTATCATTTAAGTAAGTTCTTATATTTTAAATTTATTTAATTTTTATTTAGCCATGGAAAGTCGCGAAATTATTTCAACCTTTGATCCGTGGAATAATTATATTCGTCAGCCATTACCCGGTAGGTAGTGGGCGATGCCTTATCAACGCATAACAGAATTTCATTTGAAAATTAGCAATCAAATTATGATGGTTTTACCTTTGTATTAAATTCAATGTGAAACTCAACTACTGAACAAAGGGACTTGTAATAGGAAACATTATTTCGCTTTGTTCTCCATGTGACCATGGCAATTGGTTTCACTAATACTTCAAAATCATTTTCCACCCTAATGTAACCTCAAATGGATAAAGTTTGTGAAGAACACTCTGTTGTGGAATAACGGAGATAAAAAAACTGATAATCCCGAATAAAAAAAGTAAATACATAATCAGTAAAACTTTCTATGAAGTAAAATTAAGGAACTCCTGATTTCAAACGCGTATTGAAACACCGATAGTGACGTAATATCAGATATTTGCGGACCTTAGTGACAATGGTCATCAATCGTACATAGCCAGGGACCGCAGATCGGTGAGGCCAGAATGTAGAAGTATGTGCACAGTCCAATATTAATGTACGTTCCTCAGTTACGAAATGAAATGCTCAGCCAGATTAGTATTTATAAATTTTGAAAGATATCTATCCTCGTTTCGAATAGAAATTTTTTGATTTATTTCAGTAACAGATGACATTTTTTAGGTTTCACGCAAGACTAAATAAAGCCAAAAATTGAGAAGGAGGAGATCTCAATATACCATGCTAATTCTTCCCAGCATTTATGAATCTTTGTGGAGGTAGACCCATGGGGTAAACTTAAACGATCCTGCAGGTGCTTAGTGGTAAAGCCACTAGCATCCATCTCTAGTTATTAAATGAGCTTATTGTTAGAAGGAATGGCGTCGGCAAAGAGAAAGAGTTTTCAATATTTTCTTCTTTTAAAACTCTTTTAATAAAATGAAGGAAATTCCTCATAAATCGGCAAAGGGCTCGTAATCATCCTTCTAGAGCTATAAAGAAAAGACATATTTTATATAGATATTTGGTAAGGGCCAAGTTATATCACGCTGATTCAACTACTTAGTTTCAGGAAAAAAAAAGTTAACGATCATTATAAATGCCAATAATTTCAAAGTTTAATACATTAGTATTTTTATGAATTTCAAAAGGTAAAATTTTCAAATAATATAACAGTATATTTTCATTCTTTAAACTCCAATTTATATTAGTTTCTTACAAACATGATAATCAGTAATTTATTGTTTGCAAACTGAAAGACAAGTCGACCATTAAGGTCTAAGGCAATATACATCCTTAAATTAGTTTACCTATACATATCGAGACGTGCTGGATTATGGGTTCTTCAAAAGCCAAGTAAATAAATACTAGCTGAGATTACCTTCAGTAATTGTAGCTTATCATGTTTTTGTTTTTTTGTTTTTTTCTGCCTAGCCCCTTTAAATTCACAGATAATATCCTCAGGTGAATCTATATAAAGTTTACTCATATTTGATTCATTATTAGAATATTCAAGATGAGAATGGTCTGGTGAGCATGGGCAGAATACCATTTTCCGGTCAATTAACTAGAGGTTCCCACCTCTCATGAAATCAGCGTGGAAGCCCTGGCTATTTCACCCAAACCACGCATCGGATGGCTACGCCCGGTCAATCCTATCCAGCAGGGAACATGTAATCTTTCTTTTGGGCAATAGAATAGGGATAATAAGATATATCTCTGAAAACATCGATAAGAGTAGGAGTAGGCAGTCCTTGAACAAAGGAGGCTGGTTCCCATGTCAAGTTAAACGGTTATTTCAATTTTTTAAGTATAAGGAAGTTATAAGATAAAGTCAGGTGGTAATAGGAAGTGTAGTCATTGAATAAATATTAAAGGCATAAAAAAGATTCAGTCAGGAAACTCAACAACGCAAAATGAGTTGTATGGACAGAATAAAGGAAACATCAAACGACCCCTCTAGATACAATTGACAAAAGTACTCTTTTGGTCTATATAGATTTAGTAAATAAAGTTTATTGCTAAAAACGTACTTAAAACTTAAAACATATTAGTACAAGGGGTTAATTGTAAAGTGTCAATTAGACCCGTGTAAGCACACTCCTTTGCGAAGTAATTTCGCAACATAAAATTAATAATACAACTCTAAAAAAGTTAGACAATGTAATGTTAATTCGTACAGCTCAATATCTGATGATCTCACATAATCTCCTGGCTGTGGTAATCACTCTATAGAAGGATGTATAAAATGAAAGGGAGGCGAATATTAAAGGAGAATTAGACACTTATGATATCTGAAAACCACGCTAAAATAAGTCTAACTTGCAACAACAACAAATATGTTGCTGTAGTGATTGTTGCTGTAATTCTGTTCAAAAAGAGGGCTGAAGGGCGAAGGATTGGTAAAGTGCCAAACAAATTATACCTCTGATGTACCGAACATACATACGCAAGCCATAAGCACCCTAATGGTCCCCGAACATACATATGCAAGCCATAAGCACCCTAATGGTCCCCGAACATACATATGCAAGCCATAAGCACCCTACGGGGTCTTTCTTCACAGGATCATTCTATAACTCAACCTGCTTCTATTCATTAAATTCACAGATAATATCCTCAGGTGAATCTATATAAAGTTTACTCATGTTTGATTCATTATTAGAATATTCAAGATGAGAATGGTCTAGTGAGCATGGGCAGATACCATTTTCCGGTCAATTAACTAGAGGTTCCCACCTCTCATGAGATCAGCGTGGAAGCCCTGGCTATTTCACCCAAACCACGCATCGGATGGCTACGCCCGGTCAATAAATTTAGAAATCTTTAAAAACCATACAGAAGCTACAAAGGATTTCTATCCGCCCTAACCTATTCCCTCTGCAGACAGCTTCCTGCTACACCAGATCTGCTTCCCAGCGGAGCGTACCACCTTTCCCGCCTGGAACTACTATTGACACGAATTAATTAGTGCATAAGCCCGGCTAATTAAAAAAAATTAATGTACTTAGGGTATTTTTGGAATCCTAACCCGGCTAAATGTGCTAACCGTTATATGGTCGTGTAAGAATCCTGATAACACTTTCAATAGTCCGTCCTTCTCCATTGATAACCACAGGGTACCTGATAGAGGTTCGTCTTGAAGAGGTATTTCCATCATTTATGAATTTTAACCAAAAGGCTATGTTTTTTCGCTGCATTTCACAGTACAAATTTCATCTAATGTGGTTTCAATCCTTTTTCCTAGTGACGCTTTAACTCTTTTTTCCGCTAGTAACGAATTTTTCGAAGTTCTTTTCGTTGCAGTATATAAAGTAAATGAAATACAAATATGTTGAGGTATATAAGATAATGAAGGATAAGTCAATATGAACAAAAAAATAAATTATAGTTACGAAGTGGTAAAAGATATTAATTTAACGTCAACAACGTCTGCATGCAAAAGGAACTTCAAGAACTTGTATGCAACATTGTAGCACTGAGATGTTAATGGATAGCTATACCATAAGTCAAAATATATTCGGGTACGGGGGGCCAAAGTAAGATAATAATACGTTCTATTCTGAGAAAGAGGAACATGGAAAATTCATTTGAGAATTCCTGGAATTGAATTTCGAAAGTAACTTCTTTTCCTGATGTTTGTATATTTTATGAATCTATTCTGAATTTTTTATTCGTTGAAGTGGGTTAAAGTTAGGTTTCAGTAGTTCCTCAACATGAGCCTTAAATGGATATTTACGAAATAAATACCAAAACAAGTACTTTTGCTCTGTGTGTTTTCTTCCTTATACCCTATTCAGTACTTTAAGCTTTATAGAACATCCTGCTCAACCCACTTGCTATACGACTGTTAAGGAGTATCAATATTGCCATTGTAATATTTCGTTCGTAAGGAATTAACTTATATTTTATCCTACTTTGCAAGGAGATTATCGTGAAAATCAGAATAAAGTGAATTCTCCACGATGGCTTGGTAGTCTGCGCTTTTAAGCTCACAACGTCAGGTTGATCGGCTTAAGCTTACCATCGGGAGTAACTTTCCACTAACAACTCCCCATATTGGGAGTCAGCCTTTCTTCAGACCTTTCTTTGGATTCGCATTTCCGCAGCAATATCCCCTTCAATATAAAAGATATTAATTCATATCATTTTAAAAGATCCATTTATCAATGTTGTGTAGCAGACCATTATTGATATATTAGACAATATAAGGCTTCATAAGTATAAATCATTCTGTTTATTTTCTATCCATCACATTACAATCACAATAGAAATGTTTAAGTGTTAGACCTCGATACAGATTAAGTATCGATATGTACTTTATGTACTATCTTTATGTAAACTCGAGTTTATAAAAATGTAAAAACGTCCACATCTCAGCACAGTGTGCAGCGCTCACAGACAAATTTAATATGCTGTTTGGGGACGCTTGTCGTGTATTTTTAAAATATTTTAGAATCGAACTAAATTTATATATTTGAAGTAAGTTGAGTAGGGAGTGAGGTTTGTGGTAAAAATCACCGCCTCAACTATTTTTGAGTTTGAAAAAAAGAGTGCATTGGGTGTAGCCAGGGTAATCGGATAAGGTGCCTTTTTTCTGTAATAGATGTCCTCGCCCCCTTGAAATATATTGAGATATTTGAGACCTCAATCCAGCAACACGTGTGTTAAAAAATTATGTTTCAATTATTTATTTTCAGACATCATTTATCAAGTGAGTAAGCCCCTTCGCATATATTTTAGTTAAAACTCTGCAGGCTAAGATCTAGAGGCAACAAAAGTGTTCTCTTAGCTCGTTAGATATGTGTGTTGATGAAAGAGGTTTTGGGAATCAGAAGCGCCAGTGCATTAGATATTTAATTGTGGTAGAACAGAAGTTTTATTATTAATTTTTATTTTCTATTGACTGAATGGTTTTAAAAATACTAACAAAATAAATGGGGCTCAAAGTAAAGAAAAAAATGTTAAGAGTTGTCCGAATGTTTCCCAGAAGCGGCTTATTAAGTGAATATGAGTAATCGTCTCGTTATAATTCACCAAATATAATTAATTTTATCTGCAGTACAATTCTAGATTTCTACGGTTGGTTCAAAAACATTTACAGCGTTAACCGAAGTGTATGGTACCTTTAAACTTACAGATCGATAGTAAACTTCAGAGGTTTCAATCATTGGAAACAAATAAACGAAAATTGATTTCCGCACTAATTTTTCAAACCAAGTCAAGCGCTGTTTGAAAATAGTTTTTTTTTCGGAAATAATAATGAAATTGCATCTAGTAAAATTTACCTTTTTGTCAGCAGGGAGTTTTTGCTATAAAATATCTGTCCAAACATAGTTAATCGATTATTAGTTTATATGGTGGGCTGTAAGTTCGGCAAGTTTAAGAATAGGGCACACAACT
Organism: Acanthosoma haemorrhoidale; assembly: GCA_930367205.1. NCBI lineage: Eukaryota > Metazoa > Arthropoda > Insecta > Hemiptera > Acanthosomatidae > Acanthosoma > Acanthosoma haemorrhoidale. The sequence goes on along the minus strand of OV884014.1, from coordinate 94,942,010 downwards.
TGTGCTTGCTTTGTTACCAAATATGAAAAGTGCCTGTGTAGTTTATGCTTAGTTTCTATGTACATTTAAAAGATGTTGTTTTTCCTTAATCCTAAAATATTGACAGCTGGAGAAAAATATCTAAATAATCCAATTCTGCAGGTGCTAATAGGAAGAGGGAAATCCTTTAGTCGTCGTACGGAATCCTGTACTCGTAAATTTATTTTTATTGTGAAGTTACAAATAAGACTGCAAAAGGATCCAAAATAAAGACGCATTCAACAGTGCCCTGTAATCAGTATACAGGAAAAAAGATGACATCCTTACTGGGAAAATTAGAAGGCATCCCAGAATAAGAAACAACGAATAAGAAATATGATAATAATAATGTGACAATCATTGATAACTGCAATGACTATATGAAGAAAATAAATGGAAACACATGACATTGAGGAAGAATCCTCTTTATCAAACTTTGACAATGGAGAATGAAAGACACTAATGACCCTCATGGTTTACTTTTCCTTAACCCTTTTGCTAAGATGCTAATACAGGTTCACAGCAGTGGATTTATATATAATAAGCATTTATAATAATAATAAGGTATACGTTCTAAAGGAAACGGTTCAATATTATTTTATGAAAATGAATTTGTTTTTTAATATGTGGAATAGTTCATTCTATGTATGTTTTTTTTTTTTTTATATTTTAGTTGCTATAGCATGTATGAGAGGCTGACTGACAAGTTACTTGATGTATATTGGCACAGAACTAAATAAAGTATATTCTACGTGCTATGTGGTTAAGTTACCTCGTCTTAATGTTCTAGTTGCATCAGTTAATTTGATATTGAAATATTACTCCTACACTAATACAAACACTAAACTCGTGCCCACAGTTCGCATTTTATTCACAAATACTTCATGTTGACACTCATATTGCACATGAGGGTTTGTAAGCATCTAGTTGCACGTATGCAGGAAAAATGTTTTGCTGAGTGGCTTGTAGCGTTAGTAACTGAATGTAATTTTATTAAGGCAGCCATGACTGAGCGTAGCAATCAGAAGGGACGGGCAGGCAAGACTTCATTTTGTTTCTTTGTAAGGCCTTTGTTAACTGCCGAAGCATGATTCTAACGAAGAAGTGGGGCAATTAAATAGACGAACCTTTTCCGGGAAGTGGTTGCTGTTCGACGAAAATAATTGTCATCGAATCAATCAATGAATATTCCTTGCTCGTTTTTCTCTGAGTTAGGATGAGTGAGCAAGGAAAAACTACCCTTCTTCATTCATTCCATCCTTCATTTTCATCATTTTCGCCCATAACGTCATCATTTCCTGAAAACATCGTTCCTGCCGTCCCAGTCTTATTCTGTTACTTTTGGGAACTCTTCGTTTAACCTTTTCCTCACCTCTATTCCAGTGATTCAATTTTTCCAATAGTAGAAATACTTGTAGTGGTCCGAATGATTTGTATAAATATTATATAGATTGTTGTCATTAATTAATTTTCAGATCGGGTTAGTTTACTAACACGGATCTACCACAAGGTAGAGACGAGTTTGTTAATCCCCGTTACACATTACCATCGGACCGTCATAATCCTTTAAAACGTGCAAGTTCGAGTCACGGTTGGTTGATTTGCCGGGGCAGTCGGCTCGCGAACCAATTAAAATCACAGTACCTTTTTGTTGAGTTTTGGCACCAAGTCGTTTGAATCGTCCATTAGCAGGTGGTCTGGAAACATCTTGCTTACACCTCTGTGCCCCCTTCTCTAGCCTTATCCTAATTAAGATTTTTTTATTTTGTTGTTTTTTATGAAGTTACATGTCTACGATTCGGTTTAAGTTAGACCTTTATATTGATTTAAATTAAATCAAAATATTTAACATATTACTTATTTTCGATTCCTTGGTTTCGATATTAGCCTTCATTACGTATTTCTTTAGGACATCAAACACTTAAGTGCTCATCAGTAGGTGAGCCACAAAGGATTTTAGGAAAACGCATACAATTGATTACTTAGTAATAACATAGTAATAATTGCATTACTCTATAATTATTTCAGACTGTCAAATTAAAGAGCTAGAAGTTCCGACTTGCTCTTTTATAGTAATAATACCACAGTAAGTTGAGCTTTTGAGCACCCCAGAATAGACTGCAGAAAGAGCTCGTGAATGAGAAATAAAAAAACTTATGGGAAGACACAATTGAACTTTATTTCTTTAATGTAAATACTCAACCAGCTATTAAACCATAATAATAAACCTATCTGTTCATTCCGTTTTCAAGAGACTTTCGTGTAATATGTGACACCTACTACCTCACATATTAATAATTTTATGTTTGCTAATGTTTAAGTGACTCACTCCACTATTATTGATTAGAATTATTTCAACACACTTTGTTCATTTTTAATCAGTTTGAAAATTTATAAACGAGGGCACATTTCATGAATTAAAAAGTGATTAATAAGCACGCTACAAATTGACCCTACAGTACACTTTATCTCTCTTTAATCCTAAACGGTGTAGCATGCCGCCCTTAGGCTTAAGTGATTAACTGCTGTTTTGCACAGATATCCGACAGGATAAAACATATCAGTTACCCCCACTCTCTGTCAATGGCATTTCTCCACAGTTTAAAATGTAACACCAATTAATAATTATGTAATATTCATAAAAAATAATGATAAAGTTGGATACAGAATGTAAAATTAAATCTCTATTTGCAACTTTTTTCTGTTTTAATTAAATATTTGGCCATTATTTCAAATCATTTTGAGTCCTTATTTTAAAGCACATGGGGGGTAACTCCTTGTTCCTACGGCCCAAGGTTTGGCTAATCACAAGTGGTTCCCTTCTCGTCGACAAGCTATTCCGTCATTAACATGATCCACAACTAAAATCATTCATTAATATTTATCTTGCATATTTCATTTATTCTTATATATATATATATACATATACGTTCAAGAGCTCATCTGGCTATATTAAAATAAACATTGTAGCTACCGCTAACTACATAAGATAAATCACCCTATACTCTATTGCATATATATTGTAAGCAAAAGCAAAATAACATAATCAAATATAAATCATTGTAAATGTGTTAAGCAATAAAAGGCGGAAGCCAACTAAGTCACACAAGAAAGGGCAACAGCTGACAGTCAGGTACCCGCAGGGGCCTAAGAGCAAGATGGGCGAGGGTACCACAGGTCATAGACAGTCATGAACATAATAACCCTTTTGGGGCCTCTCTACCTCCAGGGGGCAAGGGGTTGTGTAATTAAGTGTCGGCCGTGGGTACATCACCACATGTGTGGGCAACCCCCAACCGCAGGCCTAGCATCCTTGCAGCCCACCCCCCCCCAGAAGAGAGGGTACTTAAGGCAGGCTCCTGGCCCTGTTAAGGAGTCTCTCGCGACCTTTACTCGGTGATGCTTGGTTTCCGCTTGACTTCTGAAAACTTGACTAATTCATTATAAAAAACCTCTGTACCTCTTCTCTTGAACATAGTGCATTGTCGGGGCACATAACTATCAAAAATGTCAGATGGAGTTCCGTCAGAATAATGGAGTCAGATAGTAACGCCGTCATGAAACGATTGTCCAGGTTATAAACTTGAACAATCCGCACTTGTCACCATGGCTAGGGTGATCAGGCACCCCCCTATTGACGACACAAAGGAATATGGAACCATTCAAAGACAATGAACGGCCCTTGTTTATTGTGCAGAGCTTTAAGTGATTCTATATTTTACCTGCAGATAAAAAAGAGCTATAAAACAATTTAGCTAGGAGCAAGAGGCGCTACTTTTAGTAGACCCGGCGCCATTTATGACTTTCCAAGGAGTTTCCAAGACACTCTCTCTCTATCTCTCTCTCTCTCTCTCTCTCTCTCTCTTTCTATCTCTCTCTCCTCTTCTTCTCTACACTCCCTCTCCCTCTCTCATCTGCCTCTCTCTCTCTCCTCTTCTTCTCTACACTCCCTCTCCCTCTCTCTCTCTCTCCACTGCCTCTCTCTTACTCTCTCTGCTCGGCCTCTTTCTCTCTTTCTCTCTCTCTCTCTCTCTCTCTCTCTCTCTCTCTCTCTCTCTCTCTCTCTCTCTCTCTCTCTCTCTCTCTCTTTCTCTCTATTTCGCTCTATTTTAAGTTAGATAGCAAGGAGCCAACTTAAAACTGACTTTTAGATCAGGGACAGTCTTATAGATAAATCTCGAATAAAATTCCATTCATTTATTAACGGTATTTTCTTTGAATTATCTAAATAATTTCCTTGCAGTGAGTATGCTACGTATAAAGCTTGTATGTTATTTCTTGTCCTGTAATGGAATCCTATTAGTTCATTTCATTAACAGAATCTTAATCCCTTCTTTACAAATAATTTTTTCAAAGAGATAATCACTATTGATATAATGAATTAGACATACAACATATTGAATTTGCTGGCCTTTGTGGGGAATCATTTACGATGAATAATGTTGACAACTAAATGATCGCGTGTTCATATGGTGGTTTTGCTTATAGTCACTTAATAGTGCTAGTCACTCTAAAGATCTTTCACTTAATTGTTGGTTCTTTTCCTGGTATTTTTGTCTTGTATTTGATTGTAACAATTTTCGTCCTGTTTCTATATAAATATAATAGTGTACCTTTAGAGCGTGGGTCATTCCTTGCACATTTTAACATCAAGATCTTGTTATTTCAATATTATTTTATTTAATACAGTGTGAACTGTCTAAACGTTAGATCTCAATCTATCAGGGTAAAATTGTTTTCCTGGAACCTTATTCAATCACGTAGGGGGTAACAATTACAAGTAACCCGAGGTCGTAGGGCCGATTGAATGCTTAATTATTCAAGGTGCAATGGTTTGTTGGTCCTAAAATGGTTTGTTCCGTTTCGTTAGGAATTGGAGTCGGCTATTCCTCAGTCCAAATATCAGTGAAACATTTGGTTGTCATAGACAACATTAATATTTCATCATCTAAATGCAATAAATTAAATCATTTCATCTATAAATGTAATAAATATATAATTATTGAAAAAAATTAGATGTCTTTTTCCTTTTTTAACATGTTATAGTTTAAGTGAGAGGCTCCAAGTCAAACCTTGTCTATTAGCCAAGCATGTGAAGAACCAGGACATGACTGGGATTCCTAGTCCTGAAAGATAATGGAAAGTCGTTAGCGGTGAAATTTTGAGGTTTCACTTGCGCTAAATTTAATACAAATCTGATAAAGGTTTGGAGTGAATAAAAAGGTACTCAACATGAATAATATCAGATTTCATACCAACCTAGTAAAATGGCAGCTTGTTGAACAGCTTATGGAGTGTTACAATTTTATGTTCGTGCGACGGTTTGACAAATAAATTTTAACAAGAAATAATTTGATGGGTCAGATATGCGATAATGAATAGGCCACGTCATTCTGATTCCATTCGAAAGATATTGTCAAGTTAGTTATGGTGTGTAAAGCATGTAAAGCACTAGCCCAAACGCTGATAAAGAACATTAACTCCCATTATGGTGACATATACCGGAGAAAAAATAAATTTTAAAACGCCTCTAAATGACAAAACGAATTCTATGCACATATCTCCCACATACCTAGATCTACAACAAACGTTTTTTGACCTGGTACAAACACCTGCATAATAATAAAATATTAAATAATTTTCTCTCAGTGGAAAATCGTTATCAATTATAAATTATATGTTGGTGAAACAAGTTCTACTATTCCTGTCAATAAATATAGTTTGTTATTTCTATTTTTTTGAAAATTTAGAAATTTGAAGGTTTTTTACCGAAGACAAGGAGCCTGTTTACTAATAATGTATCTGGAATACAGTCTTATTAGTTCTGATTGGTTTGTGTAGCCCCTCTCTTTTTTCTGAGCTATGATAAAGCAACTCTACTTCCCATTAACTCACTGTTTAAAATTTGTTTAGACCTTACCTTGTTGTTTTTAAAAGCTACTTTATTAAATAATACAGTGAAAATAACAACTTTACATATCTTGAGAAGAAATTGAGCTCTAACCCTAATTAACCTAATAAAACTTGAGTAAGTAAATACAACAATAAAAATGTTTATCCTCAAGGCCCAGGGTCTGTGACCCCCCCCCCCCCATAATATTACAAAAGCAGTTTATTAGCAGCCTACCCATTTCTGTATTCCTTCCAAAATCCATTCTTAACTTTCACCATTTTCTTTACCAGTTGCATCATGGTGAGACGTATTGCATTTTCTTTTTCTTTTCTTATTTTTATAAGTTTACCTCTCAATTATTTTATTTTTGTAATCCCCCGCTACTAATCAAAATCTAATCAAAATTTTATTTGGTGCTGTGAAATATACCTTTACGCTGTCAAGTATATTTTATCAAGCATTGATATATAAAATATATATTTAACGTATATATAAAAATTCAGATGAAAACAGATGAGAAGAGAATCTTAAAAGAAAGTATCTGAATTAGTGTGAATAAAAAAAGATAACATTTTCTATTTATTAGAGCGAAGTATGTTGAAAATGAATGTACGTGGGTTACTAATGATTAATTGATTAATTAAAACCTGTGTGTGTGATTTACAATAAAAGAAGGGTTTTCACCAATATTTACAATTATGCACCTAACAAGCATTAGCAAGATTAATTCTTTATGAATTTACAATTTCATTACATTACTAACTGCAAACAAATATTATACTTTCAAATTGCGATAGAAAATTGTTTTTCGTTTGTGTACCTTTTTTTAAACAAACATAAACAACTAATTTTTTTTTTGATAGAATCAATAACAACACACAATTTTATTATTTTTTTAATTAGGCTAATGTATTGAAACAGGGGATATAAACATTGAAAAATAGAACATTTGTGAGCAATATTATAAAGAATTTATCGAACAAATATAAAGCTAGAAGCACTTTTTTGGCCTTTCCTCCTTACAATACTATCTTTTAAATTTTTTAAGTACTTGATCCATATTACACATGGAACTTCTAAACAACTCTAGTTGCTAGAATCGGACCTCTAGAATCTCTAGTTCGGGAGTGGCTTAAAGTTGCTAGATGGTAATTGACTTTAAAAATTGAACGCATGCATTGTACAATATTCGTATCATTGATATTGTGATTTGTGCGTAGTGGGGTTGCATGCTGCCTTCTAACTGCGGATACCCCCGGCATTAATCCCTAGCTCATCCTAGAAATTCGTCTTCGTGTGATTTACCAAGTTTTGTAGGGATGAGTGGGCCTATTGAATAAATAGGTAGTGAACCTGATCAATAAAATCAAATTTCAGGTTGCGAGGGGCATAGTGCTGATCACGCTTGCTCCTCAGCTCTTCCAAACTTAGAAGTTATAAAAAACTGTATTATATTCTTCAAAGTATAGTTTAAAAAGGCCAGGAACCTTTGCTCTTGTGTGATTTTCGTATAGCATAACGACAATTAAAATTTAGACAACAAACCTGACATTTCCAACATTTTTTTCACCACACAAATTCACTTCCATTTATTCAAACGAATTGTTTACATTGTTAACAAGTAGTACTTTTTAATTCATCCAATGAACAACATAGGCATGTTCATCAACATTTTAATAAACAAAATTTCAATACCATTCCCTTCGTGTGTTTATCATTTTAAACTGAAGGTAGCCTTATTAAGTTATTCATATGAACATTTGTCTAAGTGAAGATTCGATTGCTGAGTTTTTGTCAGTTTTAACTACTAATCCTTCACTTTTTTATTTTCATCAGATATGTCTTTTTATTTATTGTAAATCTAAAGATAAAAAATAAAACGTTTCCACTTACAACATAAATTGTTCAGATGAATAAATAATGTATAAATTAATATTTTTTGATCTTTTGATAACATTTGAACGACAAGACAAAAAAAAACAGGCATTTTTTTTCTCCTAGATCCAGTTCATGATATAAATAATCAAAACGCAATAAGATGGTGTGAACGAATTGGTGAAGGGCGGTCGAATAATGCTACTCCCTGCCGGATTTTCTCTCTGGTATCATCGATCATTAGGTAGCAGCGTCTCGTCACTTGATAATTTTCCAGATGCTGGCTAGTTATGTTCACTTGGCAGCCCAAATCTCTTATTAGTTGGTGCTGTTGATATATCTTCATGCATCTAATTAAAATTTATCCTAAAATCTCAGTAATCAGTGCTAAAACAGCTCATCTCGCAGGACCATGTTATAACACTGGCACTGTTTTCAAATATATTTCTTTTTAACAAAAATCAAAACGATTTTTTTAATTGCTTTCCCAGATTTTGAATATTGTTGCTAACTTGTTTTCATTTATGTAAAACTACTTCTTTCTTCATTCTGTTTGGTAGTAAATTGAATAGACGATAAATGAAAACTTATCTTATTTTCTTTATTGGTCTTTGATTCAGTTTATTATATCTATGGTATTCCGTGAATACTTTCTGTTTTGTTAAGGTCCTTTGTGTAACTAAGATTTTCTTATAGTATCTCGTGTTTTAGTTAATGGCAATTGCATTTAAGTCTGGGAATGCATTCTTGAAGGATCTTCCTTCAAATTTGAAAATTTGCTAAAATATTTTCACAAAACGGTCATACCATCCAATCTATAATTTAATTAAATCCACTGTTTAAGCTATTAAATGCTACAGATTCATAATTTTAATGCTTGTTAGTTTTAAATTAATTAACCTTTATGGAAGATTCTATTGCTTATTTTTAGTCAGTTTTAACAACAAACCCTAATTTTTTTATTTATTTAATAGTCCTTTTAATGAATCATGTATGTCTTAGCCTACTTCCAAGCCAATGAAAATTCTTTATTTGAACAGCTCATGTTACTTTTCAGTGACACATAATGAATGTAATATACCGTTCTATTTTCACTGCCATTAATTCTACCTAAATAATACTCTTAACACAGCGCGCTCGCCTCTTGCGTCACTTGCTAAACCTTGCGGGTGACTAATGCAGGCGAAACTGGAGATGCTGGCCATGCACACATGGGAAATGGACACGCCCTGTACATTTATCGTGAACTAATACGAAATACGCGACAAAGCGAGAATGCTAACGTTTCAGTAACCGTAGAGGGGATGGCATCCAGGAGAATTTACATTTATTAACGCTTCAGATGAACTGAGAGCAAGCAGCTTTCTAATGACCGCGGCTGCTCCGGCCAAATGAGACCCGGCTAGCCGGACGTGACCGCCTTTCAAACAGCACAGACTCATAGATTAGAGGAGTCTATTCCCCTTTAAAGCTGAAGAGTCGTATGGTTGAAATTGCTCAAAAACATCAGATTGTCACCGGAAAATATTATACATTATACACAAAAGATATATATATATATATATATATATATATATATATATATATATATATAATATAGCTATGCTATAGTTATTATAAAGTGATTTTGTAAATAGGTTTAATGTAGAGTCTATATATATATATATATATATATATATATATATATATATATATATATCAGTATTCGTCTCCCAGCTGTAGACGATCGAGAAAAAGGAATGAATAAGGAGGTAGATGATATAATGTGATGGTTTGTTTTATAACTGGCTTTATTTTCCTCCTGATTCTCTATACACACGTTACGGGTTTGTTTACATAATGTGTACATATGTTTGATATTACAGTTCTAAGCTACATCTGCAAGTGTTCGATTTATTACCTGAGAACCTCCACCTCTTTTAAGTTCCTGAATTCAAAACTTACAAATCAATACAATGGAGACAAAGGCGAAATTTCATTTCATCTCAGAAGCTGGTGAAGATTCCAGAAGCACTGTAGTGAAAGTTACGACGATTCAGCTGGTTGGCTAAACGGAAAGTTTTTTTATTTCCAAAAGATAAACAGTCTAGCACTCAGCATATACAACTCTTCGATACTACAGTGGTAAAGAATGTGGTGAAGAGTTTGAGAATTTGAAACAAATTTCGAAAAATAGTGATAACAATGACTGAAGAGCTCAGTAAGATTTATTTGGATGTAGAAGGTAATGTAACATTTTATGATGAATATTTAGAAGAGGTTATACCTAACACAAACAATGCTATAACAGGTACCGTAGAAAAACATATGTGTTCTCAGGTTAAAGATATGGTTATAGAAAAAATTAATGGTGAAAATTTAAATGCTAATGTATGGCTAAATTTATTCGTTCAGGAGTGTGCTAGAGTGGGGATCACTCAAGACAAATATGCAGAAGCTCTAAGATTATTCTTAGAAAAGTCTGCATTAGATTGGTATAATATATTCTGGAAACAGAACTCAATGTTTAATTGGGAAGCTTGGAATAATTCCTTTATTGAAACCTTCTCAGCACAGTCCTGGACCGAGATAGCATATGCATATAATTTTAAATATTTAAATGGTTCCCTGTTACAATATGCGTTAAAAAAAAGAAGTTTATTGTTAGAAATAGATGAAAGTAGCTCACTAAATACTCAAATTAATCTGATTGTAATTAACTTACCAAATTTTATACAAAATAAATTAGAAAGAAAGTCTATTGTAAGCAGATGTCCAAACCGTCTGTTTAGTTCTGGTCTTTTTAGCCTCGTATGTGGGTTCCAGGTCAGTCGTTTGTCGAGATGGAAGCCTAAATACCCTACTAACTCGGATACAGCAAGAGGAATGGAATTAAACGCGAAGCCCTTGTTGAGCAGTGGAATGTCGTAAACGAAAACCAAACTGGTGTGTAGGAAAAAGTTTTTTTGATTCAACAATTGGAAGTAGACGTTTGAAAAGGAGTTTTTAAAATATTTTTGAGAGGATAGGGAGTAGGCTAATTGGACGGTAAGATGAGGCGTCATTGAGTGGTTTACCGGGTTTGGCGAATAGGACAATAAACGAGTGTTTCCAGAGGAGAGAAAAGTGCGTAGTTCGGATAATGAAATTATATATGAAGGTAAGGAAGATTATGGCTTTAGGAGGAAGTTGTTTAAGAATTTGAAGAGTAAAGAGATCATATCCAGTGGATTTTTGGTAAGGTAAGCCTTTCAGAAGGTATTTGATCTCAGAGGGATTAACGGCTTTTGGTGGAAGAGAAAGAGGAATAGGTGAAGTGAGGAAATCATCCGCAGTTGTGCTGTGAGTATGGCTTTGATGAAATAGGTGAGGTGAGAAAGTATGGCTAAGAAGTAGAGCGAATTCCTCCGACCTATCCCCATCCGAAGCTGCCCAGGACCCATCATCACGACGGAGTGGATGTAAAACAGATTTATACTTTAGGATTTTTTTGGTTACATTCCACAAGGAGTTATCCTGGTAGAAAAAGAGGAGAGGTAGGAATTAAAAAAATCGAAACGGAAGGATGCCAATCGCCGCTTTACCAATCGGCAGTACTGATTGTACGAGCGGTGATCAGCAGGATGCCGGGATCATTGCCACACTGTTCTAGAGCGGCGTTTGGATTGGATTAGATCTTTGAGATGCTGAGATAAACGATTATAATGGTGAATTTTTCGGTGACGATGCCTCCCAAGCCGACCTCTGGACCAGAGTAGTGAAGGAATGCACTGCATCGTCTAGGTTTTGCGATGTTTTCAGGGACAATTTTAGGTTTACGGACTCTGTAAGAAGCTGGCGGCAGTGGTCTCAGTCAACTGGGCCCCTAATAAATGAAGTAGGAGGCAGTTTGTGAATTAGTCTTAGGGAAATGATTAATAATAAAGGACTATGATCAGAGGAGAGGTCATCGAGGCGCGTGAGTTAATAGTTTAGTGTTCCTAAACTATTGTAGAAAAAGAAGTCAAGGAGATCAGGATTTTGGTTGGGATCTGATGGCCAATAGGTGGCTATGTCAGGAGTGATAGTGGAGCAATGTTTCCGTGTGAGTGCAGACAGCAAAGCACGTCCTCGTGTATTCGTGGCTGTTGACCCTCAATGTTGGTGCTTCGCATTAAAGTCCCCACCACAATGATGTCCGATGGAGTCTAGAAAGGAGATGAATTGGGAGTCGGAAATAGGTTTATTGGGAGGGCAGTACACTGATGCTAGAGTAAGAGGAAAAGTGAAGGTGGTGATTGGCACTGCAGTGGATTGAAGGAAACCATGTGCTACCAAAGGAACTATGTGGTGGGATATGGAGTTATGGACAATGACAATGGTTCCTGCATGAGCTCTTCCATCAGGGCGATCAGTTCGATAAGTCTGGTACTGTCGAACGGTAAATGGTCGTTTACTCGTAATTCTTGTTTCAGTAATAAGAGCTACGTCGATGTTTTTGTCGTGGAGTAGTGCTGTCAGTTCGTTAGTGTGGGTGAGAACGCCATTCGCATTCCAAAGGAGAATGGATAAGGAGTCAGAAGGATCCACTTATCAATTTTGTTTAACGGGGATAAGGTAGGAGACAAGATTTGTAAGAAGGGAAATGAGAGGGGTAATTAGGGTTCTGAATTCTGCAAGGAATGAGGTTAATAGGCTAGTGAGATCTGAAGAGCTTGAAGGTGGAGGAATATGTGAGATGAGTGGTTGAAGATGGGATTGGGTTTGCTGGTTAACGGGATGAGTGGAATGCTGGGGAAGAGAAACTTGCGGACGAGTAGTGGGCAGTCCTGTGACTACTCTCTGTTCCAAACGGCATCAGCAAAAGAAACTGAAGGCCTCAAATTTCTGGCGGGGGCGCTTCTTGAACTACCTGTGGCTGGCTTCTCTTCTTCTGGCCGACGACGTTGCTTGCTCCGGGACTTCAGAAATCTATATGCCTCGCAGCCCTTGTAGCTGGCCGGATGGTCTTGCTGGCAGAGCAAGTATACAGCAGGCGATTTCAGGGGCTTCTTGCACAATTCGCTTTTGTGCTGCCCACTACACTTTACACACCTGGGAGGGTGGTGGCAGTACGATTTTGTGTGCCCATATGCCTGGCAATTATGGCATTGGACGATGTCTCGTTTGGGGCAAGGTTTTTCAACCTGTATTTATGTGTAATACAGGTGTGTTAATTCGTATATTTTCTCCACGCCAGATGTCCGCTCGAGATCTACAAAGAATAACGGTAATGCCGTTTCGGTGGATTCGTTTCCTGACGTAAAACGTTGGTTATTTGGTGAACTTTGAATCCTAGAGCTGATAGTTTGTCTTCAATTTCATCAGCTGGTGTGGTCGGGTGCAGATTTTAATCTACAATAATGTAATAAGCGGTTTACTCACGTCTTGAGGGCTCCTTTGCGACCAGCTCACGTAAGTTGCCTGCTAGAACAATTTTGTAGATGAACTGTGGCCTAAAAACGGTAGTATATCGTATTTGAAGGACGAGCGAAATAGAGAGATGTTGTATAAGGTAGCGCATGCGCAAAAACTGTCGTTCTTTACCACTCGAGAGAGGTATGTCGGACCACTTTTATCATGATTCCATTCTGGAATTGTTGGAAACTTTTAGCTGCATTGTCAGTCAAGTAAATACATAGCGGGCCTCCATACAGCAGAATTGGCTGGTAGACACATTTATATGTCATTAGTTTGGGACGTAATATTTCCTAGTTTCCAGCATTGTTTTTATATGTATAAGAATCCCCTTTATCGGAGATGTTTATTGGCGTTGTAATATTTTACGGTCTCATAACTTGCCTAAAAGCTCCTAAAAAGGGTCAATGTAGAATTCTGAGCTTAACACCACTGCTTCCACGCCAACTTCACTTTATTGGTATTTTGTGAAAGCATTACAGTCATGTAACGTTTTGAAACTAAATTAATCTATTAGAAGCAGGCAGTTTAAGATTTCTTGTGAAACTTTGTGTGTGTGTGGTATCGCTATCACACCCAGATCCCTTTGAAAACCCTGTGCACGTTTTTTTGCTCCATGACGGTAAGCTTGAACCGTAAAGTGAGGGTGTCTTCATCCATCAATATACGCGATTTTTTCTGTACAATTTACTAACTACACAGTGAACAACGTTTTGGGGTTTGTTTTAAGTGTTTTTCCGACATCAAAAGTGTCTTACACTCCTTAGTATTCAATTCCTGCTATCTTAATATAATTCTATCAAATGATTACCTCAGGGTTGGTGATAAATGAAATTAATTGGTACTTTTAAATGGATGTTAATGAGTATAGTTCTCTGAATTAGAAAAAATATAGTGATGGTAGAAGTGGAAATGTATCCTGTACATACGAGCACCCATTGTGTTACAAGTGGTAAAATTTTTTAATTAGTACCAGCTATGACCTTCTCATTGTCATCCCAATGACATTGACTGCCTTCATCGAGCACTTTTTGAAGGTAACTAAGATGTTAGACCAACTTACAAAGGAAGTGATACAGAAGAAGGATAAAAAGTACAATAAAGGGAAGGAGATTCTGAGACCGAAACCGTTGGTAATGTTTACGAGGAAATTCCTTATAGCTCTCGCAGTAGAATTCACAACCAAACATGCTCAATGGCAATATCACCTTTCAAAAGGGTTGAAAAAAGCAAGGGTCAAAAAGAAATCTGGAAGCTGCAAAAAGTAGCAGTAATTGTGGGAGTGAATCGGCCAGGAAAAGATGCCAAACTTGTTGGCAGTAAATACAAACCATTAAGATTAACTGAATATCACTGCACTCTTTGTAGCATTCAATCATTCAAAATCCCAGCTATACAAATTCAAGGTGAGCGAATGAGTTGATTAGTTTTAAAATGAATACTGCATGGCTATCCACCATTCACAGGCAACAAGGTGTTTCACAGCAACACGTCGCTTTGTGCCTTTTTTATGAATTGTTTGTTTTTATTTCCATTTCAAATTTATTCGTTTCGATTATATTTTATGTATTTGTGAAAATTGTGTTCTTAATGGAGTTTTTTTTTTTGTGATGTTTATTGGCAAAATAAGTTACACATTACATTATAGTTATTTTGGCGAGAGAATGCCAGACGTAGGTTTACCATTTGAGTATTCAACTTGATGTAATTTTAAAAATGGATATTTTTTTACTATATAAAAATTAAACTGATTTTATGCCTGATTATTAATGAAATTTATTTTATAAATCATTATTCGTAAATTTAAACCAATTTTGTAGATGTGTATCTAAGAGATACAAGCGGTAGGTAATGCTGGTGGTAGGGGCGTGCGGTAGGTTAATATCAATACCAAGAAAAGATTTATATCATTAATCTGAAATGTACATTAAAACTGACAATCTTCATAACCCGGCCTTTAGTCTAACAGGATTCCACTTACCAATTTGCATCAAAGTACTAGTTCTTTAAATTGCTTTTTTTTATTTATACTCCTCACTATAGTTTAATCAGTATTACATTAAAAATCTAGAATTTTCTATCATTGGTTAAACCATAAACATCCTCAACATCTAACCGTCTTTTATTAATGTATCGTTAATATCATATTGGAAAATTATGACTCGAATAAGCGCGTATGAAGCGTAACATTTATGCCCATTGAAGCACCTGAAGATGTAGTCTGTCAAAGGAATAAAAGTACTATGAACAGATAAATGTTTATTTTTTCTTGATTCCATTGCTTTTATTTCAGTAATATTCCTTTCCGATAATCAGGAGTGACTATAGATAAAGTTATGAACTTTGATTTTACTTATTATAAATTTAACAATTTCAATTAAAGATTGAAAGCCAGGAATATATAGTGGCTAGCTACTTGGGTATTGAATGTTGGGCGACCGATAGACATCATGTAAATTGACATGTGAGAGGGATATAAATGATTTATTCGCACTCATTTGTAATCAGTAACAGGAGATAGAGTCATTAACATTGGTGAATAATTCATCAATGCTAATGAGTATATATCACACGCGACTACAGATGAATTATGCCGAAAAGTGCAGTGCGAAATCTATCTAATTATTAAATAATCATTTCGTATGATTAGGGCTTAAAGTTGCTGTCAATTTCTGGGTAATTTTTAAAATGATGAATCGAAATGTTTATCTTTTTTAATTGGCTTCAGTTTTGAGTTATTTATTCTCAATCCTATAAGTGAAGGTTAAAAAAGATCTCAAAGGTGAAGAATTATGTGTTGAGTCGCCTTAGAAGAGTTCACAGTTAGACGTGTAGGTTCAGTAATGAAGTATAAATATTTCTGGAAATTCGGCTTGCTATGATAAATGGAAAGGTGTTTTCATATTCAAAGAAGGCATTCTTATAGCGAACAAGGCTGCTCCTTATGAGTTCCTATAAAAACAGAATATATATACGAAATTTTAGTTCTCAGCCATATATACCTTTTCGTATTTTTTACCTGGAGGTAGCTTGGCCTCTAGGCCCTATTTTACTCGAGAGCACGCGGTCCAGTGCTCAGCAGGCGTTGGGTATTTTGTGCAGAACTATTTCTACTTTTATCAAAGCAGCATATGGTGTTCTGTCAGTGCAAGATTATCACTTCGCTAATACGTTGTGCCTTTTAGACTAGAAATTCTGGTTATTCCTGGTAATTGCTAGAACATTCAAATCTCCCTTTAATACTCACTTCCTTGCTACTTCACTCACATCCTTTCCACCCGCTGATTACTACTGGTTCGAGATCAAGATAATGTTTGTTTTATTGCTTATATTTGGCTTTGAGCTTGCACTAAATTCCTAGAGAGACTCTAGGCTCAGCCTTCAGTGGACTCTCACCACTGCACCACAACATTTCCACCTCTACCGAGGCTTCCCACACTCCTTAATTCCCTCCCTCCACCTTCAAACAGGCACTCCTAATAAAAGGATCCGCTCACCCCAAATAAATTCCTTTATTTTTCCCTTATCTATAATCTTAAAAATTTGAGAGCTAAGGGGAAAAAAAAAATTGTATTGTTATCTGCAGATACTATTGTCGTAATATTTCGTAAGGCAAAATATTTCAAAATAGGTTCTTTTTTCATGCTGGTTCGGAAAATCAGGTTTATCTATTTATTTTTAACCCCCTGGAGTTTATTTATTACAAATATTAATCGATAAATCCTTTTAATGCAATGAGATGTATTTTAAACAACATTTGTAAACTTAACATACACATATCATATATCGGCTTAAAATGAAATGTTCTATACAATACAGTAAGGACCGGGTGACAGCTAAGGGGGGGGGGTGAGAGGAAAAAAAAATTATATTAGGTTATAAAGGTTTTATATTATATTGCAGAATTCATTCATCAACTAGCACATACAACAAAGGTATGGACATAAGGATTTGGCCCTGAATAACTAGAATAACTATTGCTTTTCGATGAAGCCAAGACTCGTTAGTAGATTTTAGATATCATAGCTACGTTAACAACAATAGATGGTTTATTTTAACAATTATATCGTGCCTTAAAAAAAAAAACGTTTATGTAAAACTCTTTAAAAAAAACTACATTCATAAAGTTCCTGGCTTTCTGCTTCCTTTCAGTTTATATCACTGCCCATTATAACTTAATGTTCTAAAATATATATGTGCATATAATAATAATATGCTATAATAATAGTATTACATTAAATAAGTACCAGTAAGTGCTCTATTTCGTGATCCAAATATAGTAGTCAAGTTGTCAATGCATGTATGGTTAGATAGTCTGATTGAGTGGTTTCATCCCTAATAATTCATGGATATATGATGAGCCGTCAATTACAATCATGAATCATTAAAAAATGAATATTAGTGCACCTAATTAATATTGGGCACTTGAAGCCATGATTTGATGCATTGCTAAGAAAAAGCGAGCTGTTTCATCAATTGTAATTACTTAGTCCCATTTGGCCTTATTGCTGTACATTTGTCGTAATAAATCGATAACATAATAAAGAATGTAATATATATATATTATTCGTTGAGATCATATAGCTCAACAATATTGTTTAATAATAACAAAGTAATCAGGGATTTTATATTTTTCAATGTTATTGATTTTTAAATTTACAGATTGACTATCCAGAATTAATAAATGTGATATAAGTGTTCAATCATACCTCGCACACAATTCCACTCCCTCAACACGTACTTTTCACACTAATAATAGCATTTACACAATACGTATGTATATATTCGTACATGCGAAATCTCCCCAGCCTGGAGCCTCAATGTCCCTAAGGATTCACCAGTGTACCCAGTGGAAAACCCAGGGGCAATGAAGCTCCACCTTACTAACAAATTAATTAATTTTTTCTACTTATTATGAAAAAATAAATGCATGAACATTTCGATTAATTGTTCATTTTGGTTAGATTGTTAAGGAAAACCATCGCAATTGAGATATGCTTTAATAAACTCATGCCATATGCTGTGAACATCAGTAGGACGTACATAGACTACCACTATGTAGGATCTTCTAGACTTGGTTTCCAATCTATGCATTTATTTTATTAATAAAAGTAATTTTATACAAACATAAAATACATTGTCGGCCATAGGATTAAATTGATTGGTTGTTGCGTGGTTCTTTCACATGTAACATGTTCACCTTAATGCTTTTCACTTTTGCTCATTATTGCAGTGGAGTAAATGAATTAATTAGATCATTCAATTAGTGCGTGTAAAATACTAATCAGAGCTCTTATTTAAATGTATCAGTACAGATTAATTATGGAGCTAGTGTTTCTGCTGGCAGAGCACATTTTATATATGTTACTAGGTCCAAAAGGTACATTAAAATATGTTCAGAAAACACATATTCCTGTAAATATATCTTTGCTGTATGCCAATCTTTACAACGAGCTAAGCCTACTTATTGTGCAATTAGCGAATATGGCGCCTGTAGAAAATTGTATTTTACTTTATATTAACATTATGAAAAAGGGTTTTTTTTTCCTCTCAATTTAAAGTATTTAATTATATATCAATTGTGAATGCTATTAATAAGAATATGAAGAGGAATTAGTCTATCTCTATCTCTCTCTCTCTCTCTTAGGCACACATGCTCACATTTCAATATGGGCATTTGTGTGAGTATGTGGCGGCTACTTGGAAAGTTACAGCTCTGGAGAAGAATCTGAGCTGATCCATTATCGGTACGGGAACTGAAGAAAATTCAGGCTCAGTATTGTTGTTGGTAGAACAATTTCCATATTTAACGAAGGTGGTTTAAAGTGAATGTTAAACCCCGAGCCGAGGCTAGAGGAAGGAAGCTGAACCAATACTGAATATTTGACGGGGCCTAACCCCCCCCCCTACCGCCCCCCGAAAAACAAGCAGGGGCCATCGAAGCGCTGATTCCAATTGGAGCTGATGGTGATTGATGCCGGGCCGCTGAGGCACCGAACTTCCAAAGATCTGTCGGATGGAGGGCCCCTCTTTATTTCATTACACCACCTTTCAAGTAATTACTGTCAATTACTTACCGCGCCTCTTTCAATAACCCTCCACTCTCCGGGTCAATTTCGTCGTGTGCCCCTTTACATATCCGTCACTCAATCAATCGGGCAGGATTGGGCAAACAGAGGGGGACACGGGTAGGAAAGTGAGAAACGATTAACTCGAAAGTTTTGAGCCCGTGAAGTGGTTCAAATTTTCAAGAACTTTATTTAAATTCCCTCGAGGAAGAAATTAATGTTCCGTGGTGGAAGTTTTTAAGAGGCTTATGGTAACTTTGTCGTTAAGTGCCGGATAACACGCAACAAGCCGGCTGACTATTCATGGATGGAACAAGTTCATTTCCACACCGTCGTGATAATAGGTCGGAAAAATTCGCTCTGCATCTTTCCCATACATTCACTCCTCACCTTTCTCATCAAAACCATACTCATAGCACAACTGTGCCTCGTGACCTGCTATAAATGCGTAACAGTGGGAGCCCTTGCAATGGCCAGTTTCTCTATTTATGTCCTGAGCGTCTGTGAATCTCACGATATTCGTCAGGCTCCACTGGCTTGTATCCGGTGACACGGCTAACGGAGGAGCGTGGGGGACTTCCCAAGACTCCACTTCTTCTTTCGCATGCAAGGCAGGTGTTAACCATGTGGATTTAAGAGGCCTCTGGGCTGTTTGTTAACATTGTATGAATGAGGGAGTGAATGATGAATTGTACATATGGTATGAGTGAGAACATTTATCTCAATTACTTATTGCCTAATTAGGCAGATTGTAATTTTACCACAGTTAATTATTAAATTGATATATTAAACTATACATATGTATATAAGTAATCGTCTCCCAGCTGTAGACGATCGAGAAAAAGGAATGAATGAGGTAGATGATATAATAAGAAGGTTTGTTTTATAACTGGCTTTATTTTCCTCCTGATCCCCTATACACACGTTACGGGTTTGTTTACCCTAGGCTACAAGGTATTAGGCTTAACATTGCCGTACCGCTAGACGTAACTCCCCCCTACCAGTTTACGGACATTCCCCGTAAACTCCTAACATGCGACATCAGCTATGTATCTATAGCAACACAAAACAAAAAGCATACTCTGTTAATAAAAAAATTTGAAAAGAAAAATGTCTTCCAGGTCCATCTAAAGTCACAGCACAGACCCATATAACACAAAAAAAACATAATAAACCAATAAAAAAAATATATATAGGGCTCTCGGGACTGGTCACCTGTGACACACACCGGAGTTATGTTTCGACGACGGGGCTCCCAGGCTCCACCGCGGGAAACTTGAGCTGTTCCACATGTACCGTCCGCCGTTTGATCGGGGGTGTAATGCTTTCGACCGTGACCACGTTGTGTTCGCGGAGAGCGATCACTCGGAAAGGACCCTCGTACCGCACTAGTTCCTTACCCCTGTTCGACCCTTTTCTCCGGTACACGAGCGCGCCGAGTTTAAGATTGCCCAGAATATCGCGGACTTTGAGGTTGTCACGCGCCACCCGTCGCCGCTTCTTATCCTGGAGCCTTCCCCGAACGGCCACCCACTGTTTCTTTAGCGCTATCTGATTACTGACTACCCTTGCGGCCAGTTCTTCATCGATCGCCGTACTCCTGCTATCGCGCCGGAATCTTCGAAGTCCAAACAGCGTCTCGACCGGAGAAAAACCGGTGGCAGAATGGATTGAGTGGTTATACGCGATGATTGCCTTTTCCATCGCCACGTTTGGTTCTAAGCCCTTCTCTCCATGGTAAATTCGTAGGTGGTCGCTAAGCGTGCTGTGCAGCCGCTCTACGTCTCCTCGACTCTTCGGGTGTCCTGGGGTGTTGAGATGCCAACGGATCTCTAAGGCCGCCGCCTCAGCCCTTATTTCGGCGTTATCAAACTCCCTACCAGCGTCGGAAGCTATCGTGTCTGGTACGCCATAAAATTGGCACCATGTGCGTAGTGCCCTTAGGACTGCTTCCGCTGATCGTTCTGCTATCAGATGGGCCATCGCTGTTTTGCTGAACCTATCAACAATGGTGACCCATTTATATCCCCTCCATGTGAACGTGTCCACCTGCAAATCCTCCAACGGTTGGTCTGCCGTCGGCGTCTCCTCCTGTATTGCTCTGGGGGGGGGGGGGGGGTGGCGATCATATTTCGTGGTGAGGTATGTGTCGCAGGTACCAATAACTCTCGCAATCGTGTCTTTCATGCCCAACCAGAAATATCTCCTCTTCAATGCTTGCAGGGTAGCGTCGATTCCCCGGTGGTTTGTCTTCCCTTGGTGGAATGCAAGGGTCACTTCTCTCTGCCGCGTTTCTTCTTTTACTGTCTCCACCTTCAGGGTACATCGGACGAACGTACGATAGACTCAGATCCTCTCCGTCCTCCATAGGCGTTTGATGCGTCCCCAGATGGTCGCATTTCCCACGTACATGTGGTGCGTTTTCCCTGGAGTAGATGCGTCCTTCAGGGCGCGGCAAATCGCATCGTCGTTTATCCCGGGTGTCGACCAGATCTTGACGATGTTGCAGTGGCCATACTTCTCAGATTCCATTTTGAAGAGCCCAGAAGTTTTGGTGAGCCAAATGATCTGGCGCCTCTTGTCATTTATTATGGCGTCGAGGTCCTCAATGTCCGAGGGCCTATCCCCCACTGAACTCCCGTCACTCGGAACATCATTGGCTGGAGCCCCCTCCCGCTCCCCTTCCTCGCCGGGTGACCATTCCTGGACGAATTGGTGGGTGTCACGTGATGGTCCCGGAATCTCCTCTTCGATCGCATTCACGACCAACGCGCGGGATAACCAATCGGCCACGACGTTCTCCTTCCCCGGTTTGTAAATAATGTCGATGTTGTATTGACTGAGGAACTCCTTCCATCTGGTAATCCTCGCTGATGACTCTTTCAATTTTCCCACCCATTGGAGGGGTCGATGATCTGTTTTAACCCGAAACTTCCTCCCAAATACGTAGGGCCGGAAGTGTTCTATCGCCCATACGATACCCAGTAATTCGCGTTATAGCGCGCTATATCTACTCTCGGATTCAGTAAGGCGTCTGCTAGCGTATGCTATTGGTCGCTCCCCCCCGTCGCGATCCTGCGAGAGTACCGCCCCCAACGCGTATTCACTCGCATCTGTGGTAATCATGAAGGGGAGTGCAAAATCTGGAAACGCTAGTATAGGCTCTTCCTGTAGCCGCTCCATGCAACGTCTTATATTGTTCTCCATTACCGGGGTAATGACGACTTTTTGTCCTTTTTTAAGGAGATTGTTAATAGGGACGAGGTACTCCGCCATTTCTGGAACGAATCTGCGGTAGTAGTTCAGGGATCCGAGTAAGCGCCGGATTCCTTTGACATCTTTTGGGATAGTCATCCACTGGATGGCCTCCACCTTCCCACGATCGGGTTGCACTCCCTCTCTGGAAATTATGTGGCCTAAAAATTTCACCTGCTCTTGTCCCAAAAGCGACTTCTCCGCAGACAATTTCAGCCCGAATTGATTAATTCTGTCAAAAACCTGTCGCAGATGGTCCTGGTGTTCTACCTCATCTCGACTGAAAACCAGGAGGTCGTCCATATATATCTGGCAAAACGACTCCCCAATCCCTCTTAAAAATTCGTCCATCAGCCTCTGGAACGTTATTGGCGCGTTTTTCAGCCCAAACGGCATTCTGGTGAATTCGTAATGTCCCCGCTCGAACGTGAATGCCGTTTTGTGTTGGTCTCCACGACGCATCCGAATTTGATGGTAACCCGCCTTCAGGTCCAGTGTACTGAATACCTTTGCTCCACTTAGGCGGTCCAGGATGTCTTCAAAGCGAGGAATGGGGTATTTTTCGTCTATAGTATTGTCGTTTAATAGCCTGTAGTCTATTACTACGCGGTATTTTTCGTCACCGGACGACCCTTTCTTTTTCACTGCCCACAGGGGACTGTTGTATGGAGACGTACTATCTACTATGATGCCCTGTCGTTTCAATTCTTCGATTTCGTCCCTTATATGCTGTCGCAGCGCCTGCGGGTATCATCTCTCTTTGATATATATCACTCTCTCCTGCTTCAGTGGGATCTCATGGACCGTTTCCCCCGTCACTCCCAGTTTGTCCCCTTCGTTGAAAAATATATCGGCATACTCTCGCCGAATAGCGCGTTCCCAGTTGTCCTCCCGATCGATTGCTCCGATTCGCTCCTTCCCGTCCCCCACGGTTCCTGTACACCGGTATAACATTCTTCCCAGTCTAATATCCCATATTACGTTACGGCACTTCACTCTTGCTCCTACCCTCCCCAAGAGATCGTACCCTATGATACCATCGTACTCGCGCGGCATCTTCCTAACCACGAATATTTTCGAATATTCCCCCTTTTTCGCCCACCTATCCAATCCCATTGTCAATTCGCCTTCGATTTTACACGGCCCTCCCAGGGTGATAAGCTTGCACTCGCATGCCTGAATCCGCGACGACCCCTCGCCCACACACAATCTATCCGCCGCTTTCCTGCTGAGAATAGTACAGGAACTCCCCGTGTCTATCAAGCATCTCACTCCTCTCGCCACTCCAATAATGGGTATACCGCCGTAATTCCCTCTGACGCTATAGTTTATTAACGTGCGGCCACCCCTCTGCCAGCCCGCTCCTCAGGCCACCGCTTGCCGTTTCCTTCCTCCTTCTGTGCCATATCGTCTGCTTCTTACGTAGTCCCTGTCGTCCTCTCCAGTATCTCCTCTTCTGCTCCTGGGTTCATCTTCTTCTTCTTCTTCTGTCTCCGACGCTCCCGTAGTTTTTGACGATTCGGAGGGGGTTCTGGTTCTTCTCCATACCCTCTGTGCGTTTACCTCCATCGGTTCCGGCCTTTACCTCTCTGTTCGCTGGAAAATGTATGGACACTGCCTCGCGATGTGTCCCTCAATTCCACATTCAAAACATTTTGTTCGCGGGCACTGCGCCACTAAATGTCCAATTCTTCCACATCCGTGACATTTTCTGTCCTCCTTCCTCCCGCTGGGTCTCGGTCTCCTTTGGCTAAGTCTCCTTCCTTCAACCGCCGCCCCTTTTTTCTCCGCATACCGTTGATCCTTCCTCTTCCATGCCTGTTGCGGCATTCTTGGCCTCCTGTACATCACTTTGGACCACCCTGCCTCGTCTGCCTCTAATTTTTCTTCTTCCTCACGGGCACTAGTGTCCATTAAATCTTGGGCGCACTCAATGAACGATCGGTCTCCCGGTAGACTATCTTTCTTGCCGGTATCCCTGGCCAACTGTACCTTCAGAATGGTCGATAGGAATGCCATCCGGCCTTCCACTTCCGCTAGGTTCACCGTTTCTCTCATTCTTTCCGTTATTTTGTTAAACTTTGCCAAGAGTTCTCCGGCGTACTGCCCTTTCGTTTGATTGGGCCGTCTGGTCTCCCTGAACATCTGGAAGATGTCCTCTTCTGGTGTCCATCTGCTTCCCCCGTATGCCTTCTTTAGTCTTTCTTTTACCACGGTCCATGGGGTGTCTTCGTCGGCCTGTATTAGGTTTAGTACGCTCCGTTTTATTCTACACACTAGGTCCGCTTTGATTGATTTTGCGTCACCAGAGTCGAGTAAACCCTCACTTGCCTTCGCCTCTACTCTTTCCATAATCCTATCCCCACCTTTGATGAAATGGTTCAATTCGCCTAACTCTCCTGAGAATTTCTCTAGGTCCGATATTGTTCTCCTCAGGTCCTGTGACGTCGCCGCTCGCACCTTCATCCAAGCCAGGGAGTTTGCATGAGCTTCGGCCATCGTTTCCCTAGGTAATTCGGGCACTTCGAAAGCCGCAGGCCGTAATTCTACCATGTAACTAGGTCACTTTTTCCCAATAAAACAACAGGAAAAAAAAATTAAAATTTTACTCACAGTTGTTTACCAGAATACTCGTAGTTCCCGGGTTTTGGCACCAGTAATCGTCTCCCAGCTGTAGACGATCGAGAAAAAGGAATGAATGAGGTAGATGATATAATAAGAAGGTTTGTTTTATTACTGGCTTTATTTTCCTCCTGATCCTCTATACACACGTTACGGGTTTGTTTACCCTAGGCTACAAGGTATTAGGCTTAACATTGCCGTACCACTAGACGTAACTTATATATATATATATATATATATAAGTTAAGGCCTGGGCACTTTTGGTACACAGTCTTAATACCAAAACATCGGGATGTAAACATTCCGAGTGTATGTGTATGGGATTAATAGCTATGAATAAATCAGTCTTATACTATCGTTTGCCCTATTCATTTCTATTACCTCTTTCACGATCTTTTTTACTGTTCTAGTTCTCACGAACGTTAACTTATATATATATATATATATATATATATTCCAGTGTAATATATAATATATATAATGTATATAATATATATAAAATGTAATATATAATGTAATATAAAATATATATATATATATATATATATATATATATTCCAGTAAAGCTCCACTTTACTTATCATTAGCTAATAACCTCTTTTAAATAAAGAAACCATAACAAATAATTAACTTATACTAAAAAGGTAAACCAACACAGAAAAATTAATCATTTAATAATTGAAGAAGTACCGGGATCCAGATCATAATAATGGGATTGAGGGAAGGGACCAAACTCTACAAGAGATCTACAAGATCTTACAGAGGAAAAAAAACTACTACCCGTTATAATATAAAAATATTTGAAGGGCACCAGGACCGAACATATGTAAAAATTTTCCCATCCCAAATAATTACAGGTAATTAATTAAACAAAATTTGATTGAGCTATTGAGGAGAAATAAGGAATCGGGTAGTGAGAACTCTATAAACTACAGAAGCAGTTATATTGAAACTAGTGTACTCAAACTAAGAACTCAAAAGCGCTTAGTATACCACTATAGGCGGTAAAATATTTAATCCTTCAACGTTTAATCTAGGGTATGGTTGACCCGAGTAACGCGTATTGGTAAAGTGTAAGTACGATTAAAGATTACCCCGACTAGACTTCAGATACCATTTTTTATATGTATCAGTCTAGCTGTCATCAAAGTGGTTTTACACAGATGAGAGGGATAATATCTAACCTATACGACCTATTCCACTTTGGATCATCACCAAAAGACTAACCAAAGAGAAGTAGCAGGCACACAATTACCCAAAGAAAAAAAACGAAAGATCACACCTGTGTTACAAACTTAAAGATAGTAAGGGGGCCAATTCTGCAAGACCCTTACCACAACAGGGTTAATATAAGTGTGTATCAATACACCAATAATATAAGAAGGAATAATAACATTTTAAACTTGAACTTTATGAATTTATGAATATCTTTAGCAAAATACAGAGGGGTCCTAAAAAATGTATCCTCCGGTTAACAGTCCATAACTTGCAGACTAATTGACGGAGTTGTATCATTTTTAATAAAAGTGTAGCTTAAAGTCCAACTTAAAGATATCACTGTAGGTGTTCACTTGAGCGACTCACTCCAGTTTCACGGGCACACTGTCTCACAGACTTCTGTGGTGAGCGAGTTAATTGTTGTAACACAAGATGGGAGTTAAATGGACTTGTTACTGTTACAGGTCGTCCAGATCGTTGTTTGTGTACATCTTTAACACAGCCTTCGGCTTCAAATTTGTCTCGAATGCGACGAATCGTTATACGTGTTAGTGGCTCTGTTTGATACACATTTCGCCATTGCCGTTGAACCTCATTAATGTTTTCGTACTTAAAATACCACTGTAAAACATACTTCCTTTCATCAAATATAAGCCTTACGCCAGCCATGTTTACTCGAGTAACAAGGTACAACTAACAATAAAACACTAACTATCTGGCGACCGTCATCTGACAAAACAAAACAACGCAATACAACGCTTGTATGGCGATTGCCGGAACTACAAACTATTCACTACCAAAAATGAGACAACTCCGTCAATTAGTTTGCAATTTATGGACTTTTAAACAGTGATACATTTTTTTGGACTCCTCTGTATATGCACAAAATATAAGGGTGCACCCAGAGTTTTTTAAAGTATATTTATATAATTTTACTTCTGTCTATTCATAGCTAGTAGCAGACGGTAATTACAAACATAAAACCGTTTCAATTAATCATTCGGACACATTTTCAGCGGAAACGAGATAAACTCACCGCCGGACACATGTCCCATTAATAGAGGTGCAAGAATTGAATGAAGACCCAAAAGAGGCGGTGGACATTGATTGATGGCAGAGGAGGCTAACAAGACTATCTGAGCAGCTATAAATTAAGTGTTGGTGAATAGCCCGTCGAAAGCTCCCTTTGTTTAGGCTAATAGCCGAAGCTAGCCACCACCAGATAAGGCAGCCTCTTTTTAGCCTCGACAAAGGCCCCTTCATTACAACGCCTACTTCTCCCCCCATCCCCACTCTGTCCTAATTAGAATTAAACAATTCGGGCACATTGAATCGCCTGCCTTTATTCATATCTTACTGCCGCTCGTGTTTATGCTTCCCTTTTATCCCTGACTCTCCAGAAATATTGGTTTAAGGGGTCGAACCGTCTAAGATAAATTTCAATTCCGGCTTCAACAATTCCCCAATGAATAATGCTGGAATTCTTGGTGGGGTAAAACGGGTTCCACTGGTACTCGTCAAATAGTACGAATTAGATTTCA
Source organism: Acanthosoma haemorrhoidale (assembly GCA_930367205.1). Classification (NCBI taxonomy): domain Eukaryota; kingdom Metazoa; phylum Arthropoda; class Insecta; order Hemiptera; family Acanthosomatidae; genus Acanthosoma; species Acanthosoma haemorrhoidale. Next base: position 94,914,105 of record OV884014.1, on the reverse strand, counting down.
TATTTTTTTTATTTTGAGAAAAGTTCGATAAATGAAAGATGGTCCGTGTCGGTAGGATATTATTCAGCATTTCTGCATCCACGTTTTTCATAATCGTTGAGAACTTAAATATTGATGTAATTACATACCTTTCCATCAAAAACTGACAAACGAAGTTCATGTCAGATGATACATCACACAATTAATATTCCAAAACGTTTCCAAGAACAATTCCGAACCGATTAAGACCATACGTGATTAATAAATGAAGGATCATTCATTTTTTTTCACAACATTTCTTATATTTTTAATTTAATCTAGGTTACGTGAATTAAATATTCATTAATGAAAGGAGGTCAAATTGATGTGATATACATTAGTTAATAAAAACGTTAATTATTCGAAATGACGAGCGTTGATAATGTTATTATTTTCCCTCATCATGCCAACAGGGAATGCCTAAATATTAAATAATAAGCCAAAATATAAGAAAAAATAAGAACTACTGCTGGATTGTATAATGGTATAATTATAAAACCGTTTTATTGTCTTTCCACAACTTATAACTTCTTCTTTAATGTAATAGAGCTTTCGAAAGTTCTAAGCTATAATAAAATAATAAGCCCAATGATAAAAACGTTTACCTGCTCATACGGAGACAAACTAATTACTATTATTAAACGTAACAATGATAACTCATTTTGAAATTGTCTTACTTCTTATGAATGATTAAAATCAAAAACCAATGCTAAAAACTATCAAGTAACGATTAAAACCATCTAAAATCATTAAAACGTGTCAACAAGTTGTCATCAAATTATAAAAACCTACTTAAAACAGAACTATATTATATCTTATGGCTACTCGCCCGATTGGTTATGTGAGATATATACTTCACCTTAAACCCTAGCATATTTTTTTATCTGTTTAACTAAGGTTGCTTGATCCACGCATCATCACTTTATGACTGGCTTTGTCCAGGAGGTATGGAGGGAGTGGGTTTTTTTAGCATACATCTGGGTTTCTTGCTTTTTATTGATATTCTCCGGCCTTAGGGAGTCTAATTTTATTTCAATGTTTTCCAGGTTATTAATAATTATTTTGTCGTTTGTATGGAGTAGCAATGCAAATTTTACGGGGTGATTGATGGCTTGATTTTTTTTTACAGATGTTCTTTGCATCTAACTGATAATTTTCTATTCTTTCTATAAAAGATTGCATTCCCAGCACTCTATTACGCCATTGCGTTTAAAAAGAAGTTATAAGTAGACAATAAAACTCTTTCATAATACTTAGAGGGGCTTGACTTTGAAAATGTATTGTGTGTTCCTCTTTTCAAGTGCCGGCGTTTTGCGATAGAGTAAAAATGGTCCTATCGTTCTAATTTACGCTATTTATTTCCATTTTGTTTTTGCAATATGCGAAATATACGATGTATGTTATTTTAAAATAAATTGTGCATATTATTTAAAAAATGATTAACAAGTTGACATTTCATGTTACGGGTTTTTTAGGCCAACCCTATGTGAAAACTGATAAATTTAGTCTTATTACTATTTATTAATAGCAAATTTGGAACTTTTTAGTCTAAAAATTCTACTCCAGTACTTTTCAAAACTGAAAGATTCAATATTTGAGCTTTAAAAGTCCGCTGTAAGCCAATAGCCAGGGAGCAGTGGATGGAGAATTTAGGAAACTGCTTCAGTTTCAACGTGGTCATTAGCGGTCCACATGGATTTTCCAAATGACATCTCCCAGTGTTTGCATCAAGTTGGAGGTAATGAGCAAATTTTCGATTCTCTATAACAACAGAGATCTATGTTCCTGTATAATTCCATATTCTGATCCTAATGTACCATCATTTATTTTCTATTTTTACTTTTTTTATAATCTAATCAATATTCCTGGTTTTATAATATGCTTTCAAGATAAAATTAATACATTTGTATTTAAAGATAAACTTGTTTGAGAGTACAGCCTCCTTCTTTCGGGATGCCAAAATAAATTTAGATCAACTGCTCAAAACTTTTTTTTTTTTCTTAGCTCTCAAACTTATAAAAATAGGGTGTGGGAAAAATAAAGAAAAATTATTTTAGGCTAATGAGTGCCTTTCACTAAAGGGAGTCCCCCATTTGAAGGATATATGAGAAGGATAAAGGGTGTGGAATGTCTAAAAAGGCGGATGGAATCAGGAAGGTAGTGTGAGTCTACCAAGGGTTGAGCCTAGGGGCACCTATGCAATGGTTTGTAGTCGGCCAGGCAAAGCCTGGCCCACCCTGGCAGGGGGCTGAAATAGGTCGGCCACTCGGCCGGAAGGTCGACCCTGCTTACACAGGTAGATGGGGTAATTGTGGCTTCGATTGAGTCGGCCGGGAGATTGGCCACGATATCTCGGCTGGGTGTAGTTCGTTCAGTCATCGGGTTCAATGACGTCGATCACCCTCCAGGCTTCGGCGGTCCAGCAGTGCTTCCATCTGACGGGCATTGGTGGTGGTTGAAGGTCGGAGAATAGTGGGTTGTGGCTATGTCTGAGTGAGTCAAAAAATGTGATGTGCCTTCTCTTGATAAAAACTTGAATGGTGAGCACTTCAAATTTTTTATGCATCTCGTCTGCCTTCATTTGGTCGAACGGGGTATGTTTGAGGGAGGTGCGGAGAACTCTGTTCTGAAATTTCTGGAGCGTTTGGAGAGTGTTAAGAGTCAGATACTTAAAGAGGGGTCGCATACATCAAAGCAGGTCTTAGGACGCTCTGGTATATCAGCAGCTTGAGGCGTACCGATTAAGCCGGGCTGTGAAGTAGGTGTCTGAGGCTGAAGAATTTCTTCCTAACACTCTTTAATTTCTTGCCGAGATGCGTTGTGAACGACAAGTGAAGCTTGTTGCTTACAGGGCACTCTTTGCCGTCTAAGACGAAGGATTTCGGGAGCTCCTTTTTTCCGGATATGTAACTGAATATAATTCCTTGCGTCTTGGCCGGGTTGACTTGAATGTGGACGGCATCGAGTTTCTCGGCGATCCGTTGACTAGCGCTCTCAGCGATTACGGATTGGCGGATTGTTACGGTTTAACCCATTGGCACAGGAGCAGATGAATAGTCCGACACACAGTGGGGTGGATGACCATTTTACGTGGACAAAATTCTGAGAGTGGGGTATCTTTCAGTAAATTACTTGCTAGTCACGAATATACCCCATATGTTAGTAATAGGGCAAATGAAATTGTGAGGAGCTAGATTCAAAAATGAAAAAAAATTACAAATTTCAGCTTTTGATGATTTAATATGGTTTTTGTTGAGAATGTAATAAAACAAAGTTTGAACGACTTCAAACTGTGCTGGAAAACGGGGAAGAGGGAAAATAATACTAATCAAATTAGAGTTATTATAGGACAATACGTTTTTAATAGTAACATCCGACAATACTCAACAAAATAATTGTAAATTGTTGTGATCATTCCTATTTTCGTAGCGCAGTAAGTATAATTTAATGGTGCAGTGTTTTGTTTTAACCATATTTTAAGCATTTAGTTTCAATGTACTTTAGATTGGCTATGTTATTGGTTCATTCTGTTAATCTTTAAGGCATGACTGTGTAGTTATATATATATGTCTGGTTCAGGTTAATAAACATAGACGGTTAAACAGAACAAATGCACAAAAACAAGTCCTGGGATAGTAAGTATATTGTATTAGAACTTTTTATATATCCTAATATATATAAGTTAAGTCCAGGCGCCGCTAGTGCCCAGCCTTAATCCCCAAACATATGTTATCTGTATATATGTTTACATGAAACTTATACTTACATTGTACAATTTTTGATCTGTGATTTCATTAAACCTCTTTTCTTTTTCTTCAAGTTTTTCGTTGACGATCATTAACTTATATTTATATGTGTGTGTAATAATGACTTTGTGCATACATTCAAATTCATTTTAACTGCTTATATTTTTTAACCTGTATAATATTATTGAGTTTTCACTTAAATACTGTTTCACTTTATGTAAATAGTGCATTGGGATATTCTGATGTGAAATATTTAACAGCTTGTGTAGTAAGCGGACCTTAACTTTGTGTTTCAGCATAACGGTTTCTACACGACTCTGGGGTTCAGTTCCTTCCCTCGATCCCATTGGTAGGATCTAGCAGCAACCACTACTCCATTAATTATTATTTTTGATGTGTTGAGTTCTTTACCTTAGTGGTGTGGTTCTAAAAAACCACAATAATCATTATGAGTAATCTAAAATACAAACACAAGCATAGTAAGTTAGCTCCTTACAAAATAGTTGTGTTCATAGTTTAACTGTGCTTAGTCAAGTCCACCGGCTGCGTAGTATTACACTTCTGTGAAATACGTGCCTGAAAGTGGCGTGAATTAGCAGCAAGTTCAATTAACAACTTTTATTTATTCTGACAGTTGGCTTGACGGACAGGAAGGATTAATGAGACCGATGGACAACAATTTGGAATTAAGCCCCGACACGGCAAACTGTAGACCCAATTAACAGGTTCTCTTAATGGCCCCAGCCAACTTCCCTTCTGGTCACTGACCAACTTGATGGGAAACTTCACTCTCTCTCTAGCACTTTTTAATGCGCCGCTAATCATTTCGTTGGCCTGTACTTACATATCAACGATGCTATTAAGTCATTCTTTTAGACATAAATACTAATCAGCTTATGGAAATTAAAAAAATAATAGAATGTAGATAAAAATCGTAGATGTCAATTAGCTGTTAGTAATTATAATTGTACGAATAAGAATATGGAAAGATGTCCATCCTTTCTTAGATAAAAACATAACATATTAGAGTTAAGCTCTCGTTAAGGTTGAGTGGAAAACTGATTCTAACTTATTCGTGGCAAATTATTGATTGTTAATGTTCAAGCAGCTACCCAATTTGAGGCACGCCGTCTTTACCATTTACATTGTGTTTAGGACACGTTGTAATACATTGTAATGATATTTTTAGTATCGAATTATTTATTGGAATTAGGCTGATTTTAAGGAGTGAGATTTTGGATTAAGTCATCTAGGAACGCCACTGTAGCGACCGCTGACTACATAAGATAAATCACCCTATACTCTATTGTATATATATTGTAAACAAATGTAAATAACATGAACACAATATATTGTAAACAAATTTAAATAACATGAAAAAATATTAATCATTGTAAATGTGTTAAGCATTAAAAAATTCGGGGTGCCAAGTAGTTACATAAGATGGGTCACAGCTGTCGGCTAGGTATGCCAAATAAGGTCCTAGAAGACCCGCAGCCCTAACAGCTGGCACCCAGCCTCTCCCAGAGGACAAAGAAGTTATTTACCATTGGTTACACCAATCTCGATGATGGTTGGCTAAGGATAAGGCTGGCCGGGTACTTAAGGCGGTGGTCTAGCCCATGTAAATCATTCTCTTCTGGCAACTAATTGCTGGCGTGGCTAGTCTACTTGAAACTCTAAAAATCTGGCTGCTTCTTTATGAAAAACCTCTACATCTCTCTCTCCTAACCTCGCTATGTTTTAGCCCAGGTTGTCAGACCCCACACCTTCCTAGTGGGAATCTCTTCTGCCTTCGTCTCGCTAAATCTAGCACCTCCTTGGGGGAGACCTCTCCCTAGTGGATAACGGTTGCCGTGGCCCTGCAAACTGACCAAGCAGTGTCTCCCGTGACAATTCAGTCTGCCTCTCTCCGGTTCACAATCGCCTTTGGGATCCGGACGGATTTCGCCTACCCTCAGATACCGAGTAAGAATTTGTTGTCATTCCGAGACCACACAAACTACCTACCTACCTACCCTATACCTCTTCTCCTGAACATAGTGCATTGTCGGGGCACATACCTATCAAAAATTGAGTCAGGTAGTAACGCCGTCATGAAACGATTGTCCAGGTTATAAACTCAAACAACCCTCACTTGTCACCAGGGGCTAGGGTAACTAGGCACCCCTCTCGTGACGTCCCGACAACCACTATTGGTAAAGTGGAGGAATGTTGCCAGAAAATGGCAGCTTTCTGAGACCGAGGTAGTGATTTTTACGTTCGCATTCAAGCAGCGTTGGCTATCAGTGCTAGTTACATTTTAGTGTGACATTAGAGCGCGGTTTTCAAATATTTCATGCATCTAATCATAATTTAATTAATACTTACCTTCTCGCTTCATGAATATTCTTTCTGTACAATTATTATTAATATTCATTAATATTAATACAATTACTATTAATTATTACTATAAATAGAAGGTTAAACTGGAGCATCAAATACTCTGAAAACGCGTACTTGTTTTTTTGGTGCATCGTTTATTTTATTTCGTAAAATAAATTCCTTAATTTACTCCAACTCATTGGAAAACTTTAAGACATTAGGGGAAAAAATAGCACTGAGGGATCAAAATCAGCTTTCCGTTAGTCAGGAATGTTCTTGTACTCTATAATTCCTCTCTCTTAATTCTGCATTACTCTTATGTATGGCAGGCCAACATAAGAGCAAACAAGTTTCTTCAGACCAAATCCGTATTTCTACAAGATAACGATGGCTTGTTGAATCTGACCGAGTAATGACTTGTAGCGCTAGCTGAGACAGGAATTAAGTTTTCTTGATAGATAAGTGCGGCTAGGGGAGCTGCCTTGAGAATTAATCGAGTCTCAACAGAGAATAACAATCTCCTCTTCTCGAGCTCGTTTTAATTAAGTGGGAGGAATACCGTACCGACGAGGATCACCAGCGGAGCCACGCTTCTGTGAAATAATTAAAAATATTATTAAATAAATTATAATTTGAGCTACTTAGATCTGAAAAACCTCTTCAAAAGTATTATTTCCTTTTTTTATCTGTTTGAAGTAATTGTATTATGTAGTATGGAAATTGTGAATTCCTTGATTAAATTGTCTTTCCATACATTTGCTACTTATCATTGTAAATTGTTTAACTATTCTCTTATTTTTACTCTTATTATACACAATATCGTGAATTACTTTGGCACTAACAACCTATCTAATCATAACAAACTTTGATGTAAATACTATTCAATAACCCCAAACTAACACATACTGTTCGGTATTATGGATTTTTTTATATTGAGAGTCGTATATCGGAATAATATTCACTTATATTTTACATTAATAATTTTGTTTATTTTTTTTTTTTTGACTTTATTGGCTGGGGAAAGTTGTGAAACATTCTCGATGGTCTGGAGTACGAAAATAAAAACAACCTCGGCCTCTCCAGGCCTTTATAGTGGTCCGACATACCACTTTCTAGAGGCTGAAGAACGCTGACTTGCACCCGTTGCTTGGTGGGCCGTGGGTGAGTTTATCCACCGGAGACACATTAAGTTTTTTGACTCGTTGCAGCACCTGACGAACCCAGTGTTTAACACTATGACCCCACCACCACTCCCGCATCGACGGCAACAGACTGTCGGGGAAAAATTAGGTTAAGAATTATTATGTAAGTTAGTTTTAAGGTTCATCAAAAAGGTGAGCGCCATCACCTTTATTAGTCAGTTTAGTCCAGTCACGTATAATGTATATCATTATACTTGTTTATTCATTATATAATTTTTATAAAATAACAAAACCTGTATATAATGTAGCAATGCTACAGGAAATACAAAAATAATTTGTAAATAAATTCGCCTGAGGATCTATAATTATATATAACTATCTGTAAATTTAAAATGGCTATGGAAAAAGAAAAAAAAGGCGTTTATTAATTTATACCTGCTATGGAAGAAAAATGGATATGAGAGTAAGAATAAAAATGTATTGTATACCTTAGATAAGGCTTTATTGAACATAAAATATGACAGAAATCAAGACGGTAGGTGGTAGGTGAAAGAGAATGGTTAGGTATGGGTTTTAACTGTCTTCACGGTTTAACCTAGAAAATCGTCGAAATATTATTGCGACGACAGTAATAATATTTTATTACCACACCCAAATAGTTAAGACAGACTAGACCGACCTCCTTAAGGGCAAGAGAAGGGTATTTAAGTACACTGCATGCCGCGTTGGCTAAACGATTTCTGGACAGTAACCCTTAAGAATGATAGCATAGCCTGTCAACAAACGATCGTCTAGAAGTCAACAAAGCTGTGGTAGCTTTATTTATTATAGTTACGAAGGAATATAAACATGTCATAGGTTTTTCCCCTAAAATAGGAGAAATACCTGAATTTTCCTCCGTTTTGGTCAAATATAAGCAGTTAGTTGTATTTTGCACGGACAGTCCTTTTAAGTGTGCACAAACTTGCCACATAAACAGTTTCTGTTCACTTTGTACTATAAGTCTATTGAAGTCTAATTCATGTCGGTTCAATTTTCTTAGTTTGTAAAATAAATTTTCCTTGTTTTATGATGTATATTAATATCCAATGGACTCAAATTTCGAGGCATAATATTGTTTAGTTACAGCTTATATGCCTCCTCAATTTTACTCTTGTATGGTTTTGCTCTATTGCTACATATTAAATGTAACATGGATCATTATCATTCATTTATGGAAAAGTAAATTAAGGAATTAAGTATTAAGCATTTAATGATTTAATCCGCACAGAAAACTCATCCAATGACTCCAGCAAGGCCCTTCCCTTATTGCTATAGACGCAAGCAGTTATGGACGATTAGAAATAGTTGAATAGGTTAAAAACAAAAATGGGTTTCAGAGAGGTTTAATGTATCAGTACTTTGTTAATTTTGGAACCTTAAAAAAAAAAACGTGAGCTGGGTTCATCCATTTGAAAAATAATGAAGATACCATTATAAATCTATCACATATAATTGATTTTTAAAGACAATTTAATCATAATGATCACACGTTATACAATTAAGTACTCTACTATGTTAAGATAAAGTAACATTTAAATATATGGAGATTTAAGAAAGAATAATGATAGAAGACGACTCCAGATTACCAAAGAAGAAAAAGTACTCTAGATGTGCAGAAAGTTTACTCTCGTTTATTACTTTAATCTGTTCCAAATTATAAATATGAGAGGGATCCATATACAAAAGCATACATACGATATAAGGAACTACGAGAGCAAAGAAAAAATATGAGTACATATCCAAGTTGATGCCGGTTACAGAGACTCTGAGATGTTTCTTAGACATTTAATTTTTCCTATTAATTATGATACTCTTTATGGGGCTATAATTACAATCTGCCTTTTATAAGGCAATTAGTAATTGCGATAAACGCTCTCATTTATACCATATTTACAATTCATCATTCACTCACTCATTCATACAATATTTACAGACAGCCCAGAGACCTCCCAAATCCACATGCGAAGAGAAAGCGGAGTCTTGGGAAAGAGGGGTCCCCCACGCTCCTCCGTCAGCCGCGTCACCGTCCATCACATATAATTAAAAAAATTATACCTTTTAGGTAGGATTTTAGGAAAAATTTATTGCATCATGATAAATAAATAATGATAAAGGTAGACTGAGTCCATGTTACTTATACTTCAGGACGAAGATCCTGTCCGCCACGTTTATTTAACGCTTTATATCTTCTGACGACCATATACTTTGAATTCCACCTTAACAAATGAGTAATTAGGAATCCGCACGAGAGCTCAACCTACGCATTAGACAATTATAAACACTGCTTAGATCAAAATCTCCCCTATCAATATAAAAAAAAAATCCAAATTACAAAACCATTTGGACTTACGGACTTACTCTACAGGATAGCAAAACGTTCAAACAAAAAGCGCATCCATTCATTCCATTTCAAGTGTGTGATGTATCAAACAATGAAGGGGTTAGTCACTAGAGTTGTGATGTGATGTGTGATGTATCAAACAATGAAGGGGTTAGTCACTAGAGTTGTGATGTGATAGAGTTGTGATGTGATGTGTGATGTATCAAACAATGAAGGGGTTAGTCACTAGAGTCTACCCACAAAGTTCGTGTATTTTCCAAGTTCCAAGAAGACTTGTTTTACCATACAAGCGTCTATTAAAGTCTGATTCAGGTCGATTCAATTTTCTTAGTTTGAAAAATAAATTTTTCTTGTTTTATGCTGTATATTAATATCCAATCTACTCAAATTTCGAGGCATAAAATTGTTTAGTTACAGCTTATATGCCTCCTCAATTTTACTCCTGTATGGTTTCGCTCTATTGCTACATATTACATGTAACATGGATGATTATCATTATCATTAATTTATGGAAATATTATATATATTAACCGTCTCAGAGATGTAGCACCTTGTCTATGATTTTCATAGATCAGACTCAGTGTGAGCGGCCGAGTTAACTATGAAGAATTCGTACGTGCCTATAACTGAATTCTCGTGTCAGTCCTTTGAAGAAGTGCCAACTGATAAAATTAATTACAATTCGGAAAGAAATTTGCGATGGGTACAAATTTTTAAACTGGCTCACATTTGTATTGTTCAACTGGTATAAGACTGTAGTCATAATAAACTTACAGGTACATCGGCCAACCGGTCAATAGTGTCATCCATGCCTGCCCTAAAGACTTTAATTGAAGGGAATTATATGAGACTTCTGCTCTAGAATGTGTTTTCCACGTGACTGTAAAGCGACGCGGGAAGGAATCCAAATTAGCCTTCTGAGTATTCATCTCAGTAAAGAGACCGATGCTGCTCATCTGTAGCTCTCATTTTCTGTACTAGTATTATCGGGTCGACACGAGGGGGTGCCTAGTTAACCTAGTCCTGGTGACGAAGTGAGGGTTGATTAGGCTATGACCTGGACAATCGTTTCATGATGGGTCTTGCTATCTGACTCCATATGTGATAGGCATATGCCCCGACAATGCACTATGTTCAGGAGAAGAGGTACAGGGTAGATAGTGTAGGTTGTTTGTGTGGTCTTGGAATGACCACGAATTCACACTGGGTATCTGAGGGTAGCCAAAATCCGTCCGGATCTCAAAGGCGAGTGCGAACTGGAGAGAGGCAGACTGGATCGCCGTACCTGCCACGGGTAATGGGTGACCCAGCTCCTATAACTGATTGGCTTGCAGCTGCGTCTTTATTGTTTACAACATTAACAATGATTTATGGGTTGGTAATGTTATTTACATTTGTTTAAATTAATTTACAATATATATATATTTATATATATATATATATAAGTTAACGATCGTCAACGAAAAACGAGAAGAAAAAGGAAAGAGGTTGAATGTAGTTACTGAACGAGAGTTGTCACAAGACTGTCTTTATTTTAGCTTTTAAAGCCTCTCTAAATACATTCGGGATGTTTACATCCCGATGACTTAAGGATTAGGCTGGCTGCCTACGACGTCCGAACCTTAACTCCCCCCTGCCAGTTTACGCATATCTCTTCGTAAACTCCAAGGTCCGCCGCACTCAGCACACAGCCTGTAATCCCTTACATCACGTTTACGGTCTAATATATTCATAGTCCTCACAAAAAAACAAAGAAAAGAGATAATACAGAAATAAAACAAAAATAATAATAACAAAAAATAATACATTCGCCCTGGACCCGGTGGCTGCCAGGTAAAAAAAAGATGGAACATCCACAATATAAATAATGAAAACAAAAACTCTCTCTGAGCAGCACATGTGAATGTGAACATGTGAAACATATGATTCCGGATCAGTTGCTCCGTATCGGATCGAGGGCACACCATCTTACGCACATTCAACACCCTCCCCCCTGTGTTGGGAGTTTCAACTGTTCAATGTGAACGGTTCGCCTCTTCTTTGGGGTGGTCATACTCTCGATGGTCACGAGATTATGTTCCCGAATTATGATGACCTTAAAGGGCCCCTCATACCGAACAAGTTCCTTACTACGATTTGACACGACTTTTCTGTACACAACGGTCCCAATCGATATTGCTCCTATGCGATCCCGCACCTTCAAATTTGCCCGTGCCACGCGCTTGGATTTTTCGCGCATAATCTTATCGCGTACTTTGTACCACATCTTTCCGAGCTGTATGTGGGTGTTATGGAGCTGTGCCACCATTCCCTCATCCGCCACCGTCTCTGGCCAGTTCCTCGGTCTCACTCGTAATCCAAACAAAATTTCGAAGGGTGCTAACCCCGTCGTGGCATGTATCGAGTGGTTGTATGCCGCCACCGCCATTGGCATCGCTACGTTCGCCGACAGGCCTTTATCCACCTGGTACACGCGTAAGTGGTCGCTGAGGGTGCTGTGTAACCTTTCGATGGTTCCCCTGCTCTTGGGATGCCCGGGGGTATTAAAATGCCATACCACATCCCGTTTTTGCATTTCGGCTCTCACGGTTGCATTGTCAAACTCCCGTCCCCCGTCCGACGAGATCCTCTCTGGTATGCCGTAGAACTGAAACCATGTGTTGAGGGCTTGTAATATGGAATCTGATGACTTGTCTCCCACCGCGTAGGCCATAGCCACTTTGCTAAATGGGTCGATGATAGTGACCCACTTAAAACCCCGCCACGTGAAGGTGTCCACTTGAATCTCCGTCAGTGGTGCTTCTGCCGTGGGTGATTCCTCCTGGAGTCCCTGCGGGGGATGTCTATCATATTTCGTCTTCTGACAAACTTCGCATGCTCCGATTACCTCCTGAATAGTCCGCTGCATCCCCCACCAAAAATAGCGCCTTCGTAGTGCTTGTGCCGTCTCCTGCCCACCGCGGTGGTTGGTTTTTCCTTGGTGATACGCCAGTGTTACCTCGCGTTGCTGCTCCTCGTCCCGCAGGGTTTGGACCACGGAAAGACACCGAATGAACGAGCGATCCACCCCCAACAGCTCTTTCTGCCACAGCTTTTTAATTTTGTCCCACACAGTCTCGTTGCCCACGAATAAATGGTGTGTTTTGCCGGGTTTGGACACGTCCTTGAGAGCCTGACAAATTTGATCTCCTCGAACTCCCGGTGGTGACCAAATCGTCGCGATCTGACTCCTACCGTACGTACTATGGAGTATTTTCAGAGCACCCGATGTTTGAGTTTTCCAAATGATCTGCCTCCGCTTATCATTGATAATTTCGTCCGTCGTCTCCATATCACGCGGTCTCTCTCCTATAGACTCGTCTGATGGTGTGTCCGCACTCCTGTCACTATCTTTCCGCGTGCTGCTCCTGCCCGCTTCTCCAGGCGTCCATTCCTCAATGAACTGCCTCATACCGCTCGATGTTTCCCCTTCTTCTATGGCGTTCACCATAATAGCGCGCGACAGCCAATCTGCCACGACGTTGTCTTTGCCTGGCTTATATACAATATCCAGATTGTATTGGGCTAAGAATTCCTTCCACCTTGTTACCCTTGAGGAGGATTCTTTGAGATTTCCGACCCATTGAAGAGGTCGGTGATCCGTATGTATTCGAAACCTTCTGCCAAATACATACGGACGGAAGTGCCCAATGGCCCACACTATCCCGAGGAGTTCTCGTTCCAGAGCGCTGTACCGCGCCTCCGTGTCCGTCAGGCGTCTGCTCGCGTAAGCCACCGGTCTTTCCCCGTCTTCGCCTTCCTGTGACAATACTGCCCCCAAGGCATAGTCGCTTGCGTCGGTGGTGATCGTGAAATCCTTCTCAAAGTTAGGGAAGGCCAAAATCGGCGCCTCCTGCAAACGTGCCAAGCATTTGCGGATATTCTGCTCTATCAGCGGCGTGATCATTATCCGTGCTGCTTTCCGTAGTAAATTGTTAATGGGTACCATATATTCTGCCATGTCCGGCACGAAACGGCGGTAGTAATTGAGCGTGCCCAGTAATCTCCGAATCCCTTTTACATCTTTTGGCACCTCCATTCTCTGGATCGCATTTACTTTCGTCGAGTCTGGTTGAACCCCTTCCTGTGAGATTGTGTGCCCTAAAAAACTAATCTGCTCCTGCCCCAGTGACGATTTGTCTATTGACAGTTTCAACCCGAAATCCCTTAATCTCTCAAATACGTTCCGGAGGTGTTGAATATGTTCCGATTCCGTTCGGCTGAAGATCAGCAGGTCATCCATGTAAATTTGGCACATATTTTCGTCCATTCCTCTCAGAAGTTCGTCCATGAGACGCTGAAAGGTTATTGGAGCATTTTTGAGACCGAACAGCATTCTCGTGAACTCAAAATGCCCTCTTTCAAACGAAAACGCCGTTTTATGTTGGTCATGCGCAGCTAGTTTGATCTGATGGTACCCTGCTTTTAGGTCCAATGTGCTAAAAATTTTTGCACCGTTTAGTCTGTCTAGGATGTCTTCGAACCGCGGGATCGGATATTTTTCGTCCAGGGTATTATCGTTAAGTTTCCGAAAATCCACCACGACTCGGTATTTTTCCTCACATTCTCCCGGTCGACTTTTCTTTTTCACTGCCCACAAAGGGCTATTATACGGAGACGTGCTATCTCTGATAATACCTTGGCGCTTGAGATCCTCGATCTCGTTTCTAATGTGTTGTCTGAGCGCTTGCGGATACCGCCTCTCCTTCACATACGTCACCCGCTCTACTTTTAACGGGATCTCATGCAGCGTTTTCCCCGTTGCTCCTAGCTTGTCCCCTTCAGCGAAAAAAATATCCCTAAACTCGCTCCTCAGACTCTCCCTCCAATCCTCCACTCTCTTAACCGCTCCTATTTGCTCCGTTTCGCCCCTTACGCCCCCCCGGCTTCGATAGGTTCGCTTCCCTATTTTGATCCTCCAGTTCTCCCCCTCGTTTTCGATGCGCGCGCCTACTTTTCCCAGTAAATCACACCCCACTATTATCTGGTATTCCCGTGGCATGTCTTCCACGACGTGTACTTTTATGTCACCCATTACTTTCGCCCATTCTTCCAGCCCCACGACCGCTTCTCCCATTACTTCGCAGGGACCCCCAAGAGTAAGTAATTTACACTTACATACCTTGATCTGGTGTGCCCTCTCTCCTCTACGCAACCTCTCTAACGCACCAGGAGATATTATTGTATTGGTGCTGCCAGTATCAATGAGGCACCTCTCCCCCTTCCCGAACTCGATAATTGGCAAACCACACATCCTTTCCCGCACTGTATTGCACCTTAGGATGCGGTCGCCTCTCTGCTGCCACTCTCCTCAGGCCTCCGTACGCCGCTCCCATCTGCGCGAGGGATTCTTCTGCCACTCTCGTCGTCTGCTCCCGCTGCGCTTCGACTCCTCTCCGTCTGTCTCCGACGTCCCTGATGACTCGTCGCCCGATGATCCAATTTCTCTTGGTGTCGTGCTCCGCCTCTCCCGGATTTCCTGGTTGTTCACCTCCATTGGTTCTGCTTTGTGAAATTCCCTTCTACGAAACAAGTAAAGACATTGTCGTGTCCTTCTTCCCCACACTCAAAGCACTTAGTGCGAGGGCACTGAGCTACCAGATGGCCCGTCTTTCCACAACCATGACATTTCCTTTCTTCTTTCCGAGGTGCGTACCTAGGCCTCGTCACTCCCAATCTTCTCTCTCTTGTCGCTCCCCTGTCTCTACCGGCAAACGGCGTTTCCTGTCTCCTCCACACTGCTTTTGGGGTCCTGTTTCTCCTATATGGGATCTGGCTCCAATCGTTGTCATCTTCGTTCATTTTTACTTCTTCTTCCCTTGCGCTAGCTTCTATCATCGCCTGGGCGCATTCGAGGAACGATCGCTCATTAGGGAACCCTTCCTTCCTTCCCGTCTCCTTCGCTAATTGTACCTTTAAGATTGTTGACAGGAATCCCATCCTGCCCTCCACTTCATCGGCGCTAGTTGTCTCCCTCATTTTCTCATTTATTTTATTGTAGCGGACAACCAGGACTGCAGCATACTGTCCACTATTCTGTCTCGGAGATTTCATTTCTCGAAACATTTGGAATATATCCTCCTCTGGGGTCCATCGTCCCCCCCCCCCATATGCTTTTTTCAGTCTCGTCTTTACTATCTCCCACGGGGTTTCCTCGTCCGCCTGTTTTAGGTTCAGCACCTTCCTTTTCACCCTGCACACCAGGTCTGCCTTTATTGACTTAGCGTCACCTGGGTCGAGTAACCCTTCGTCCATCTTGGCTTGTATCCTCTCCATAATCCTATCTCCACCTTTGAGAAAATGATTTAACTCACCTATTTCCCCAGAAAATTTTTCGAGGTCTGAGATCATTTTCCTCATGTCCTGTGACGTCACTGCCCGCACCTTCATCCACGCCAGTGTGTTCGCATGGGCTTCAGTGATGGTTTCTTTAGGTAACTGTGGAACTTCAAACGCTGCCGGCCGCAATTCCACCATTACCTACTTTAATTCAATCACACGAAAGTGAATAAGAAGGAAAAAAAAAAACAAAAACCAACTCGCACGTTAATGACTCGAACCCACTCCGCTCCCGGGTTTCGGCACCAGTTAACGATCGTCAACGAAAAACGAGAAGAAAAAGGAAAGAGGTTGAATGTAGTTACTGAACGAGAGTTGTCACAAGACTGTCTTTATTTGAGCTTTTAAAGCCTCTCTAAATACATGTTTACATCCCGATGACTTAAGGATTAGGCTGGCTGCCTACGACGTCCGAACCTTAACTTATATATATATATATATATATAAAATGGAGTATAGGGTGATTTATCTTATGTAGTTAGCGGTCACTACAAGAATAAAAAAATTTCTTCTGATGTGAGAGATAGGTAGAAGAAAAATTAAAGTATAGATTCAGGTTTAGAAGATAACAACCATGCATTAAAGTTACTGTCTAAACCTGCGACTATAGTCTTACTGTTCATTGTAGGCGAGTTTGATGATGGAAATGATGATAACATTGTTCTTTTCCAGAAAAAAAAAATTGGAGGAAGATTTAGATTTATTTTATTTGAAACAGGATATTGTGCTGCTTTGTCTTTCGCAAAATTCAATATGCACTATGTGGCTACGAAACCCAGGTCGTCTATTGTTATTACTAAGTTGGCAGGTGCGTACCTCTGATAAGGGAATTTATTTTAATCCGGATCAATTGAACAAAGGCTCTATAGTATATACACTCGAAGTGCCACCATTAGCCCGCTATCTTGGTGTATATTTTTAGTATCAAGCATAATACCGGTCATCTCTTTACAATATTTAAATTATTTTGTAAATGTTTAAATTTATAAAATGACGAGACCCTTCACTAAGGAGATGGAAACGGTATACTCCATACCATCGGCGCAAACACACCCTCAGTACCTGCCTCTACAAAGCCCTCCTCTTCCAATAATGATTATACCTCTTCTCCACATTAAACACTAAAGAAAGAGCTCATTTATGCCGAATACACTTCAGTACACACATACTATGTTCCACTCACCAAAGTACAATATTACACAATTCCCTCGTCGTTACCATCCTGGAACTCCGTTCCCCTCTTTATTCGATTAAACAAATATTTTCAAAACTTAATAGCTTAACACGTTGATTATCTCAGCAATTTTCAAAAATCTGGCCTTAAATGACAATTTGATTTAATCACATCATATTATTTAAAACACTAATTCTAGAGCATAGTTATCATCAAAAAACAATAAAAAATGTGTTTTTTAAAAAAAAAGGCCTTACGAATTATCTCGTAGTTGGCTTCTGTAACAGAAATCTCTTCAGACAACTGGGAGTTAGTTCGCACGCAGACACGCTTCGACCTGTCGCTTCTCTAAAGCTGAACCCAATATGGATAAGAAAAGACCACTGACTGAAAATTACATTGAGTACTACGCAAATTCAAGTAATTCGGAATTTGACGAGGATGGTAACGACAGTAGCGATTATGAATCTTCTGAGAATTCAAGTGATAGTGAAGATGAAGTCGTCTCCGAACCTAAAGTTAATCCCGAACTTGAAGATAATGACGATGATTCCCAAGCAACAACATCAAATGCGAATGATAATTTATGGACAGAAATTCAACAAAATCCTGAATTATTTTCCCAGTTCTTTTCCCAGAAGCCATCTATCGATATAGCACTGATATATTTCGAGTTTAATCGTTTAACACAGGACGAGATAACTCGTAGTTGGCGTCCTAGAAAAGAACGCAATCTACGAGTTATCTCGTGGTTGGCAGTCAACGTGTTAATTATTTACTAGCACGATCTAATGAGTAGTTGTAATTCCCTACGTAGTTATAAAATTGGTTCTTATTTTTCGTTTGGTTTTTTTTTTTCATTTATTTATTATTACAGTGCTTACTGACCTTGAATTGTTTATATTTTAGTTTTATACTATACATTTTATTTGTACGATCATTATACTTTGTTATTTGCACATCTAAGGATGTATTTATTTACACATATACATCTTTTAAATATATAACATAGATATATTAGTTATCAGACTCTGCTAGGATGAGATAAAATTTTCTTTATGGCTAAGCCACAGTATCGTAGCAAAACTATGCAGAATCGTCTGTTCAGAACTGATCAAATTTGTTTTCTAATAAGTTCTAGCAAAATAGTTTTCACTAAGTAATTTAGTAGGGAATTAGATTATTGGAAACTTGAGAATAACCTGGACTATATCTAACTAGTTGTACCTATACTAAATCGTTGCTTGTGTATAACCAAATGTATGAAACATGTGTAGTACCTCTGTCCCGATCCTCACAATGAAATTGTCCACTGTGAACGAAGTGCGCAGTTTCCACTTAGCACTTTTATAGAGTTCTCATAACATTCCAAACCTGGCCTGTATTTATGACCAACAAATCATCAATTAAGTATGTGTTTGCATTTAATCAAGTAAATATGGTGTTCATACAACCACGGAGACGTAAATTCTTCAGAGAATACCCTCTGAAACACAGAAGTCCAGCCAATTACATTGCTTATATCAAAAACCTGTCTTTTGATAGGCACGTATCTGAACGACTGAATTGAAATGATTTTGATACGCAACTCCAAACAACTTGAAACTCTATGCATTATATTATTATTTTAAGGTGTATTATTTCATTGGACCACTATGACTTAATGTTTACTCTATGGATAGATTGTTTGTTGGCATATCGACTTTTATTCATAAAAAAAAAATAAGTTAGCGTTTTATTAAATTTTAACTCAGTGGAATCAGCGGACAATGCAGTATTCCTTCAATATGCGCTTAACAAACATCATCTAGCTCATACAAGGACCGGATGCAGTCATACATACTATGTAAAAACGTCATTACCCAATAATTGTCACTGTCGGAAAATTCGTAGGAGGCCACGAATAAGACCTTGCGAAATACCAATGGGTACGTAGTGTGCACTTCGTTTATTTAAAAACTATACGATTAGTATAACAAATGAAACCACGTCAATTTTGAGCTATAAAAAGGGAATAAAAACATTCCAAATAATTTATAAAACAGTACGTTCCTCCGAGTCACGAAAGTGTTAGCATTTTCGCGTTCGTTCTGCGCTGAGTATACCGTTATAGTATGTTCCAGAGGGATTTCTGGGACAGGGAATGGACGTGACAGTGAGGACAAAATACATCGGAAACAGCTGCTAGGAGCGTAATAACGCGCAAGGTGTGCCACAGGGCTCAGGGCTGGACCTGAATAGTCTTATAACGCCACTAAAACTTATCGTAACAGGCATATCAACTATTTAGGTAAGTACTATATGCAAAAATATGTCTTTACAGGTTATATTATGTTCTAAGATGTTTTTTCATTGCTTCCTAATCGTATTACTGAATTGTGTTCTTGTGTTTCCGAAAATATAAATCTATGTATCTTGTTTTTTAATGTAGTTCTGATGATGCCTCAGTAAGTGAATGCCAAATGTGGACGGTACATTAAGAAAAAAATTTCCTTTGTGCCACTCCAACATATATTAAGTTTTATATAAACTATTGTGCGTGATTCATGGGTACCTGAAATTACAAGAAAAATATGACAATGTTTACACACAAAAATAAATAATCATAATTTATAGCCTGAATTGAAATAAACTTAGACGGCCTACATGAACAGCGTTATTGTGTCTGTTCCTTATGATATCCGGTTTTATCCTCGAATTTTGCAAAGTCAATTAAGTTCATTCATAGAGTCATAACATCATATACCTTTAACTCATCCTTGCAGATATAAACACTAAAACATGTTTTATCTGGTAAAATATTAATCAACTTGCATTCATGTACACTTGAAGAAACGGTTTTGTTTTTTTTTGCCTACCTTTTATCCTATATTTACGATATTTATAACATCTCTCCACTAGCTGCTACACATGTAATAATATTAATAGGGTATCATTATTATCCTAGCATTATTTCTCTCAAGAAAAATATATCTTTTAGTAAAAGTGGATAATTTATAGACAGTATCAGTTCTTGCTGAATTTTAAATCATTGTAAATGAAATATTGAAAGAAAAAGAATTATACACAGAAGGAATGAATGAGAAAAATACGCTAATGTACTTCAACTATCAGTTTGAAAGTTCTCAGTCCCTTGTTTATTTTTTTGGTTAGCAATTTTTTAATTGTTTATTTATGTTCACAGGGGTATATATACACATTTGAAAAAAAATCGGATGGTGGCAAGTAGTCAGGTACAGTTTATTTTCCAGTTTCCTGATCCGATTTCCCGCACAATTCATAGAAAACATGTTCTTGGAGTTATTTTGTAATTAAAAGCTTAAAGAATGTCTTTAATTAAAATTAAGGACTAAATAGGATAAAAACAGGATCCGACAGCAGACCTGAACAGTTTTGAACTAAAAATGCAACACATCTGTTGGGTGTCTTGATAACGTCGAGCTTCTCGTTCACGTCGAGGGTCACCAATTGTTGGGGGCGTCACTAGGGGAGTACCTAATCACTCTAGCCCCGGTGACAAGTGCGGATTGTAGTTAATAACATGGACCATGTTCCATGTTGGCGTTAATATCTGACTCCATTTTATTGATAGGGATGTGTCCCGACAATACACTGTGCTCAGGAGAAGGGTACAGAGGCTTCATAAAGAATAAGACCGGTTCAGAGTTCAAACGGGGCACGGCAGTGTAACAGGAGCGAGGCGTCAGAAGGTCTGCAAGGCTGGGAGACAGGGTACGGCTCAGAGGTGCGGCAGAGAGAGTGTAGCTGACGAGGAGTCTAAGTGTCTGCCTCCCAGGGCCAAGCGGCCCTGGCGAAAAGCGACCGAGTAGTGCGGCTGAGGAGATGAAGAGACTGGGAAAGAGTGGGGCTACTGGGCGCAACACACTGATTTAAATATATATTCCCCTTCCTAGAGGAAGGTGGAGTCAGCAGAACGGGGTATGTTTTATGATGCCAGGTGGAAAGCCCGTTTGAGGCTCAGCCTCAGGTAGGGCGAAAAAAAGAAAAAAAAAGAGAAAAGATGCCCAGGTGGCCAATACCCCTTAGGTTTACGACTGTTGGCCTAAAAGGGTGTGTTTTATGGTTGCTCACTCACTTACGTTATTTGACCACCTATAGGTGCCCCTATGTCTGCCCTGGTCTGGTCAGGTACCTTTTATGACGGTGCCCCTCTGTTTACCTGCCTTGCTACAACTGCCGCATGGACCCACCTAGTTTATTGCAAGAAGCTTACAAAGATTTACATTTATATTATAGTACATTATTTGCACCAGAGTACATATATGGTTGGCGATCGCTACAACATCATTTAATCATTAAGCTATTAAATCATCCAATAGTGGATCGCTTCCTTCCGAACTGTATTTTCCTTCTGGCAAGTCTGCTTCCTTGAGCGTTCTTTTCTTATCCATGTCGCAAACTTTTGGAACTCCTTTACCATCGAAATCAGTGGTTCATCAACTCATATAATCTATAAATCCAAACTTGACAGTCTGAGAATTCCTAAAATTAAATAAAAATTGTTTATAATAATTTTCTATTTTCATACATTCCAGCACTCTTTTGCACCTTTCCCCCTTGTAATAATTCATATATTTTCTCTGTTGAAATCGTCAGTATATGTCATTTATCTACACTCATTTATATTTTTTGTTTAAATCTAATACTATTGGCTCATTCTAGTCGCCACATATAGTACGTTGGCCCTTATTATTTATAAAATAGTCACATCATGTAATGTTATATGTTATATTTTATTGCCCTTTTTGTTTATTTAAAGGAACAACGTCCGAAAATACAGTTCTTATTTTATTCAATAATATTTTCCTCAGTATGAAATCATATCAAAACACATTTTTATCTCAACCTAGTTAAGTCATATAACTATTCCATTTAGAATCCAAAACGCTATGTTACAATTAAACACATGTATAATATCCGCAAAATGGATTGTGATTTAAGAAGAGCTGATGAAGAGTGATGGCTGTCAAGCTGCAGGACATAGGGAAAACATATAAAATTGTCAAAAACAGGCCTCTCGACGGATCAACTTCCACTGAGCTCTGAGTGCCCTGCGAAATGCAGCTAGCTCCTGAAATTTTTGAGATTATAAAGGATTTAGACTAATAAACAAAAAAAAAAGTTATTTTTCAATGTAAGTTCTCTCAGCATCTCAGGTATTTTTGTCTTATTCCATGATGTTATTTGATGACTGAGGATGGTCATTTGACAGTTGACAGAACATAAATAATAAAATATATTATACAATGTTGGAAGACTCATTTATAAAATCTACCCTTATTTTCCTAAAAATATCAAAACTGTTACGTAGAAAAGGCAAACCCTACTGAAAACTGTAATCCATCCCTTGGACAAATGCCTCTTAAAGGTTCCTCCTGCCAATCAATATACATTGAACGTGGAGTAGTTACAAGTTTATGCATGACGATTATATATCGATACACAAGTTACACAAGAATCCATGAAATGTTATCTGCATTTACTATTAAAACATTATCTATGCACATAAACAGAATAACTCTTCAGTAATATAAATCTATCGGACAATCCCTTAATTGATCAAATAGATAATTTCATTACGATAACGCCAGCGCTCATACATCACTGACTGTTCGTAAGTTTTTAGCGAATAACACCTTTGTGTTAATGCTCTCTGCGACTTGTTTTGTTCCTTAAACCTTGAAATGTCGACCTTTTTACACCATATATGACGTAATAGAAAAATCGTTGAAGGAGCTAAGAGCTATATCGAAAAGTGCTGCGAAGATTTGCAAAAGCGCTGACACAAGTGTATTACATCTTAGGGGGATTACTTTAAAGGGGAATACTTTGCCATCGACGAATTAAAAAAAATGTTATGATAAATAATTACTTTTTGATCAAATCTCGTATGTAGGAACAATATACATAAAGTTTTTATCTATCCATCTTATGCGACATACATACGGATCAGAGCTAGGACACAACTAAACCTAGGCAGATTATTGGTATGAATTAGGGCCTTGGGGATGAGGAGTATTGGCTGGTGATCAGACCGAAGGGTCAATAAATAAGGGAGCAAGAGGCTATAGCCCTTTAGTGTTCCCCAGACCTGAGGGTGTATCTTGCAGAGGCAGGTTAATCCGGTATCTGGGGCACCCCCCCTCTATACGTAACGTGCCCCGTTATGATCTTGCAGGACCTTGTACACTCCGTATAGCCGTTGTAAACTTTTTATTTAGGTATTATGGTTCCTATGATGCGTAAAATGAGGGTTTCTCATTCATCCCGAAACAAGCATTGAATGGGATGGGATATTTATTTATGTCCTATTTAGCTCACTCGCTTGAAGAAAACACATTACTTATTGTTTATGCAGTATGTATACCGAATATACCATATAGACTTTACTTGCAGTCAAATACGATATTTTTGTGGAAGTCAAAAACAAATTGGTTTGAACAATGTATATTATTATATTTAAATCTTCAGAACTCGTCTAAATCTAATTTTCAGGTTATTTCATGCTGACAGAAAGAGACGATTTCTAAAGGTTTTGTGAATTATTGCTCATGGGATAATTATTTATAAACTCCCTTAAGATCTTTAAATAGTTTTTATTTGTGGAGAGATTTCTACATCTTCATGCTGTTATATTCAAATGCATCAATTGCTGTATTTCATTTTGCAACGTTTGTTGCATGTTGCATGCAGAGATGGAGGTTTAAGTAAAACAAAATAAGAAATATTTTGTTCCCTAGTGAATCTAGCTAAAAAAAAAATTAACTGTTACGCAAATTTTAATATGTTTATAAGGGTGCCAAAAACTCCCTACTTTATTTTTCTTTCCTTACTTTTCTTGAAGCATCTCTTGTTTGTTGTAACTTTCCAGCAACTTAAACTTGGAAAGTTTAAAACAATCTGAGATTTTTTTTTTACGTAAAATTAATAATCCCATAGCGGTTATTAATAGTAAGATAAATACTTGTATGAATACATATATTAAAATCTCAAGTAAGTTAATATATTGATATAAATGATGTTTCCAAGATTTCACACTATTTTTTCATAATTCACTTTTCTGAAATAAAATAGCTAATGTCAACAAAAATAAATTCTTGAATATTGTTTTATCGATAATATGGTACTAAAAAAAAGAAAAGAAAAAGCAAATCGCAAAATCGTAGGCCAAGAACATTGAACAAATAACCGTAAGTATTGCTGATTGAGTAAGCATTATTATTTTCTTTAAATTATATTCGGTAGTTCTGGTCAGCCCTATTGCCGCAAGTAGTCTGTAAGAAAACGTTGTTTCTTTGTCCGTCGGTAATTAAATTTGACATGAAATTCGGGCTTGTGATCGATAACAAATTTGTTTTTATACATAAGATAGAAATGCGTGTAATTCGTAAATGCACCTTGCTTTTTGTATAGGTTGGCCATACACCTCACTAGTACTTTTTTGTCTTTTTTTATATAATTAGACTCATTTCCTTTAGTTCGAATATTTTCAAATGTTGGAGTAATGAAATAATAAGAGAGGTTACTAGTCCTCTCAGTTAGTTATTAACACGTAAGATTTACCAGGAGCTATATTGGTATATATATCAAGATTCGACCGAATCAAGTATATATATACATATAGCTCCTTTACCAAAAATTGTTTTTAGAAGCCAGAGGAGACGCTTTGTTTTTTTTGTTTTTTGTTTTTTTTTCATAGCCCCTTTAAATTTCCAGATAATTATATAGAATTATAGATACTCAGGTGAATCTATTTTGTATTTCATGTAGCATCACTACATTATATACAGGTTTTGTTATTTTATAGAAATTATATAATGAATAAACAAGTATAATGATATAGGTTATACGTGACTGGACAAAACTGACTAATAAAGGTGATGGGGCCCACCTTTTTGATCAAACTTAAAACTAACTTACATACTAATTCTTATCCTAATTTTTCCCCAACAGTCTGTTGCAATCGATGCGGAAGGGGTGGTGGGGTCATAGTGTTAAACACTGGGTTTTTCAGGTGCTGCAACTAGTCAAAAAACTTAATGTGTCTCCGGCAGATGAACTCACCCACCAACGGCACACCAAGCAACGGGTGCAGGTGAGCGTTCTTCAATCTCTGGAGAGGTATGCCGGACCACTTTTCGCATGATTCCATTCTGGAAGTGTTGGAGACATTTGACTGTATTGTCATTCAAGTGGGTAAATAGCGGGGCACCGTACAGCAGAGCTGGCCGGAGGACACATTTATATATCATCAGTTTGAGAGGAAGCGACAGGTTACGTGAAGTTAGCAAGTGCGATAGCCGGTAAGACCTTTGTAGTACTTTTTCTATTTTATTACTAAAATGAGTAAAGAAATGGAGATGCCTATCCATTTTTATACCCAAATAGTGCATTGAGAAAGCTGGTGAGTCCTCTTGCCCTCCTATGCTATACGATATTGGCAAGGATTTTTTCCTCTTTTGGGGGAGAAGATGACGCTGAGGTTCGTGGTAGTTACCTATCCTAGCGGCGTTGTCTGCGGTATAGTGGTCGGCTAATATTTTAGCCTGTTCTTTCGATGTGTACAGGGTGTCTCCATCATGAAGATGGACACCTCGGTCCTTCTTGGTAGTAGTCTTTAAGAGCTTCCAAAACTTACGAAAATCGCTATGTAAGCCATAAAGCCGTTTGTGCCACGTTGCCGTCTTCCAATTCCTCATCAAGCCACGAATTTGTGTTGTAAGAGAGTTTACAACTTTCTTGGCCTGACGATTCCTTGTTCTATACCAGTTATTTTTCCAATTATTGCGTAATGAAATAAGTCGAAGAATATGGTTTGGTGGTTTTTGTAGCATGGGAGGCTTCGGCCTAAACTTTGGGATAGCAGTGTTTGCTGCATCGACGATAACCTTGGTCAGGAAAACTACCTGTCGATCTACTTCCTCTTTAGTGCGGAGAACAGGAACCGTATGCAATTGGTGGTAAAGTTGCGATCGATATAGGTCCCAGTTAGCCCGACGATAGTCGTACTTCGTGGGACGCGGGATCACAACTCTACCGTCAATGGAATACAATACTGGCAGGTGGTCGGTCGTTACTAGGTCTAGGGTCTCACAGTTGTTTATCCTGTGTGGCTGGTTTGTGAATAAAAGATCTAGGGTGGAGGTTTGTGCACTGTTACCTCTATGGCGAAAGGTGTAGTTCTGAGGGTGAACGACAGTAAAGGCAGCCTTTACCAAGGCTCACCCCGCTGGGTTGGTGGTGGCATTATTCCACAAGGAATGCCACGCATTTAAGTCTCCGACAACCCAGTGGTTATTTCTCTTGGCACACTCTTTAATAAGAGCTGAGAACTCTTGGAGAGACGCCCTCGGTCTCTTATAGATGGCGGTGAGATAAATGGGTGTCCCTAAATTTATTTTCACCGTCAAGTGGTGGAGCCTGACATCAAATATATTCAGTGGCGGATCCACTTTCATCCATGTGATGCCGTGCCGTATAGCCACCACAACTCCACCGTAGCCATCGGTCCGTTCGATGACAACAGAGTAGCCCTGTAGCCTTACGTTCTGGTTCACAATGCTCGTATCTGTTAGCACGCTAGTTAAATAATCTTGTTCGAGGATAGTATTTTAGAAAACTTTATTATGAATAACATTCAAAACACTGGTATATATACAAATATTAATGAATTACATCACTATAACATTCCTTGACGAAGGTTTAAGGAGAAGTGTCGGGTTTTTTGGGTGTGGGTTGCTGGATGCAGGTAGTTTAGGGCTAGATGGGTTGTAAAAGAGGGACAAATACAAAGGAAGGGTTGACCTTACTCAACTGAAGCACACATTTTTAGCTAAAAAGGAATATTACATAACTCTTCCCTTTTTTAGGTCCTGAACTCCTGGGCAGGATAATAGGATTTATGGATGTTGGTGGAGGAGCTTGGTTAACAACTCTGGGGATATCTATTGGGATAGTTTTTGAACAACAGCCTTTACAATATTTGTGACATATAAAAAATAAGATTGTCATAATGATTACAATAATAATGGATAATATAGAATACATATAATTATTTTCATTGGTTATTAAAGATATTAATTCTACTTGAGTTACATTTGATTGAGGTATAGCTGTTATATTATCGATTTGGATTTTAAAGGAGTTATTATATAATTGGTGATATTTATGAGCAACAATATGAATCGAGAATTAAATTATGAATGGGAGGAATTTTTTTATAACAATCTACATTAGATACATTAATCAGAGCAGTGTCTGGGAGAAAAATAGTGTCGTTATTATAACAATTATCTAATTAAGGTGTTCTTTTAGTTAGGTATACATTTAGTTCATCAATATATGTTAACATTAGGGTTAGTATATTTAATAAAATTACATTGAGATATTTACCATTATAAAGGATATTATAGGTAAGTAAATAGTATTATTTTTGTTGCAATTGTCTAACTTGATTGTTAATAATATAATATTTTGTTTATACATTCATTAATCAGTAAAGTAGGGTTAGTAAAATAATAGTTATTCATAAGAAATTTACAATTAATGTTATAACGATTATCATTTTTTTCTTAGTACTAGTGTTTTTTGTACATCAATAGAATAATAAAGATTAGTTTTATTTACAGGAATTGGTATGAGAAAAGTGGTGCTTACATTTGGTTCTACTAGTGGCTGGTCTACAAATACATGGAGCATTTCCTCATGTATAATACAATGTATTTTGCTCATAAGCCATAATATTTCTGATTTTCTTGGAGTTAATGTTACATTTTTTGTGTATGTCTTAGCGTTGAGTCATTTAGTTTGTTATATAAGTTGGTTAAAGTTATATAAATATCTTGAAAAGCTACTTCTTTGCCAATGCTTATCATATTGCCTATACTCTTATTAAAATTTTCATTTATTAATTTAATATCCGTCTTAAAAGTCTCTATTTTTTTGTTTATTCATGTTTACTATCTGTTCAATATTATGTTCGGTATTAAAGTTGTTACGTTCTACTTTACTTATGACATTGTCATAATGTTGTTTGTCCGTAGCGTCCATAGTACCAGTTAGTCAGCTAATAGCCGTTCCTAGTCCATTTATCAATCCACGTCTTTGTCTTCTATTATGATTTCTCAGTAGGTCAATTTTATTCTTGGTTTCATGTATCATATCTACTATCAGAGGGTAGGTTTGTTAAGTTATTATAGAGTAGAGTATGTTTTTTGTATATTGGTTAGTTCTGATTATAATAGGCATATGTTTTAAAAGTGGTATGTTTTGAAGTATTTTTCAATTAATTTTACATTGTTAAAGTGTAATCTAACATTCCGTTAATGTTAGTCAGGTCAGCTACTTTCAGAGAAGATTTGCAGTCCATAGAATTGTCCGAATCAGTGCAAGTGTCTTTATTGCTATGTGAAACATATTTTCGATGTGTCAGATATTTCTTGCGAGGTTGTTTAATTTTGTTAACATGCGATTTCTTTATTTCATTTTTATCTCTAAATTTTACTACTGGTTTATAAGAATTATCATGCTTTCCATGGGTAGTAGTTTTTATCATTAATTGTTCATTATAAATTGTCGGAATGTCTTTCCAATTTTGGTTTAGTTTTTCTATTCAATCAGTCTTATCTTTTATTATTTTTTTCTTTGCAAAGTCATTTATTAGTCTTTTATCATCATGATGTTTTTGAACATATTGTTCTTTTATTGATTTATTTTGTTGGTTATTTTGTCTAGTTATTCCAAACGGTTTTGAAAAGTTAATAGCCTTTTTTTCTTTTTTTAAGATTATTTTGTGTTTCTCTATATTTACTATTTTGTCGTCATTCA
The DNA here is from genome assembly GCA_930367205.1 of Acanthosoma haemorrhoidale. NCBI lineage: Eukaryota > Metazoa > Arthropoda > Insecta > Hemiptera > Acanthosomatidae > Acanthosoma > Acanthosoma haemorrhoidale. The sequence continues at coordinate 94,885,053 of OV884014.1, read as the reverse complement.
CTACACAAATTTGCTTATTAGAAGAGCGTTGGGAATAAGCAGTCACTTCATTAGAACATAAGTCGTCTTGTATTATCTGTTCGTCTGTTTGTTGGGAAATAAGTTGCTCTAAATCTATAGTTATTGTGTCATATTCTGGACTATCTTTTACTGGAAGTGATTCTATTTCTTCAATGTCCATGCCATCATTACTATAGTTAGTTTCGTCTTCCTTATTTTGAGTGTATTTGTTTTGTTTTTTTTCTGTTGTTGTCTTATTTTCCGAGTATTTGTGGCCTCTTTTTTCTTTTAATTTAATACCGTTTATTATTATTTCGTCATTATGACATTTTATTTCGGCTACTTCGTTAGTTTTTTTTGTTTTATCCTTAAGTTTGGGTAAGGAATCAGTATGATTTAGTGCATATTCTGGTCGGGGGGTTGGTTCTTTGTCATTGCAACCAAAGTCTAAAAAATGTTCAAATATCTCATTAATTTGTTCTTTTAATTGTTTGATCTCTAAGTCCTTATCGTTTTCTGTATAGTGAACGTGATTGCTAGCTGTTCTCATAGAGACAGTTTGGTTCTCTCTTTGTTGTTCGTTTTGAATAATTTCTTGCTGTGGTTTGTTGAAGTACTGTCCTTGTCCATGTTGTTCCCATGATTGGTTGTGTCTCTCGTTATTGTCTCGACTATAGTTTGGGGTATATTGTCGGTAATTTTGTTGCAGATTTTGTTGTATTTGGTCTTGTCTTTGTTCCCATGTTCTTTTAAAATTGGGATCATAATTTTTTCCTAGGTAGTTGGGATTTCTTTGTCGTTTGTTATGATATTGTTGTCTTGCTTTATATATTTCCCTATGATAACTTGGTTGGTATTTGTTTCTTATCTCATGTTGTTCTCTTCTTTCGTAATGTTTATGAGGGTCAAAGTTTCTACCTTTATAATTTGATTGTTGGGGTGCGCGTTTTTGAGGTTTGTCGTGAATTCTTTCTATAATTTCATCGGTTTCTCTTTTTAGGAATTGTTTGATATCTTCAAGCGTTTCGTATTTTACATGAATAAGTTGCGCGTTTAATTCTGGGTGTAAATTTCGCTTACAATAGGTAGCTATTTGTAAATCGTATTCAACCATTTTTGCATCTTTTTGTTCTAAAGTAAGTTCGTCATTAGTCCTGATTCTAGCACTTAAATCCTCTCGTAGGATCATTAGTCTGTCAATATAAGTTAAAGGATGTTCATTGTAATGGGGTTTGGTTTCATAGATTTCACAAATGCTTTTCTGGGTGCTTTTAGTGTCTCTAAATTTCTTTTTAATGTCGGTTAGTAATTGGTCTATGTCAGTATAAAATTTTTTACATGATCTTGCTTTTCCTACAAGTTTATTACGGACATGTGCTAATAATCTTTGATGGTTTCCTATTTTATTTGAATTATTAGCATTGCATGAATATTTGAATACTAAGTTTATACTATCTATAAAATCTACTAAAGTGTCTGATGACCCATCGAAAGTTGGGATCAAATGAAAATCTGAATCTTTAATTATGTAATTAGTTCCGTCCATTTCTTCTGTTTCTGTAATGTTTCTTAAAAGGTTAAGTCTGTCAGTTACTGATGTCATAAAGTCAGAATGTGTATAATAATTGGATTTACTAAGTGAATGATGTCTTCAGTGAAGTCCAGTTTTCTTTCTTCCTTCAACTTCCTCAGATATGTAACAAATTTCTTTAGGTCTATTGAATCTATTGAAATAGATCAGTACCCAATATCGGTGAAGTCCTGTCCTGTGGGGTTTCTTTCCAGAGGGATTTGCATCGGTCTTCTCACGCTATCGGAGTGGTCTCACTGTCCGTTGCCAAGTGAGGGATCTCTAGATGGTGGACTCCCGTGAATTTACTGAGTATACTGCCGGGTGCCTGTTCGGTGCGCCAGTTAAATAATCTTGTTCGAGGATAGTATTTTAGAAAACTTTATTATGAATAACATTCAAAACACTGGTATATATACAAATATTAATGAATTACATCACTATAACATTCCTTGACGAAGGTTTAAGGAGAAGTGTCGGGTTTTTTGGGTGTGGGTTGCTGGATGCAGGTAGTTTAGGGCTAGATGGGTTGTAAAAGAGGGACAAATACAAAGGAAGGGTTGACCTTACTCAACTGAAGCACACATTTTTAGCTAAAAAGGAATATTACATAACTCTTCCCTTTTTTAGGTCCTGAACTCCTGGGCAGGATAATAGGATTTATGGATGTTGGTGGAGGAGCTTGGTTAACAACTCTGGGGATATCTATTGGGATAGTTTTTGAACAACAGCCTTTACAATATTTGTGACATATAAAAAATAAGATTGTCATAATGATTACAATAATAATGGATAATATAGAATACATATAATTATTTTCATTGGTTATTAAAGATATTAATTCTACTTGAGTTACATTTGATTGAGGTATAGCTGTTATATTATCGATTTGGATTTTAAAGGAGTTATTATATAATTGGTGATATTTATGAGCAACAATATGAATCGAGAATTAAATTATGAATGGGAGGAATTTTTTTATAACAATCTACATTAGATACATTAATCAGAGCAGTGTCTGGGAGAAAAATAGTGTCGTTATTATAACAATTATCTAATTAAGGTGTTCTTTTAGTTAGGTATACATTTAGTTCATCAATATATGTTAACATTAGGGTTAGTATATTTAATAAAATTACATTGAGATATTTACCATTATAAAGGATATTATAGGTAAGTAAATAGTATTATTTTTGTTGCAATTGTCTAACTTGATTGTTAATAATATAATATTTTGTTTATACATTCATTAATCAGTAAAGTAGGGTTAGTAAAATAATAGTTATTCATAAGAAATTTACAATTAATGTTATAACGATTATCATTTTTTTCTTAGTACTAGTGTTTTTTGTACATCAATAGAATAATAAAGATTAGTTTTATTTACAGGAATTGGTATGAGAAAAGTGGTGCTTACATTTGGTTCTACTAGTGGCTGGTCTACAAATACATGGAGCATTTCCTCATGTATAATACAATGTATTTTGCTCATAAGCCATAATATTTCTGATTTTCTTGGAGTTAATGTTACATTTTTTGTGTATGTCTTAGCGTTGAGTCATTTAGTTTGTTATATAAGTTGGTTAAAGTTATATAAATATCTTGAAAAGCTACTTCTTTGCCAATGCTTATCATATTGCCTATACTCTTATTAAAATTTTCATTTATTAATTTAATATCCGTCTTAAAAGTCTCTATTTTTTTGTTTATTCATGTTTACTATCTGTTCAATATTATGTTCGGTATTAAAGTTGTTACGTTCTACTTTACTTATGACATTGTCATAATGTTGTTTGTCCGTAGCGTCCATAGTACCAGTTAGTCAGCTAATAGCCGTTCCTAGTCCATTTATCAATCCACGTCTTTGTCTTCTATTATGATTTCTCAGTAGGTCAATTTTATTCTTGGTTTCATGTATCATATCTACTATCAGAGGGTAGGTTTGTTAAGTTATTATAGAGTAGAGTATGTTTTTTGTATATTGGTTAGTTCTGATTATAATAGGCATATGTTTTAAAAGTGGTATGTTTTGAAGTATTTTTCAATTAATTTTACATTGTTAAAGTGTAATCTAACATTCCGTTAATGTTAGTCAGGTCAGCTACTTTCAGAGAAGATTTGCAGTCCATAGAATTGTCCGAATCAGTGCAAGTGTCTTTATTGCTATGTGAAACATATTTTCGATGTGTCAGATATTTCTTGCGAGGTTGTTTAATTTTGTTAACATGCGATTTCTTTATTTCATTTTTATCTCTAAATTTTACTACTGGTTTATAAGAATTATCATGCTTTCCATGGGTAGTAGTTTTTATCATTAATTGTTCATTATAAATTGTCGGAATGTCTTTCCGATTTTGGTTTAGTTTTTCTATTCAATCAGTCTTATCTTTTATTATTTTTTTCTTTGCAAAGTCATTTATTAGTCTTTTATCATCATGATGTTTTTGAACATATTGTTCTTTTATTGATTTATTTTGTTGGTTATTTTGTCTAGTTATTCCAAACGGTTTTGAAAAGTTAATAGCCTTTTTTTCTTTTTTTAAGATTATTTTGTGTTTCTCTATATTTACTATTTTGTCGTCATTCACTACACAAATTTGCTTATTAGAAGAGCGTTGGGAATAAGCAGTCACTTCATTAGAACATAAGTCGTCTTGTATTATCTGTTCGTCTGTTTGTTGGGAAATAAGTTGCTCTAAATCTATAGTTATTGTGTCATATTCTGGACTATCTTTTACTGGAAGTGATTCTATTTCTTCAATGTCCATGCCATCATTACTATAGTTAGTTTCGTCTTCCTTATTTTGAGTGTATTTGTTTTGTTTTTTTTCTGTTGTTGTCTTATTTTCCGAGTATTTGTGGTCTCTTTTTTCTTTTAATTTAATACCGTTTATTATTATTTCGTCATTATGACATTTTATTTCGGCTACTTCGTTAGTTTTTTTTGTTTTATCCTTAAGTTTGGGTAAGGAATCAGTATGATTTAGTGCATATTCTGGTCGGGGGGTTGGTTCTTTGTCATTGCAACCAAAGTCTAAAAAATGTTCAAATATCTCATTAATTTGTTCTTTTAATTGTTTGATCTCTAAGTCCTTATCGTTTTCTGTATAGTGAACGTGATTGCTAGCTGTTCTCATAGAGACAGTTTGGTTCTCTCTTTGTTGTTCGTTTTGAATAATTTCTTGCTGTGGTTTGTTGAAGTACTGTCCTTGTCCATGTTGTTCCCATGATTGGTTGTGTCTCTCGTTATTGTCTCGACTATAGTTTGGGGTATATTGTCGGTAATTTTGTTGCAGATTTTGTTGTATTTGGTCTTGTCTTTGTTCCCATGTTCTTTTAAAATTGGGATCATAATTTTTTCCTAGGTAGTTGGGATTTCTTTGTCGTTTGTTATGATATTGTTGTCTTGCTTTATATATTTCCCTATGATAACTTGGTTGGTATTTGTTTCTTATCTCATGTTGTTCTCTTCTTTCGTAATGTTTATGAGGGTCAAAGTTTCTACCTTTATAATTTGATTGTTGGGGTGCGCGTTTTTGAGGTTTGTCGTGAATTCTTTCTATAATTTCATCGGTTTCTCTTTTTAGGAATTGTTTGATATCTTCAAGCGTTTCGTATTTTACATGAATAAGTTGCGCGTTTAATTCTGGGTGTAAATTTCGCTTACAATAGGTAGCTATTTGTAAATCGTATTCAACCATTTTTGCATCTTTTTGTTCTAAAGTAAGTTCGTCATTAGTCCTGATTCTAGCACTTAAATCCTCTCGTAGGATCATTAGTCTGTCAATATAAGTTAAAGGATGTTCATTGTAATGGGGTTTGGTTTCATAGATTTCACAAATGCTTTTCTGGGTGCTTTTAGTGTCTCTAAATTTCTTTTTAATGTCGGTTAGTAATTGGTCTATGTCAGTATAAAATTTTTTACATGATCTTGCTTTTCCTACAAGTTTATTACGGACATGTGCTAATAATCTTTGATGGTTTCCTATTTTATTTGAATTATTAGCATTGCATGAATATTTGAATACTAAGTTTATACTATCTATAAAATCTACTAAAGTGTCTGATGACCCATCGAAAGTTGGGATCAAATGAAAATCTGAATCTTTAATTATGTAATTAGTTCCGTCCATTTCTTCTGTTTCTGTAATGTTTCTTAAAAGGTTAAGTCTGTCAGTTACTGATGTCATAAAGTCAGAATGTGTATAATAATTGGATTTACTAAGTGAATGATGTCTTCAGTGAAGTCCAGTTTTCTTTCTTCCTTCAACTTCCTCAGATATGTAACAAATTTCTTTAGGTCTATTGAATCTATTGAAATAGATCAGTACCCAATATCGGTGAAGTCCTGTCCTGTGGGGTTTCTTTCCAGAGGGATTTGCATCGGTCTTCTCACGCTATCGGAGTGGTCTCACTGTCCGTTGCCAAGTGAGGGATCTCTAGATGGTGGACTCCCGTGAATTTACTGAGTATACTGCCGGGTGCCTGTTCGGTGCGCCAGTTAAATAATCTTGTTCGAGGATAGTATTTTAGAAAACTTTATTATGAATAACATTCAAAACACTGGTATATATACAAATATTAATGAATTACATCACTATAACATTCCTTGACGAAGGTTTAAGGAGAAGTGTCGGGTTTTTTGGGTGTGGGTTGCTGGATGCAGGTAGTTTAGGGCTAGATGGGTTGTAAAAGAGGGACAAATACAAAGGAAGGGTTGACCTTACTCAACTGAAGCACACATTTTTAGCTAAAAAGGAATATTACATAACTCTTCCCTTTTTTAGGTCCTGAACTCCTGGGCAGGATAATAGGATTTATGGATGTTGGTGGAGGAGCTTGGTTAACAACTCTGGGGATATCTATTGGGATAGTTTTTGAACAACAGCCTTTACAATATTTGTGACATATAAAAAATAAGATTGTCATAATGATTACAATAATAATGGATAATATAGAATACATATAATTATTTTCATTGGTTATTAAAGATATTAATTCTACTTGAGTTACATTTGATTGAGGTATAGCTGTTATATTATCGATTTGGATTTTAAAGGAGTTATTATATAATTGGTGATATTTATGAGCAACAATATGAATCGAGAATTAAATTATGAATGGGAGGAATTTTTTTATAACAATCTACATTAGATACATTAATCAGAGCAGTGTCTGGGAGAAAAATAGTGTCGTTATTATAACAATTATCTAATTAAGGTGTTCTTTTAGTTAGGTATACATTTAGTTCATCAATATATGTTAACATTAGGGTTAGTATATTTAATAAAATTACATTGAGATATTTACCATTATAAAGGATATTATAGGTAAGTAAATAGTATTATTTTTGTTGCAATTGTCTAACTTGATTGTTAATAATATAATATTTTGTTTATACATTCATTAATCAGTAAAGTAGGGTTAGTAAAATAATAGTTATTCATAAGAAATTTACAATTAATGTTATAACGATTATCATTTTTTTCTTAGTACTAGTGTTTTTTGTACATCAATAGAATAATAAAGATTAGTTTTATTTACAGGAATTGGTATGAGAAAAGTGGTGCTTACATTTGGTTCTACTAGTGGCTGGTCTACAAATACATGGAGCATTTCCTCATGTATAATACAATGTATTTTGCTCATAAGCCATAATATTTCTGATTTTCTTGGAGTTAATGTTACATTTTTTGTGTATGTCTTAGCGTTGAGTCATTTAGTTTGTTATATAAGTTGGTTAAAGTTATATAAATATCTTGAAAAGCTACTTCTTTGCCAATGCTTATCATATTGCCTATACTCTTATTAAAATTTTCATTTATTAATTTAATATCCGTCTTAAAAGTCTCTATTTTTTTGTTTATTCATGTTTACTATCTGTTCAATATTATGTTCGGTATTAAAGTTGTTACGTTCTACTTTACTTATGACATTGTCATAATGTTGTTTGTCCGTAGCGTCCATAGTACCAGTTAGTCAGCTAATAGCCGTTCCTAGTCCATTTATCAATCCACGTCTTTGTCTTCTATTATGATTTCTCAGTAGGTCAATTTTATTCTTGGTTTCATGTATCATATCTACTATCAGAGGGTAGGTTTGTTAAGTTATTATAGAGTAGAGTATGTTTTTTGTATATTGGTTAGTTCTGATTATAATAGGCATATGTTTTAAAAGTGGTATGTTTTGAAGTATTTTTCAATTAATTTTACATTGTTAAAGTGTAATCTAACATTCCGTTAATGTTAGTCAGGTCAGCTACTTTCAGAGAAGATTTGCAGTCCATAGAATTGTCCGAATCAGTGCAAGTGTCTTTATTGCTATGTGAAACATATTTTCGATGTGTCAGATATTTCTTGCGAGGTTGTTTAATTTTGTTAACATGCGATTTCTTTATTTCATTTTTATCTCTAAATTTTACTACTGGTTTATAAGAATTATCATGCTTTCCATGGGTAGTAGTTTTTATCATTAATTGTTCATTATAAATTGTCGGAATGTCTTTCCGATTTTGGTTTAGTTTTTCTATTCAATCAGTCTTATCTTTTATTATTTTTTTCTTTGCAAAGTCATTTATTAGTCTTTTATCATCATGATGTTTTTGAACATATTGTTCTTTTATTGATTTATTTTGTTGGTTATTTTGTCTAGTTATTCCAAACGGTTTTGAAAAGTTAATAGCCTTTTTTTCTTTTTTTAAGATTATTTTGTGTTTCTCTATATTTACTATTTTGTCGTCATTCACTACACAAATTTGCTTATTAGAAGAGCGTTGGGAATAAGCAGTCACTTCATTAGAACATAAGTCGTCTTGTATTATCTGTTCGTCTGTTTGTTGGGAAATAAGTTGCTCTAAATCTATAGTTATTGTGTCATATTCTGGACTATCTTTTACTGGAAGTGATTCTATTTCTTCAATGTCCATGCCATCATTACTATAGTTAGTTTCGTCTTCCTTATTTTGAGTGTATTTGTTTTGTTTTTTTTCTGTTGTTGTCTTATTTTCCGAGTATTGGTGGTCTCTTTTTTCTTTTAATTTAATACCGTTTATTATTATTTCGTCATTATGACATTTTATTTCGGCTACTTCGTTAGTTTTTTTTGTTTTATCCTTAAGTTTGGGTAAGGAATCAGTATGATTTAGTGCATATTCTGGTCGGGGGGTTGGTTCTTTGTCATTGCAACCAAAGTCTAAAAAATGTTCAAATATCTCATTAATTTGTTCTTTTAATTGTTTGATCTCTAAGTCCTTATCGTTTTCTGTATAGTGAACGTGATTGCTAGCTGTTCTCATAGAGACAGTTTGGTTCTCTCTTTGTTGTTCGTTTTGAATAATTTCTTGCTGTGGTTTGTTGAAGTACTGTCCTTGTCCATGTTGTTCCCATGATTGGTTGTGTCTCTCGTTATTGTCTCGACTATAGTTTGGGGTATATTGTCGGTAATTTTGTTGCAGATTTTGTTGTATTTGGTCTTGTCTTTGTTCCCATGTTCTTTTAAAATTGGGATCATAATTTTTTCCTAGGTAGTTGGGATTTCTTTGTCGTTTGTTATGATATTGTTGTCTTGCTTTATATATTTCCCTATGATAACTTGGTTGGTATTTGTTTCTTATCTCATGTTGTTCTCTTCTTTCGTAATGTTTATGAGGGTCAAAGTTTCTACCTTTATAATTTGATTGTTGGGGTGCGCGTTTTTGAGGTTTGTCGTAAATTCTTTCTATAATTTCATCGGTTTCTCTTTTTAGGAATTGTTTGATATCTTCAAGCGTTTCGTATTTTACATGAATAAGTTGCGCGTTTAATTCTGGGTGTAAATTTCGCTTACAATAGGTAGCTATTTGTAAATTGTATTCAACCATTTTTGAATCTTTTTGTTCTAAAGTAAGTTCGTCATTAGTCCTGATTCTAGCACTTAAATCCTCTTGTAGGATCATTAGTCTGTCAATATATGTTAAAGGATGTTCATTGTAATGGGGTTTGGTTTCATAGATTTCACAAATGCTTTTCTGGGTGCTTTTAGTGTCTCTAAATTTCTTTTTAATGTCGGTTAGTAATTGGTCTGTGTTAGTATAAAATTTTTTACATGATCTTGCTTTTCCTACAAGTTTATTACGGACATGTGCTAATAATCTTTGATGGTTTCCTATTTTATTTGAATTATTAGCATTGCATGAATATTCGAAAACTAAGTTTATACTATCTATAAAATCTACTAAAGTGTCGGATGATCCATCGAAAGTTGGGATCAAATAAAAATCTGAATCTTTAATTATGTAATTAGTTCCATCCATTTCTTCTGTTTCTGTAATGTTTCTTAAAAGGTTAAGTCTGTCAGTTACTTATGTCATAAAGTCAGAATGTGTATAATAATTGTATTTACCAAGTGAATGATGTCTTCAGTGAAGTCCAGTTTTCTTTCTTCCTTCAACTTCCTCAGATATGTAACAAATTTCTTTAGGTCTATTGAATCTATTGAAATAGATCAGTACCCAATATCGGTGAAGTCCTGTCCTGTGGGATTTCTTTCCAGAGGGATTTGCATCGATCTTCTCACGCTATTGGAGTGGTCTCACTGTCCGTTGCCAAATGAGGGATCTCTAAATGGTGGACTCCCGTGAATTTACTGAGTATACTGCCGGGTGCCTGTTCGGTGCGCCAGTTAAATAATCTTGTTCGAGGATAGTATTTTAGAAAACTTTATTATGAATAACATTAAAAACACTGGTATATATACAAATATTAATGAATTACATCACTAGAACATTCCTTGACGAATGTTTAAGAAGAAGTGACGGGTTTTTTGGGTGTGGGTTGCTGGATGCAGGTAGTTTTAGGGCTAGGCGGGTTGTAAAAGAGGGACAAATACAAAGGAAGGGTTGACCTTCCTCAACTGAAGCACACATTTTTAGCTAAAAAGGAATATTACATAACTGACGATATCCGGTGTGGAGATCGCTATTAGCGCCTCCACTTCTTCGAGTACAGTCATCAGACAGTCAACGTTGAAGTTAAGTATCTTGTACTTACCCATGGGGTGCCAATTGAGCAAATACGGTCTGTAGTCCGGACATAAATTCCCTGATCATGGTCTTGAGAATCGAGGACCAGGGCGGAAGGCCAGGGGTGTCACGTCTTGATGACGTTGCAGAGGCGACTTCTGCGTACGTCGCTCCTGCTGTGAAGTTCGGTGTGGTGGTGGGCGGCTGTTGGTTACTGCTCCTAGTAGGCTGCTGGCGTTGGTGGACTGGCGGCGCTTTCCCCGTCTCCTTCTGCTTCTTCTTCTGGTCCGCGGCGGCTTGCAGCTTTACACGGTAGGGGCACTCTCTGTACGAGGCTTCGTGAGGTCCCCCACAGTTGGAGCACTTCGCTTCTTGTGCCTCACTCTCTCTCTCTCTCTCTCTCTCTCTCTCTCTCTCTCTCTCTCTCTCTCTCTCTCTCTCTCTCTCTCTCTCTCTCACTAACTTCCGGTTAATGGATTTTAACCACAACTACGTTATATATATTTACAATGTCATATCCTTAAATTTAATTTTGGCTTGTTCAGTTATTAATGTATTTTTCCGGCTGAAATTTTAAAATTATTGTATACATTTCTGTAAATATTTCTTTATCAAGAAGAAAAATTTTTTATGAACATTGATTCGTATTGAATTAGTTCTATGTTGGTTACATATTTTTACTCGTTTTATACAGCGAAAAATAAATGGGTGCCATCAGTTGGCTAAGCCACGAACTTTCGTAGAGATATTTTTGATTGCTATCAAAATTAATAGGTTTAACTATAATTATCTTGGGATTTGGCGTTACGGATACATAAAATGAAATAATTAAACCCCCATGGAAGTGATTCTTCAGCATAGTAACGTTCTTGTAAGCTGTTATATAAATTTATTGTTTACATGTTTCATTTACTGACCAAAAAAGAATTAAACTACGTCGTTTCACCTGGTTTTAGTGGAATTGGTGGCTCAATGTAACTTGATTTTTACATATTATTAATTATAACATTCTTTATTCAAAATACTGTTTTATTCAAACAGGAATTCATATACACATTGTAAAATGTTTGGCATCAGAAATAGTACGCCAAAACCTTCCTTTTTTTTCTGGAAAATCCCAGCAGCATTGTAATTGGTACAATTACATTTTTGGAATTGATGTTATCTTTATCATTATAATAATAAATAAGTAAATGGTTTACCTCAACCTAATATGTATCGTAAAAAAAATTCCTTAAATAACGAAGAAAAAAACACATTTACATTTTAATAAATAGCAGTGGTAACTCCTTTACAAGCTAGCAATAAATAATAAGAAAAATACAAAATATTCGGAAATAAGAAAATTTATAGAAAGTAAAGCATAATAGTAAAAATGATTACATAACTCCTAGGTTATTGGTTAGAAGGTCCTAGGTTATAGGTGGACATTGTGAGAGAGATAATTCGAGCAAGTAGAATGTAGCAGTTCAGTGGAAAGGGGTACCTTAAAGTAACTGAACTATTTTCGTGCAAAGTAATTTATTTAATTTTTTACAAAAAAACTTTAATTTCCTTCAAAGTACTCTCCATTGGAGTCAATTCATTTGTCCACTGTTAACATTTTTTTTTAATTCCTCTTTTGTGACGCCAGACAGCGCCTCTGTCGTTTTTCTCTTTACTTTTTCAACGTCTGCAAAACGCTTTCTTTTTATGTCCCTTTTCATTCAAGGGAACAAAATGAAGTCGCAAGGGGCTGGGTACGTGAATAGGGAGAATAGACCAGATTGGTCATACCATTTTTGGTCCAAAATCGGCGTGGAAAGAGGAACTAACATATTTCTATTTCCTAAATTACAAATAGTTATTATAAAAACGTTTGAGTGATCACTAGGGGTCGCAGCACACACGGAATTAATCTAAAAAATCTCATTTGCAGCCACAACATTGCTGACCACAATCTCGCTGATGCACTTAAACAGGCAGTGAGAAATAGCTTCTGTGCCCCAGAAGACCTTAATGCCGTGAAGACCCTAATACAGTGAAGACAAAGGTTAGGGTTCTTCCCTTGTTAGAAGGACTGCCTCAGGGGGAGACAAGTCTGGGGGGTTGGTGGGTCCCTTCTTTTAGCCGGCCAATAAAGTAGAAGGGTAGCAAAGGAAACCTTTTAGTTTGAATGAATCAATAGAAATACTTCCACTTTAAGGTCGCTTTTCATTCCTTTTATTTCCCTTTCCGATTTAGAAACATACTTAAAAAACTTTTCAAGTTCCATCTCTTTGTCGCCATTTCCTACACGCCATTCCATAATGAAGTTTGTTTCCGAAATATCTTTTATTGGAAATACCCCGTTGGCCATTTATCGATTCAACCTCGTCCAACGCCATCACTTGGAGGGAGGGGTCTCTGTTTTATTTTTCTTAACGATTTATGTCGTCTCGTTTCAATTTTCTCTGGTGCTACTAAGTTTTGGTATTACATGCTCTTTATATCATTATGATCTGACATATTTTAAAATGAATACGTATTTGTACAATTGATCATGGCGTTGTCACGGAAAAATAACGTTTGCAACTTTATGAAAAATGAAAAAATATAAAGTCCTCTAAATATCCATTAGGGACTTTTGATCTTTGACCGTTAATAGCGGCCATGTTGTTAAAGCTGCATCTGTCGAATTGACTGTAATTTATTTAGTCTGTTTCGGTAAATCCCCACGGACGGATATAACGTTTAATAATACGTGCAAATGACAAAAATGTTTTATTAATATCGGTGTTCTGCTCGGGCAACGTTCCACGCAGTTCACCTATTTGACGGTCGCTATAACCGCAGTGAGGTGGATAGATTTGAGTCCACTGGTTCAGTAAACAATGAACCAACACCCGTAGGTCAACGATTCGCAAGATCTGGTGAAAACATCGCCGCTGTCCGTGAGAATGTGCAGGAGAATCCGAATAAGTCGAGTTTGCGGTGCTCACAAGAACTCAGTCTTTCGCAGACCTAAACTTGGTAATCATGACTTGGGCCTGCTCTCGTACAAAATTCAACTGACCCAGGAGCTGAAGGTAAACGACCATAGACAACGGGTGTTCGCTGAATGGGCCCTGGATCAGTTGGAAACTGACCCTAGTTTTTATCGAAAGATCATCTTCAGTGGTGAGGCCCATTTCTGGATGAATGGGTACGTAACGAAATTGTCAAATTGTGGACGATACCAATCCACATGAGATCCAGCATCCCGAAAAAGTCACTTTTTGGGGTGGATTTTGGGCTGACTGCGCCATCGGTCCATATTTCTTAGAGAACGACGTTGTCCAGGCCGCCACCGTCTACGGCGAGTGCTATAAGTCGATGATTACCAACTTTTTTTGGCCTGAATCGGATGATATAGACACCAACGTCATGTGGTTTCAACAGAACGGCGCTACGTGCCACACAGCTCATGTCACATTGGACATTCTGTACAATCGAGTTGAGGGCATGGTCATCTCACGTGGAGGTGACCTGAACTGGCCACCAAGATCGTGCGAATTGACCCCGTTTTTCTTGTGGGATTTTCTTAAGTCACAGGTCTATGCAAATAAGCTAAAAATCACAGCGGTCCTAAAAGCCAACATGACCTATGCTATCGGTCAAATTCAGCCTAATTTTTGCGCCAGAGTCATGGAAAATTGGACATTTCGGATGCGCGCAAGGTTATTATGACTGTCGCAAAGGGCGAACAATTGTTGGAGGTCAACAATTGTTGGGGGCGTCACTAGGGGAGTGCCTGATCACTCTAGCCCTGGTGACAAGTGCGGATTGTTGTAGTTAATAACATGGACCATGTTCCATGTAGGCGTTAATATCTGACTCCATTTATTGATAGGGATGTGTCCCGACAAGACACTGTGTTCAGGATAAGGTTCAGACGTTCATAAAGAATAAGACCAGTTTTCAGAGTTCGAGCGAGAGATCGGTACCTATTACTACAAGTCGTCAGAGGTCTGCTAGAGGCTGTGAGGTGACTGCCCAGAGGTGTGGCAGAGAGAGAGTAGAATGGTAGATGATTCCGGGGCCCTGGAGTATCGCGACTTTCGAGATGCAGAGACTGGAGAAGAGTGAAGAGTGAGCCTACCAGGGCCAAGTGGCCCTGATGTAAAGTGACAAGTAGTGTGGCTCAGGAGACTAAGAAACAGAGTGTGTCTTCAGGGCGAAACTTACTGATATAAATATTGTACCCCCCTCCCTCGTGGAAGGCGGAGTCTGTCTGCAGGTGGTCTGTTTTATTATCCCGTTGGTCCAAAAAGATGTGCTTTATGATGTCCCCTCCCAAGCTACGTGACAAAACTGTTCCTGGCATGATTTTATGACCGCTGGGACGTGACTGCAGGTCTATTTTAAGTGGCGGTGTGACCTATTCTAGGTTTTATTGCCGTACCCTCGATGTCACTTGTTTACCTTATTATTAATTTGCATTTCTATTATAATACATTATGAACCAGAGTGTAGGGTAATTTACATATATTTAGCTCTTCGCTACAATGACATTTTCCCAAGGTTATATTTTCTACATAGTGGCATCGATAGGCCTTTGAAACAAATAAAAAATGTCGATGATATCTTACACACACTCTGTATTATTAAAATTTAAAGATAGAAAGCGCTTAATGAAAGACCTACAATTCACCCAGCTCGACACAAAACACGAGTCACCCAGCTAAATTGTAACATCTCTTCCTTCATAAAATTGCAGCAGTTGAATAATAAATGCACACATATGGACGGCAAGAAGAAAACATGCTTGAGTTATTATTAAGTACTTATGTTATCTTGAGGAAATAGTTACTGAAAGTGCCTAACTATAAATCAGTTCCATTGTGTACAAAGCTTTTGTTACGTTTTTATTTGAATGATTGTTATTTCCTTGAAAAGCGTAATTAATTAGAGTACAATTCATTCATACTGATATGCAATTAGCATTCAATGAATGTATGCGTACACTACCTGCCAAGTAGTCTTAAGGCCCCAGCAAGCTGGTATAAGATCTAGAAACAGAAAAGCTCATATGCCCTCCCTCTCCGACGGTTTCACTATGGGCTAAGACCAGAGAGAGAAAAGGAGAGCTCAAAACATTAGTGGGGATGATAGGAACATGGAAGGGACGTGTTCAAGAATGTAGGGTATTTTAAGATCGCTGTCTTGACGAGGGGCATTAACTATTGTTCCCACGACTTGGAATCATTGGAGGATAACCTGGATGTTCGACTTTTTTTCTGTCCTCCATAGCTCTATTCCGTATGGCCAGATTGGCTTAAGTATAACTTTTTAGATTAGTAGTTTAGTTTCTCTTGAGAGATGGTATGTTTTTCGAAGTAGTCTGCACAGTTGTCCAAAGCGTCTGCTTAGTTCTTGTCTTTTTAGCCTCATGTATGGGCTCCATGAAAGCCTTTTGTTGTGATGGAAGCTTAAATACAGTACTGTCTCAAGAAAAAGGAATAGATTGGGCAGGATATGCGTCACAGGGTAAAGGTAATATGGGAACATTTTGTTTCATTAACTTTAAGTCACTATTGGTTGCACCAATACTTGATCTCATCGAGGTTTTTCTGAAGTTTGTGGGTCGGGTATTAGGGTCTGTAGGACATAACAGGACCGCAGAGTCATCTGCAAATATTTCCGAAAAGGTATGGGGAGTAGAGGGGACATTAGCTGTATATATGTTATAGAGGATCGGGCCCAGAACACTGCCCTGTGGAAATGGGATCCTGGGCATCTGTGGAATAGTAATTAAAATAGTCTTAGTGGAGGCTGACCAAGAGCGTGACAGCCACACACGCTCAGGACATGATTGCAGAAACTTACCATTGCTAGTACTCCCACTGTCACGAATTTATAGCAGGTCACCGTTACCACTTGCCTTTTTGTCTCTAAGGAGAATTGTAGGGATTTGTAGTGCAGTTTAATGTACATGGGATTAGGATAGTTGGGTAGGTTTTGATGGAATTTTATCAACTTGGAAGGGATGAGTTCAAGACTGTAGAGTATATTAAGATCGTTATGAAGGCTTTTGTGACTAATGCAATGAGGTGCAATAACTATTTTTCTCAGGGGTTTTGGTTGAATGGATTGGATTCGTTTGATGTTCGACTTTGTCGCTGTCCCCCATAACTTTATTTCGTATGTCCTGATTGGCTTTAGTATAAATTCATTTAAAGTGAAACTATAGTAAAATGAATAAAGGTGGAATAGAATGTAAACTAATTTACATGTTGGAAAACAGAAATAAGAAAATACCATACAGGCTTCACTTGAGGACTCAACAGGCTTATTAGAATTATAATTGCAATTTACTAACATATGAAATATGCCATAATTTGAATACAAGGTACTGATAGTAAAAGATAAAGGGTTTTTAACGTAATATATGCTATTCAAAACTTTTGCTGACGATTAAACTATAATACTATAATCAAGGCTGATGAAGATTCATCACATATCAAAAAAACTGTGATATATAAAGATTTGTACATTGGCTATACTTATTTCGAATCATCAAGAGATATATTTTAGAATCACCTTGGTTATTTATTGGTGGCTGGAAATAGATTAAAATGTATTTTAAAGATGCATGATGTATAGATTAATTCCATGGACCATGCAGTACAAACGACCTTTATTGCTGTCAAAAGAAAAACATTAAACAAAAAAAATGTTTTTTTTTTTTACTTTGTACTGTCTACTGCGATTACAACCAGCTAAAAGGATATTTGTTCGAGGACAGGTTCCACTCTACAGAGTAAATAGCTTTGGAACGGGCATTTGTATAAGAGTTTTCAAACAGTCTTACTATCTAGTCACATATATAAGTCAAGATGTGACCTACGGGAGTAGCCACTAATTCCAAACTACCTGGATAAACATTGTAAATACATATATAGAGGATTATAATTTGAATAAAGCCAGTTCTTAACCAGCCTTCAAGAGTGTTATTTCGTTCCCAACTTATTCTTTTTTTTTACGTTTCACGGTCCGATACACATAAGTGGTGGCAAAACCCGGGAACTTTTTTAACAGTTTCAAAGTGAGAATATTTTTTTAATTTCGTGATTCTGTGTTATTTAGTTTTCTCTTACGTCGAGGAAGTCACTTGAGTAAAATCATGAATGAACAAGGACAAAGTGTCCTTAGACCAGCAACCCTGACTCTGGAGCCTCAACAACCAGAACAGGTAAATCACGGAATCCCAGCATTACCATCAACAACTTTGGCAATGGCGCGGGTGGACTTAGCTGCTCAGGAAGCGAATAGGATAGCAAAGGAGACCAATGAATTAGAAAAAATGAAATTAAAGAAGGCGAACGCCCAGGATATACGAAGAGATATATCAGATCTAGAAAAAATGAATAGGGTTATAGGAGAACTAGCATTCAGGCCCAGGTTGCAGCGGACCTGCTAGAGGAGTCGGATGCCAAAAGGTTGCGGGGGGCCCTGGCTCGAAGGGTGAGAAGAAGTGTGCTGAATTTGATCCAAGCAGACCAAGATACTACGTAGCAGGTAATCAAAGAGAGACTTAAAAAGGCCAATTGGGGGGGGGGGAGCGATGGGCCCCAGAAGAGGATATGTTGCAAATGTTCCGGGAGTTGAAAAAACAGACCAGACAAATGGCCAGTACGCCACAGGCCTCATCGCGAAGCTGAATAAAATAAATAAGAAATTGTCAGAAGTAATGGACACAAGTGCGGTGGAAGCGTGGATGATATTTATGACCACGGTTCTGAAAGTACAGTTAGCTAGGGATACGGGGAGAAAGGATGGCCTACCTAGAGAAAAATCATTTATGGAATGTGCACAGGAAATGGTAGGGGCGAGTGCCCGTGACGAGGAAGAGAGAGAAGAGATAGAACCAGGATGGAGTAGAGTGTCGTATCGGAGAAATGAAGCAGGAAGGAATAAAGGGAGACAGGATATGGGAAGAAGAAAAGAGGGAGAGTTTGGGAGAAGAGGAAGAATACCGAGAGAAAGAAGGCAAGTTGAGGAGAGGAAGAATGGGAGAAGAGAGGAAAGGAGGTGCCATGCGGCAAGACAGGACACTTGGTAGCCCAGTGCCAAAGTACAAGATGTTTTGAATGCCACAATGAGGAACATATGGCCAGACAATGCCCATATATACAGCGCAGGGAGCACGACCGAGGTTAGCCTATGGAGATCAATGCTCAAAGAGTGTGGCGAAGAAGCAGGATGTCGTCAGAATCGGCCAGATCTTCGGAGGAATCAGGATCGGAGACGGAGGGCAGTGAACCCGGTGGCAGAGGAACCTCGGGAAGGATAAATAAGCAACGGAGCACAGGGCAGAGAACAGAGCAGGTTAGTAAAGAATGAGAATTGTGTGAAAGGAGGGACAACCTTTTTGTGAATAGTGTTGTCAAGAAGTGGGACAGGTTGCCTATCATAGAATTCTGTAAAGGGTGGAAATGTTTAGTGGATACGGGGAGTTCCTGTACGTTAGTGAGTAGGGATAAATTAGAGGTACTATTTAAAGCAAAGTATAAACCACATGTTAAGGCATGTCAATGTAAAATGATCTCTTTGAGTGGGCCCTGTACTATAGACGGGGAAATCGAGTTAGCCCTAGATAAGTAGGGAAAGCAGGAGGAGGTGATGACACTGCACGTTGTAGAAAACATGCCGTGGGAGTACAGAGGAATTTTGTGGTGCGATGTATTTAACACACTAGGGATACAAATTCGTAGCGCGGCCTTGACGAAAACATGTGTCAAGTTTATATGGACGATCTCCTGGTATTTAGCAAGTCAGAGTCAAGTCATCTTGAGGACTTGCGTCAAGTCTTCAACAGGATACGCCAGTTCGGGTTGAAATTATCACAAGAAAGGTCGATACTGGGACAAATACAGATTAGTTTTCTGGGACACGTGATTTCGGCAGAAGGGGTAAGACCAGATGGAAAGAAAGTCGAAGCGATCGGGAAAATGGTAATGCCGAGCGATGTGAAGGGGATCCGGAGGTTGTTAGGAACGTTAAATTATTACCGCAGATTCGTACCAGAGATGGCCGAATATTTGGTTCCTCTCAACGAACTTTTGAGGATGGGACGCTCAGTTAGGGCTACGCCAGAGATCGAAACGAATATACCGAAATGTGTGATGAGGTTGCAAACGGAACCAGTCCTCTTATTCCCAGAATTCGCTAAGACATTTTTGATCACCACGGATGTCAGCGAATTTGCACTGGGGGCGGTCTTATCACAGGAAAGTGAGAAGAAGGAAAGACCCGTCGCATACGCGAGCAGGAGACTTACGGATGCGGAATTCGTTACAGCACACTCGAACGCGAACTGCTAGCAATCGTATCGGCAGTGCAACACTTTAGGCCATATGTATTTGGACGGTGGTTTAAAGTACATAGTGATCATCGTCCTTTGTTGTGGGTGGGTAATCTGAAGGAGTCCTTGGCTCGAGTCACGCGATGGAAGGAGATTCTAAGTCAGTACAACCTGGAAGTGGTATACAAACCAGGAAAAGATAATGTTGTCGCTGACTGGCTGTAACGAGTGCATACCATCAAGGGAAGAAGAACCACCGGGGGATCAATGAGACGTTGGTGGCACTAAAAAGAAAGTACTATTGGGTAGGGATGCGAAAAAGTGGAAGATTTCGTGAGAGAATGCGTCATTTGCCATACTGCATAGTATGACCACCATCCTCCGGTAGGGGTACACAGGGGTTTTTCGTCGAGAGGCTTTAAGTGGGTGATGGTGGTGGATATATTTAGTAAAACAGCCATGGCCCACCTGGTGAAGGAGAAATCGGCAGCGGCGGTGAGTGGCGCCCTCCAAACTTGGTTTCAATTCTACGGAATCCCTGATAAGATCTCCTCGGATGGAGGCAGAGAATTCGATAATGCTCAGTTGAGACAAGAGATGAAATGGTTAGGGGTTACATGACATTGTAATACGCCTGGTCATCCCAAAAGTAGGGGAGGGATCGACCGGCTCCACAATACGTTGGGAGAACATCTCAGAGTTTTCCATGCCGATAAAGGGTTGGCAGCAGATGAGGCGATGCCCCGAGCCATAGCAGCGTATAACCATTCTATTCATATGGCCACGGGGTTTTCCCCGTTCGAAGCTCTTTTTGGTTTACGCGCACGAAGGAGAAACGAGGGAGAGACGATTGTAGACGAGAGCACGGCGGAACAGTTAGCCACAAATAGAGTAGAGCTCAAGAAACTGCGGGGAAAATCGTATGGGCGAATGGTCGCGAAGAAAAGCAAGAGAGTAGCGAGGGAGAACGAGGGGGTAAAAGATATTACGGGTACCGTTAGGGTAGGCACGATTGTTTACAGGAAGATCCTGTCGAATCGTGCAAAGGAAGTCCTGAGGTATGAGGGCCCGTTCAAAGTGATTAGGGAACACAATCTTGTCACCGTTCAGAGTCTGGCTGAACCCAAGAAACGGAGAACTGTACATATCGAGCACCTTAAGTTTCCAGTGGGAGAAGCCAAACCATAAGAGTGTATTTTAGTACCATCAGGTTATGTTACGTTATTCTAGAATAGACCAATATGACTTTTATTTCGTATATAGATTTTTAGGTAAATTACCCTAGTTTATTCTTTGTGTATCATGTGAAATTATAGATTAAGTTAGTTATGTATATAGAGGAAGCTGTAATTTTGTTTATTTTATTTTTAACCAACGATGTACAATTTTTCTGTTTGTTTGTGTTTTGAGTTTACGAGGATGTTCGTAAACTGGCAGGGGGGGGGGGTCAATATGTGACCTACGGGAGTAGCCACTAATTCCAAACTACCTTGGTAAACATTGTAAATACATATATAGAGGATTATAATTTGAATAAAGCCAGTTCTTAACCAGCCTTCAAGAGTGTTATTTCGTTCCCAACTTATTCTTTTTTTTTACGTTTCACGGTCCGATACACATACGTTATATACACACATGAATACCTTTGTCTACTCTTTTAAACTATTTTATGATTTAATTCTCTTGACAAAATCCTTACACAACACCTTGTTCAAACATATCCTTATCTATCACTATGGACTACTTCAATCATGATAATATTGACGAGATACAAAAGAACAAATGCACGACTGAGGAGGGTCTGTGTACAAAATCATAGCAAAAATGGCTTGTGAAGTAAGGATACTATTATTTTTGTGTAATGTACTGTTTCTTTTAGAAAGAATACGGGTGGTAAAACATATAACCCATATTTCTGCTCCCTCGGTGAAATGAAGTCCTACTGAAATGTCAAGGATGTCAATTGTCAAGAGCGATATTGATGGTTTATTCTGGTTTTTTACCTGCTCAATCGAAAAAAAACATATACCAGAATAGTATTGGGAATAGAGTTTAAGAAATATTGGTTTAAAAAAAAAAATAATAAATATGCTATGTATTGTCTGGATATGAATATGAAAAGTACTTAAGTTGTGGTAATGTTTTTTGTTCTCACTCTTTATTGTTACGATATACTGTGAAATTTAAATTTAATTTTATCCAGTAGTCCGAATACTGAAATACAGTTCAAGGAACAAATATTAAACTGCAGGGGTATGAACTGTTCGATTTGTCCTCTCAATCGATGATTAGCCATTGAGGCACTTCACTGGAAACGTGAGAAGGGTTCTTGCGGAGAACACTGAAAAGCGTCGATTTGATTCTCACCCAAACTAAGATTTCACAAAGAAAAAACACATGAAATCGTTTGAATCCCAGCAAAACAAAAAAAAATCCTGCCAGGTGCAATTTGTTACAAAATTGAGGGTTATGAAACATATAACATATGAAAAATAGTTGAATATAGGGTTGAGAAAACAATTTGAGATTATAGTCCTCTAAAGCCCCATTACACAATTCATACTACTGATAATAATGCGAAGACTTAATTTTAATGCTCTACTTAATATGATTGGAGAAAATTACAGCGAGAAATTGATTCATTTTTCATATTTCTTTTATTGTTTACAATGAATTTACTTTATAGTTCAGTCTGGCCTTATCTCATTCCAAATTATTAATCAATACCCTCGATACCCTGTTTACTTTGGTTAATTTTACTCCCAATAATTTACCACTTAATTTTTATCATCATCGTATGAACAAATAGGGCTAACTTACAAAATAGTTTGGCTCTAAGAAAAAAATAATGAAAATAGGTGTAGTTTAAATTTGAGAAAACAAAACATAAATTACTCGTTGGTAATCAGGACTTCGAGGTTTTATAGTTGAAAAATACATAAATTTTTACATGAATTAGTTATTTTATGTGTTACTTAAATAATCAATGACACTGATTTTTCATGTTATCCCAAAATGAACTAGGATATCTTTTGTAGTGATTTATTATTTATCAGTTCTTTATGTTGACCTAGAGAAAATAAATAAATAAGACCCTAAGTAAACGTTACACTACGAGTTTCATTGAAATAACACTGAAAACAAAATATATATTTTGGTCACAAATATGTACAGAAACATGAACATAAAAATAATGGATCACATATAAATGGGTTATTATATCGTTATCCTTTGCCTAGTATACATAATAATTCATATTCTCTTTAAATTATCTAGACTTTAAAATAAAATATTTACATAGTTTAAACATATATATACATCTTCGAATAATTATTAGAAATTCCACTTCAAGTATCTTATAATATACTGGATACAAGGGCATCTACAAATATACAATTTGAGCAAAAAAAAGGTTGATGATGATAATAAATATTGACATTTACTTCAGACAAAAGAATCAGCCACTTGTAATAACAGTCTTACATAGTGATTTATATATAATAAATTTGAGAAAACAATACAATAAGTTTTTTAGCAATTATTTTTACATCGGTCACAGTTCTTGCGATGCTTGAATAGGTGAATCGTAGGCAAATTCACGGGCTTGTGGGGCAAGCCCGTTTGAGACTCAGCCTCAGGTAGGGATAAAAAAAAAAAAAAAGAAAAAAAAGGGTTTTGATTTTAAAATATCGGTGTCTATTTTAAAGGGTTGACATATTGGAATAATACTAAGCAATACCTTTTTTTTAGGATTAGTCCATTCTTGTTTTCGATTATTGAAATGTGAGTTTGATTCCAGAATAATACTGTTAAATATGAACGTTTTTGATTTGTGAAGTATATGCTAAACATCATAACAATTTTCATTTTTTTTTGCCGGGACAAAGTGAATAATACAAAATTTAAATATTAAGTTAGTGATTACTTTATAATGCTAGAAAATTGACTTTTATTCTGAAGCAGCTGATTCTTATTCCTGTTTACACAAAAAATGATTCTGTAAATAGATATTACAACAAGATGAAGTGAACTACACAATACGTTTTGATGAACACCATAATATTTTATTATTTGTTTTAAGTTTATAACTTGTTCGGCAATGATATAGGATCAAAGTACAAACATTAGTAACAATCAATATCTCGTGTAAAAATCTAAGAACAATTCTTTACAGGCATTAAATCCATCAAATTTGAATGACAATTCCTCTCAAGTGTGTTGGTTATCGTATGCAATGGTAATTATGAAATCCCTATTTTATACATGCGGTTGCATATTGTGTACATTTCACAATAATAAAGTTATAATCAACTTTTCGAGGACATTAAGAGTGAATATTTGCATTTTTTATTTGTCGTTATTATTATTAGTTTTTGAAACCAGATTATCATTATTACATTTGTTCCCTAAGAACAACAAATATTTTTACAAATGATAATTATTATTGAACCTTTATATAAATTCGATTAATATTTAAAACAATTTAAGATTAGTAATCACTTACAACAATTTCAACAATACATGTTATTCGGCATTCGTTATACATAACAATCCTCATTTGTAAATTAAAAACCTTAGTGAAACTATATACAGTAAACCAATCTTTCTTTAGGACATTATAATTTTTTCAGTTAATTATTTAGTACCAATATATTATGTAATAATATTTTTCTGGGTGTGGGTTGATCTTGAATATAAAGAAAACAGCCTGTTCACATATTTATTTGTAGTTACAAGTTGCCATGCTGTCATTTTATAGTTGATCAATATGCTCGCTTTGAGGGTGGTTTTTGACTAACTAATCTTTGTGTTAGTAAGTTAAGATCCACCCCTTAGCAAGCGTATTAAGGGTAAGCACTAAATTACAATTACTTTTAATATTCTTACGATTGCGATATGGCTGCTAAAAGTACTTCCAAAAACAAATATATATATACTGTTTGTAGACAGGCTGTTGTTATCATATTCAATAATATATGTGATGAAACCTGTTAAGCGTGCCATCACCAGTATTTCTCATAAATTATGTATTTTTTTTAGGCCCACGAACACAAGTCATTCAGTCTCGAAGCATTCAATCTGAATGACGTCAGGTATATTTCTGCTGTTGTTTTAATATCAGCACGTGACCCTTTCACTCAAAACTATTTTAAACCACACACCTTTCCGAGAAAATATTTATATATTTTTTTGGCACCCAAACAGTCACCGCTTAAGTCACCGTAATCACAGAATCGCAATTGCACCATCTCGGTTCAGTTACTACCTCCAGGCGAATACCACCAGTAGCAGCAGTAACAGGTAACTTGTGGAACTGCTGTTGCTCCCACTCGGCGACGTCACTGCAACAGAACGATTCGTAACTAGTTATGTATATAACTATATTCACTAGATGCATCCAAAATAATTTATAAGTTATTTGATATCTGTTTAGCTTTATTTGTTACTGAACAGGTAATTGAGCAGAATTCCTTTTATATATTGACTCCTCACATATTCATTATTTCAATATACAACGACGATACGGCATGTTCCACCTTTGTAAGATAGCACAAACATTAACGCCAATTTCTATTTGTTAACAATAATTGTATCGACCTTTTTGAATTGAGTTATATGGGCGATTTCATTTATGCCAACCACTAGATGAAATAATATAATCAATTTGTATGAGTAATATTTTGTATGGCCATGTGCATCAATAATCAAACAAGTGACAAGTTATAGCACGGTAGCATTGAAGAAATTATCAACTAATAAATTTTCGGTATCTCCAATGCCTACTTTTTCCTGTCTAGAACAAAAACAAATTAACAATAATGCAAATGTATTACGTACTTTAAATAAACTAGGAGTAAAAATGTGTATAGAACTGGTAATTATTACAAAATCATTTGTTAAACACATCGATAAAAATTTAATCTATTCAAAAATATATAAGGGAAAATAAAAAAATTAATTGATGTACCCACAAATAATGAAATAAAAGCGAAGAGAGGTTATAGTAGGCCGTACTGAGTTAAATGAGGTATTAATAATAGATAATTAAAATTCATATTTATCAAGTATATTCTTCGCAACAATAAACCGTGCTGTTTTTTTAAATTAATAAATACAAATTTTCGAAGCTCAAAAAAAAAAAGTGTATATATAATTTGCTTTCAAAACGAATCTGCTTGAAATTTGTTTGCCCAATATATATTTTAAATTTTAGCCGTCAGTTTTAAATTTACTATTTAATTTTATATTGGCATATTTTGGAGTTTCAGAACAAAACGAAATAGCGAAACAGCAAGCCCCCTCTCAATGTTATGTTGATAGCTCTATAGCTACGGAGCACCTAAAAGTGGTGTCGGGCTCAGATAACTGAGTATCCCCAAAGTGGAGACAAGACCCCCGGTTGGGGGTCGGGTCGCTACAACATCTTAGCCGCAAACCGGCGAGCGCCCAGAAAGAGATAGAGCGGGTGGACCTACGGACTTTCACCCTGGCCGCCGGCCTAGTCGGCGGGCAGCCTCATTCGCTTTGATCTGACTCCATAAGATCTTTAGAAGGTGTGTGTGCCCAGACAAAGCACGAATTCACACTCGGTTTCTAAGGGTAGGCGAAAACCGTCCGGATCCCAGAGGCGAGTGTGAACCGGAAAGAGGCAGACTGGATTGCCATGGGAGACACTGCTAGGAAAATTTTCAGGGCCACGTCAACCGTCGTTCAAGAGGCAGAGGTATCTCCCAAGGAGGTGCTAGTTTTAGCGAGACGAAGGAAGAGATTCCCACTAGGAAGGTGTAGGGTCTGACAACGCTGGACTAAAACATAGTTAGGTTAGGAGAGAGAGATGCAGAGGTAGTTGAATGAGAAGACCATCAGTAGAGCAGCAAGCGCTAGTGCAGAGAGAAAGAGAAGTGTTCAAAGTGCCGGTTGGCTTTTGCCTGTCCTCTGTCCTCTGTCTTGGGATGCGAGGTTTATATAGCCGGCTAGTCATGGTGGGGGGCCATCCCCACCAGCGGCTGTTCTCCCCACCAACTTCTCCCCCCACTCTCCGACTGGCGTCATAAGCTTTATTTATTAAACATATTGAAGCAGTGATAGATGTGATATGATAGAGAAGAGATTGACTTATAATTATTTGTAATTAAGAGGTGGCCACAACAAGTGGCAACACTGATCATTTTCAACAAGTGAACAAACAAACACAAGCTATAGAAAAATAAAACAAGTTGGTTGTGAGCACAGGCATAGCCCTGCATCGACAAACAGAAGTGGGCACAGGCTTTCCCTGCTTTTCTCGCTCTCTTATAATGAGTGTGTATATGAGATATCGCAGCCAGAGGTGTGGGCGCTATAGCTGATGGCACCGACAACAAAATATTAATTTTTGTACCTTTGTTTTGGAACATAATTTTTATTTATTTAACGTATTTTCTCATTTTCTATAAATATGATTTAGTATGAACCCCACGAGTTTCTATTTTAATTTAATAATTAAAAGCTTAGCTTCGTGAAGATTAGTTTAACTGGCCGACGTCCAGTCTAATACAAAGTTCATTTACCAGGCTTTTAAATTAACTCAAGCTTCTTCGATAGTGCACAGAGGGAAACTGATATTTCTCCTGATGTCTGATTGAATTTCGTGGAATGCTAAGCCGGGGGCACAAACTGTTCAGCTCCCTGATGGTGGTTTTATTTCCAGCGTCATCGGAGCAATTAAACCATGCAAAATACTTTGCCTCAAAAAAAAATAACAGCACTGGTTGAAATAACCATTATTACTCAATCTCAATTGCAGATTAAATGATTTCTACTGAATAGGAAAAAAGAACGATGTAACTGACGTATTGTTAATCAAAACGTTAACATCTTTAACTTCATAAACAAGACAAAGTTACAGAAAAGTATTTTTTTTTTTTATACAAACCAATTATTTATCACTCATGTACATGCGCAGAGGCAAACTGGCATTTTTCCTGATTTTATATTCAACTGTGTGGAATTCGAAGCCAGGGACACAAAATGTTCAGCTCCCTGATTTGTAAAAGCTGGTTTCACTTTGAGATTAAAATTCTAGTACATTATTAGTGGAATACATGAACACGGTCATTATTACAAATTCATTATCTCTATTATTATTTACAAGTATATGTTAACCCCAACATATTAAGAAACTATTGAAAAAGAGGTATTTAGTTTCTGGTGCAACATGATATTTTCAGAAACCTTAGATCGAGAATCTTTACTTATCTACTCGTTTTTCTTTTAAGAAAACTTGTTAAGATGAAAAAGATTAGAAGCTTCCTTATCAGTGGTTTATACTGCTATTATATCTCTAGTTCCTAAATAATTTAAGAGTATCCTGAGGCGGTAGAAATAATCTTAGAAAATGAATTGATTATGGAGTCTACCAGTAGACCAGCTTCCAAAAAAATAAAGAATAAATTATGATTCATTAATTTTTTTTAAGCTTATAAATACTTAGAATCTTTTTACTTGACATGACAGTATTATCATATTATTATTTTATAGCGTAACCAAATAATGAAAATCAAAATGCAAGAGCTAAACCATTCGTGGTTGTCATCATATTCTGTGTAGCGGAGCTAAAATAAGTGCTGCATGGTTATGGTTATAACATTTTACCCTGTAATTTGGTACTAAATCGGAATAAATGGTAAATCGGATTTGAGACTACTTATTTCCTCATTCTATAGTTGAACCGAAACCGGAATCATTTTCCAAACGATAAAACCCTTACAAGAAAGCAGGAAATCGAACACAAATATCCTGATTAGTAGTCAGGAGTTGTAACCACATCGATAAAGTAATAGAAGTGCTCAATTTTGTGGATGTTTTTGAGTTCGTAAATGGACACTAAGAAGAAAAATGTTGGGCACAACGAACATCGTTAATATGAAACTAAATAGTCATTTTCGAGGTGATTATAAAAACCATCAGAGAATGAACTATTCTCAATTTGAACAATAAAAAGACGATGTTAGTTGTAGTATAAAACCGGTTTAAAATGCATTTATGCAGTAGAAGGAGCCATGCACAGCTCAATCATAAAATTGTTTATACAGATTAGATTTTGAAATTAATAATTTAGGGGTTAAGTGAAAAAAAAAATCTCATATCAAAATATAACACATACATGACCAAGCAATTTGCTCAAAAACCAATTTTGAACTTACGTTACGTATAGGCGATTTATTCAAAAGTTCGGAGTTTTTTTTTTAACGTAGTTTCATTGGAATTGAACTTATTCCATGTTGCAGTTGTGATTCGTGCCATCTTCTATTTATTCATTCACAGGAAAATTTTATGGGAAACTGTTGGTAAACCTGAAACAGTTTTTGAGTGGCATTGGTTTCTCTAACGTTTCCAAGAAACAAAAAAAGTTATTCCCTGCTAGACGGTTTAACTGCCAGTCTGTCTTTTATCATACATTTTTTGAATGAGGTTCCATTTTATAATAGAATGCATTAAAAATATACTTATCTCTATCATATTAATTACTTGGCATCAGAAATATTTTTTTCCACCATTTTAAGTATGATAGCAAAAGATTTTCTTTGGTTTTAATGTACGTCAACCTTTTGAGGTTTTTAGTTTATGAACAGAAATTTTAAATTATTATTGCTTTTCAGTGCTTGGAAAGAGATGTGTTTTTTCAACCATTATAACACTGAAACTATTCTCTTAAGCATTCTGAACTATGATTACAAAAACGCTATTAAAATTGTAATAGACTTTTTTTAATAGTTGATATATTTTTTTAAGGTTTCATAACATGCCTTGGATCTGCAAAAAAATAAAAGCAATCCCACAAATAACAACGAATTGACATTACTTAATGAATTACTTGTAATTAAAAATAACGATTTTATGGTTTCCTGATTGGTAATTTGTAACATATGTGTTACTCTGCTGGTCCAAAATCAATAAATTCAATAATCAATAATAAAAAATGGGTTTTAAATCGTTTCGGTGCCATAGCGATCATAGCTTAATCGTGCGCAGTATTACATTTAACAGGTTCTTCATTCATTTCTGTTCGATGTCTCAAAAAAAGCTCTTTATTGTGTAAGCGTATTGAGTTTTTGAGTGGAATGGCATTATCACTTGTGAGTCTTTCTTAGTTTGCCAGACCTTCTGTTCTGTCCATTCCAATAGAGCCTTCTTTAATGTCAACGCTTTCTGTATTAGTATATTTTCAACACTTTAGTAAGATTACATTATCAATCTACATAGATGCTACATGTTACGTTAGGGTTTGTTTTTTTCATCGTAAAAAACTTGATTTTAGTTATCTGTACCGGGAGTTCTAGCTCTCTGTATTCAAGGCTAGAAAAAAAATGGATTAGGTTCTATGGAATAATGTAAACTTTTTTCTGTAAATCTTCACCGTTAATGGACCATTATACAATGGGTTTTAACACTTCCTTATCCACCTGGGAAGTACCCTGAGCTCACTTGACAAATTTCAAATTTGGCTCCATCGCCCAAGTTACGACTAAAGATTACTACGCCTGAGAGGCCATTCATATTAAAGGGACCGGCATAGATTTGCATCACAAGTAGCTGAAGTGGTTCATGAACAGATAGTTTAGCTAGTTAGACCCATTTGTCATCATGATTTATAATATACGCTAACGTTGAGGAATCGATATCATATTACCAACGAGGGGTTAAATCACTATTTTGTAATGAGAGCTACTTAAAGCTTAGATTTGCATAAAAGATAAGATACTAGCCATTATTAATGCAACATAGCGATAATGAACTAATTATTTATAAAGATTTATTCCCTGTAGGAAACTAGTCGTGTATGATTTTAATCATGGAGGTGTTGGTAGGCTAGGTGTTATAATTCAAACTAATTTATTGGACAGAAACAAAAAATGATAAGTGAACTGTAAAGGTTTACACTGACTGAATTACGACGAGTTCAATAAAAAGACAGGTCATAAAGAAGGTTTGTTATCGTACCTTCAAAACTAAATTAAATGTAAGTAATGGGCATGGTGTCAAAGATTACATTTAAAATAAAATAAAACAAATCAACTCGTAGATATTTCTGTTTGGTTAGCCAATATTACCCGATTGCGTATGGCCAGCTTAAAAACATCAGTGGTCTAATAAATATTACTATACCATCAAATTAAAAATCATTAAGTTTTAAAGGCATGTGTAAGTGTCATCGTCATTAAATAAAAATAAAAAAATAAAATACATAGTTTAAACCCGCACTGAAAACATTTCCCTCCTCATGTGAATTTATATTGTCCTCTAGACTGCATGGTTTGCTATTAATTACACAGGCACTATTGTAGCTTGACTTGGTATTTACCATTCAAATTCAATTACTCTCCCGAGCTATTTACTAAACGCTTCAAAACATGTTATTATAATTGAGATTTGCCTCATTGTATTTGTTAGTATAGCAATATGGTGGATTATGTAGCCCCATATCTTATGAATAATTAAGGAATATTTTATTTTATGTTAATTTTGAATGGCATTTGGTTAATAACTACCGAAGGGATGTGCTGTGATTTCTTTACAAATAGCCGAGGCCCCTGGTGCCAAGTTGTGAAAGGTTTGTAACAGGAACCGAGACCTCCCTGGGTGGTAGTCTCAGCGTCCTCATTCATTCCACATGTATACCTTTAGGTTATTAACACCAAATTTCCTTTCATATTATTAAATTTTTCTTTTATTTATATGTTAGGGCTGGTAGTTAGCTAAAATAAATTTGATAAATTTGACCTGATTACCCCTGTTAAAATAGCTACCCAATTGAAAGGGTAGTTGTGTCGCTGATTAAATGTGAAAGAGGTGAAATTGCTTCTTTAAGTATAGATGGTGGCTAACTTCACCTGGATCCAGCTTAGGAGAGCTAGTAATGTCGAGTATTGAGGACCACAGTGAGTTTTAATTAATAATGTATCATAGCTGTTGCAATTAAATGTTTAAACCATGCCATAATTAGAGCTAAATTTGACATGCTAGTTCTGTAAGATTATACCTATGTAAGAAATTCAATGGTTAAGACTGGATGTCCACAGCATTTTTTTATCTTATCTTATTGGCTAATATATATTCGGTTCCTTGTCAGTCTGTATGTCGGTTGTCAAATCGATGTGACGGGCATAACGTCCACTGGTGTTAATCTCATTTTAATGAAATTTTTAGGCATTGTGCAGGCTGTTACACAAATGGTCCTATATGAAATTTAACAAATTCCATTGACTAATTTTGTTTGTGCATGCCCAAACGTACAACATGAACACCTTTTTAACTTTTAAGGGCATGCAATATTTTTTTGAAGGTTTTGTACACCCGGTTTGTAATTATTTTATATTAATTCTTTTTATTGTAATTTAATAATTACAAATTTTTTCGCAAAGTTTTTACAAACCGTTTCTTCGCATTCCTTCAAAAATTCACTTTTTAATGTTTTTGGTTTTCTGCCATTTTTAAGAGCATCTTTGATCCGAAACGTTCCCCTATGGACTGATATGAAAGCTATTTAAACTTACTTCAAATTTATTCTGTTAGACTGTTCTCGTAGAATGAGTATGGTTAACGATATTTTACACGGAGAACACGAAAAAATGCCGATTACGAAAATGTTTCACTTTTTGGAGAAAATTGAGAATTTTTGCAGAGCTGTAAACCTTAAAACTAAGAGGTATAAAAGAGGTGGGTTCAGTCTCAGACTGTATAAAATTGTATCTAGTTTACAAAAGAATAAAAAGCTTTCCTGGCAGGCACACACTTTTTGAGTTATTTAGTAAGAACTGAAAAAAGTGTGAAAATCTACCATGAATATTTTTAGACAATTAACCCGGTCGCACAGGTTTTTTAAACATTGCCAATTTGAAAATTTGGTTTTTTACAACTGATAAAGTTCCATATTACGTCTTAAAATAATAGACCTTTTGCACAGATGACTACTTTTTCGTGTATATCTTAGCTTGACTTAATATTCTTGTTTGGTATAGTAAAGTTAAGTTTATTTTGATAGCCTTTATCAAGGGAAAATTATGATTAAAATTGTATTTTATATAAGAAGTATATTCTTTTTAATATGCTCTATTAGAAGAGAAGAATGATTAAATCTACCAAAAATTTTCGCTGTTCGTTTTCTTAATATATGTTTTTCTTTTTAATTAATAAAATTTTGTTGTTTATGGTTCTTCGCATATTGTATATTTATTTATTTCTCAAGCATATTTATTCGTATTAGTTTTCTATCATGTCTGTAATGATATACCTAAAAATATCTAGATTAGAGTTTTCGATTATTAATTGAGGACATGGAATAAATACTTAAATCTATCTGACATGATAATGATGTTTATCCTTTTGCGACAGAAAGGAGGCCTAAATTATCGATCCCAATCAGATTTTTTTGTTTTATTTTTATTATATTGTCAATACTTATGAACGGCTTTGGTGCTAGTGGCTAGCTTACCACGTTAAATGATGCCTTGAGGAGCGTAGGTACTTATACGACTACAGCCTAGGGCCCGATTAATATATCACAGTATTTGTATCAGTATTTTATATGAATTTTTTCGAAGTTACGGGATATGTGTGATTTTTTCAGACTCTACCGTGGCCCATCGAATAAACATATCCATAAAGGCGACATTTCAATATTACTCTATCGTCAAATTATATTATAATTGCTCTGTATGTTTATTTACGAGTCTTTATCGCTAATATAACCATACTCTAGAATAACCGTTTGGATACACGAGTGATTCCTGGAATAATATTTTGGTAACTGTAATAACGTCTTGATTTTTAATAGTTATCTTTTCAGTCACTAACCCCCCCCCCTTTGCTTATATTTTAAATTATGAACTAGAGTTGTAATTACTGTAATTAAAATCATAGCTATTACAAAATGTCCCTCACCTAGATGGGACTGTCTTATCGTTCTGGCAATAAATGAGGATGAATACATAAAGAAACTGGATAAATGGGGAATACGCTGCCATCCCAAAGATTCATGACCCGGTTTGGATTCAGTACAACTGACAAAACCACCGTGAACTGACCGGAAGGGTTATGTGTTACATTAAGTAAGCCCTTGAGACCGTCATTACACTAACAGAATAATATTTGTGCCCTGTACAGTGTAGGACCTCCATCCAGCCGCCACTCATCTCGTATTCCCAGGGCCCTTCAATCTAAATTTATAATCCTCCTTTCAAGGGGGGGATGGAAAATATTTCCATAAAGCCATGCCAACACTTGGGATAATTTCAAATGTACACTTACACGCTGCCTCATGCAAATGGATTGTACCCCAGCTTCGTAGACATTTTAACGCTTTCTTATCTCTCGATACTAAATTGCTTAAAATAAAATTTTTATTTTATTTACCCAATTGCTAGAAATTTTCACGCAGCCATGAGTAATTATATCACTTTTGGAAGTCGTACTAATGATAAGGATAATTAACAGCTATCGCCAAATGAACGAATATTACCACCACCACGTCACTACACTTACAACTACTAGCACAAACCAAAGAGTGGTATTTAAAGACCGTTAATATTTGTGCAATATTTTATTCGTGAAAGTATGCCTTCAAATAACTTCTCGCAAATAATTATTTTATTAAAGATTACCAGTTTACGGTTATTTAAAAAAAAAATTAAAGCTTATATGCAATTTGACCGTAAAAATAGGGACGCACAGTTCGAGTTAAAAACTCAAAACAGGAGTATAATCAGTTTTTTTTTTCCTGTTATTTTGAACCCACCAGTTTTAATTTTTTAATAGTTTGTACCAGGTTTTTTTTTTTTTTTATTTCAAACCTCAAATACAATGTACAAAAGAAAAATAACAAAATAATAATCGACTTACAAATTTCTCCTCTTCCTGCATTTAAATGCATTACCAGGTTAGGTTGAAAGTTGTATTATTGTTCAACTAGGAATAGTTAATTTTACAAGATAGAATAAAACGAACCAACAATAAAACAGTTAGGCATTTGTAAATTTAATTCGCCTACCACAATATCAGATGCTTTAACTTCATCTCCTACCCAATTTATCTCCTTATCATTGTAATACTTTATCTCCTAGTCATTCCGCAGAAATGATGTTTTGGAAAGCAAGGATTTGAGCATTAAATGATCCTTCGGCCAGCTCTGGTGTACGGTGCCCCGCTACATACTCACTAGACTGACAATACAACTAATTCGAGAATGGGATCATGAGAAACGTGGTTCGTTTCTCGTAACCTCTCTCAAGAGGTTAAATAACGCCAACCTGCATCCATTGGTTGGTGTGCCATCGGTGGGCGAGTTCATCCACCGGAGACGCATATAGTTTTTGACTCTTTGCAGCACTTCACAAACCCAGTGTTTAGCACTATAACCCCACCACCCTGCCCGCATCGATGGCAACAGACTGACGGGGAAAATTAGGTTAAGATTTAGTTTAAGTTTTCATTGTTAGATGTAAGTTAGTTTTAAGTTTATGAATAATAAAGTGAGCCCCACCACTTTTAATAAATTCAGTCCATTAATGTATAATGTGCATTATTATACGTTTGTACAATCCAGATCACATTTTTGTAAACAAAAGTTTGCATGTTCCACTTGATACTGAAAATAAAACAAGGCCGAGAAAAATGAAGTGTTATTAAAAAATTAATTAGTAGAAATTTTCTTTTTTTATCGTGGTGAGTAAGGTATGAAATAATATAACTCAATGATTAATCATAACTAATTCATGTGGGGGTAAAAGGAGCTATAATTAAGTGAACTTATTAACACTTTCATCAAGCATGAGTTCACAAGTTTTTTTTTTCCTTCTTATTTTCATAAACGTGAATAATATATATTTATTTGAAGTTTTAGTCTATCTCTCAAAGAAGTTGAAAACAAAGTCAATCTTATGGAAAATAATAATCTGTCTTTTATTAATGAAAAACGAGCAATAAAAGTTTTTTAATCAAAATCAATAGTGTTCCCTATTATTATATAGTATTATGTGGGCTATAATTACAAAACTCATTAAAACTTTTTGTTTCTAAAATAATGAAACCCTCAATTGTGTAATTTATCACACGACTTGAATTTTTTTTTTATATATTTCGTTTGGTATAGGCAGGTTGTAATTTTATAACGTTATTAATTTTAATCATTGAGCAATAATATAATTTTTAGCTGCACAATTTCCTACTTGTTTATTTCCTTATTGTAAGGCTGTTGCTTAGATTTCACATGTTATTACATTAGATTTCATATTATCGCAATGTGCATGGTGCACTATTATTATGTGAGACACTCGGGACTAACTTTTTTAAACTCTCTTACGATAAGTTCTAAACAGATTCAATTTTTTTCAGAACCCCCATCTTTATAAAGGTGGGTGTTATTTTTAATATGAGCTTTACTTTGTGCTCTTAAGATGGCAAAGTAAAGAGAATAATAAATGGCTAATTATTTAATCAATTACTTATAATTAAACAGGACTTATCAGCAGGAATCAATTAAAAACATTTAGGTTTTGATAAATAATATGCGGTTCTTGAAACTTGAGAAAACTATAATTACAATAAATAAATTTAAAATTGTTTCCAAAACCATAATGAACTGGGGAGGAGTGTGGAGCATTAAACTTGACTTAATTTTCTTTTTCTTTGAGAGGTAAAATTAATAATTAGTGTAAGGCAATGCATTGCCGGCCAATAAGTATGAAGGTGTAAATCAAATTAATCTACACTACATAAAGAGATATGGGAGATTGAAGAGCGTCACCTTAGAAGGTAGGTGGTGCTACCGTGGTTATCACTGGGCTTATTCTAACAACAATTTAACAATTTAACAATTTTTTATTTTTAATCAACCCTTGATTGCTTCAAAGCCAGTTTGATGATTTCAATGATCCAACGGTTGCTTTTTTTAATAATATTTTCTTTGCTAAGTGAATGCGACCCCGAATTAGAGCCATACATTGTTCATGGTTGGTTCAAGTAAAAAAAACGGTCCGGAGCTAGACATTTTTGATGTTCAGAAAAGCATTGCCCTAAAATCCAATGCATCTGACGAAAACTCTTGAAATATAGAAGACTGAAACAAATTTCTAATCTTGAACATCATAAAAGAAAAAAATTGTTTTTCGGTTTTGTGTATTTGTGTAAGTAATTGGTTTTCAAAACAAATTTTGTCAAGTAAAGATTATGACCTTATAATAACGGTCATAATTATGGTGGTCCAGTAATTGATACGGCATATTGGACCATCCTCGGATCCTGGGTATGCAGGGAGGTCACCGAAGCGGATCCCACTAAACTATCCATGCATTTCCCAGCTGTTGGCAGGATTTGCATAAACATCGTTTATGCATTGACCCTTTTGTCTGCAGTCGTTTTTGCATAAACTATCGTGCCCCGATGTGGGGAGCACTCTGTGCATAACGGCATAAGCGTGCGATTGTAATTGCACTCAGTTGCCACTAATTTGCATATTTATGTTGTGCGTTTATTATTATTTAACTGATGACAAGCTGTAACGCAAGTACGCATAGCAGCAATATTGGCTAAATGCGTAACAGCTTGATTATTGTTTTAGTGCAATGCGTAAAGTGAAACCATACTTATGCACCTAATATTCCTACTTAACTTTAAGTTATGAATAGGTTTACTAATATTACATTAAATCAGAATTATAGCTATAAGCTAAAGTAAAAAAAACTTGATATAATTAATAAAAAAACAATTCGGATTAAGTTTAACAATTTATTTGTTGTTTGGTTGTCCTAGGGCATGTAAACCACAAGGGTCATTGATGAAGGCTTATAAAAGGTCGTCTTCTTGGTTTTAATTTTACAAATGTGTTTTTTTTTTTATTATTTTACAGAGCTTGAAAATAGATTTGTTAAGGGGTTTTTGGCTTTTTATACTGATAAAGAGAGCAACTGTATATCTTATCGATCTGAGTGAGAACGATAAAGAGAACAAAGCACTCTTAATGAATACCGAGGCGTTGACATGAGACCCCAGGCCCACCAGCCCGGTAGGAAGGACATGCATTCTCATTTTTAGGACATGAGGACCGATCGGAGGATGTACGTAGAAACCATGTTGCCTACCAATATATCTTACATCTGCGCAGTCAGTAATGTTCTTATAGTTGGTGTGAATGTTACTATTAGAATGTTGTAATAAAATATCAAGAACTGCCGAGTTGCAGGAAAGCTTATTTTCTAATTATTACTCCCAACATTCTATTAAACATTTTAATATTTTTAATAGATAGATATATTTAATGAATTGACTATTCTGCTATATCCGGCAAAAAAGCGATATATTTTGATATGATAAAATTACAATCTTCCCAATTGGGCAATAAGTCATTGTGTTCAATGGTCTCATTCATACCATATTTACTCACTCATTTCTACAGAATTTACAAACAGCTTCACAATGATCTGGATGTACCCTATATTCTTGAACTCATCCCTTCCAAGTTCATAAAATTCCATGGTAACCTATCCAACCACCCTAATTCCCTAGCACAGTCATTGCACTGCATCACTAATCCCTATAATCCTCCTCGGAGATTAAAACAGCAGTGGCCTCGTGACCTGCTATAATTAAGTGTTAGTGGGAGTCCTGGAAACGGCCAGTTACTCTAACCATGTCCTGAGCGTCTGTGGCTCTCGGGCTCTTGGTCAGCCTCTGCTGGCTCTTATCCAGTGACGTGGCTGACGTAGTAGCGTGGGGGACTTCCCAATACTCCGCTTCCTCCTTCGCACGCGAGGAAGGTGACAACCATGTGGACTTGGGGGGCCTCTGGGCTGTTTGTATATATAGTATGAATGAGCGAGTGAACGATGAATTGTAAATATACTATGAATGATAACATTTATCTCAATTACTTATTGCCTAATAAAGGCAGATTGTAATTTTATCTTAATAAAAATTGTTGTTGATACTACAATTGTACAGCTGGATTTACGAGACGTTGCTATACGTGTTCTATACAGCTTTTACATTAGCTGCTAGTAACTAACAGATATGAACAGCATATCAGCTAAAGTTTGATTAGTTAATGCCAGGTTGTTGTAAATGTCACGGTTTTTTTTTTTTTTTTTTTTTAATTATAAACCACTAAAATCTACAGCTTATATTTAGAAAAATCCAAGTCAAGCAAAACCACAATTGATATGTCGTTCATATTCTTGAGTGACGGAATACGCAGGTAGACAAAGAACAAAAGAAATCATTTCATATGGTCAAACTATATTGTTTCAGATTCTGCTTTTAAATGGAAATTTAAACCGCATTCGTGCGCCAGCGTGTAGGATTCAATTGGCAGTGTCCTTGGGCCTTTTGTACGATGACTTGTTTCCTAATTTGAATACGCTTTGATTTTACAGTGCGGTGATTTCGTCTCTCTGATTGATTTAGAACCGCCGTTCTATGTAACACAGAAAACGAAATTGCATTGACCCGGCCACACTATTTTGATTTAGACTTCACAAAGGAAGATAATGCAGTTGCTAACATATGTGGAGGTCCTCGCCCGCATATTTGTAATAATAAGCTTGATTGCTTTATTACCAGCTATTTAACTTTGTTATTGTTTATGAGAACGTTAAAGAACCGTGTACTACTAAAATCAGAACTAAGAGTTCTAGATGACGGAATGTAATTATCAAAAAATCAATTATAACACATGGCCTATGTATTGATCTGTATGTTGCTTGTGCAGGGTAGTGTAACTTGGAGTCTAAAAATAAAAGGAAAGTCAGGGTCGTGCCACTATTCTCTCTCTCTCTTTTTTTTATTAAATTTTATTTTATTTCAAAAAATTCATAAATTCAATCTCTTTCTCTCTCTCTCTCTCTCTCTCTCTCTCTCTCTCTCTCTCTCTCTCTCTCTCTCTCTCTCTCTCTCTCTCTCTCTCTCTCTCTCTCTCTCTCTCTCTCTCTCTCTCTCTCTACCTCTCTACCTCTTTCTCTCTCTATCTCTTTTTTTTTATTAAATTTTATTATATTTCAAGAAATTCATAAAACTCTCTCTCTCTCTCTCTCTCTCTCTATATATATATATATATATATATCTTTATCTCTCCTTTAATGCTTAGCTTTTCACTACTCGCATGTTTTACCAACTTCGATAGCGCGGGCCTCACAGGTGAATACTCTGGTTTTCTGACGTTTCCCATGTGATTCGGTGGGGTTTCAATTTTTTTTTTTCAAATAAATATCAACACTGAACAATGACAAATCTTTGTACGTCTTTCGTTTTTCTATTTTTCTGACTGCGTGCTTAGGAAAACTGCAAGTAGTGAACCTCAGCGCACCGGACCTATCAAAAAATTCATATAAAAAAAGTCCGCAGTTTAATATTGGTGCACAGAGCCGCATCAAAACAGTTCTATTATTGCTACCAGACAAAGGTTTTAATGGTGAACTACCAGCATATGTTTGCAATTGGTCATTGTTCTGAGTACAAATAATTTCATAAGAACGTATAGGAATATACTTGAGCACTTATCCTTAAGAAACATGCCAGTTGTCAGATGTGACTCATTTTGACATGGGTGAAAAATTTGATTCGAAAAAAGGATTAAAGGAATATAAAGATTAATACAATTGAAATGAATGTCCTCCCACTCGGGCTACGCCTGGAAGGAAGGCAATAAAAAATCCTCGCTAAATCAGAACAGTATTACATAAATGAAACATTTAACATATGTCAGAACCATTTCCATTCATTTTCACTAACTTTACAGAAAATGAAAAATAAACGCGACGCCATGCCGAGAAATATTTGATATTATTTATTAAAAGAATCAAAATTCTTCATGCTTTACAACTTCTGCCATTTCAAGTTTCTTTGAAATTCGAATCTAAAGTTTGGATGAAGCTGATTTTAATGAAGTTATTTATGTCTAGGCACGTTTCCCCTCTGGTAAAGATTTTAATAATTACTATCAAAAGGAAAAATAAAGAGACATCCTGGATTCAAACCGTTCCAAAAAAACACTATGTTTAATATAATTAACGTTTACTTTTATTTTATTTTTTTATATAATCTTGAAATCTGTAAGCTTATTAAACGAAACAGCGATAAAAAAAAAGGGAAAAAAAGAAAAGACCGATGCGTTACTGCGCAAGTTGAATTAGACAGAATCCAGTCTGTCCCCTTGGGACTAATTGGGAGGGAGACTATCTCTTTTCCCGTGCAAATGAAAAATTCTATTTGTTCCTCCGGAAGCAACTGGGGAAAGAAGTTTTAATCAAAAGTTACCAGGGGGTCCAAGAGGCGCTAATGCATTCGCTTTCACCTCTCCAAATGGACCGGAGTGGACCACCCCCACTCATACAACGGCTTTGTATCAAACGGGTAATAGCTTTTTATGATTGCCTTTGAGTTGAAAAAAGTAGTAATAAAACTATAAAATGGCCTATTGATATATTTCTTTTGTAATGAATTATTGTCAATTTCCATGTCATTTTTATTTTATTTCATTGTGTAGCTGGAAGGAAAAGAGAGAGAGAGAGAGTGAGAGAGAGTTTTATGAATTTCTTGAAATAAAATAAAATTTATTCGTTGTTTTACAGAATATTCTTAAAATTAAAGTGTAACAATTCTAAAATATTCAAATAAATTTAAGCACTGATCGATGGATAACTAACAACAGTATCATTTCGATAAAAATAAACAGTTTTGAGCAATGAAATAAAAAAAAAAAAAAATTAATTGACATGTGCCATGATGTTTTGTTTTATTTCCCATATTTACAAAACAATAATAATCTTATGCTACAAAACAAAACACCAACATCATCGTTCACTCTTGAGTATGAATATCAGTGTAGGGGTTGACTATGCTGATAATTTAATTATGAATTTTACGTTTTATACATAATATTTGTACTATACAAACGTGTTATTCATAGGGATCTTGGACCCAGAATAAAGACTTGTTCTGTTCTAGTACATTCTTCTCTTTACGGGGTGTGTACATAAAGTTATGTTAGTGATTTTATAGCGAAGCGACTGTACGTTGAGGGGGCGGGGTTATAACGCAACCAATATGTATCTGCTCCATGCAATGGTTGGGTCAGAATTGTTGATTTTGTGAAACTCGTCTTAAAAACGGTGTCACAACAGGTAATGGAGCAAATGATCGAACAAACGTACGCGATCCATTTCCGCCCCAAACTTGGCATAAATTATATGGATTCAAATTTATCCTGCGAGCCTAAGAAGACACTCCTCCCTATCGTATTCACATGTTTCAATGTGGTTAAAGAATTGGTTTTAAGTAGGGTCGGGCCATGAAGAATAGGCAAACACGGACACTCTAGGCGGCCGCCAACCACCCCGACAAACTTACGACTCATGAATGAGCATGATTCTTTTAAATATAACCTGACTGACTGATAAATAATTGTAAGGATGGCTACAGAGACACCGAACCTTCAAATAGTCACTTTTCACACTTTTTGATGGACAATGTCAACATGGGAGAAATGTGCGGTAAACCTGGTCCTCTAAGTGCTAACAGGCAAGCAAAAGGCCAATTGAGTGACGATCACGAATAAACTTTTTGGACCTATTCAAATTGAGCCTAATATTTTAGACAATGTTAATACTAGGGATAAAACATGTGAATTTGCGTAAGATTTGAAGACAAAGTACGAGATAGCCGAATGGTGAACCTCGGCTGCCTCGAAAC
The DNA here is from genome assembly GCA_930367205.1 of Acanthosoma haemorrhoidale. Classification (NCBI taxonomy): domain Eukaryota; kingdom Metazoa; phylum Arthropoda; class Insecta; order Hemiptera; family Acanthosomatidae; genus Acanthosoma; species Acanthosoma haemorrhoidale. The sequence goes on along the minus strand of OV884014.1, from coordinate 94,842,462 downwards.
AAACGCAAGGATGAACAATTCTAAAGTGAAAACAACGCGTTTTTATTTTTATTTTATTTTTTAACGCTGATTGTATGGCCCCAAAGCTATTTTTACTTCCAGAGAGGTCCGTAAACACTTCCGACTGCGTGGACTTTCTTCGAAAGATTGAGAAAAAGGGTCCTCCGAGAGCGAAAGGAAACTGCCGCTACACAGCACTCTGCGCGTCCGTGAATTCCTGGCAAAACACAACTTGCCAACACTACCCCAACCCTCTTACAGTCTGGCATGGTTATATTTTCTCCAGGACTAAGACCTTTCCTCAAATCCATTTTGGCATTGAGATGATTAAAAGTCACCGTGACGACAGATCTGTACTATATGATGAATCTCTGTCTATATAAATATATATAGACCTTAAGTAATCTTAGCTTATCATGTTTAATTTATACAATAAGGTAAAATCTGTCATCGAGCTGTTGAAATATTTCAGATGAGAGAGGGCAGGCGCTCATGGGCAGGTTATCGTTTCCCGGTCAATTGACCGATAGTTCTCGGAAGACGCTTGGAGATCAGCGTGGACTCACTGGCTATTTCACCAATTGACAACGCCCAGTCAATCAAACATGTGATCGTTCTTTTGCCACTGGAATCTTAGATAAGAAGATGTAGCTCTGAAAACATCGAGAAGAATCCATGTCTGTCGCCGAACGAAGTCTTGGCAATGGCCAGTTACTCCAATCATGTCCTGAGCGTCTGAGGCTCTCGCGCTCTTGGTCAGCCTCCACTGGCTAGTATCTGGTGACGCGGCTGACGGAGGAGCGTGAGGGACTTCCCAAGACTCCGCTTTCTCTTCGCATGTGGATTTAGGAGGTCTCAGGGCTGTCTGTAAATATTGTATGAATGAGTGAGTGAATGATGAATTGTAAATATGGTATGAATGAGAGCGTTTATCGCAATTACTGATTGCCTTATAAAAGGCAGATTGTAATTATAGCCCAATAAAGAGTATTTGCCAGTAAATATAAGGAAGTTATAAGTTAAAGTTAGGTGGTAATAAGAAGTCAGTGTGATCATAGAAGAAATATTAATAGCATTATAAGGAGTCATTCCGGAGACTCAAGAAAGGAAAATGATTTGCATTGACAAAATAAAGGAACATCAAACGACCCTACTACTCAATACACAATGATTACAGTAATGAATACTAGTTAAAAGATATACTGATCAGTATTATTTTAATGTTGAATGAATTCCTTATGAATTCAATAGGCAGTGAATATTAAGGATAACGAGCTCAATTTAATTCATTTGTATATCAACTGTTTGTTAAATTATTTTGTTGGCAATAAGTTCACTTTTATACTAATAAATGTTATAGTTTGATTATATTAGACATACCCAAGTTCTTTTGGTACTTAATAAAGATTTGTTTTTTTGTTTGTTGAACAACAATCTATTAACTGGGTTGTTCTATTGACGAGGCAATTACAAAAGTAAATGTAAATTATTCCCACCATAAATATAGTGGCGGAGGACGCTTCAGTTATTATTATCATTACTATTGAAAGTAGCCTAGTAGCTGGCTGGATCATTTTAGTTATTGACGCCTTGCATACTCATCAGGAAACGAGGTACGTTAGCATATATTAATATTGTACTAGCTGGTATGTATAAATAAATTTTATGAAGCCTAAATAGTTGTTTAAAATAAATCGATATACATAATTTATAATTTTCATTAACTTTTTTGGTTTTCTCTATTTCCAATTACAATCATTTTTTACGCTCATTCCTGTGCACAATTATGTAATTGCTTTGTCACGTGACACTTGGAGCTTAATATAGCTTTTTATTTAGTAGCCGTTTTTAAAATTCATTCAATGAATCGAGAGCACTTCTGTAGAGGACATTGGTAAGAGAGCATTGGCGATCCAGAAGTAACATTCCCCCAACCGGGTCCACACACAAGGGCGCAAAAATGACAAGACTTGAGATTGAGAGCTAAGGGCTGCTTTTACCCAAGACAACATCTCGTCTTACATCAGATCGGAGGGACATCCGAAACCTTTTCCGTAATACATCTTATGTCTGGCTTCCCCTCACTACCGATATGGAATAGAATAGAATAGGAATAGATCTACAATGAAAAATATCTATCCAGTGTGGAAATAAGACTTCTTGTTGCAATGTGTAAAGTTGTTATTCAGTAAAAAAAATTATAACTTTAATGTAAATTAAGTGGAGGAATATTATGCTATTTATCTGTCATTGCAAGTATTCTTTATATTTACAATACAAATGTAATTTACCCAATTCTTAAATAACAAATAAGATAGTAGTATTGTCTATTATTAATGAAAACCCCTCTCTCTCCTCTTACCTTTTTCATTCTCAGCGTTACTTGGTCTGTCTAATATTTCATTTTACTGAGTATTAACCAAAATGAAGTTTTTGTTGCTTTTAATAATGTAAGTGAATTACAAAAAAGGAAGGAATGAGATTTTTTGTGATAGTTCCATTTGATGCAACGAAATAAAAAATATCAACGTACTGAAGCCTCAATAAATAAATAAGTATAAATATAACTCATAAATACCTTAACAAGTAGTGAGATCTATTCCTCAGGTATACCCCCCTAAATCGTGATTACAAATACGTCATCCATGATCTTTAGGTCGTCTAACCCCGAATACTATTGGGTTGGCAAGAAAGAGATTTCGGTTTGCACGAGTAGATAGCGTTATGTTTGTTTCGTTATTAGTTTGTCAAGGTTGAGTTTTTTTTCTTTTGAGCTTTGGATACCTTTAGGTTACTATAGAAAGAAATTCCGTGTAATTTTGTTTACAACTGTCAGTTTACGGTCAGTTTTAACATGGAGTCCAAAAATAAGCATTTTCAACACATTTTACTTTTTTATTTTCATAAAGGCAAGAAAGCGGCCGAAACTCACAAAGAGATATGTGAAGTTTATGGTGTTGATTGTTTAAGTGAAAGCACGTGTCAGAATTGGTTTAAAACTTTCGTTCTGAAGATTTTTCACTGAAAGATGACCTCCTGAAGTTGATGATGACACAATGAAAGCCATAATTGAATCAAATCGTCATATAACTGCAAAACAGTTAAATTTATCACACAGAACAATTATTTAAAAAAACAATTCATTGGCCATCAATGAAATTCGTGTTAGCAACTGTAAATAAAATATTTCTCAAGGACCAACACAGTTATTGAGTTATTTCAGTTGAATTCCCAGAATGAATAGTGAATAGCGACGTGTTATCAGTAATTGATCAGCAATAACGAAGAGATGTGTGAAGTTTATGGTGTTGATTGTTTAAGTGAACGCACGTGTCAGAATCGGTTTAAAAAATTTCGTTCTGAAGATTTTTCACTGAAAGATGACCTCCTGAAGTTGATGATGACACAATGAAAGCCATAATTGAATCAAATCGTCATATAACTGCAAAACAGTTAAATTTATCACACAGAACAATTATTTAAAAAAAAAAATTCATTGGCCATCAATGAAATTCGTGTTAGCAACTGTAAATAAAATATTTCTCAAGGACCAACACAGTTATTGAGTTATTTCAGTTGAATTCCCAGAATGAATAGTGAATAGCGACGTGTTATCAGTAATTGATCAGCAATAACGAAGTATAAATATTTATTAGTCACATGAAATAAGGTATTGGAATAAAGATCTTAACATTGTTATTAATAACAAGTATCATGTTATAACACTTTGAAGGTACGTGATTGCAAAGTATCATGAATAGTGTTGGAAACAGTTTCAAAAACCTGTTTTCTATAGATGTGCGATATGTTTCATGGATGATTCGCTTGACGCGCCGAAGATACTAAAAATAAAAATAATATGAAATAGTATAAAAAATAATAGACCGTCGGGAATATGATGATAGTACGGGGATAGTTTTAGCGAGACTTTTGAAACATTCCAGTAATGAATGAGATATACACCAAAAAGCAAAAAATGAGAGAACGGGTATTTAGCGGTGTTGGGGTCAGTTACCTGAGTATCCCCAAAGTGGGGAGGAGATGCCCGCCGCGGGCTAGGGTCACTACAACCTCTTAGTGCGCCCAGAAAGAGATAGAGCGGGCAGACCTATAGTCTTTCACCCTGGCTGCCAACCTAGTCGGTGGACAGCTTTAATTCGCTTTGATCTGACTCCATAAGATCTTTTTTATGCCCCGACAAAGCACTATGTTCAGGAGAAGAGGTACAGGGTAATTTATAGGTAGTTTAGGTGGCCTTGGAATGACCACGAATTCACACTTGGTATCTAAGGGTAAGCGAAAACCGACCGGATCCGAAAGGCGAGTGCGAACCAGAGAGAAGCCAACTGGATTGCCGTGGGAGACGCTACTGGTAAGTTTGTAAGGCCACGGCAACCGTCGTCAGCGAGGGAGAGGTCTCTCACAAGGAGGTGTTAGTTTTAGCGAGACGAAGGCAGAGATTCCTACTAGAAAGGTGTGAGGTCTGACAACGCCGGACTAAAACATAGTGAAGTTAGGAGAGAGAGATGCAGAGGTAGTTGAATGAGAAGAGCATGGTTTTGAGTAGAGCAGAAAAGTACCAGTGCAGAGAGAGAGAGAGAGAGAGAGAGAGAGAGAGAGAGAGAGAGAGAAGTGTTCAAGGTGCCGGTTGGTTTCTGTCTGTCATCTGTTTTTTTTCCACTGGATCTGAACAGGAAACCTTAGCCAATAGCAATAGCCTCGTTACCGTAGCGATTAACATTTAGTCATTTCAAATAGCCTGGTCTATGGCATTGAATTATACAAACAAAAATAGCTGAACCATACAAATTGTAATGCATCAAACTTGCCTTCAACATGTCACTTGTTTAATTATAAATTATATTATAATATAAATAAAGATATACTATAATGAAACTATAGTCCACAATAAACGAATTATATATTACCTCGCTCCGGTACAGGTTCCGTGGTCCTGGGCCCCAAACTCAGCTGGGTGCTCTTCCTGTACAGGATGCCAACTAAGGCAGTGCACCTGAGGACCACGTTTGCTCCAGTCAGGTGTCCTGCTTCCAGTTGGACCTCCAGGCCGAGTTGGCTGATCGTGAGACCGTCCCCGACCTCGTAGATGCGAGTACCAGGTAGTCCAACCTGCACTCGTAATAAAGCATCAATTTAATTTAAATTTAAATATAAAGTACAAAATTGTAAAGAAGTAGGGTGGAACACTATTTACAATGATTTGGAAAGTAGTGGTTGCCTTCGCCTAGGTCCTAAATATTGTAATGATATTTTAGAATACAAATAAATTTATCTATTAGAAGCAGATTGATTAACCATTCAGGTATAATTCACTATTTTTAATTATATAATGTTGTTTATTATACGCCTATTAAATTGTAATCACAATAAGAGCTCAACCCACCGGAATTCTCGGTATATTTCAAATTCATGACTCGTGGAACTGATCTCACCCAGTCATGATAACTCTAAATGTCTGGTAACCTTATACAGACTACTTTTCATCGGACCTATATCTGAGTCAATAATTGGATAACCAGGTATTGATTTCGGAGTTTCATATCTGGATCCTCCTCACCACACTTTTGTTTAATACTGAGTTATCCCCAGATATATTGTGAATCTTGAATAAGCCGTGAACTATACTATAAACAGAACGATGAATTCCAGAGTGCGTTTAGAATATATTCTAACTCTGCCCCAATCCACTAAGGGGTAAGATAGAACCCGCCTTCACTAAGTATGAGTCCAATCCGAACGAGAAAGTTTTAGGGGTAAGATAATTAATGAACTTAAAAACAAAGACTTCTTGATCAACGGAACAAAGCTACTGTCCCAATTAATGTTTCTAATATTATATTTGAAACCCAAATAACAGCCGGACTTTTAAAACAATTTACGACCATTATTTCTAGTCTCACCTAATCACTAACTAATAACTATCTTCAATTTATCAACAAATTTTTTTGATCAAACTGCTCTAAAAGAAAAAAAAAAGGTTATCGAATTCATAAAATGCATTTTTATTTACACTGCTTATCTTTTTTAGTTTTGTTGTTTTGTAGGACTTGCCAACCACAAGGGTCATCGATGCCCTCTGAGCGTTATATAAGCATTCAATAAGTTATTGGAAAAGTAAGCACTCACCTTACACATGAAAACACAGAAGCTTGATATTATAAAGCGGTGACTTAATGAAAACCTATCAAACCATTTCTTATTATATTTTGTACCTTGAATTGCCTAAAATATATCGCAATAAGGAAATTTCAAGGCAAATGAAAAGTTTCAATTAGTACTTGGTGTTTTACATTTTAAGAACTGTGAGATAATTTAGAAAATTTCGGCTTGACCGTTCCCTTGAAAACAATTACATATATTCCAAAAATACAAATATATCAATGATGGAGCACAGATAAAGTGATGCGCTTTCCCAAAACGTTAGAGTTAATGAATGAGAGTAAAATACTTAAGGGAACCATTAAATGGCACGTTGAGTGAAGGAAAGGCGGAACCCTAATGTTTTAATGTTAGTTATTGAATGTTAGTTTTGACATTGTTCAATTAAATGGTCGCATCTTTGTGAGGGTTCGTCTAAGGCGAGGAAATTTTCTCTGTTCAAAGCGAAGCCTAATAATTTTAATCCTACCTGAACGCAGTAAACGATGTTTTTACGAACCCCATGATGATCCATGATTACAATACTCCGCTAAAACATATATATATGATTACACATTACCAGCATGATGAAATTTCCACCTCACCTGGGAGATCTGATAGTTAGTACAAAATGCTCGACTCCCAACTACTCTGAACTAGGTTAGGAGAATATTGAATATCCCCGTGAAGGAAAGATCTCCCCCACCCAGGTCTTAGCCAAACCACGATGGCAGTATGAAAATTCCTTATTAAGCATATTGTTTGGTTATAAATGACGATCAGGAAGATACTGATTACCCATTTTTGGAATGGCCAATTCTAGGAAATAAAAATAGGTTTTTTATTAACAATATTAGGAAAACATTGTTTTCTATAACAGCCGTTAATGAAAAAGAACTTGGTGCGCTTAACAGTGCAGGCATAACAGCTGAAGAAGCTCATGTATAATGAAGCTGGATATCTATATAAGCTGCAGTGGTGATAGAACACAAGACAAAGAAAAAACAAATAAAAAGAAAAACAAAATAAAAGACAAGAAAAGTGAAAACAGTAAATCTGAAGAAACAATTAATAATAAATCGATTATAAAAACTTTATTATGATAAAATTACAATCTGCCTGGTTTGGCTATAAGTAATTGTGCTATATGATCTAGTTCATGCCAATTTACAATTTTCATTCAATCGCTCATTTATACTATATATACAAACAGCCCAGAGGCCACCCAAGTCCACATGGTTGTCACCTCCCTCGCGTGCGAAGGAGGAAGCGGAGTCCCGTGAAGTCCCCCATGCTCCTACGTCAGCCACGTCACTAGATAAGAGCCAGCGGAGGCTGACCAAGAGCGCGAGAGCCGCAGACGCTCAAGACATGATTACAGAAACTGGCTATTGCCAGGACTCCCACTGTCACGCGCTTATAACAGGTCATGAGGCCACTGCCGTTTCAGTCTCCAAGGAGGAATATAGGGATGAGTGGCGCAGAGCAATGACTGTGCTACAGGATTAGGGTGGTTGGAAAGGCTGCTGTCGAATTTCATGAACATGGAAGGGATGAGTTCTAGAATGTAGAGTATATTAAGATCGTTATGAAGAGTTTTGTTGCAGACATAATAAGGGGCATTTACTATTGTTCTCAGGACTTTTGATTAAAAGGATTGGATACGCTTGATGTTCGACTTTTTTGCTGTCCCCCATAGCTCTATGCCGTATGTCCAGATTGGCTTAAGTATAACTTTGTAGATTAGTAATTTATTTCCTATTGAGAGATGGGATGTCCTTCGAAGTAGTCTGTACAGTTGTCCAAAGCATCTGTTTAGTTTTTGTCTTTTTAGCCTCGTGTGTGGGTTCCATGTCAGTCTTTTGTCGAAATAATATGATATGAAGCCTAAATATGATAATAAAACGTTGTTGAAAATCTGAAATCAAGAAAACAATCGTACATATGCGGGTTTCAAAGAACTTTTGTTGTTGCCATTAAAAGAAATGAATAAATAAACATGCCTCTCTCTTTCATATCATAAATGAATTGTATATTTATGTTAATACTGTGTAGTGGCTGTTTGCTCTTATGTAAATAATTCGGTTTCATATCTGCAGGCATATTCTGAAGAAATTTCACTTCGTTAAATATACCAGGGCACTGTTTTCTATTATCGAATGGGCCATAGGCGATAATATTCTAAATAAAAAAAAAAAGATGCAGGGTGAAAGGGAGTCCCAACTCGTAGCTAGTCTCTGTCATTACCATTTCCTGAAAAGACCCAATTTCCGTTGGAAATGAAAGTCTGGACCCGCTCGGCAGAAATGAATTATGAAATTGGCATTTTCTGTTCCTTAGACTATTAACCAAACTCGCTGGGCCGAGGGCTACTTATTTCCCTGCCCGTGGCCCGTCGCTTTTTCACGATGGGTTTATTAACGCAGGCTAGGTGATTCCTTTGTGAATCATACTGGTAGAGATGTATTTGTCCCATAATTTATTTGTTTCTCACACATCATTTATATGTTTCCACAATATGGGAACATGACAGTAACGATTAAAGACAATATTAAAGATACATTCAATGTTCTTTATTAAATAACGTTGTCGGGTCGTCACGAGGGGAGTGCCTGGTTACCCTAGCCCTAGTGACAAGTGAGGGTTATTTGAGTTTATAACCTGGAATATCGTTTCATGATACTATCTGTCTCCATTTTTTGAGGTATGTGCCCCGACAATGCACTAGGTTCAAGAAAAGAGGTATAGGGTAGGTCGGTAGGTAGTTTGTGTGGTCTTGGAATGACCACGAATTCTCACTCGGTATCTGAGGGTAGGCGAAATCCGTTCGGATCCCAAAGGCAAGTGTGAACCGGAGAGAGGCAGACTGAATTGCCGCGGGAGACACTGCTTGGTAAGTTTGCAGGGCCACGACAACCGTTGTCGTCCACTAGAAAGAGGTGCTAGTTTTACCGAGATGAAGGCAGAGATTCCAACTAAGAAGGTGTGGGGTCTGACGATGCCGGACTAAACATAGCGAGGTTAGGAGAGAAAGAGATGTAGAGGTTTTTCTTAAAGAAGCAGTCAGGTTTTCAGAGTTTCAAGCAGGGTAGCCACGAGCCAGTGAGTAGTTGCCAGGAGAGAATGATTTACAGGGGCTAGACCCTCGGCTTAAATACCCTGCTGGCCTTGCCAGCATCCAAAAAGTCTAGTATAATCTAATGATGTGAATCAATTTAGTGCTGCAATAAATTTATTGCGGTTAAGTGATTTATTGTTTTGTTACATTTTTAATATTAATCACGTTTCTCACGCTTTTGATGTTATATAAGTTAGAAAACAATTTTTTCATTGTGTTGGGTGTATAGCTGAGCATTTAATCGAAATTTTGAATCCTTGATATCACTTTTAGAAGTTAGCCCCAGGCTATTTGGTAACTGATTTCGTTAAATTGCCCAAAGAAGGTTGAAGTGGAACCTATCATATATTGTACAACTATATTTCATGACACCGCTATTAATAATAATAGGAGCCAATTGTGAGAGCTATGGGATTAACAATGGAAACTTTACTTCAAATTTAGGACTTTTGCAGCTTGCACGAGTGATAGTACTAACTGGCTATATTGATCTTGGTGATCCTAAGTTGTAGATTGGTATAAAGAAAAATGTATAAGGTTCCATTTTTTGAAGAACGAACTGTATGATAGCCAACTGATTCGTAATATTGTGTACTGTGCTGTACTGTAATGTGGATCTACGCTCTACAGACGATATTTATGATAAGTTTTACGAACTAAAACGCGTTTGTCAAACGAATAAGCGAGCACATTGGCACAGCTGAAACTATTTACTTTTGACGAGTAGCCGGAAAAAAGGGAGCGGGTAAACTATCTACAGATTGCTGCTCTGCAGGAGTCAGGCAAAGATGAGAACAGAGAACTAAAGAATTTTCCTTCAAAGAAGACTTAAGAAGACCTACCTTAGATTTATATTTTGACCTCGGAATAAAAGGGTGGAAAGCCATCTAATGAAAGTGCTCACAAGGAACAGATGCAACTGACTGATGAAGTTGGAACTAGGCATTTATAGCTAGAGAGGAAGAAAGGAAGAAGAAGAATGTATTAGTTTATTTACAATCATTAAAAAGAAAATTACTAGGAAACTATGTATCGCGACTATGAATGCAAAATATTTATATAAACGAGTTGTGGCCGTTGTTAGCATTCCTGTATGCAGCTATCGATTAATTAATAGGGAGTGTTTTTATAATGTGTATGTTGAAAAATATAATGCAATAAAAGTTAATAAATCAATCAAGAGAAAGTAATTAGTATGATTTATCCCAAATCTTTATAGTGAGATACTTCTCATTTAACAAATATTGTAAGTCTACATATTTTAAGAGTACTAAATAACCCAATAGGTAAAAGATTGGGTGAGTAGCTACTGAGGTCAAGCTTGCTGGAACTGGTCTAGCTGTATAGGTGTCCATTCTCCTACAGCCTGTAGGATACAGCCTGTAGGATACAGCCTGTAGGATACAGCCTGGATAGCATGGCCCACCCCTTTATAACGGTTTCTTGATTCAGAAATAGACCAGACATATCTGCCTTGAAGAGCTCAAAGGGGGTATGCCAAACAATACTGGGGTCGGGAAGACAAAACTTGTAACATTAAACAAAAATCTGCACATATGATATTTTCGATGGATGTGAACAAACTAATTAATGTCAGTAAATTATTAAATGTTTTTTTGTGTTACGCCCTTATGTATTGCTCTTGAAATGTTATGTTTTTTCACTTAACGCGTCCTTAATTTTGTCCGTACCCTCTTAAAAAAATATAATTTAGTAATAAATAACATAGACAAATTTTGGAGACAGTAAAAAATCGCCTTTGTTCTTGTTGGACAATAGCCAATTGGATATTGGTCGCACTTTGGTAATTGCACCAACCGCAGACCTTCGAAAGCTGTCGTGACTTCTGGCGAAACTGTTCAGCTAGTTTACGGCTTAGGGCGAGCACACCTGAGGCCCCCAGAGAGTGCGGAGTCTCGCTCCGCCACTAACAGGCCTCATCTCGTTTTATAACGTTGAATCTATTAATACCTTAGGCCAGCTATCTTGTTTTACAGCACCCGCGGGGACAACACGGGCCCAAGATTAACGATTCATGCTCAAACCTCTGTAACTAGGCTTTGACTACCACCGGCTCAAGGCAAATTTATTCATGGGTCTCACCAGAGGGGCGGTGACTAGCTCACATTTACAGCTAGGAACTTATATGATTAGAACAAAGAAACTGATAGTGATACATGATAATGATAGTAATATCCCAGTAAATTTGTTGCTCTTCCGGTTGAAACAGTCGAACTCGGAAAAATCTATATAACCAACACATAACTATCCGATTTGGATATCCTATGTCTGAATAACTTCATCGTCATACTAAAGCCAATGAGCACTATAGCTATTGTTATGATGTATGGAAAACAAAAAAGCATGAAGCGCATCCGATCCTTTCAATCAAAAGCTCTAAGAAAAATATTTAATCTCACTTATTATATAGCAACAAACCTCTTCGTAACGATCGTAATATACCTAACATCATTGCTCTCATTCATTAAAAATTCACGAAATTTCACCAATCCGATCACTCTAATTTTATAACAAAGTATGTAGCGTACTATATGTCCATACTTTCACACATCCCTACAATCCTTAATATGATATAATCTGAAATATTAAGGGCTCGCTATAAATTCATGCCAATGAACAGTCTCTCTTATCACGTTATAAGCTTCTGTGGCTATCGTAATCGGTAAAATGGGCAAAGAGTCAGGTATAGACTTTAGGTAAAGTGTTGAGGAATCCCCTGTGGGTCAGAATTCTATGTGGTTTTTAAATCAGCTTCTTGATTTTACCTGAAGTACATAGGTTTCGATGTTTCGTTCCTTACTTCACATACAGACCTTGATACCTATCGAGGCTGCATAATAGGTTCCACTTGGTCTTAGAAAATGCTCAGCTCCGCATTGTTAAATACCTATAGTTAACGCAAGTTGGATAGTATTGGACTATTGTCTTGAATTTTCATTTCTTTTGCATATTGTTCTTGTTTATTTCAATTTTTTATTAGAATTAAAAGCTAAACAGAAAGACCTGCGTGGGCTAACTTCCGAATACTTTTAAGCAGAACTGTCCCTTGTAGTTTGGACGAGTCACTCACACAACAGACGCGGGACGTTGAATCGGGGCAGCCCTCCATCATAAACTCGTTAAATGATCTTGTAGAGGAGATTCTTTTAAAAAACTTTATTATGAATAACAATCAAACAATCAAAAAACTGGTATATATACAAATATTAATTGGTTACAGCACTAGAACATACTTTAGCGGAGGCTAAGGCACAAGTGAGGGTGTCTTGGCCCTAGCAGGTAGCAAGGGTTAGGGTTAGGAAAGGGTTAAAAGACAAAAAAAAAGGGACCATAAGTCTTAACTGAGGTACATGTTTCTACTAAAAATTTAAGATATGAGTATTATATAACTCCTCCATTCTTCAAGATTGTTGTTCCATCAATAATTAGGCGCATAGGGAGCCTAGTTCAAGTGGGAGGTGGAATACAGGTGTCTTTAAGATAAAAGTTTGTTTTATTTATATAGTACCTATTTTTTATTTTATTTTTTATTGATTTATTTTTATTTGTTTTATTACTAGTACTCCTATAGTATAGCCTATAATGCTATAAAATATATAAAGTATTGATCTACTGTTAATGTTAGTAGTCGGATTTAACATAATTTGAATTAGGATCTATTAATTCGGAATTATTATACATTGTTATTTTATAAGGTTCTTGGTACATTGTTTTATATTCAGAGTCTACAATATGCATGGTTATCTTAAGAAGTTCTGAAAAACATTCATTATTAGACACATTTACAAGGGTTTTAAGAGGTTAGTAAATAGTATTATGTTTGTTGGAATTGTCTAACTTATGATTGTTAATAATAATATATGAATTTATATCGTGAATATTATTAATATTGGATAGTTTATGTTAAGTGTAATTACATTGAACTGTAGAACCTAATAACATAATATAAATTTTTTTTTTTTTTTTTTTTTACATTCATTAATCAGTAAAGTAGGGTAAGTACAATAATATTTATTCATAAGATAGTTACAATTAATGTTATAAAGATTATCATTGTTTTTTCTTAGTACTAGTGTTGTTTGTTTGTAAATCAATAGAATAATAAATATTAGTTTTATTGACAGGAATTGGTATGAGCGAAGAGGTTCTTACATTTGGTTCTGCTAGTGGCTGGTCTACAAATACATGGAGTATTTTATCATGTGTAATACAATCTATTTTGCTCATAAGCCATAATATTTCTGATTTTCTTGTAGCTAATGTTATATTTTGGTGTATGTCTTAGCGTTGAGTCATTTAGTTTGTTATATTAGTGTGTTAAAGTGATATAAATATCATGAAAGGCTACTTCTTTATCAATGTTTATCATATTGCCTCTACCCTTATTAAAATTGTCATTTTAATTTAATATCCCTCTTAAATGTCTCTATAATTTGTTTATTCATGTTTACTGTCTGGTCGATATTATGCTCGGTATCATGGTTGTTACGTTCAACTTCAGTTAAGACATTGTCATAATGTTGTTTGTCCGTAGCGTCCATAGTACCAGTTAGTCAGCTAATAGCCGTTCCTAGTCCATTTATCAATCCACGTCTTTGTCTTCTATTATGATTTCTCAGTAGGTCAATTTTATTCTTGGTTTCATGTATCATATCTACTATCAAAGGGTAAGTTGTTATTATAGAGTAGAGTATGTTTTTGTATAATTGTTAGTTCTGACTATAATAGGCTTATGTTATAAAAGTAGTATGTTTTGAAGTATTTTTCAATTACTTTTACATTGTTTAGTATGTAGTGTACCATTCTCCGTTTCTTGCGAGGATGTTTAATATTGTTAGCATGCGATTTCTTTATTACATTTTATTTTACTACTAGTTTATAAGAATTATCATGCTTTTCATGGGTTTTATCATTAATTGTTTATTATAAATTGTCGGAATGTCTTTCCGAATTTGGTTTAGTTTTTCTGTTGGATTAGTCTTTTATTTTATTATTTTTTTCTTTACTAAGTCATTGATAATTTATTCCATTAAGGGGAAGTAGAGTGATTTTCTCAGTTTGTTGTAAGTTTCAAGAGTACCTCTGTGTGCAGTTTTTCCAGTGTGATAGTTGGTTATTAATTCTAATGGTTCTTCTTTGTTTTCTATATTTGTGGCTATATTTTTGTATCTCTTTAATTGCACAGTTGGGTAACTGTCTTGTATCGTTTGTGATATTATTTCAAATGTTTCGTCGTATTAAGTATTCAGTATCGGTAAGGATGAGTCACAGTACATTCCATAAGTGGTTATCGGTTGTAAAATTTGTTCAAAAACATCTTGTATGTCTTTGTTTCCCAAATGGTTTTGAAAAGTTAATAGCTTTATTCCCTTTTTTATGATTAGTTGGTGTTTTTCTATATTAACTATTTTTTCGTCGTTTACAATCCAGATTTGATCATTTGATGATTTTTGCGAATGTATCGTTGCTCCACATGTACTTATCTGGTAATTTTCTGTTGGTTTAGTTTCCATTTGTTGGAAGTCTTGTCATCAATATAGTTAGTTTCGCCTAAGTAATTGTATTTGATTGTCTTTATCGTTTTCCGTATAATGAACTCTGCTACTTAGTTTGGTTCTCTCCTTGTTGTTCGTTTTGACTAATTTCTTGTTGTGGTTTGTTGATGTATTGTCTTTGTTAATGTGGTTTCCATGATTGGTTGTGCATTTCGGTATTGTCTTGGTTATAGTTTGGTGTATACCGTTGGTGATTTTGCTGCGGTCTTTGTCAATAATTTTGTCTTTGGTCTTGTCTTGGTTCCCATGTCCCATTAGGATCTTAATTTTTTCCCAGGTGTTATATTGCTGTCTGGGCGTTTCCTCCTGCCAGTTTTGTCATAAGTTTCTTCCATTAGTTCTATTGCGGAAGTGGTTAACGTTCTTTGTAAGTCGTGAAGGTTATTATTTGTAGTAGTACATCGTGAAACGTTTCTAAGTTCTGGTAAGAATTGTTTTATGCAATGGTTTGTTATCAGTTTGTCGTATGCATTCATTTCGTATGTTTTCTTTGATTCTTCTTTTGAATCGTCCAAGATAATTCTTCCTTCTAGTTCGTCTCGTAGGTTTATTAGTTTGTTTGTAAATGTTAATGGATGTTCGTTTCTATGCATTGTCATTTCTAATATTTTCGTTATTGAACGTTCGATAGTTTTATATTGAATAATTATCTTCTAAATATCTCTTTAATTCTGTTATCAACTCATCTATTGAGGCATAATTTCTTCTCCCACAAATTTTTGCTTGGTCTGTGAGTTTGTTTGATTTAGTGTAGCTCAGTATGTGTCTTAAATTATATTCTCTGTGTGGGTTGTCTAATGCTCCTACTGTAGATGTAGAGGCAATATATAACATCTGGTTTAAGAAAGTCACTAAGTCGCTTGGGTTTCCATTGGATTCGAGGGTTTGTTGAAAGTCAGTGGCTTTAATTACATAATTAGTTCCTTCCATTTCTTATGTTTCTGTAATTTTTATTAAAATATTAAGTCTGTCAGTTACTGATGTCATAAAGTCAGAATGTGTATAATAATTGTATTTACCAAGTGAATGATGTCTTCAGTGAAGTCCAGTTTTTCTTTCTTCCTTCAACTTCCTCAGGTATATAACAAATTTCTTTAGGGTATTACCTGGTGAAAATATATCTGAATTCCTGTCCTGTGGGGTTTCTTTCCAGAGGTATTTTCATCGGTCTTCTCACGCTATTAGAGTGGTCTCACTGTCCGTTGCCAAATGAGGGATCTCTAGATGGTGGACTACCGTGAATTTACTGAGTATATTGCCAGGTGCCTGTTCGGGGCGCCAGTTAAATAATCTTGTAGAGGAGAGTCTTTTAAAAAACTTTATTATGAATAACAATCTAAACACTGGTATATATACAAATATTAATCAGTTACAGCACTAAACATACTTTAGCGAAGGCTAAGGCACAAGTGTCTGTGTCTTGGCCCTAGCAGGTAGCATAGAGTTAAGGGTTAGGGTTAGGGAATGGGTAAAAGACAGAAAAAAGGGGGCCATAAGTCTCAACTGCGGTACACGTTTCTGCTAATAATGTAAGATATGAGTATTATATAACTGACTCGCAAAAATGTTCTGTCGTGGACTTGACTTCATCTTCCAACGCAATATATAATACCTACATATGTTTTACATAAATAACTTTTAACCTCAAATTTAATTTATGTAACTCAACCTCCTTCAAATGCATCTGCGCATATCAGAATGAGGAGAGAGCTGTCCATTCTTGTTCATGGATTTTGTTAATTTTTCACAAATCTTATTAAATTCAAGGGGTTTAGAAAAAAAAAAATATAACATTCCGGAGAAATCGGTTATTCAATAAAAGGCCACTAGGCCATGCTAATACATGTATAAGAGTACTGCCTCCTGTCACACATTCATCAAAACCATCACGCCGAAAATTAATGCATTACATTAATAACATTCACGGGACAATCTTTTTACGTTTTGTTAGCGGTCTACGGAGAGTGTGAGACAAACGGAATGACCTCGATTGTTACCCTGGACACCCGGTGTAATCAAGACGCAGTCTCCAGAGAATGGAGGGGCTTGATGAAAGGAACTTTTAAAACCAATTCACCAACTTTTATCAAAACTGGAGTTGGGGTGAAGAAGGTAAGTTATTGTTCCTCCGATATGGTCAATAGCGGAGGGGCTCTATTAGCGTTTCGGCAGCCCATCGCTGCAATGAAACTAAACTATATTGTTATTGTTTGCTACTTATTCGTCTTGCTAACCAATTTTCATTTAAGGTTAGTAACGATCATCTCATCCTTTTGAAGTGTATAATGAGTTTATTTTGGAAGGTGAATATTAATTTTTAAAGGTAACGCCTCTTCGACGTGGAGCTCATTGAACCCGTTAAAAATATATTGAAAAGATTATTGTTGAACCCTCAAGGGCTATATTTCCGAACGCCAGAATTTCTTCTGTAGATAATTATCATTCAAACAAAAAAATATTTCAATCCTGAACATGAGATAAAATGGAGATTAATATTTGTTTTAAAGCCTCTTGTGACAATCATCACCTCAATTTCGTTGTATACCACCTCGGTGTAATTGAATATGCCTAAGATCCGGGTCTCAACCGATCTACCCAAATATTTTTCCCAACTTTAATTGATTTAGGTCCAAAAAAACTGTCTTTTCTGCTAAACTCCTCAATTAGAGTGCTCCACACAGCAATTATTTTTCAATTGTAATCAAATGGGGAAGCTCAATGCTTTTTCTGTACTCAATAGTTAAAAATTAAAATAAAATCCATAAAAGCAAACACAAAGAAAACCAGCTATAACTAAATAAATAACGTTATTAATTAATCCTGGTTTATAATCAGCGTTATTAGAACTGGTCGTAAAAATTATTAAATCAATATCAAACTTTAAAGCTTTAAAACAGCAAAACACAATTCGAAACAGGCTTACTAAGTGTTGGTTAAAATACTAGGAATAGAGCTCTGCATACGACGTGTGGGAGCCAATGAGGATGTGAATATTTTGTTTGGACGAAATTATGTAAGTGAAAATCTCTAACCATTTGAACTCGTAGCTTTTACTTTAAACCCGTTTATTCTTACCGAAAGAAAATAGAGCTAAGCTGAATGGATTCAGAAAAAAAGGTGGGGGTTCAACATATTGCTGCTAAAATGTCCTGAAGGAAGGATATAGATGGAAATTGGAAATATATCAAGGATTCTCTCCTGGAGGTGGCAGGCGGAATCCTTAGTGAGGAACAAAAGAAGAACGGAGTGCCTTTTTTTTTCTTTTTTTTTTGGTGGAGTAAAAGGGGGCTAGGAATAGGCACTTTCAATTATTTTTCCCGTATAACCACAATCAAGGAAACGGTGGAAATTAGTTTATGAAATTAGTATAGGCCAATCATTGACATATGTATTATACATTTATATGCATATAAATATCATTATGTTTTTAAATAATTTTAGTTTGATTATTGTTAATAACCAAGAAACCAATCATAGTATCCTCCTGAACCCCCTCCCCCATTCACCTCGTTCATTCAATAAATGTAAATGTAATAAATTAACAAAGTCAATTTCTCTCAATCTCAAATATGGTAAATTAAACAACGGTAGGGCCTATAGTTGGCGTCATGAAATTAGACATATGTTGTGAAGGGGTTGCTTAGCGCGGTGTTTCCACATCAGGACCAGGTGGGAGGACTGTGATCCGACGCTCCTTGGTATAGCTGGGGGGGGGGGGCATCAGGACATTTCCACCGCTGCAAACTCTCTCTCCCCCACTCCTACCTATCATTGATCAAGTGTTTTCTGGTTATTCAAGGAAACGCTCTCAAAGAAATGCCAGATTTATCAAAGAAGTATTTGGGAAGTCAATGTAAATCGATGATTAGATGATTGACAAATATAGACTTAAAAAAATCTCATAATTTGGTTGCTGACAAAGGGCAGTGAAATGACGGATAGTCATTCATCATTTCATACAGCTTTTTTTTTCTTCATATCCCCTTTTTATTATAAATTACGGAAACCAGAATAGTTTCTACATAAACGAATCTATAGCTTGGCTACATTCTATACAATTAATAATAATTTTTCCTTGCGATTTGTGATTGTTACAAAAATATAATGTACATTGTACATTCGTTTTTTAAGCCTGCATCTAAACTTTATCTGGCATGACTCAGACAAAAGTCGTAAGGTTCCCACGGGTAAAGGCAGCAGACTTATTATCTGCCATGCCGGAACAAAGGATGGCTTCATACCAGGATGCAAATAGGTGTTCTGGTCAAATAAGAATGACGGAGACAACCATTCTGAACTGAATAGAACATCATTTTGCGAATGGTTTGCAAAAATTTGCAGGGTCCCTCACTGAACATCAGTTATAATCATGGACAATGCTCCGTATTTTGTTCTTTGAGAAAAAGTTCCAAACAACAATTGAAGAAAGGAAAACATAATTTAATTCCTGGAAAAATTAAATTAACCAAACATGAATTAATGAGCCTTGACGAACCTACTAAGAAAACGAAAGTTTATGAACTGGATGAAAAGGCAAAACAATATGGGTACATAGTTATTCACCTGCCTCCTTATTGTTACCAGTGCAACCCAAGTGGACTAATTTGGGCTGAATTTAAGAGGGAGAATGTCAGAGTGTTTTACCTAATATTTGTAAAAATAAAAGCTTTAAACAGCGGATGTAGAGCAAACTACTAACGCGGCTACAGATATATATATATGCTAGAGAAATGGGGAAATTTCATAAGCCATTCCAAGAAGGTCCGAGAACAAGACCTTGTGAGAGAAATAGAAGGAGGTGATATTATGGAACAATTTATTTTTCGTTTGTATAATATTCGTATACTTCAGAAGTTGAAGAGACTTATGAATCACTCCACTAAGATGATGACTAAAATTCTAAATTCACCGAACATGTTGTTTAATCATTTGTATAAAATAGCATAATCAAATTCATTTCTGAATAATTATATAATATATATATATAATAAATACGTTAAAATTATAAACTTTTTGAGCGTTAACAAAGACCTACCTTTATTGGGCACTTAAGATAATAATAATTTAGAATAACCGTTTTTTTTTAACGATCCCTTCTGGAGAAATGTTCCTCACACGGGGTTTAATTTGGAATAACCAGTGTTGAATATAATTTCATTATGTTAACGCAGATTTCTCTAGTTAATAACAATAAGCTGGGTAATTTATCTTTCGGTCCTTTCTTATACATTGTGGTCATTATCGGTCCTCAATCAACTTTTTGTTACTGTCGGTTCGTCACGAGGGTGGTGCCTGGTCACCCTAGCCCTGGTGACAAGTGAGGATCGTTTGAGTTTATAACCTGGGCAATCGTTTCATGACGGATTTACTGTCTGACTCCATTTTTAAAAGGTATGTGCCCCGACAGTGCACTATGTTCAGAAGAAGGGTACAGGGTAGGTTATAGGTAGTTTATGTGGTCTTGGAATGACCACGAATTCACACTCGGTATCTGAGGGTAGGTGAAAACCGTCCGGATCCCAAAGGCGAGGGTGAACCGGAGAGAGGCGGACTGGATTGCCCTGACCGTTGTCCGTGAGGGAGAAGTCTTTTCCAAGGAGGTGTTAGTCTTAGCGAGACGAAGGCACGAATTCTCACTATGAAGGTGTGAGGTCTGACGATCGCCGGACGAAAACATAGCCAGGTTAGGATAGAGAGATGCAGAGGTTTTTCATAAAGAAGCAGTCAAATTTTTTGAGTTCCAGCGGGATCCACGAGCCAGTAGTTGCCAGGAGAGAATGATTTACAGGGTCTAGGGGGCCACCTTAAGTACCCAGCAATTATTGCCCTTATCCAATAGAGGTCGAGATTGGTGTAACCGATAGCGTTCGACCTCATCGCCCTCTGGGAGGTTGGCAAGGGTTGCTCAGGGTCTGTGGTCGGTTCCCTCATATGTTGGGGTACCTGTGACTGACCTATATCATGTAACCACTTGGCCCCCGCATTTTTTATTGCTTAACACATTTATAATGATTTGTATTTTGCTCATGTTATTTACATGTGTTTACAATATATATACAATAGAGCATAGGGTGATTTATCTTATGTAGTTAGCGGCCGCTACAGTTATCATTTATTATTCCGAATCGGTTGCGTCCAAACAATACTACGCATCCTAATTAACTTGACAGTTTTTTTTTCACCTATTTCGTTAACATGGGTTTAACCTAAATATCCTATGTAACAATAACCTAATAATCACTAATTTGCTTATTGCTTCATGAGTGACATTATCGAAGTAAAGGGGTAACATGGTTAGAAGATAAGTAACAGAGCAGCAACAGGGCTTGCCATGTATTGTGGTTCTCATGCTTCTAATTCCGTGATGGCAACTTTTACTTACTATTATTTACTAAATAATTTAAAAGTTTAATTTTATGTAACTAAACAGTATACAACTAAGGTGAGCATGTTGCTGAACAAGCACATTGCAAAATTGTCATTGTATTAAAAATTATAGAAACGAGAGGTCAGTAGAGCTAGCTGTAGTAGCTACGAGCTACGATACCATGAACAACATAAATTTGTCTTCAAACTTTTCCTGAATAAACTTCTTTCGCAGGGCGAACATGCACCTTTTTGAGCTAGTTTACCTTAAAACCAAATAAACATATTTAACTACAGTTTAAATGAAAGTGTTTAGCTTTATTCTTCCGTCCGGATTAATGAATAAAAACAAGTTATCTTTACTTCGCTGCGTGTAATAAAATTGGCTTGTATATATTAATAACTTATATGTCTTAAGCTTACAGTGAGTTAGTGAAATCCTGGGGAATCATTGACTGGGCTTAAATGAACGGAAGTGGCAAGGTTCAAAGGTAGCATTCAAAATGTTAGAATGCTGCTATGTAAGTTATCCTCTTGAAAGCTTACTTGGTTAATACCGAGAATCCAGTTAGAACAGTATACATACAATCTTCTTACAGACTGCCTGGCGTGTATATGTTATAATGCTTGAGAATAATTGTTTGGATATTGACAGAACAATCAAAAGCAGCATCCAAACCCATGGACGTGACAATATCATGTTTTCTGTACCCACAGTATAGAGGGTTTGTGAGTCTCCTGTTTTAGCAGGCGGAATACACCCAGAAAATAATGATCCCTGTAACAGCCGGCCGTGAGACTGAGGCTGAAATCACATACTTGTTCCTTATCAACTTGATGCTGTCACTAGACGTTGGCAACAAAAAAAAATCCCTTTGACATCCTATGGAATCCTGAGTATTTATAAACCCTTTTTTTTATATATATATTTAACCACATTGTACAAATAATGAACGCAAAACCAACTTATCTCTCAAATTTATAGTATATTAATAGGGAACCTTAAACTGTTCCATCACTCTCATCTGCTTTCTTGGATTTTCTCTCGTTTTTCCTCACATTGACTATGGCTGTGTTGTGTGGGAGGATCCCTTGGTAAAACTGACGAGGCTAGGACCAAAGGTTGACAGCACTGAGGTACTAGTGTGATCAGAAATTTGGAGATTGGAAGTTGGAAGTCCCCTCTTGTCTTTGAATTCGGTTTCTCAATCAAATTTGTCAGTTTTTTTGTATCTTGCAATTCGGCATTCAGCGTTCATTCAAGTTATAGTAACACTTAGTCCCCGCAGCAGCACAATAGGTCCGCCATACTGTGGTACTCGCAACAAATGAAGCTAACCTAATAGCTATAACAGTTATCTGTCTCTTTTAAAGTTAACAAAAACAACTCTTGCTACATTCATAGCCTTCGAGTGGGCAGTTTGGGGTCTCTCTCTTTTACGAGATTATATACAGTTCCGCTATGCTGTAGTAATCACAACAAAGTAACTCAGCAGTAGCACGGAACAATCAACCTAAACGCTTAAAGTTATAAAATTTCGTTACTTGAGTACCTACTCATTTATCTTCACGAACCAAATAAACCCCGAATAGACCCAGCTTTCAATGGAAAAATATGTTGAGCGAATACGGGATCGAACCCGGGTGTCTGCGGCTGGAAGTCAACGTGTTAGCCACTCGGCCACGGGAAAGGTCATCCTTTTTTTTTTTTTTTTTTTTATTTCAAAACCTCAACAAAACAATACAATGTACAAAAGAAAAATAACAAAATATTTGGATTACATATTTCTCCTCTTACTGCATTTACATGCATTTGGCGGAGTGCCTAAATATAATAAATTTTTATTGTCGTTAATAGTTCATTGTTCTTATACAACACTAGGTGATGAGGCTCACCTTCTATTTGTCACCGACACCAACACTAAACACTAGGAACAAAAACAAAACAAACTAAACAAAACAAAACTAAACAAAACAAACTAAATCTCTACCTAGAACCTAGGACTAGAGTGTTCCAGCCACGACAGCGTCCTGCCATCGATGGGGGAACGGAGCGGGGGTTATAGTGTTAAACACCGGGTTTGTCAAATATTGTAATGAGTCGAAAAATTTGATATGTCTACGCTGGATGAATTCATCCACCGTAGGCAGCTCAAATATCTCATGCAGCTCACTGTTCCGTCGCTGCTCGAATGAAGTACCTCTGACCACTTTCATCAGTATACCGTTTTGGAATTGTTGGAGTTTCTTAGCTGTCGTATACGTCAGATAACGAAATAGCGGTGCACCATACAGCAGAGTAGGCCTGAGTATGCTCTTGTAGATCAGTAGCTTGAGTCGCAGTGATAGATTGGGGGAAGTCAATAAGTGCGTAAGCCGGTAAGACTTCATGCGTGTATGCTTCAACTTCTTTGCAAAATGGTTACTAAAATGGAGGTGTCTGTCCATTTTAATTCCCAGATATACTAGGTCGTTGGCTGGTGAATTTTGCTTCGTTCCTACTATGTAACTAGTAGGGAGCGGGCTTTTTCCCTTTTGAAAAGAGAAAATTGCACAGTCGGTCTTACCCGCGTTTACAGAGATATTGAGTCTCCCCAATCTCTCACTGATCTAGTTACAGGCTGCTTCAGCCTGTCTTAGAGCTACCTTGGCACTCATGCTGCTGCTGTACACCGCTATGTCATCTGCGAAAGCAGTAACTGTGGTATTTTTGTAGCGGGCTCCGACAATCTCGGACGTGTATACGTTGAATAGTACAGGGGATAAGACGGCGCCTTGGGGTACTCCACAGGTCAGTGGCACAGCTTCGGAGAAGCTATCACCCACCCGCACCCGCAGCGATCTGTTTTTCAGGAAGCTAGCCAGAATTGAATATAGTTGTTCCGGGCATTCCCGGTCGCAGAGCATTTGACACAGTGTCCCGTGAGACACCGAGTCGAATGCTTGGGTGCAATCAATGGAAATCATAGCCGTGGCTATGTTTCTATTCATGTTATGGCTAACTTCTGACTGCACCTTCAGAAGGGGGTGCTCTGCGCTCATACTGGATTGGAATCCAGTCTGCTCTGGCGGAATGATATCATTTTCCGAGCAGTAATCTTTGAGATAATTCAAAAGAATTTTCTCAAAGATTTTCCCCATCTGTGGTAGCAGACTGATCGGGCGGTAGTCGGCTGGGTGATCTCCACTTTTGGCTGGCTTCAGTAATGGAAACAAGATGGCTTGTTTCCATGTGTCAGGAAAGTACCGCAATCTTATACAAGAGTTGTATAAGTTTGCTAGTTGTACTATCCCTCTCATCGGCATTTGTTTGAGCAGCACTGTTTGTATCCCGTCGTGCCCTGGTGCTCGGTTTCCCTGACACCGGCGAAGAATCGCCTTGAGCTGCTTCGGTGATACAAACATGTTGTTCTGTTCAGCATCTACCGGAGGAGGGATGTGGTAGTATCCCGTCCTAGCCGTAATATCCCTAGCGTAATGGTCGGCCAGTTTTGTTGCCTGTTGCTCAGCAGTCAGAACATTGTCGCCTTCGTGAAGACGGACAGTGGCTGTCTTGCCTTTTGTAGTCTTCAACAACTTCCAAAACTTTCTGTGATCTCCGTGAGTGCTACGAAGTTTCTCATGCCACTGGGCTGTTTTCCAGAGTTTCATCAAGCCCCGGATTTGCGTTGTGAGAGAATTCACAACGACCTTGGCTTGCTGATCTCTCGTCCTGTACCATCTATTCTTCCAAGTATGGCGCAAGGCAATAATTTTAAGAATGTGGTCTGGAGGTGGTCGCAGAGACGGTGGCATGGGAGTGTACTTCGGGATCGCGGTGTTTGCTGCGTCTATGATCACATCAGTTATGAAAGCTAGTTGAAGATCTACTTCCTCTTTCGTGCGGAGAACTGGCACTGTATGCAGGTTATGGTAAATCTGCGACCGGTACAGATCCCAGTCGGCACGACGGTAGTCGTATCTCGTGGGGCGAGGGGTCGCCACTTTACCATCCACTGCATACAGTACTGGCCTGTGGTCAGAGGTAATGAAGTCAAGGGCGGTGCAACTTGTGATACGGTGGGGTTGTTTTGTCAGTAGTAAGTCAATCGTCGATGTAGCCTGCGGGTTACCTCTTTGTCGAAAAGTAAAAGTCTGGGGGTGAACGACCGTGAATGGCGTTCTCAACAGGAGTCTCCCAGCCTTGTTCGTTACGGTGTTGTACCACATTGTGTGTCTCGCATTGAGATCTCCCACCACCCAGTGGTTAGATCTTTGCGCACATGCGTGTAGCAAGGCTGAGTACTGCTGTAGAGACGCGTACGGTCTTCTGTAGAGGGCGGTAAGGTAAATGGGTCTCCCCAAATTTACCTTAACTGTCAAGTGGTGAAGCTTGGGATCAGTTGTAGTCAGTGGTGAAGCCACTGTCTTCCAATTGATGCCAAGGCGTATAGCAATTAAAACGCCTCCGTAACCGTTAACTCTTTCAATGGCAGTTGAATAACCTTTAATGTGAAACGATTGTGTAGATACCCTAGTGTCTGTCAAAACTACAATATCTGGTCGGTAGAGAGCTAGCAGCACTTCTACCTCATCTATTTTGGTCAGGAGACCATCAACGTTAAAATTTAATACTTGGTAATCTACCATTGTAAAGGTCATCCTCAGAATAGACGTCTCTTAAAACTTATTTGGGAAATTCAACATTCTTTTGTTCATTATAGGTACCACATCTATTCAAAAGTCGGTACCGTAAAATAGATTTGTAATCAATTATTATTAAGCACCATTTACAAGTATGTAAACATCAGTCTTGGCTGATGCAGTATATATATTTTTTTTTTTTTTTTTTTTTTATATATAATTCCTTTATTGTGCTAAAATTACAATCTGCCTTGCTAGGCAATAAGTAATTAAGATATACGATCATTCATACCATATTTACATTTCATCATTCACTCGCTCATTCATTCAGGACATGATTGGAGAAACTGGCCATTGCCAGGACTCCCACTGTCACTTGATTATAGCAGGTCACGAGGCCACTGCCGTTTCAGTCTCCGAGGAGGATTATAGGGATGAGTGACGCAGTGCAGTGACTGTGCTACAGGGTTAGGGTGGTTGGAAAGGCTACTGTGGAATTTCGTAAACTTGGAAGGGATGAGTTCTAGAATGTAGGGTATATTAAGGTCGTTATGAAGGGTTTTGTTGCTGACATAATAAGGGGCATTTACTATTGTTCTCAGGACTTTTGATTGAAAGGATTGGATACGCTTGATGTTCGACTTTTTTGCTGTCCCCCATAGCTCTATTCCGTATGTCCAGATTGGTTTAAGTATAACTTTGTAGATTAGTAGTTTATTTTCTATTGAGAGATGGGATGTCCTTTGAAGTAGTCTGTATAGTTGTCCAAAGCGTCTGTTTAGTTCTTGTCTTTTTAGTCTCGTATGTGGGTTCCAGGTCAGTCGTTTATCGAGATGGAAGCCTAAATACCGTACTGTCTCGGATACAGGGAGAGGAATAGAATTAAAATAAACTAGTGGACAAGACTTGCGACAAAGGGTGAAGGTAATGTGGGAACATTTTGCTTCATTAACTTTGATCCGCCATTGGTTGCACCAATAATCGATCTCGTCAAGGTGTTTTTGAAGGTTATGGGATGCTATGTCGGGGTCTGGGTTAGATGACAAGACTGCAGTGTCATCTGCAAATGTGGCCAAGAAGGTATTGGGAGTAGAGGGGACATCAGCGGTGTATAGGTTGTAGAGGATGGGGCCCAGGACACTGCCCTGTGGAACTCCTGCATTTATAGGATAGTAGTTTGAATATTCTAAACCACAGCGGACTTGGAAGAAGCGGTTTGAAAGGTAGGACTGTAGGATTAGGAAAAGGGTCTGTGGTAAATATCTTTTGAGCTTGTAGAGTAAACCTGCGTGCCAAACCCTGTCAAAAGCTTGAGCTATATCAAGAAAGGCAGCAGTGCAATACTGTTTGGTTTCAAGGGCTGAGGAGATGTGATCAACAACGCGAATGCCTTGTTGAGCAGTGGAATGCCGTTGGCGGAAACCAAATTGGTGTGTAGGAAAAAGGTTTTTGGATTCAATAATTGGAAGTAGACGTTTTAGTAGAAGTTTCTCAAATATTTTTGAGAGGATAGGGAGTAGGCTTATTGGACGGTAAGATGAGGCGTCATTGGGTGGTTTACCGGGTTTGGCGAATAGGACAATAATGGAATGTTTCCAGAGGAGTGGGAAGTGCGTCGTTCGGATAATGCAATTATATATATAGGTTAGGAAGATTATGGCTTTAGGAGGAAGTTGTTTAAGAATTTGAGGAGTAAGGAGATCATATCCAGGGGATTTTCGGTAACGTAAGTTTTTCAAAAGGTATTTGACCTCAGAGGGATTAACGGCTTTTCGTGGAAGAGAGAGAGGAATAGGTGAAGTGAGGAAATCTTCCACAGTTGTGCTGTGAGTATGGTTTTGATGAGAAAGGTTAAGTGTGAAAGTATGGGTATGATGCAGAACAAATTCCTCCGACCTATCCCTATCCGAAGCCGCCCAGGACCCATCATCACGACGGAGCGGATGTGAAACAGGTTGATACTTTAGGATTTTTTTGGTTACATTCCACAAGGAGTTATCCCTGGTAGACAGAGAGGAGAGGTAGGAATTGAAAGAATCGGAACGGAAGGATGCCAATCGCCGCTTTACCAATCGGCAGTACTGATTGTACGAGCGGCGATCGGCAGGATGCCGGGATCTTTGCCACACTGTTCTGGAGCGGCGTTTGGATAGGATTAGATCTTTGAGATGCTGAGGTAAACTATTATGATTATGAATTTTTGGGTGACGATGGGGTGACGATGCCTCCCAAGCCGACCCCTGGACCAGAGTAGTGAAAGAATGCACTGCATCGTCTAGGTCTTGGGATGTTTTCAGGGATAATTTGAGGTTTACGGACTCTGTAAGAAGCTGACGGAAGTGGTCCTAATCGACTGGGCCCCTAATAAATGAAGGAGGAGATAGTTTGTGAATTGGCTTTAGGGAAATGGTTAATAATAAAGTGCTATGATCGGAGGAGAGGTCATCGTGGCGCTCGAGTGAATAGTTTAGTGTTCCTAAACTATTGTAGAAGAAGAAGTCTAGGAGATCTGGATTTCGGTTGGGATCTGATGGCCAATAGGTGGCTGTGTCAGGAGAGATCGTGGAGCAATGTTTCCGTGTGAGTGCAGACAGCAAAGCACGTCCGCGTGTATTCGTGGATCTTGACCCCCAGTGTTGGTGCTTTGCATTAAAGTCCCCACCCACAAGGAAACAATGTCCTATGGAGTCTAGAAAGGAGATGAATTGGGAATCGGAAAAGGATTTATTGGGAGGGCAGTACACTGATGCTAGAGTAAGGGGGAAAGGGAAGGTGCTGATTGACACTGCAGTGGACTGAAGGAAATCATGTGCTACCAAAGGAACTATGTGATGAGAAATGGAATTATGAACAATGACAGCGGTACCTGCATGAGCTCTTCCATCTGGGTGATCAGTTCGGTAAGTATGGTACTGTCGAATCGTAAATGGTCGTTTGCTAGTAAGTCTTGTTTCAGTAATGAGAGCTACGTCGATGTTCTTGTCTTGGAGTAGTGCTGTCAGTTCGTTAGTGTGGGTGCGAACACCATTCGCATTCCAAAGGAGAATGGATAAGGAGTCGGAAGGATCCACTTATGGATTTTGTTTAACGGGGATAAGGTAGGAGACCAGATTTGTAAGTAGGGAAATGAGAGGAGTAATTAGGGTTCTGAACTCTGTAAGAAATGAGGTTTAAAGGCTAGTGAGATCCGAAGAACTTGAAGGTCGAGGAATGTACGAGATGTGTGGCTGAGGATGGGATAGAGTTTGTGGGTTGACGGGATGAACGGAATGCTGGGAAAGGTGATCTTGTGTACAGGGGGTGGGTGGTGCCTGTGACTGCTCTCTGTTGCGAACGGCATCGGCGAAAGAGACAGTAGGCCTCAAGTTTCTGGCTGGGCCGCTTCTTGCTGCAAGTTTTTCCACTTCTGGCTGACGGCGTTGTTCGGTCCTCGACATCAGCGTTCTGTAAGCCTCGCAGCAGTATATATTAATAGGAAACATTATACAAATCCTCCAATCACCCCTTTTGCCCTGGGGTTTTCTATCGTGCTCACTCGTCCAAGATCTACATTTCATGTGCGAAACCCCGTAAAATGGCAACAAGCCCGGCTATATCCCTTCGGCTGAAACTGTTAATATATAAGAGCGTCCTGAGGCCAGCTATACTGTTTGGGACACCACTCTTTCGATTCCTACACACCAGCTCCATAACTCGACTCCAGAGCTTCCAGAACAACACCCTGCGCACGGAACAATGGCATACCTTTTTCGTGAAATGAAGGCTTCCGACATCCAACAAAAGTTCGAGGTCCCCACCATCACCGAAGCCATAAAAAGAAGACAAATCAAGTTCTTTGACTCGATGAAAGAGTTGAGCCAAAACCCTCTATTCCGAGACATGACACCCCCACCGCTACCGGCAAGATGGCAACTCTCAAGATCTGGTAAAGCAGACCAAATGGTGGACATCACGGCGCTTGGCCCACCAATTGCTTTGCGCACCCATCACTACTATCCAACTTAATAAGACTGCACTACATGCCTAGAGAGACTCTAGGCCCAGCCATCAGTGGACTCTCACCACTGTACCGAAACAACCAACCTCCACCGGGGCTTCCCACACTCCTTAATTCCCTCACACCACCTTCAAGCAGGTACTCCTAGTACAAGGATCTGCTCAACCCAAATGTTCCTTTTTCCTTCATCCTTAATCTTATAATTCGAGTGCTAAGAAAAAAATAAGAAAATAAAATAACATGGAAACAAGTTTCTTTTCAAGCCCTGTAACAATAATTAGCTAATCACAGTTGTAATACAAAAATGAAGAGAATCGTCTATATCACGTGCAGGTAAGGTTGACAAGGTTGTCCCTTGTGTTTGCTAAAAATTTGAGTGTTGAATTTTAAATCACATAACTGAGATTACTATCAGGACTGCCCGCCTGACTATCTATAGACCACTGGTGAATGCACAAATGAAATGCTAATTGGAAGAACTATAGTATAACGAAATGGTGGTAGTTCCGGCACTAAACGTCATTCAAACTGTATAATCGACTGAGCGTTTAGTCCTCAATTTAGTATTGTGTAACAAGTTGGGAAATAGTTAGCGGAAAGTTTGAGCAGCCGGGGAAGAGGGATCTATTAAGCCACTTACGGGGGGCTACAGGCACTTCCCAGGCCATGCATCACCCGGGGTCAGCATGTGAGCCCGGAAATAATCCGTACATTTTCCGCGACAAGCAAAAGAAAAGCTGAAAAAGAAAGCAGTTTTTGAAATGGATGATTCCCCGAGGCTGGGGGTAGAGAGTGCCTTTTATTGTAGCGGTGAGTGGACACTCCTTGACTGAGCCGCTTTAATGACAGCCTATCTGGGTCAACAGCAGCAGACCTCAAGGAGTTGGCCCATGCCTCTGTCTGACTAAATAATACCCTGGCCTAGGCTAAGTAGTAGCCATCACTTTATTTTTATATTTAACTGACCCGTTATTGAATTAAAAAAAAAATACTCACCTGTAAAATTTGGGTGAAGCTAGTTTATACCACTTCCCTCGCTCTTGAAGTTATGTAAGGAAGATATAACTAACGATTAAGAAAAAAAAACACTTCCTGTCTCTCCACAAGTTTAATTCCTAGACGTCGTTTGATAGCCAATACGGAAAGTGCTGTAGTTAGCATCAGCTCGAATCCTTGAGGATGATTGCTTTGATCATGGGAAACAATATGGGACAAGTCAATAAAGCTGTGGAGAGACAGACAGTGTTTAATTTCCAAGCACTCCGCCAACAAAGTAAGGCGATAGACCGTCCCTGACTCTTAAGTTTATCTCTCGCGTATGTTCCAACGTATCAAGGACAAGCACAACGCACTCTAGAACACTCCTAACAAGTTGTCCTCAAGGCGTTAACGGGTAGTATCAAGTTTGGTCCCCTAAAAAAGGTCGGGGAGACCTCAATAGGTCTTTGTGAGAGGATCTCTCAACATAGTTATAAGCCTATGTTATAAAAAAAAATGTATATGCCATGCACATTAGGAATAAGTTGGTCTTATAACTAACGTAAGGCACAATAAACTGATCAGGCCTGGTGTTTACCTGTTACCTCGTTACATGTTACCTCGTTACCTGTTATATAAGTGGTTTGTGAAAGACATGCAAGCAATCCTAATGAAATGGATTTCTTTTTATAAGCTGGCACCTCGCTCAAGTGCAGAAACCATCTTTGACGTGTGCCTGACGTCTTCTAGTGGAGGATGACTTCCGGTCCTGCCATGCGTATACCCAATAACGGGGTTACGTAAATATGTGATCGTCCTTGGGAGGGCTTCTACAGTTTGACGATACGTAGCGTTGGAGTAAGGGCATCCAACAAATCCTGATTTAATCACCACAAATTTTGTAAATTGTAAAATTCCATTTTATATCTTCATAACTTACTTATTGTCCCTTTAACTAATTATTTTAAAAATAAATTCTTAAAGATCGTAAAGATATGCAGGAATCGTACAAGGATATCGTATAAGAATGATATGAACAATTAAAGAAGAATTTATAAACAAGAATTTATTTCAGAATTACAACGAAGTATCGGTTTTAGTAAAAGTACTATCTTAAGTCTAGACGGGAAGAGAGAGTGTGACTGGGTAAGTGAGTCGGACTGAGTGAGAGAGGGTAAAAATATGGAGGGGCTTATATAGGGAGAAATGGATCAGTGCCACCTGGGAAATATCAGTAGATGTTGCTTCGTACGGTGGGGCGTCATCTGTGCCAGCGGTCAGCAGGAAACGATTATTGTTTCCAAAACAAGGTCTGGGTCAGTGATAAGTGGGTGTGGTCTCGGGTGGTTAAGTGTTATCCGGGCCACTGGCTGCTAGCGTTGGCAACGAGGCAAAAAATCTCTAGCGATACTTATTCAAAGAGCTATCCAATCACTAAGATAACCTATGCTTTGCAAGTATGGAGCTTTACTTGTAAAACTAACTTTATTAAACTTAAATGAATCTAAAATCTAAAAATACATGTTATCAACAATAACCCCCGATACACAAAAATAACATATTCAACGACTTAAAACTTCTCACAATTCAGGAATTGTGTCCATTCCCAAACAGAAAATGATTTAAATAAAACATTAGCGTCAGAAGAAATTCTTATTTATAATTAATTAGTAGAACTTTATAGTGCAATAATTACAATCTGCCTTTTATAAGGCAATAATAATACAGATAAATGATCTCATTCATACCATATTTACAGTCATCATTCACTCGCTCATTCATACAATAGGACATGATTGGAGAAACTGGCCATTGCCAGGACTCCCACTGTCACGTGATTATAGCAGGTCACGAGGCCACTGCCGTTTCAGTCTTCGAGGAGGATTATAGGGATGAGTGGCGCAGTGCAAAGACTGTGCTACAGGATTAGGGTGGTTGGAAAGGCTACTGTGGAATTTCATAAACTTGGAAGGGATGAGTGTTTGTATTATTTCCTTATGATTTTTGTGTCATTCTAATAACTTTCCGACTAATCAATGAAGGATTTTTCCTTCTTACTTGCCAATCAAGATTTATGACTAAATTTTGAAAGGGACTAGTCAAATTTTAAAGGGAATTCGTTTGAAGGACCTTTTTAACCAAACAAGTTGAGGAGGTAGTTTCTAGTTTTAGAGGGAAAATTAAGTAGTTGAACCCATTTGACTTCTACATACCTCAAACAAATATTAAGAGGTTTCTAGCTTTATTAATGTTTATTTTTTTTGCTTAGTTCATTGTTTAATATGTTATTGATCTTTATTTATAATTAAAAATTTCTAATTCTAACTTTCTAATTTAAAAGTTGTTTGAAATAAAGGGTCAGGATTTGGTATGACCTTGCTGATTTTCTTACTTCTAATATCAGAAGTTAATTACAATTTTTCAAGTACAGTAACGCCATAATTCGATTGTTTATTTTTAGGACATTGATTGAATTTGTTTGTTGTTAAGACTATGCATGAAAAATAAAATGTGGGATTTGAATTGATGATATATGGTTGCATAACTTGCTTTATCTCTGGATAGAAAGAACTGAACTTTGGCAGATAACATTTTTATCTTGTTTTCTCCCAGGTTGTTGGAAACCAAAATAAAATTAAATATACTCATAGATGAAATAATAAAACCGAATAAAGCATTCTATTATAAGAAGTAAAAGATCTGCAGTTAAGCACGGCAGGCGGCCTGCATTACAGAACCCCAGGTGCTACCCAGCGGTGAGTTACTGAACTTGGTGGTTCCAATACTGTGGTAGAGGTGTCGCTACTAAAGGATCTCGTCCCGAGCACTGGTTTCCTCAAACAAGGCATATTGACTTATATTGTAAATTTCCCCGAAACAAATTACATAGTTTTAATGCAAATTACAATTAACCGACTGAATATTTTACATTAGTGATTATTCAGTTCAAATTTCTTTATTATATACCGTTTTATTCAAAGATCTGATGCTTTATTATTATTGTTTGCATTGCATTAAAAATATATTGCCATGCTGGATATTTTTACATCAACTATGAAGTAAATTACAATGTTAATCAATCTACTTATGGTATGAAATACTAAGAAATAGGATGATATGTATCCTTAAATGGTCTCGTAAGGTGGGTACTTAAATTTCTTATTATACAGTTAGTTACTAATGACCATGGGTAGTGGACTGTAATTACAAATATAAATTAAAGCTATCATTAGGGTCTTAATGTTCTGAACTTTGGTCGTGGTCGTAATTAAACCATATAAAATATGTGAAAAAAATAAAGAAGAGAATTTGTGATAGAAATCATTTTTTGTATTAACGTAAAAAAAAAAAAATGAAGATAGTAGCAATTTTCTATCAAGAAATAGCTCAATGCTTAAAAAACTATGTATTAAAATTATTCTGTGTATGTTATCCCGTTATTCAATGCATACACAAATTATTGGTTCAGATAACCTTCCCAGCTTCTTGGAAAAAGTACCCTTAAAAAGATTTCTTTATCATTTTCATTTTCTCCCAGCTTCCTGTATGTTTGGTCCAATTCCAAATCTCCAATTTAATCGCAGAGGCCGAACTTTTCGATCCTTTTCAATGTTTTCTAGCCCGGTTACTCCAAATAATCTGTACTTGCTAATATCACTAGTGATATCCGAGCAGCTATTGACTAACCAAAACTAAAATTCTTAATTCTTCTGGATTTATCCAAATCATTTGATACCATATCCTACTCAATCCTTCTTTTTAAATTAAAATCATTATCCTCCATGATGGAGTTAAAGTTCCAACACCACACTGCCATCGAGACAGGTGATATTACCAAGTATTTCCAGCAATTATTAGGCTAAATATTTTTTTTTTTTTTATTAATGTAGTTACCGATCTATTCAGATGTCATTTTTCACTACGTTTAAACTCATTTCGCATGCTTATTCCAGGGTTCATTTTAATTTTATAGTGTATTTTACCCACTATTTTTTCATTTGTATAATGATAATTTTATGTTTTACTTTAATGGCCAACTGAGGTTTACACGTTAATTTTCCCTTCACTTTTTTTTCTGAATAGAAAAAGAATAATAAAATTTGATTTAGAATACAACTTGTTACTAGATTGATATTAAATGTTAGAGAATCCTTTCCATGATATAGTTTTTTTTGGTTTTTTTTGTCAGTTATCCTCTTAATATATTCTGTGAAGGTTGGGGGGATCTGTCTAAAGTCAATCCAAGCTATTGGACTAATTTTAACCACGGTATTTGTACAGAGTTTATAGACTGGTGGTAAATGAGATGTCTTGGGCTTTTTGAAAAGTACGGCTTCTGATTTGTTTGCATTGATATTTGATTCCCAGTTTTGAAAACATTTTCTGTTGTAACTGGTTTACCACTGATTCGATAATGTGTACGAAGCTGTGCCGTAGCCGTATAGAGATCTCATTACTTTCGGACGTTTTGGGAAATCGGAAACAAATAGGTTGGCCAATTATGGTTGGTGAAAGACTTTGTTTTCTTAATAAATGTAAGACTTGATAGGACCATATTTTAAATGATTATGTATTTATAATTAACTGTTTTATTACATTATTAACTAAATTTGTATTTTTATAAGCACTTATAAACTCATTAAATGATGTAAAATGTGAAAGAACATTGATGTACAACCGATTTTGAGAGCAACGCTAAGCATCTGTTTCTTCAAAACAAATCATTTAATCTTGAGATCGTTCTAGTGAGAAAATCGTTCTTGGCCACAAAAACTTGACTTTACTAATAAAACATCAACTGTTGCAAGAAATATAAAATATATATATTTAAAACTATAAATATAAAACAACTAAAATTTTGCTGGAACGATTTATTTTTTGGTTCTACTATGGGTTTTTTTTTTTTTTTGGTTGGTTGGTGGTTCTTACCACAAAGGATTATGAAAAAGTCTTTCCAGGCTAAAACATAAGTTGATTTATGCACGAGGACTTTCAGCAGCTCGCACTGGCGTTTGTGCAGCTTATAATGCGTTTTTCTATTTGAATATCGCAATATTGGCAGTAGGCCCCTACAAAACACAGTGCATGTTAGCCAACATGGCTTGGTTTTACTGGCTCTCAGGAAGATATCGTGTGGTGATTTATGTACCCAAAAATAACGGTATTGCCAAGAATTTTATAATCCCTTGCCGGCCAATAGAAAAAATACGACACAGGTCTGGCCGACTTCACCAAAATTGTCGCTGCGTCTCAAACTAATGGGGTACCCCGCTATATGCTCAGTTGACTGACAATACAGCTGAAATTCTCTAACAATTTCTGAAAGGGATCATGAGAAAAGTGGTCCGACATAACTCTCTCGAATGGTTAAAGAACGCCGACCTGCTTGTTTTATCTAATTAAAGAACCTGTTGCTTGGTGTGCCATTGGTGGGTGAGTTCATCCACGGGAAACACATCAAGCGTTTTGACTCGTTGGAGCACCTCACAAACCCAGTGTTTAACACTATGACCCCACCACCCTTCCCACATCGATGGCAACGGACTGACAAGGAAAATTAGGTTATGATTTAGTTTAAGTTTTCATTGTTAGGTGTAAATTAGTAAAGCCTACGATAAATAAGGTGAGCCCCATCACTTATAATAAATTCAGTCCATTAATGTACTTTTGTAATATTTATAGTATTAGTAGAAAAATGTATTTGTATAAAATGTGGCCAAGCTACAGGATATATAATGAAACAATTGTAAATAGATTTGATTGCAGAATCTATATTTTGTAACATATATTGATTTTGTAACAAGGGGATACCAAAAATCATCACTATCCTAGTCATTCAGTCAAATTAGCTAGTTACCATACTTTATATTTGTACACATTGTGTTTATGCCAAATTAAGTTTAATTTAAAATTTTAAATTTAAACAAACTGTCAAGAGATTACCAGGATCTGTCCTGCCAC
Organism: Acanthosoma haemorrhoidale; assembly: GCA_930367205.1. Classification (NCBI taxonomy): domain Eukaryota; kingdom Metazoa; phylum Arthropoda; class Insecta; order Hemiptera; family Acanthosomatidae; genus Acanthosoma; species Acanthosoma haemorrhoidale. The sequence continues at coordinate 94,805,684 of OV884014.1, read as the reverse complement.
GTTAGCATGGAATAATGTTTGTCTCCGTTGTTATCCTCTTGCGTTTGTTCTTTCGTTAGCGTTTCCGACGGTTCTTCAACCTTTGGAAATATTAGAACTTTAGGTCATGAATAGTTTCTGTGTTCAAGCCTAAGGTTCTATTTGCTCGAAGTGGCTACCTGCTTCCCGTCATTCTTCTCCAGATCTCCGGGTGAGACCGGCCGTAGAAAAAACAGCTTTATATCACGTGCTGGCAACAACTAGGTTTTTGAATTGTGGCAACAGTCACCTTGGGTGCTTCTCATTATTTTATAATATCGGTTGGCGTGCAGCCTGCCATATCCCATCTTCCCTATCCCTCCGAAAAGCTGCATTTCGACAATTGTATCCTGTACTTTTCTTTACCAGGCATATATATATAGCCTTCTAAATAATAGTGATAAAGTAACCTATTACTTTATCTAATTTATTCTTCTTAACTGAGCCTAGCAGAAAAATAATAATTTATGTAATGTATCCGATGCCTTTTTGAATGATATGATCATTTTACGACTACTATCATAAAATGCAAACAGACGAACCGTAGTTCCGTACGTGAAAGGTAGTAAAGCCTCTCTCATCGGCATTAGAATTCCCATGAAAAAAATATTACTGAAAACAATTTTGTTAGTTGACTAAGAAAATTTAGTTAAATACTGGACTACTCGAAGACATAGAGGTTTTTGGGGGTTTGTTGATGGAACGGACGACAAAACTGTGGCAGACACAAACAAGTTGGACGACAAGATGGCCCAAGGGACCGGCGACCGCAGGCAACTAATAGCTCGACACTGCCCTTGTTCGATTATTCACAGCTCCCCCATTATTCAACTTCCTATCGCTCTTACTCTCTCCCACCTATAAATATAATCAAACGGAGCTTAATAAATTATTCAACAGCAAAATTAAATATTATTTTAAATAATTGTTTACACTTTTGGCACAGTGGGTGTTTTACGTTCACAGATCTCGCAATTTATCATGTTTATACAAACCAGAAACCAGTATCGTAACTGGTAGGGGCGGAACCTCCATTTTAGTAACAGAAGTTGAAGCAAACTCGCACGAAGTCTTACCGGCTTACACATTTATTGACTTCCACCAATCTATCACTGCGTCTCAAGCTACTGATTTAGAAGAGCGTACAAGGCCCACTCTGCTGTATGGTGCACCGCTTTTTCGTTATCTGACGTATACGACAGCTCGGTGACTCCAACAATTCTAAAACGGTATACCGATGAAAGGTGCTTCATTCGAGCAGCGGAGCAACAGTGAGCTTCACGAGATATTTGAGCTGCCTACTGTGGATGAATTCATCCAACGTAGACATAACAAATTTTTTGACTCCCTGCAATACCTGACAAACCCGGTGTTTAACACTATAACCCCCGCTCCGTTCCCCCAGCGATGGCAGGACGCTGTCGCGGCTGGAACGCTTTTATCTTAGGTTCTAGGTTTAGGTTTTAGTTCGTAGGTTTTTTTTTTTCCCCACTTTTTTAAACCGAAGGTGAGCTCCATCACCTTGTAATGTATTAATGTCTTTTCCTTTTAACTTCAATCTTATATATGTAACCCAACCTCCAATTCATCTGCGCATGGCAGAATGAGGAGAAAAATTTGTTAGTTCTTGTTCATTGATTGTTCATATTTTCACATTGTAAAATTCAAAGGGGTTAAGGGGAAAAAAAAGAGGGGCGTTGGGGGGTTACACTTCCCGATGGGAGATATTTTGGGTAAAATTTTAATTGTGTAAGAACCAAAAAATTTGATAACGATTGTAAAAAGTATGATATTCAAGAAAAATGCGAGTTGATCTCATGCCCACAGTAGGGTGAAATACATAAGAAAATATGTTGGTATATATTATAATGAGCTGTTTAATAGTCGCGTGGAAAGAATTGAGGTCTTCTATCCAGTCTGGATTTTTCGCACTGGACCAGCCTCCCGTTCTTTTCAGTCCTATTTATCATTTGAAATGTTTTTCTGCTGTTAGTTCAGGTAAGTTAATGAATATTTATGGAACAGAAAAAAGGTGTACATAACATAATGGTTGTCAATGGTATGTACAATGATAACTCTATTAAATCAATATGAACGATCTGAAAAGTATGATTGTGCCGGACTGTCGATCAAATTTATTCCGAAATATCTATGGAATGAATAAAAATGGAAATCAGATGCGTAAACTTGCATATATTCACATATCTGACAGAGTCAGAAAATGAACCCAATAATTAAGAAAATCGTTAAACATATCAATTTAGAAGGATCCTATAAGATCCACCTTTTAACAAATTAATGATCAATTCTTGTGGACAATTTAAGAAGAAATGGACTGAAAGCCATTAGGTTCCCCAATCATAAAACACGCATTGCCCGATTCTCTCGTACTATCAGAAGAAGCCAGGAATAAGGATTGTAAAAGGTTCTGTGAAACCAATGTCCTGCACTCCAGGCCAAGAAAATCATTCAACCGCTGATTTGAAGAACATTTGATTAGGTTTGGATTATTGATTTCAATTATAACTCCTCAAATGAAGAATACCCGTTACAGAAATAACCTAAAATCGCAATAAACGTGTTCTTCCTAATCTCCCCATATTTGCTCGATAAATTTCAGAATGCCAATCTTCATTGCTTTTTTGGTTTGTAAGGACGCTTTAAAATTTCACGTACTTGTTACTTGAGTTTGAATAATATTAGTTATGTCATTTGTAGCAGAAAAATATTGTTCTTATGACTCGATTTCTTTGGAAAATACTTTTTGAAACAGTCGGTGAAGTTTCTTTTTCACGGTTTTGTACGATATGACGTGGAACACAAGTGGTAACGTGGGGGTCCGTCAGCACCCTGCGGGCTTTGAACTTATCCTGACGTTCACTGAGCGACAGTAGACGCAATACTGGGATAGATTCAAAGGAAGTTAATAAGGATTTTGAACCCGTCAAATTTCCAGATCGAAGGATCGCGCGATTCTAAGAAAGCGTTTACCATACCCACGCATTACCAACTAAAAGCTAAATGATACGTTTTTGTGGCTTCAGATTATGAATTTGTAGTGAAAAAAAACAAAATTTGCCTATTTTTTGAACTTTGGATTCGTAATCTGCACACATTAAAACAGAAATCAACCGATTTAGGTACTAATCGTACAGTTTTCAAACGAGATGCTACTTTTGGCCACCTAGATTTGCGGTCCCTTCTCTGGGCCATGGCCAGTATAGTTCATTAAATAACCTTTAGTATTTTTAGCAAAGGATAATTTATTTTAGCATGATAGGCCATTAAATGGCACTTGAAGAGGTAATTGCAACGGAAGGTTGTAAAAAAACACATTTCGATTCTGCACCCTATAGTGGAGGGAGAGGTTACAACCCCAACCGGAGTTCAAATACCCACCAACAAAATGATCTGCACCCACTATTCCACATATGGTTAAAATAATTGCTAAAATATTCTTTTAAATGTCTTATTGAAATAATGAGTTGTGGGTTATGGGACATTTTTTTTTGTTACTCCAAACTCAATTAAATGTTGAAAGGAATTCGAACCGTAAAAATGACGTTATTTTTTTGTTTTATTTTATGGGTTACTACACGAAATCACGTGGAATTTAAATAGGTGCATAGCTTTGTATTATACATTGTTATTCTTTAATGCAGGTTACAAAGTTTCACATCCCAAAGCTCCAGTTTTAGTTGATTACATACATGAGCAATGTTTTTTATGATACTATTTTCTTTAGGTAATTTTCTATAAGTATACTAATATTTATTATAAATGGTTAGATTAATACCATCATTTAATCAAACCACCCTAAATAGATTTTTATAATGTAAGTGCTTATAAATCTCCTTTACGAAAATACACTTTTATACACACTGTTTTCCTGTGGTAAATTGGATATCCTCCGCTATCTAAGAGGTGAATAACGTTTAAAACTTGAATTTTAAAATATTTTAAGTTTAATTCATAGTGCTTGCAGTCCTGTCAACCCATCCAGACCCTAATATAGCATCCCAAAACCTTCAAAAACACCTCGACGAGATCGAGTATTGGTGCAACCAATGGCGAATCAAAGTCAATGAAGGAAAATGTTCCCACATAACCTTTACCCTCTGCCGCAAGTCCTGTCCACCAGTCTTTTTAAATTCAATTCCTCTCCCTGTGTCTGAGACAGTACGGTATTTAGGCTTCCATCTCGACAAAAGACTGACATGGAACCCACACACGAGGCTAAAAAGACAAGAACTAAACAGACGCTTTGGACAACTGTACAGACTACTTCGAAGGACATCCCACCTCTCAATAGAAAACAAACTACTTATTTACAAGGTTATACTTAAGCCAATCTGGACATACGGAATAGAGCTATGGGGGACAGCAAAAAAGTCGAACATCAAGCGCATCCAATCCTTTCAATCAAAAGTCCTAAGAACAATAGTAAATGCCCCTTATTACGTCAGCAACAAAACCCTTCACAATGATCTGAATATACCCTATATTCTTGAACTCATCCCTTCCAAGTTCGTAAAATTCCATAGTAACCTATCCAACCACCCTAATTCCCTAGCACAGTCATTGCACTGCACCACTCACCCCTATAATCCTCTTCGGAGATTAAAACGGCAGTGGCCTCGTGACCTGCTATAACTAAGTGATAGTGGGAGTTCTGGCAATGGCCAGTTTCTCTAATCATGTCCTGAGTGTCTGTGGCTCTCGCGCTCTTGGTCAGCCTCCGCTGGCTTATCCAGTGACGCGGCTGACGTAGGAGCGTGGGGGACTCCCCAAGACTCCGCTTCCTCCTTCGCATGCGAGGGAGGTGACCCTTGTGGACTTGGGGGGCCTCTGGGCTGTTTGTAAATATTGTATGAATGAGCGAGTGAATGATGAATTGTAAATATAGTATGAATGATGACATTTATCTCAATTACTCATTGCCTAATAAAAGGCAGATTGTAATTTTATCTTAATAAAATTGTTTGAAAACTGAAAAAAAAAAAAAAAATTCATAGTACTCGTACTTTCAACGACTTATTTATAATTAGTGACATTTTTTTACATGCGTAACCTTTGTGTTTGTAGTGTCCATAGATTTTTACATCATACATTAAAAAATATTGACGTTTTTAGGGTACTGTTACAAAATGTATGGAGAATGCATAATGTAAACTGTGTATATTACGTATTTTGAAAGAAACGTATTATAAAATTTTATACGGAAAATGACATATCAATCTCCTGGAAAACTCCAAATGGTCCAAAATTGATATTAAACTTATTATTCGCCTCCAGTCAAATTTGTATTTTGGCCCATACTGTGTTTTCTAGTCTTCATCCGGTCGAATATATTGTTCATAGGATTTTACCAATTGTTGTTAGCGACGACCCTAACGAATGATTGCTGTGACACGAGTGTTTTTATGAGTAGTAATAGTGGTGACAGATTTAGTATTTGATAAGCACAGATGACGGTATAAGTATACTGCAGCATGCTAGAAAATTTTGAATGTTGAATTTGCTTAGCTATACTGTCGTGATTATTAGCTTACATTTATATTCTTATATTTAATTAATTATTGTACGGATTTATTTAATAATCTATTTCGGTATCAGACATTTTTATAGAAAATCTAAGAGAACATTAAGTTGAATAAGTAAAAACTTACGTCTTTCACTTTCCCAATAAAGCACATGTAGCGACCGCTAACTACATAAGATAAATCTCCCTATGCTCTATTGTATATATATATATATTGTAAATTGGTTATAATATGTTGTAAATTAATTTAAACAAATATAAATAACAATACCGAACCATAAGTCATTGTTAATGTTGTAAACAATAAAAGACCCAGCAGCAAAAAAAACAAGTTAGAGGCTGGAAAGGGTAGAGTAGGTAGCAGGTGACCCAGACCTAACCTGGGTCACTGCCGAGAACAAAGCGCCACCCCAACTGCGATATCATTGGCCACAATAACGCCTTACATTATTGGCTGCTAACGAGGCACCGCTGAGTATAAGTAGGCTCGGGTTATGGCCCGTAAATCAGCAAATTGTATCTCAATTATTGTATTATTTAATTTTGTACACTATGTATTTGTTTGAGGTTTTGAAATAAAAAAAAAAAAAAAAAAAAACCTAAAAATAGACCTGTAAATCATTCGAACAACGGCTTTCTAACTGGTGGACTTGCATCTGCACTGATGTTTTAAGACTTGGCCTTCTCATTTATGAACACCTCAGGACCTCTCTTCCTAACCTCGCTATGTTTTAGTCCGGCCTTGTCAGACCCTACACTCTCTTAGTGGTATTCTCTGCCTTCGTCTTACTAAAACTAGCAGCTCCTCGGGAGAGACCTCTCCCTCGCGGACAACGGTTGTCGTGGCCCTACAAACTTTACCTAGTAGTGCCTCCCACGGCAATTCAGTCTGCCTCTCTCCGGTTCACACTCGCCTTTGGAATCCGGACGGTTTTCACCTACCCTCAGATACCAAGTGTGAATTTGTGGTCATTCCAAGACCACATAAACTACCTACGCTACCTACCCTATTCCTCTTCTCCTGAGCATAGTGCATTGTCGGGGCACGTACCAATAAAATATGGAGTCAGATAGTAAAGCCGTCATGAAACAATTGTCCAGGTCATAGCCTAATCAACCCTCATTTCTTGACCAGGACTAGGGTGACTAGGCACCCCCCTCGTGACGACCCGACTGCAAACTTTTGTAAAGAGTTTTATAAAATCCTGGTAGGCTCATGACCATTCACTATTTAGGTGTCATACACCATACTTCTCTCCCAATGGTGTCAAAACTATTGCAAATTTTTAAATGAGTTGTATAGCTATCTATAATGGTGAAAAAATATATATTATATGAGGCACCAAAAAAATTAACGTTACTTATAGATACAGTCAATAAAATAATTCGATAGATTCCAATGCAATAAAATGAAAGTATTTCTATTGTTGATGGATTTATCCACTCTGAAGGTCATGTTTTGTTAGATATAATGTCATCATACTATAAAAATTATATAATTTATATAAATGTCTAAAGAAAATGTGATGGAAATATTTTAAATTTTGTACATTTATAAAAAGGAAAATTGTGAATCATTATTGGTTATAATATTTTTTTGTTTGTTTGCATAATATGGTATACATTTCAAAAGATGCTATGTTATACCAACGATTTAGTAGAAATCTATAGTTATTTTATATCTTACTTGATATAATTATAATGATTAATGATTAGTACTCATTTTTTATTGCGTTGCTTTAATTTTCGGCACTAGCAGGGGGTACTACTTACTTCCCTATGAAATATAACATTTCTAAAAAAAATCACTGGTCGTTAACGCGATGCTAATTACAGTTTTAAGAGAGTTTGGCTGTTATTTAATAAAATGCAAAAAAAATCAAATTTAGAGAAATAATTTGATGTCCTGCAAAGCATTAGTAAAAAAAGATTTTGTTAAATCAAGTAACTAATCAATTATACTTAACGGAAACTATTTCACAAAACTTAATCTTTTAATAGCACGATTTTAGATAATCTGATTAAAAAAAAATGTGATTAGGATAACCCACGCTTTAACAGTAACTAGTTTTCAAATGATAGAAATAAAGATAATTTACAAATATTGGATTGTTGTTTGTGTTATATGAAGCAGTGACTTATTAAGTCTTTTAAATCAATACTTTCAACAAACGATGTGCTCATTTGAGTTGAAAATCAAATTTATTTGTAATTATTCTTATCTCACATAAAGATAAATGAATAGATAGACAGATACAGCTTTATTGTTATGAAATCGCAATCGTTCCTATTGGGCAGTAAGTAATTGTGATAAATGTTCTCATTCTTACTATATTTACAAATTTCATTCAGACGTCATGACACATGACGCTCATTCATACAGTTCAAATAAAGAATAATTTTTTTTTTCTCACATAGGAGTTCCAGATACAAGTTATTATTGTGCACAGTTCAAGTATATTTGAACACCAATAAAATTATGAAGTAGTTTAGGTCATATGACTTGGTAGATAATTACTTTAAGACGTAGTGGAAGAGTAGGAGAAAATGACAGGAGGTGCGTGTCGTGTCATTAATGATCGTGTTATAACGTGTTTATAAACGTTGCTTTATGCTGGTCTCAAGGCCTCCCGTCATCCGAAAATCCACTCATCCCAAATAATTTCCATTTAATTTTTCCCTCATTCCTTGATTTTTCAAACTTGAGAGCTTTTGAAAAAACAAAACAAAAAAACCCATCATCCAAGGCATGTCTGTTGATGAAATACTACTATTTAGTAGTAGTAGTACTAGTTAGTATGATTACATACTACTACTCCTACTATTGCATTGGTCTTGGATGTATTTATGGATATGGAAATATCTTCAAATTTGCTAGCTAATGTACTGGCAGTGAAAAATAACCTTAAATACTCACTCTGGGCATTTTTAATGTTTTACTAAATATTCTTTAAACGGACTATTTTCTAAAGCGGGAAATAACTCATGGTGCTGTCAGAATGTCGGGGCTCCCATCGTATATTGAATGGTTTCAAAATTAAACTAAAATCATAATCACAAAGAAGAGACTATGGTCAAGTTCAGAGGGCTGCTACAACCTAGCGGAGGGTGATGGAACTACGTCGAAAGGAGTTCACCCACCCACCAACAGAATGCTCGACCTGTACTGGTACACATCTGGTTTGATCAATTCGATAATAAAAACAATTATTTTTCCTGTCTGAAAAATAAATAATTTTTGGTGATTGATAATGAATAAATGCTGGCAAATGCGTTCATTCACTATGCCTTAAAAACAAATCAACTTTTTCACTTTGCCATAACATCAACCTGCGTATTCTCAGCTTTAGATTTATAAAAGATTTAATTTTAGCGTCTCGGTTCAGGTCAGAAAATGGAAGATGCTAGATTTTCATCCACTTCATGTACGGATAATTTTTCGACATAGTACAAATGTCAGTATGTAAAGAAGTAAGGTTGCTTAACTCGTACTTCATGTCTTCCATCCATCCTGTGCTTCAATAAATGCTTAACAATAAAAACAAGTTGGCTTTGCGCAGTACTGTTGCCCAATAACATGAATCCCTTCACAATGAATTTATTTATAAGTCAATGGTTTTTATAATTGTAGCAAATATAATTCAGTGGAAAGTAATGTTGCTCTTTTATTCGTTTATTCATAAGGATTATCTGAAATTTGTTTATTAGTTTTTTTTTTGTTCTTGTTTTCCTACATATAAATACATAAGTGGATTTTTCAGTTGTACAGATTAATTGTATAAAAAATATAATTAAAAGCCTATTACTTTTTAAAATATTAAAAGAATTTTATTATAATCATAGAAAGTCTGAATCAAACTCAAAAATCAATTTATAAATTTAAAATATTCCCCATTATTCAGTAGAAACAATACAATTAAAAATCCAATTATATTGTGGATTTCAATATACACTGTCGATGATCAAATGTAATAATCCATTATTTAATTATTTTCATGTAATAATGTTCTCTATTTGTGCTGTTGTTAGTACCCCTAATTAATGTAAGAGGCCTAATTTGTTGAAAGCAAACAATGTCATGACGTAGACCTATTGGCATTGTAATGTACTTCCTCATTAGTTGTAAGAAAGGACGTTGACGGCCTTAATATGCGAGCGTTATTTAAGCTTGATTTAAATAAAGCGTTAGTCATTCATTCTCTCTCTCTTGAAAAAAATAAATAAATAGGCAATCCCACACATACCTACCTTAAAACCGTTGTCCATTTATTTTTAAGCTAAGGAAAATGTATCTCTCCATCATTAACCTAAGCTGACGCCTGCACAACTTTCGCCAAACAAACAATGCGCAGTAGATTGCTAATTCCAGTTGCCGAATGAGTTGTTAGCTACAACATATGACCGTCCAAAAGATAGCTCCAGTTTTCCTGTGATAGTGGCGATAAAAAAAAGATGCAAAGAACCAATGAAGGCCAGTATAAATAGAACCGAAGGGTTGGGTACAGAATAGCTAAGGGGTGAATACTAGGGGGGATGGAACACTTGATCTGGAGCAATGCCAAATTGGTTCGTGTTACTAAAATAAATAACATATAGAACTAACCCCAGAGAAGTGTTTGATAGCTAATTTATAACTTGTTATTCATTGAGCTACTGCTAATAGTTAATTGTAAGATTAATTAGATTTTGCTAATGCATTCATTAAGCGTCTTCAATACACGCTAGTTCGATACAAGACACAAAAGAATGTCCTAAATTTCCAGATAAAAATTTTGAAATTGTATGCAAAATCACCGGTTTTAGTGAGTTGTTGAATTAGGCTTCATTCCTTTAATTGCTCTTGAAAATCATTATTTATATTATCCATTATTCTAAAAATGAGTTCTCTGAAGCAACAAAAACAGTTGTGTACTGTACTAGACAAATTACGAGAACCTCAGTGATCTAATTTGCTTTCTCCAAATATATATCTCGTTTTGTAAAATATAACCATTTTGAAATTTTTTGTTCCAAAATCGCATGAAAAAATTAACTTTTTTTAAGAGTGATACCTTCCTATGCATATCAGGAAGAATTTTGGTAAAAAACTATTTCTGATGTGCGTTTATTATAACATCAGGCCTTCAATTAAAATGTTTATCACAAATTGAATTCACTTAATTATTTTTCGTATAGATGAATTTATTATTAGCACCAAGGGTCTTAAACATAATTGTCATGAAAAATATGATCTGAAAATATTACGTGGTGTTTCGTTTATCTTTTATAATCATAGTTCAAAAAAAGAATACCATTCATATTGTTAATAAAAAACGTAGGCATATTTTATTCAATAGTATATACAAAACTTTAGAAGCATACGTGTATCTTTAGTATATAACTTCTTTAATGTGCTAACATTACAATCTTACTTATTAGGCAATAAGTAATTGAGATAAATGTTCTCATTCATACCATATTTACAATTCATTCCCTCTCTCATTCTTAAAATATTTACAAACAGCTCAGAGGCCTCCCAAATTCAAATGGTTGTCACCTCCCTCGCATGCGAAAGAGGATGCGGAGTCTTCGGAAGACTCCCACGCTCCTTCGTCAGCCACGTCTGACCAAGAGCGCGAGAGCCACATACGCTCAGGACACGATTGGAGAAACTGGCCATTGCCCGGACTCCCACTATCACGTATTTATAGCAGGTCACAAGGCCACTGCCGCTTTAGTCCCCGAGGAGTTTTATAAGAATGAGTGGTGCAGTGAAATGATTGTGCTGAGGGATTAGGGTGGTTGGATAGGTTACTATGGAATTTCATGAACTTGGAAGGGATGTGTTCAAGAATTAAGGTATATTAAGATCGTTATGAGGGGTTTTGTTGCTGATTTAATAAGGGGCATTTACTATTGTTCTCAGGACTTCTTTGATTGAAAGGATTGGATAAGCTTGATGTTCGATTTTTTTGCTGTCTCCCATAGCTCTATTCCGTATGTCCAGATTGGCTTAAGTATAACTTTGATTAGTGATTTATTTTCTATTGAGAGATGGGATGACCTTTGAAGTAGGCTATACAGTTGTCCAAAACGTATGTTTAGCTCTTGTCTTTTTAGCCTCGTGTGTGGGTTCCAGGTCAGTCATTTGTCGAGATGGAAGCCTAAGTCTCGTATACCGCACTGTCTCGGACCCAGGCAGAGGATCACGTGAATCAACGAATTAATTAAACTAAATTATAATTTGTTTGATTGCAAATATTTTTCACCTGTTTACAATATTATATGGGACATTCAACACAAAAAGTTCTGGGGTGTCGCTGAAAATAAAAAGGTTTTGATAGTGGAAAAAAGTTTAAACATTACATATGATGAGTTTTACTGTGGTAGTAAACCTAAGAGGGATTCAGGGATCAATGTGATGAAACAACGTTAATGTTGAGAAAGATTGATGATTGATTGATTTAAAATTGCATGTTTGGTACAAAGATAAGCAACCAGGGTGTTGAGTACAAGTTCAATTTCATCAAATAAATTTGATCAAACAAATCAATTGTATGTTAAGTCACGAATTCATCAGATTTTTAGCACGTGAATATATTCCGATCAAGTGTGTGACCCCCCCCCCCCCCCATGCGATCGTAATTCTAAGATTTTAGGATCATTGGCTTTCATAAATGGAATATTGATCACTTCATCACCAAAGCGCTCTTCTCTGTACACAATATATTTTGTTCAAGATTAAAGTGATTATGTTTGCACTTATTTGTAAGAGATTTTAACATGGAAATTAATAGTGTATTTAGCGGTATATACTTTGTGTCATCATAGGATACATATTCATTAATTTATTTCAAACTGCTATAAATTTAGAAACGAATTCATGAGAACGCAAATCTAACTTGAAGTGAAAACTAGCGATAGCATTATCACGAGTAAGCAGAAAATAGACATTAAAAGTAATAGAGCATTACTACTTTATTATATCCTTTAAAGGGTATATATTTTATGTAATAATATACATTCATTAATTTATTTCAAACTGCTATAAATTTAGAAACGAATTCATGAAAACTCAAATCTAACTTGAAGTGAAAACTAGCGATAGCATTATCACGAGTAAGCAGAAAATAGACATTAAAAGTAATAGAGCATTACTACTTTATTATATCCTTTAAAGGGTATATATTTTATGTAATAATATACATTCATTAATTTATTTCAAACTGCTATAAATTTAGAAACGAATTCATGAGAACGCAAATCTAACTTGAAGTGAAAACTAGCGATAGCATTATCACGAGTAAGCAGAAAATAGACATTAAAAGTAATAGAGCATTACTACTTTATTATATCCTTTAAAGGGTATATATTTTATGTAATAATATACATTCATTAATTTATTTCAAACTGCTATAAATTTAGAAACGAATTCATGAGAACGCAAATCTAACTTAAAGTGAAAACTAGCGATAGCATTATCACGAGTAAGCAGAAAATAGACATTAAAAGTAATAGAGCATTACTACTTTATTATATCCTTTAATGGGTATATATTTTATGTAATAATAAACATTCATTAATTTATTTCAAACTGCTATAAATTTAGAAACGAATTCATGAGAACGCAAATCTAACTTGAAGTGAAAACTAGCGATAGCATTATCACGAGTAAGCAGAAAATAGACATTAAAAGTAATAGAGCATTACTACTTTATTATATCCTTTAAAGGGTATATATTTTATGTAATAATATACATTCATTAATTTATTTCAAACTGCTATAAATTTAGAAACGAATTCATGAGAACGCAAATCTAACTTGAAGTGAAAACTAGCGATAGCATTATCACGAGTAAGCAGAAAATAGACATTAAAAGTAATAGAGCATTACTACTTTATTATATCCTTTAATGGGTATATATTTTATGTAATAATATACATTCATTAATTTATTTCAAACTGCTATAAATTTAGAAACGAATTCATGAGAACGCAAATCTAACTTGAAGTGAAAACTAGCGATAGCATTATCACGAGTAAGCAGAAAATAGACATTAAAAGTAATAGAGCATTACTACTTTATTATATCCTTTAATGGGTATATATTTTATGTAATAATATACATTCATTAATTTATTTCAAACTGCTATAAATTTAGAAACGAATTCATGAGAACGCAAATCTAACTTGAAGTGAAAACTAGCGATAGCATTATCACGAGTAAGCAGAAAATAGACATTAAAAGTAATAGAGCATTACTACTTTATTATATCCTTTAATGGGTATATATTTTATGTAATAATATACATTCATTAATTTATTTCAAACTGCTATAAATTTAGAAACGAATTCATGAGAACGCAAATCTAACTTGAAGTGAAAACTAGCGATAGCATTATCACGAGTAAGCAGAAAATAGACATTAAAAGTAATAGAGCATTACTACTTTATTATATCCTTTAATGGGTATATATTTTATGTAATAATATACATTCATTAATTTATTTCAAACTGCTATAAATTTAGAAACGAATTCATGAGAACGCAAATCTAACTTGAAGTGAAAACTAGCGATAGCATTATCACGAGTAAGCAGAAAATAGACATTAAAAGTAATAGAGCATTACTACTTTATTATATCCTTTAATGGGTATATATTTTATGTAATAATATACATTCATTAATTTATTTCAAACTGCTATAAATTTAGAAACGAATTCATGAGAACGCAAATCTAACTTGAAGTGAAAACTAGCGATAGCATTATCACGAGTAAGCAGAAAATAGACATTAAAAGTAATAGAGCATTACTACTTTATTATATCCTTTAATGGGTATATATTTTATGTAATAATATACATTCATTAATTTATTTCAAACTGCTATAAATTTAGAAACGAATTCATGAGAACGCAAATCTAACTTGAAGTGAAAACTAGCGATAGCATTATCACGAGTAAGCAGAAAATAGACATTAAAAGTAATAGAGCATTACTACTTTATTATATCCTTTAATGGGTATATATTTTATGTAATAATATACATTCATTAATTTATTTCAAACTGCTATAAATTTAAAAACGAATTCATGAGAACGCAAATCTAACTTGAAGTGAAAACTAGCGATAGCATTATCACGAGTAAGCAGAAAATAGACATTAAAAGTAATAGAGCATTACTACTTTATTATATCCTTTAATGGGTATATATTTTATGTAATAATATACATTCATTAATTTATTTCAAACTGCTATAAATTTAGAAACGAATTCATGAGAACGCAAATCTAACTTGAAGTGAAAACTAGCGATAGCATTATCACGAGTAAGCAGAAAATAGACATTAAAAGTAATAGAGCATTACTACTTTATTATATCCTTTAATGGGTATATATTTTATGTAATAATATACATTCATTAATTTATTTCAAACTGCTATAAATTTAGAAACGAATTCATGAGAACGCAAATCTAACTTGAAGTGAAAACTAGCGATAGCATTATCACGAGTAAGCAGAAAATAGACATTAAAAGTAATAGAGCATTACTACTTTATTATATCCTTTAATGGGTATATATTTTATGTAATAATATACATTCATTAATTTATTTCAAACTGCTATAAATTTAGAAACGAATTCATGAGAACGCAAATCTAACTTGAAGTGAAAACTAGCGATAGCATTATCACGAGTAAGCAGAAAATAGACATTAAAAGTAATAGAGCATTACTACTTTATTATATCCTTTAATGGGTATATATTTTATGTAATAATATACATTCATTAATTTATTTCAAACTGCTATAAATTTAGAAACGAATTCATAAGAACGCAAATCTAACTTGAAGTGAAAACTAGCGATAGCATTATCACGAGTAAGCAGAAAATAGACATTAAAAGTAATAGAGCATTACTACTTTATTATATCCTTTAAAGGGTATATATTTTATGTAATAATTTACGTCAATATTATAATTACTCGAGTTTAACCGGTAGAGAAAAATGCCGAAATAACTATTTCAGTCACTTGAATAAGGGAGGATGATCCAATTCACCCTAGAGGTAATACAGTGGAGAACCTCTGGTGGATATTTATGTTTAAAAGCTGTGGTTCAACATCATTTATTTGTTAATGGGAGGTGGAAAGGATGCTGGCTTAATAGTGCAGATCCTCTCTGTACCTCTCAAAATCTAAAATTTCCAATTGGCAATCAAACGTATTAACTACTTTTGGACATGATCACCGGTGAAAGGTCCTATGTCCTGCAATATTCTTCCCATCCAGTCCCTACAATCCAGAATCGTCCATAATATAGCCAATGATACCTTCTATATCAACAACCGTACTCTACACAACATCCTATTCATTTAAGAACAATGTTACAGAACACTCATTCCCATCTCCATTGCCATCGTAATCCGTACGTTAATGCTCTATTTCCTCATTTTATTCCTGGTAAACCAGAGTAATGCTTAAGGCGCAGGTGGGCTAAAATATTGTTTATGATTGAGTTCTGGTGGTGGTGGTGACTAACGAGTCAAGGATTTGACATATGAGCCCTTTTTATTCCAAATCATATTAAGACCGTTTTGATTTAAGTTCTAAAACTACCTAAAATACTATTTTATTGGTTACGTATAATAGTTTTAGTAATTTTTTTTTTTCATTTAATAACAACTTTATTATGATGAAATTACAATCTGCCTTTACTTAATAGGCAATAAATAATTGCCTAATAATAAGCATAATAATAATAATAAGCCTAATAAGCATTTATAACAGTTTCCAAGATTTCTATAAACTGACTCGAGTATGTAGAAGGGGAGCTAAACTCAATACTGTCTCTTCACACTCAAAATTGTGAATTAGGTTTCTATATATAATACAACAAAGTGCTAAGCGGTAACCCGCTGTCATCCCTTCGGTTGAAGTTTCAAAGATGCTGGAAATCTCCAACACCTCCGGTGGTTCACCGCTGATACCTTGATAATGGATTGCGATAAATAACTCCGATCTAGCGAGGGCTGATGATATATTCACCCTCTTTATTTCCAAACGGTTGGAAATGTGATATTCCATTTTCAACTTTTGACCCGGAGGTTGATTTATTACCAGAGCGAATCATGGCTCGGAGATGATCCATAAAGCCCTAATACAGTTGAGCGTATGGACGTGCTGCAAGTTTTTCACGAGCTCTCATTTGACAGTTATTTTGTTGATCCAGTCCGCTCGTTAGATTGATTGTGCGGCTATTACTTTTATCACGCCTATATTAAGGATTGATTAATTTGTGCAGTGTTTTCCTGCTCTTTTTATTTAACAGCCCCCAATATCGAAACTGAATCAAATAAACACTGAATTCAGGTCATTTTTTTTCTCAAAAATTTGCCTTTCTCAATTATACAACAGCTTCGATTTCTTTTACAATACACTGGACCGGCCCTCACCTCTCAAGCTCCTAATCTGCAATTAATGGCGTCTTGACGTTACATCATTTCAAATATGGTGGGACCATATGACACTACTTTACCAAGGAAGCAAAACGTATGGAAATCCACCCTTACCTAAAAAAACGTGAGTGCAAGAAAAAGACTAGCCTATGCTGACCTTTAAGGGAGAGGGATTTTGGGAGTGAAATCAGGAGTTGTTGAGTTTAGTTTTATTTATTGTATATATAATATTGTATATAATATTTGTTTACAGTTTTTAGTTTAAATTTAGAGTTCAGAGTTTAGTATATTAAATACAAGGAGTAAATAATTCATAAAAGGAAAGAGGATTCATAATAATTTACTTTTGAATGTGAATCTGGTGTTTTTTCCCAAACTACATATTAGCATTTATGTACTTTATTCAGATTGGTTCTGTTACTGTTTTAAAAGTTCAAATAGCATGTCTGAAAATCAAGATATTTATCATCTGTGCCAAAAAAAGCGTTATTTTTACTTGAGTAGGAGAGAAATTCTGACTAGCCTCCTATTCCTAAGTTTAGAAAATCTTTCGGTTAGCTTTCGATTGTTTAGGACTACGAAAACTGTGTACTTCTATCACCTTAGTGATAATGAATTATCAATACTGATTAGCTTCTAGTTTTTTTTAATTAATTGCCTGTAATTTATCAACGACTTTTACTAATGTACGGTATTTAGGCTTCCATCTCGACAAAAGACTGACATGGAACCCACGCACGAGGCTAAAAAGACAAGAACTAAACAGACGCTTTGGACAACTGTCTAGACTACTTTGAAGGACATCCCATCTCTCAATAGAAAATAAACTACTTATCTACAAATTTATACTCAAGCCAATCTAGATATGCGGAGTAGAGCTATGAGGGACAGCCAAAAAGTCAAACATCAAGCGCATCCAATCCTTTCAATCAAAAGTCCTGAGAACAATAGTAAATGTCCCTTATTACGTACGCAACAAAACCCTTTATAATGATCTGAATATACCCTACATTCTTGAACTCATCCGTTTTAAGTTCATGAAATTCCATAGTAACCTATCCAACCACCCTAATTCCCTAGCACAGTCATTGCACTGCACCACTCATCCCTATAATCCTCCTCGGAGAATAAAACGACAGTGACCTCGTGACGTGCTATAAATACGGGATAGTGGGAGCCATGGCAATGGCCAGTTTCTCCAATCATATCCTCAGTCTGTGGCTCTCGCGCTCTTGGTCAGCCTCCGCTGGCTCTTATCCAGTGAGCCGGCTGACGAAGGAGCGGGGGGACTTCTCAAGACTCCACTTCCTTCTTCACACACGAGGGAGGTGACAACCATGTGGACTTGGGGGGCCTCTTGGCTGTTTGTATATATAGTATGAATGAACGATTGAATGGAAATTGAAAATTGGTATGAATAAGATCATTTGTCACAATTACTTATAGCCTAATCAGGCAGATTGTAATTTTATAATAATAAAGTTGTTGGTAATCAGACTTTTACTGTTTAATTGACTAAAAACAGTGCATAGTAAACGGATGGTGTTAAAGTAATTAAATTTAGCTTTTAAATATAAAAATATCTTCGATAGTTAATACCGTGCCCATATTATGGGCTAACTCTTTTAATATTTTAAGGTTGAGTGTGTTGTGTCTGGACCGGTTGGTCTAATGGAACTAGACGTACATACGTAACCACGAACGTGATCAATATTGAAGGGAGGTCTGCTAATGCGGTAGTTTTTATATTTTTTATCAGTACTGGAATAGAAATTTAACTACCGTTGAATATGATAATATTTTCCTAATATAAAACTGTTTAGTTTTTATAAACGTATTTAACTTAAAACAGTGAAACATATAATTTAATAAAATGTTATACCTCTGATATTTGAGATCCTAGGCAAAACCTAATGCCATATTTTAGTTGAGGGATGAAATTCATATGAAATCATCTCCAAATACTCCGGCACCAAAACCACCTTTGGTCTGTGTAATTAATGGTTGCATGGCAACCCCCTCGTGGAATTGGAGAACAATGCTTATTTAAAACAGTCCTAATTCTAGGAAAACAAAAAAAAAAACTATACTGAATGTTTTAGCTTCTTTTTTCTTAAGAGAATATGTTTTTTATACTTAATATTATGACAGCTTCAAAACGAAACAATAATTACCGACATCCCAGGATGAAAGGATCGTGACCTACACGAGCTGCTAAAGTATGTCAAATTATCCTAATCTCTTTTCCACCTGTCCCCCAAACAGAACTCGGCAAGCTTCGCTGTCTCCTTGGCCTTCTCCTTCTCTCCCTGAGGAGAAACTTTCGTCCCTTCCGGTTAGGATTTCATGTGAACGTAACTGCTTTATTCTATCTTCATCTCTATTCTAAGGTGTCCATTTACATACAAATATTCAACATTTCTTCTTTATTATATTGTTATTTATAAATATATATATATATATATATATATATATATATATATATATATATATATATATAATTAATAATATTATACATAAGGGTTTTTGTACAAGACAATGTATGATATCATATCCTTTCTTGTAAAAAAACTTCACTCCTATAGGACTTGCAGGTCAAATTAGATCAATTTCAACATCAACGTAGGCAAGTTCGCTTCGCTCTACCAGGGCAGGCAGCTTTTTCATCTTATACAGACAATTAATACCCTTAAAGCTAATATTTTTGTATTGAGCTATGAGCTACTGTTAATTTACTTATCTGATTTCTAAGTTATTTACAATTTATGTATACGTTGAAGCAGAAAACATATAAATGAAGGTATTAATTTCCTTTGTACTTATTACTAACACTTACTCGGAAACTGACTTATGATCCACACACCAACTGAATAAGTCAGTCCATAAAAATGGCCGACTTCCCAAAACTTGTCGCTGCGTCTCTAACTAATGATATATAAATGTATCCCCCGGCCAGCTCTGCTGTACGATGCCCCCCTATATACTCACTTGACTGACAATACAGCTAAAAGTCTCCAACAATTTCAGAATGGCATCATGAGAAAAGTGGTTTAAAATACCTCTATCGGGAGGTTACAGAATGCCGACCTGCACCCGTTGCTTGGTGGCCCATCGGTGGGTGAATTTATCTACCCAAGACACATAAAGTAGTTTGACTCGTTGCAGCACCTCACAAATCCAGTGTTTAACGCTATGGTCCCACCATCCTTCCCTCATCAATGGCAACAGACTGTCGGGGAAAACTAGCTTAAGATTTAGTTTAAGTTTTTATTAGATGTAGGTTAGTTTTCAAGTCTATGATAAATAAGCTGAACCCCATCACTTTTATGTAACGCACTCGATTAATGTATAATGTTCATCATTATACTTTTGTACAATGTAAATCACTATCAGTAGAAAACAGAATTGGTATAAAATGTATCCAAGCTACCGGAATTACAATGGAGAAATTGTAAATAGATTCATTTTTAGAATATATATTTTGTAACAAGATGATATAAGAAAAAGAAAGAAAAAAGAGGACTCTGGGAAGTTTGGAAATACTGTATGAATGAGCGAGTGAATGAATGCTGTATATATGGTATGAATGAGAACATTTATCACAATCACTTATAACCTAATAAGGCAGATTGTAATTTTATCACAATAAAAAGAGGTTTCAATTAAAAAAGATATGTACTAAATATTCTATATTTTCTGATCCGAACTAATTTTCTCAGCTATTTACGACGTTGCAGACTATGATTTAGGTTTCAAAGGCAGGCTAAGGATATTTATCGAAGATTACTTTCTTTACAGGGATTTTATCCCATAATTTTGTAGAAGTGTTTAGCAGCCACTGTCGAAGTTGGTTTTTAAACTTATATGAAAATTAGGCACTATTGGTAATATTTTTGAATTAAATTTTCGTTCAAAGATTATTCGTTATCAATTTTTTATAAAATATCACTGAACAATTTCGATATATGCCACAGGCACACAGTGGGCTGTCAATAAACAATCTAGTGGGTAACTAAAATTGATGGAATATATTTACTATAAAATTTAATTCTAAAGTGAGACCAATAAAATTCTCAAATATTAGAGAAAAAAAATATTAACCGAGTTCAACGTAAACAAACAATGAGCCAATGCCTATTTCCTGTAAGGTAAACACAGTCTACTGTAACAGGTACAATACCGGGCTGATTGGCGGAGTGAACAATTTATAAATTTAACATCCTTAAGTTAAATATTTTTTAAAATTTGGATTCGGACATAGAAGTAAGCTTTTTTAGAATGTTCGGACTGAATTCATAAATACTTAGGGCCGATTTTTAAATAACTTTTTTGCAATTGAATAGAAAGTAAAATTATAATTAAAATATCAATTTTAAAAACCTATACCGTTCTCCGGATTTTCGAGAACTTCAGAATATTTATTTTTGAATATACTAGTCGTCTATTTATTTTACATAGATACCAGGTTTAAGCGCATAATTTTGATAGTAAAGCTTAATAGTGATTATTTATATAATATTGTTTATTTCAATTGTGAGATATGTGATTAAAATGATTTACCTCTGTATTTATTTTAGGGGCCAAAAAGTTATTAATTAATGAAAACAGGAATACCGTGATATGTTGTATAAGTATGTACACAATAAACATATCCGAAGGACCTAAATGTCTAAGAGAAGAACTATTTCAATCCCTACTCTCGTACTTCAGTGCTATCCTAGCTTTACCAACCTATAGTAGGGACATTTTTTAGTTTTATGTGTTAGGTATTTTGTGAAATTCATCTTTCGATCCCCCTCTAAAACACTTCTGTATTAAAATGATCTTTTTACAACAAAATCATTTTGACCTAAAAAAAAACAATCAATTTATTAACATTGCCCTTTTTCACGCTAGCTAGGGTAGACAGCTTTCTGTGCGACTCTCTGTGGTTAGCAGAAGACGGGGGGGGGGGGGGGGGAAGGGGGTCCTCTTCTTGAGGATGATAAATATAGAGTCACAGCCTCGCAATAAATCTCTCTCTATCAGCTGTTGACCCGCAATAATCACCCCCTTATCGGTTCAAAGTGAAAAATGGCGTCTCTGGAGGAAAATTATACCACCATAATAAGTGAAGTCATTCCGTCCCCCCACGGGTAGGGACGAGAGCAATTTTTTATTATTAATAACGGTACACTTTGTGGCATATTCAATTGCGAAATCAATTATATAATGAGTAATGTGCCCCGGTCTATAAACTAACTATTTTTAGGATAACTATCTTATTCACTACATAACCGTAGAGAGCTCAAGTAGTCAATTTTCCGATTATTGAAATATCAATGATTAGCATGAGACAGTGTAAATTCATTTTTATCTCCACATGTCATTTTAGCAATTGTTTTATATTCATGGACAGAGTGGAGGTGGAACACAGTAAACTAAATGGTCCCCGGAATAATTTCTTACTTTTTAACTAGCATTTAAGCATATGTTTGTTTCTTAGAAGGTACTACGAATAACATTAATTGATTAAATTTATACAGTGCCTATTTATTTTCACCATGAAAACCTAACCATAAGATGAAAGGCATCACTTCGATTTCTTCACTAGTTATTACATTTGTCATCAAAATAATAACAGTATGTGAGGGAGATTTTTCTGTTTAAAAAATGGCAATTCATTCATTACAATAATAAAAATAAAGATAAAAAATAGTTTTTGCTAGTTTTCAAAGTTTTTCAATGTTTTATTCAAATTTTTGTTCAATTTTTAACAAACTTCTTACATTTTTTTGGTCAGCTATCTACCGTAATTCATCAAACTAGAAAATTTAAATTCCGGGCCCGGATCCTAACCGGAATGCGGTTATACGCGTACAGAGGAGGTATGCGGTATGTGGAGTTAGTCACAGTTCGTGAACGTGTAGAGCGTTAATTTACGAACTGGAAAGTTTAGCCCTTTCAACGTTATTAAATCAGGAATAAGTGACAGAGCGTTTCAGTTAGATCTACATACGGAGGAATCAAATTAGTAAAACCGTAACAGGGCTTGACATAATGATTTAGTGGTTGGTGACTCGTTGGAACTTCTGACGGTGGAGCGTTGAATAGAACAAAAGAACTTACTACTTCGTGGATGATTTTCACAATAAAAATAAAAAGAGATTCAAAAAATGAATATGCTTTAAATAAGCCTAGTTTTAAGAAAAAACCTTTAATGGATTTATTATACGCCTAAAAATAAAAATTATTTTTTTAAATTAAAGAAATGTACCACTAGTAACAAACTTGAAATAAAATGATATGAAACTCCGTAAATTTTTCCATTGGTGGTTTCGATTTCATCTGATTAATATTCTAAATAATGATATTATATGAGGTCGATTGAATAGCAGAGAAGTTAATTTTGCAACAAAAAATTAAACGATGCAACAATAAAACAGTTAAACATGTTAGTTTCCTTTCCTAAGAGCGGGATTATTTTGATTCTCCTACCTGTTGTTGTAAAAAATATTTAAGAAGCTAGTGAGTGTTGAATGAGTACACAATAAATTTTACACTAAGAGTAAAAGGTTGGAAAAACTCTATCAAAGGCTCCTACACTCACTAAAGGGGGAAGACTTATAGTTTATAATATAACTCCAAAATTAAAAAAAAAACCGCTAGTTTAGAAGACTCATTTTCTGAGCAAGATAGGGCATTGAAGTCCAGTTTCCTCCAGGTAAGAAAACAAAAAAATAAATTGATTGCGGCTTAAGTATTATGAAAAATATCAAGACACTATTAAAGTAAGTGAAAATATCGCGGTATTCTTTGAAAGAAATATTTTATAAATACTTCAGCCACCATGTATGATACACTATGTTGTGTCCACCTCTTAATTAGAAATAATTAGAAGTTCCCCTCTTCTTGGACCAGAAAATATCTATCTATATTCCATATGTTTAATAAAGCTTATGCCGTCAGTCGGAAAGGGGGGAGAAGCGAGTGGGGGGAAAATCCACAGGTGGGAGCCATCCCCACACGGCTGACCTGCCTACATAACCCGAGCGTCTTAGGGTGGAAAGAGAACTTGCTGAACCGGCACCTAGAACACACACACTCTCTCTCTCTCTCTCTCTCTCTCTCTCTCATTCAACTACCTCTGCATCTCTCTCTCCTAACCTAGCTATGTTTTAGTCCGGCGTTGTCAGATCCCACACCTTCCTAGTGGGAATCTCAGCCTTCGTCTCGCTAAAACTGGCACCTCCTTGGGAGAAACCTGTCCCTCGTGGACTACGGTTGCCGTGGCCCTACAAACTTACCAGTAGCGTCTCCCACGGCAATCCAGTCTGCCTCTCTCCGGTTCACACTCGCCTTTGGGACCTGGACGGTTTTCGCCTACCCTTAGACACCGAGTGTGAATTCGTGGTCATTTCAAGACCACATAAACTACCTATAAACCTACCCTGTTCCTCTTCTCCGGAACATAGTGCTTTGTCGGGGCATACTTCTAAGATCTTATGGAGTCAGATCAAAACGAATTAGACAGCCCACCGACTAGGCCGGCAGCCAGGGTGAAAGACCAAAGGTCCATTCGCCTTATCTCTTTCTTGGCACTCGCCGGACGGCGGCTAAAGGCTGTAGAGACCCTAGCCCGCGGCAGGCGTCACCACCCCACCTTGGGGACTCACATATCTGTGCTCGACACACATTTTTGTTAAAAATATTTAGGGATTCAATTAATTGATGAAATGGTTATAAATATTTAATCGAGGTGTTCACACACTATATACATTCGTTTATTTAGTTTTGTTTTCCTTGGCGATGTATTATTCATTTTAGTTTTACGGAAATGCATATATTTATTTGTACCTTATTTTTATTCTTAAATGGCCGGATCCAAGAACACTGACCCCTTTCTATTCTGTCGCTACTGTAGTAAATACGTGACATTTCCATTGAATTTTGTAAAATATTATTCATCAGCACAAAGAAAGAAGCATTCAAGCATTTGAGATTATCCAATAAAACTGTAAGAGCAATTCCACAATAAAATTAATGATTACAGCACATCACCACGGACCTAGGTACCCGATTAAATTAAAATATATGAAATAAATCTTTTGTCTTATATTTGTAACTTTTGATCTGGCGCAATTTAAAACATAGAGATTATTCCTCGTTGAATTTTATTTCTGTGATATAACTAAGGATAAACATATGACTGAGAGCGACTGTTTTAAAAGTTTAAATAAGTTATTCATTCCTGTCATTGATGTTAATTAAATATTTTTAATTATATTTATTTTTTTGATTTTTAGTGTTAGAGTGAAATTTCTAGTTGTATTTTCATATTTTTTTACGATACATTAAGTGGATCTTTACAGATTAATTCGCTTGAATTCTTACGTCTATTATAAAATACGTTTTTTCTATTATAAAACAATACGATTCAGTCCCCAATCGTTATAACTCAATTTTTATAAAAAATAATTAAATGCAAAGCAAAGAATCTCAAATGGGAAATTAAAAAAAATGGTATAAAAGCTAATAGCAAGTCATCTTTTAATGCTTAGTTTTTTAGGAAAGAAAATATTTAAATGAAACTTCTTAACTTAATTTCAAAAAATAAGAAATGTGACAGTTTTCTCTTCAAAGAAAGGGCATTAGTTTCAGTAATGAGATCGTTGTGTTTACTTCAAAGGTTAAACTTCCTCCTAAAAGTTTTCGCCAAGACAACAAATTTGCATCATTAATATAAAATTTGTAACCGCCTCAGCCAAGAAGGCCCCCTGGGAAAGTTTAATTTCCGTAAGGCTCGTTTTACCATATCAATTACACTGTCTCTTTGTTCCTGTCACAAGTGAGTGATACATAATGAGTTAGATGTTAGAAAATTTCATAATGAACACAATAGCGTTAAAAAGAAGTTATTCATAATACAATGTTAAATTACTTATTTTTATGAATAACTTCTTTTTGACGCTATTGTTTTTGATTAATTTTTAAAGTTTTCATTGTACAATATTAGTTCTGAGAGTATTATCGATAAGAAAAAATAAATCGATTCAATCAAGATCGCAAATCAATTGAAAGTTTTTTTTGAAAATGATACATTGTCATTTAAATTTATGTTGAAATAAAAAAAACATTGAAACCGTGACCTAATTATTTATTTAACTGAGAGTGAAATCCTAGATAGAGGATAACAGCATACATCAATTATCAATCTACTGACAGTATCGAACATACTAACATTCATCGATTTGCACAAGATTAACCCAGTCAAATATTAATTATCAGGACCGGCCTATCTAGTTTGTTTTATCAGTTGCGCCTGTGAAATTGCTGAACTTGTCGGAGCGTTTAAATTAATTACCACCGGACTATGTAATAGTTACTAACGCTCTGTATTCATGGACTTTATCACGTACCTAGCTCAATTTGTAGAGTGTGTGTCTGATTCTCGTGATAAAGTATGCCATTTGATACACCGCTGAAGCATGATATAATATATAAATGCTGGAAATCTAACTGCCTTCCTCGATATTCATATGCTTTGATCAGTATTTATTTTTAGTACTTAATACGACCATTTCCTTGAAGAGTTGATTAGGAAACATACCACATATTGAAAAGTCTTAATTTCAAAAAAGGTTAGCTACCTCATACATATGATATGTACAGTATTGCAATCTCTATCCTACTTATACCCACTGATAAAACACAGACAAATCTGAAGAATCTCCATGAAATCACCTGCAGGAATGTCATCCTCACCAAAGGAAAACAAAGCAGAAGTGATATAGACATCTCAACGTTGCAACTCCAGCCACAGTACTGCTACATAGTAGTAGTAAATACTAAGGAAGAGCTGGAGAACCTCAGACGAATCACATCCTTGTAGTACTCGTGTACCATTATACTTTATTTAATGGCCAGCCATTACCAGGACTACCAATATTGGGTTAAATACAAGAGATTTCGGGGCCACCTCCAGCTCTGAAGACGATTGTAAAGATATGTAGACATATATATTTATATATATAAAGGGGATGGATTTATTTAAATCAAAAAGTGTAAGATGTAATTAGGTATTGGTGCCGTTGAATAGGACATTTAATATTGTTCTAAAGACTTTGGTAGGATTGTATTTGCTTGGATTTAAACTGATTTGTTTTGCCCCTGAGTTCAATACCGTATGGTCTCAACACAAGTCTAAATTGCTTATAAGATGGTTTTTGTAAGTCAATATTTTGTTTTCTATGAAGAGATAGTGTGTATGTAAGTCTTTATACTTGTCAGAACGTCAATTGAGTACTTTTTGAGTCTCTTATGTCAGTTCGAATTCATATTTTACACCATTTCTGCTTTTTTATTTATTGTGTTCGTTCAATTTCATGGTGATGTGGGCGCACTCACGTTTATTGACCATTGCTTCCACCAGTGCTAATTAGTGAATTACGCCATCCTCGTGACTCAATCATAGTTTGAGTGTTTTGAGGAACATCAGGCTTCAAGAGGTAGGCAAGGGATCAAAGTGTTAAATAACGAACCCAGTCAAATGAGCTGCATCCAGAATTTTACTAGTGCAGTACTCTTTGCTCTCTCAGAGTTATTATAATTATAAAATAAGATATGATAGTCAAGTGTCACTTACAATCAAAGGTTTTTTGTTTTGGCTACACAAATGTGAAAAAAAAATTGTTATAGCATAAAAAATGAATTTTGCATTTATAGATCATAAATAAACCAATGTCACATCCCCTCATGAAGATATAGGGTCGATCGAAGTTTCCGTGGTTGGTAGATGTCACTGAGGTGATAGTGTGATTGTTCCTTTTATTCTCAACCATATTCTCTACTTTTCTATCCAGTTAGCTCTTTAGCTAGATGAAGCTGGGTTCACAAGGACCTTATGTATCTGGTAATGAAGAAAGTATCTTTAAGCGAGTCATGTATTACCATGCCCTCCACAATTAGAGCCATTGCGCTATCCACTTCACTACAGAGACCGTAGTTTTGTAGTGCTCTCGAATTGGATCTAAAAAATAATCAAATAACATGATCTATGAATTATTCAATTTTAGTTAGAAAAATCGAATATTACTTATTGCTTATTGAAACATTATCATTTTTAATTTGATACTTCAAAAAACAATCTTAAAAAAGATAAAAAAAACAATCTAGTTTTTACTAAATTAATATTTTATCAATTTTCCTTTTTAGTTTAGATTTGAGTTCTATTTATTTTATGCTGCACTATTGGGATTGTAACGCCAAGTATCAAGCCTCCAAGTAAAGAGCAAATTGATTTCAAGACGCCATTGATTTACGAAATACTAATGAAGTTCTAAATTATAGTTTAATAAGGCAAAGATAAAAAAATCGGGACGATTTGACTAATTGTTTGCAGTTAATATCAGAAATGCCTTGGGGGAGATGATCGCCGGAGGGGTTGCTGGTAAAGCTGATCAGAGATGGAATCAAATATTCCCCGGGGGAGGCTGATAACCTTCAACCCCTGCTGAATATAAACTGAAGAAAATATGTCATGAGCTTATCGATCCTACAAACTCCCTTCCCGACAACCCAGTCCCTGTACTGTAGATGGGAAATGCTCCTCGTTTGGGGGATCCTTTTGGATTCGATACCATACGTGATCACGGAGCACCTGTTGTAAGTCAGCTGTTACCCGTCTGTTTGTTTCCTGGCAGAGAGAATTACCTGCTGGTACGATTTACCCACTGCATATATTTATTTGTAGTAAAAGTTATGTTTCAATACATATAATATATAGATAAAAAAAAATGTATTCTGGGAGGAAATCTTCTTGGATCCCCCTGTAAAGGAAGGTCAAACAAAACAAAATATCACATCACAAATACATTAATACATATGAAATTAGTAGATACAAGTTATCTTACACATTTATATATACCAGATAAAAAAATAACAAATACAGAAGTACCAGTCAATCATCTGGATATGCACAGTAAATCAATTAATAAAGAAACAATACAAATCATAACCGTAGACCTAAATAAATATTTCCAAAGCTATCAAGAACCTGTCTGAATGGGAAGGAGGAATGAAAGGATGTTGAAAGGATGAACTTTGGTTGAAATCGAGAGGAAGAGAATTTCAAAGAGTTTAAAACCTAGCAAGAAGGGAGTGATCAAATGCTGCCATTCTGTGGGAAGGGGCTTAAAGTTGAAAAAAGAAGGATCATGTGTTCTGGAAGTAGACTAAAGATATGGTAAATATGAGGAATAGTTTGGAAAAGGCATGAACCATCGAAGAATTATCTACGAAATTAAGGGAAAGTCTTATTAACTCCAAGAACAGATGGGATGCACTCGAACACCGTGGACATATGCAACAGATGGGATACACTCGAAACCGTGGACATATGCAACAGATGGGATACACTCGAACACCGTGGACATATGCAACAAAACAGTTTGTACATATATTGTTTCTTTTAAAATTAACCTGCAACAGAAATCATTCAATATTTTACTCAAAGGAATGAAAATGTTGGTAAGTACTGAAATATTAAACTATATAATAAGTGTTTTTATTAATATTGAAGTAGTAGACCGAATGTGAGCCTTATAAAAGAGCCAATAATATCAAATGAGGTAGAAAAGTACTTTATATGAAAAATAATTTTCAATTCAAAATAATGATCATCATGGATGATAAGAGATCAAGCTCACAATATCAATGTTATTGGTCAATTGTTTGGGAAATGCCGATAAATTATTGTAAACGTTGTAAACAATAAAGACGCTGTTGCTTTATTGTTTCTGCTGTCGGGGCACATACCTATCAAATATAGAGTCAGATAGTAAGACCGCCATGAAACGATTGTCCAGGTTATAAACTTAATCAACCCTCACTTCGTCACCAGGGCTAGGGTAACCAGGCACCCTCCTAGTGACGACCCAACAGCATATTTCAAATTACGTTTTCTACTTTCACTTTGACACATTCAAAACGTTTGGAATATCATCACATTCTTAAATCAAACGTTTTATAAATTATTAGCTTAAAATCATAATTTCCTTGTAAATAATAATTTAAGTTTACTTCAACCTCATAAGTCGAGATCTAAAAATAAGTTGACCGCTGTCTTTTTTTTTTTCTTTTTTTAATTTCTAAACCTCTTTATTGATAAGTTTTACAATGAACGAAAATTTTGATTTAAAATGTCCTCCTCTTTTTGCGATGCAATGGTGCATTCGAAGGAGGGCATAAATATAATTTCAGATTGAAGTTAAAAAGTCAACATATATACAATACTAGGTGATGAGCCTTACCTTCAGTTTACAATTAGGAAAAACTAAAAACTAAACCATTATCTAGTACCTAAGACTAAAGCGTTCCTGCAGCGACAGAGTCCTACCATCGATAGGGGAACGGAGCAGGGGTTATAGTGTTACACACCGGGTTTGTCAAGTACTGCAGGGAGTTAAAAAATCTGTCTACGTTGAATTAATTATTCCACCGTAGGCTAATCAAAGATATCGTAAAGCTCACTGTTGCTCCGCTGCTCGAATGAAGTACCTCTGACCACTTTCATCAGTATACCAATTGGAATAATTGGAGTCGCCGAGCTGTCGTATACGTCAGATCTCGAAAAAGCGGTGCACCATACAGCAGTGTAGGCCTGAGTACACTCTAGTACATCAATAGCTTGCGACGCAGTGATAGATTGGGGGAAGTCAATAACTGCATAATCCGGTAAGACTTCGTGTGGGTTTGCTTCAACTTCCTCACGAAATGGTTAATAAAACAGAGGTGCCTCTTCATTTTAATTCCCAAATATACTAGGTTGTTGGCTGGTGAGTTTTGCTGCGTTCCTACTATGTAACTAGTAGGCAGCGGACTTTTTCCTTTTTGGAAGGAGAAAATTACGCAGTCAGTCTTACCCACGTTTACTGAGATATTGAGTCTCCCTAATCTCTCACTGATCTGGTTACAGGCTACTTCAGCCTGTCTTAGAGCTACCTTGGCGCTCATGCTGCTACTGTACACCGTTATGTCATCAGCGAAAGCAGTAACTGTTGGGTTTTTATATCGGGCTCAGAGGTGTATACGTTGAACAGTACAGGGGATAGAACGGATCCTTGGGGTACTCAACAGGTCAGTGGCACAGCTTCGGAGAAGCTATTACCCACCCGCACCCGCAACGATCTGTTTTTCAGG
Organism: Acanthosoma haemorrhoidale; assembly: GCA_930367205.1. Taxonomy (NCBI): domain Eukaryota; kingdom Metazoa; phylum Arthropoda; class Insecta; order Hemiptera; family Acanthosomatidae; genus Acanthosoma; species Acanthosoma haemorrhoidale. Next base: position 94,774,512 of record OV884014.1, on the reverse strand, counting down.
AAACTAGCCGGAATTGAATAGAGTTGCTCCGGGCATTCCCGGTCGCAGAGCATATGACACAGTGTCCCGTGAGACACCGAGTCGAATGCTTGGGTGCAATCAATGGAAATCATAGCCGTGGCTATGTTTCTATTCATGTTATGGCTAACTTCTGACTGCACCTTCAGAAGGGGGTGCTCTGCGCTCATACTGGATTGGAATCCAGTCTGCTCTAGTGGAATGATGTCATTTTCGGAGCAGTAATCTTTGAGATGATTCAAAAGAATTTTCTCAAAACTTTTCCCCATCTGTAGTAGCAAACTGATCGGGCGGTAGTGGACTGGGTGATCTCCGCTCTTGGCTGGCTTGAGTAATGGGAACAAGATGGCTTGTTTCCATGTGTCAGGAAAGTACCGCAACCTTATACAAGAGTTTGCGCATTTGTTTAAGCAGCACTGTTTGTATCCCGTCGTGCCCTGGTGCTCGGTTTCCCTGACACCGGCGAAGATTCGCCTTGAGCTGCTTCGGTGATACAAACATGTGGTTCTGTTCAGCATCTAGCGGAGGAGGCATGTGGTGCTGTTTACGTTGTGGTCCATGTCGTGTAAAATCGGCAACGCCTAATTCCACTGCATAAGGAAGAATTTCCATTGTGAAGATTAAGGTAGCACAATTTTTTTCGTTAAATTTAAGTAATGTGATTTGTTCAGTTCTTCCTTTGATTGTTTAGCACTGAAACAGGACAACAGTAGACGGTGTGTCTACTCAACTTTTCTTTACAAATGCCACACTAATTAAAAATATGGTGTCTTTTTAACTTCTCTTTCTTTATTAGACAATGGAATTTAACATAAGCATTTATTTTACTTATTGTCCTTAAAAGATAACAAATGGAACTTTTTTTTTTCATAATAAAACATTACATTTAAACCTTAAAAAAATTAAAATTAAAAAAAGATCAAGAGAATAAATTAAAATATTTAAAGGAGCTTATAACAAACCTATCATAATCTGCATCACATATTGTACCATTGCGAGCCTCATCGATAATAAAGCGTGGTTCGTTGTTCACATTTGTTTCTGAATCGGAATTAGAGTAACGTGAAGAAGAATCATTTACAACTTCTAATCGGGGTGTTTAAAAGAAAGAAAACGTTGTATTTATTTCAAGTCACACACAGACAAATGATCCAATATCGATCCTTCTTAGTATCCCAGGTTATACTAGATGTATGAAACATCTTTTTTTTATATTGTTCGTTATTTATGGACTTTAAATAAAGCACTGATAAGGCACTGAAAAAAACTGAAAGTTTAAAGCCTCAAAAGGGGTGATTAGGGCCGTCCTTCTAGTGTCAAAACACACCAAGTTTAGGATGATCGAAAAAAAAAAATTATGTAACAAAATTGCTACTGTTTTTTTTCGCAAGGTATGTATTTTTTTAAAAGTCATTTTTTAGCTTGGAGTAAGCTCTCTCATCGGTAATATTTTTTTTTTTGGGGGGGTGGCAGACTTTATTAAATGCTACTCGTGGTGCACTGACAGTCCAAGTTCTATAGTGTGGTTTTCAGATATCATTCGTTTCTAATCCTTCTTAAATATTCCCTCCCTTGCTTATGAAAGCATTATTTCTACCCAAAGATTAACAAAGGTAGGGGATTAAGCTATAGCATAGAGCCACAATGGTATAAATAATGTTGAAATGTCCAAATGCTAATTGTTACATGATTTTGTTTTATATTTCAATACTAACACTCAACTAGCATATACATAAATTTCTGGGAAGAGGTAAGTATTGTACTTTTCTTAGGTATCACATTTCCGATTTTTGTTTTATGGGACAACTCTGCAGCTCTAGGTACACAATTTCCAGCTAGTTTTGCGTCTATATTGGGATACTACATCTTTTTTCATAATGCTTATTAATGCGCCAATACATTTTTTTCCATAATTGGATTTCAAAGTTATCAAAGTAAAAGGTCCCCTCTAAAATAAGACCGGAACGGAAAAGCCGTTAAAAAGCTGTTAATTTCACTCTGGCTATGCAAGTGATAAGTCAAATCGCTTTTGACTGTTACAGCGTGGCCTAATTAAGCGGGACCATTAATTCTCGTTCGTACGTAATAACTCGACGGGGAACAAACGACTCCTCGACAAAAAAGGGGACTACTCCTTTATTTCCTTGTTCCTACTTTCTTTATAGTTTCTATATTCTTCATTTTTACGATATTCCAGATTCATATCTATAGTGACATAGCAATATATTTCTTTTGAAAGTGATTTCAGATATGTTCTAAACAATACTAGAATCAAATCTATATCCAGAATCTGTCATTCACGAATACTAATAAAAGGTAATGAAAACCGATTTTATTTTTTGAAAGCACATACCCATAAAAAATCAAGCAGAAACCATAAAGAATGTGTTGCAAAAGTAAAAAGATATATATTTTTACAACGATGTGGTTACCTTATAAATAATGAAGGGGTTACTAACATAAGAACCAATTGTATATATTTGAGACAAAAAACACAAATGAATAGAGATGAATGACCATTGCAACTGATAAAAAATATTAAATACATAAATCATTACAAGGGGGACGATGGATTATTGGGCTGCTTTAACATGGGACATAAATAAAATAATTAAAAGTAAATAAATCAAAAGTATAATAAAGGTAAATTGTGAATTGTTAGATAAAAAGAAAAAAAAAATATACTTGAGAAGTTAATAAGATTCAATTTATTTGAAGAGGTATAAGGATTAGAGTCAGGTGGCGAAATGGAGAGAAGTGCCATAGCAATCTTTTTCTCTTCACGTTGGTATATGTTTCCAATATGATATAAGTAACCAATTTAAAAGAAAACTATATAATATGGGCCCCGAACTTCTTTCATTTAGTCATTTTTTTAATAAACATAATTGAAGCTGGTAAACCATTACGTATCAGAGAACTATCTTTCCCACCACTTTTACGGCTTCACTCGTAGCCCAAGCGGCATGACTTCTGCAATAGACGCTGATCTGAGATGACCAGATTCTTCTGACAAGGAGTCTGTCCTAGAAGATTAATGATAGTGTCGGACATTGAAAACTACAGTGAGTTACTAATTAGTAATGTGCTGTTGCCTGTTGCTCATTATATTTTTGTTTATAAAATACAATCTATTTCTTTATGGCTCTTTACATATGATGTTTTTATTACTCAAGCACATCATTTCGGATTAATGTCCTATCATACCCGTAGCTGGATCTCATAAGAAGTACTATTAGATATTTTAATTATTAATTAGGTAGATCGGAGACACGTTTTTTTACCTATCTGTCTTACCTGTGTATGCACTAAAGGTGGACCAAATTATTGGTCCCGATAAAAACATAGATATACATATATATATATTTATTCATTTCCAATACATTACAAGTATAATATTAAAAGAAATGAATGTACTCTGATGCTGGTGGCTACTCCAAAATAGCACCCTTTGGAGCGACGGTTCTACTGTATCTGATTGGTGGCTAGTGTTTAGGTAATTTAAATACTGTACAGCCTAGGCTCCAATTGCATATATAAATATTTAATAATAGATTGATTCGTAATCGTGTTCTACATCTCATATCTGACCGAATACTCTCAGCCATTGGTGAGAGAAAGGGGGAGAATACGAGTACCAACATCACTGCATTGAACACAAACAATAATTATAATTTCCCTAATAAACTATTAGTACATAAAACTAATTTTATTTTAAATTTCTCCAGAAGTCTCTTGTTGCATAGGTCTCAGGAACAGTAATTTGTATAGTTGTAAAAAATGTTGGGAGGACAATTGTTTAGTTACTAAATTTTCGTTTTTTCCGTGCTCGAGGAATGACAGTATTCGCTCAATCGGGAAAATTATGTTTCATCACCAGTTGTCATTTCTTTTTGGTTTCATTTTTTTGTGTTACGATGACCTTCACGATCTATTCATAATTTATATAACAATAATTTACATATTTAACATTACAATACATGTTTTGTTATTTTGTCTGCTAGCCGTCATTATATACTCAGGAATATAACTTTATCTTTGCTCAGATATTATCCCCTAGAATATTTCAATGATGGTTACAATCTAGACTAACCTACAACCTTAAAAATCTTTGAACAAAGCTCCTGTCCAATTCTAGGAATTCCTAGACTTCCTGATGCTGGTCATAAATCTGAGAGAGGGCTGGCTGAACTGCTTGCTACGCTAACAGCTACAACGGGATAAAGAATGACCTATTTAAGCTTGAGCAAAACTTCCAATAAGGGATTGAGGCACAATTCAATTAGCACAACCAAGACAGTTGTAGTTGTGGAGCCTAAGACAGACGTGAAAATTAGGGTGAAAACACGTTGTAATGAATGAGGGAAACTTAAAATAAAACTTTTCGTTTAGATTTGAATCCACCACCTTATGGTGTGGGTTGTTGACTAGACCTAATAAGTTTTTGTAAATTACAGTCCTTTAACAGTCATTATTTACACCAAGGTCTCGAAAACGTGACTTTCTTTCTTACACACACACGAAATCGCAGAAGATTGTATTTTACGAAATTACAGCCCAAATTTCTAACAGAGTTTGTGAACATACAACGAACGTATAATTCTTTTTAAATATTTATTTGTACACCACAATTTGTCTTAAAACGGCACTGCAAAAAATAATCTCATTTATACCGTAGTTACAATATTGAATTCACTAGCTCATTCATGTAGAATATACTATATACAGTAAAACAATGAAGACGTTCATATATAGCCCAGAGATCCCTTACATATTCACCTCACGAATTCCTGGCTATGGAAAAGGATGCACGGATTAAGGAGAATCCCCACGCTACACCTGAAGTCTCATTACCACTAAGAGTAGTGGAACCAGAAGAAGTGTTCCCACACTAAGGGATAAAAATGACCATTTCCAGAACTTTCACCGACTCATTATTTACAAGAGATCATGAGACAACTTTCGCTTCAATCTCCCGGAAAGATTTTAGGGATGGTTAATGTTTGAAAGTAATCTATATGTAAAGTATATGCAATGGATCTAAGTATGGAATTTAACTAATTTTGAGGAAATGTGATCTTTTATAGTGGTAATTTTATATGTCATTATGGAGAGTTCTCTTTGTGTTTTAAAAATGCGCATTAACTGTTGTTTTTCAGGACTTTAGATTTGAAAGATTATGTGAGGTAGATGTTTGAAGGCTTAGCCACCCCCCCCCCCGTAATTCAAGCCGATAAGTCCAGATTCGTTTTATTATAGCTTATACATCTTTTTCGTTTTATAATGTGAATGTGGAGTTCCTTGTTCAGATGTCTATCGTCAATAATAGTCTACCAGACCAAAATAAAATTTGTGTTAATCAAGAATTAAGGGGATTATTTGGTTCCCTAACTAATGAGATAATACGCTATTTTAACTTCAATAAAATAAATGAATTGATTATGCTTCATAATTTGTTTTTATTTCTCACCGGGTAATAAAGTAGGTAAATTTTATCTTTCCAAGTCAATCAGAGGCTGATAAATGATGCAAAAATAGTTTTTGGGATACTAGTAATCTAAAGTAATTAGTTATGACAGTGGGTTTACAATTTTACTCATATGAAAGAAAATAGATTCACATAAGAAGCTTTTATAGTAATAACATATACTTCTCCAAAAAATAAAGATGACAAGTACTTTTTTTAAAAAAAAATAGAAGGATGCAACCTCAATTTTTAATTCATTTTAAAAGTAGTTATATTACTTATTTGGATAATTTGTAATAAACTGTCTGTGCTTTATCAATTCTGGACTGAGCTGAAACATGATAGGAAAAAAAATTGTTTTTTCATTGGAATTATTTTTAATCATTATTACTATACGGAATTTTAATATATAACAAGTTTTAAAAAAAAGAAGTATTTGAAGCAATATACCCGAGATGTAAGAAAATTGAATTAGGCTTTGGGATGTTTGAGGAGCCCTAAGGAATTTCACTAAACTCTATCGTGGTGGAATTTGTTCAATCTACCAAATCGGGAAGAATTCCCCTACTGCATTTTTTTAGTCTAAATGTCGTTACAGTTTCTCTAGGGTGGCTAAACTGGATTCCTTTTCGTTTTTGTATTCTCGTCACTAATAAAATTAAGTTACAATTAATTAAGTAACCTTAAATGACAATGTTCGGTATTTTTATAAGCCTATTGTACATATAGACCTTTTATAAACTTATGTAAATACCAAAATTCCTTATGTATTACTACTTGAATTAATATGTATTATTCATAAAAATTAATTGATTTTGTTTTGGCTTATGGGAGCCAGAGATGCAGATATTAGTCATTACTACAACATATACCAATTTACGGCAGATATTGAAAGTTTAATGATTTATTTGATTTATCTTGGCCTTATTTTTTATTTTTGCTTTGGCCATTGGTCGTGTGTAAACATTTCGTGTTCCACCGGCCGTTATAGATGATCAACACTATCGATTTCACTTCGGATCGACCCACGTCGTATGTCTACACGCATTGTCACTTAGTGCATGTTCTCCTGAAACATTGGAGCCTTCATGGTGCATCAAATTTTTTATATTCGTTCTCCTCGGGTAAATTATTTTTGAGGGTTTACTTATTTTAGAGGGTTAAGATTGGATGGACGAGGGCTATTTTTCCCAACTAACCCCCCTCACCTCAGATCTAGGTCTGTTTTCGAGCTTCGGCATGGCAATCGTGGGAAAAATTTTCAATATATATATAATTTTCAGTCTTTCAGTCTCCATCCAAGCTCACCAGAGCGAAGTTTTTTCTATTTTACGGTTATTATTTTATTTTATGTAAAATTATTTTGAGTTTTTCTTACTACTAAATAAATTTTGTGTTTATTTTCAAATATTATGTACACATTTTTAATTTCATCGTACATATAAAGACTACAGAATGTTTCAAATATCTTTATAGTGATTCCTTACTACTGATTACTTTGATGTATCGTCGATTCTGTTTACAGACTTGTTGTTTTAGCTGATAAGTTTTTAAACGTAATTTGAAAAATATGAATAATAATGTAAAAAAATATTTAATCACAGTTCTAAAAATCTAATAACACGCATAAAACATTTAATTATTTATTCAACTCTGCTAATATTGACCGTAAATGACAGTGTTAACAATCTAGAGTAAAAAACAAAACAAAATTTCAGAGCCTCTTTATTGGATTTTACACTGTCGGCATTACAGACAAATAAGTTATCTATTTTTACAGATTTATTATTATATTGAACACCCATGCAAAGTTGATATATAAATTGACTGCAACGCTCAAAGTATACCAAAATATAAACTCATTCTCATTGATGAATCCGTAGAATGGTCGTTTACCCAGTCATTGACAACTTAAACCAAGACAGTAACGACCGAAGTCAATTAAATCTTGAAGCCGGTTCACTCGTACTGGTCCAATTAGGATTAATTGGACCCTCGATCGTGAAATAGCCGATATTTTCCAGCATGGGAATGAACATGTGTTATTTTCAGCAGCAAAATATGTTTGTCCACAAATTTAAAATATTATTTATTTGAGATCACATTGATAAAGTATTTTAATTTATATACCTATTAAACTTTTAGCCAGGTAATGTGAACTAGTTTTGTTTGGAAACAAAATCCACATAATACGGTAATCTTGACCACCTTAACTAAGCTTAAAGTACCCAACTTAATCCAAGCGACTATGTAGCGATCTAGTTTTTGCTCCTAAATGGTATCATAAATATAAATATTTATTTATATTTATATATTAGGAGTACCTGAAATTTTTGCGTAATTATTTTTACCTATTGATCAAAATTGTATTGCCATTTTCCTCCATTATGAGTTTTTTTACAGTAATTATTTATTATAGTTTTTGCGCATGCGCTACTTTCTGAAACACCTCTCAACATCGCTCGTCCTTCAAATACTCTATTCTACCATTTTTAGGCCACAGTACAACCAAAAAATTGTTCTACCAGGCAACTTACGTGAGCTGGTCACGAGGGAGCCCTCAAGACGTAAGTAAATCGTTTATTTCATTTGTGTAGAACAAAAGTGAAACTGAAATCGGATCGAGAAGTCGGTCATTTTGAGAAGCATTTGTCATAGCGCCATTCGGATCGTTCACTAACGCCACTCAATTATAATCTCTGAGCCGCTACGTTCTGGTGGCTCAGAGCCAAGACCCGTGACTCGTGAATGAAACATGTGTTTCTATCAGCAGCTAATGTCAGCAGACAATAAAAAAAAACGTACAAGGTCGTTGGGACCTACCCCCACCTACCCGTCGCCGGTTAAACGTAAGCCGCGGCGATCTAACCGAAACATAGCACCTGAAAACTCTTCGGCTCCCAGCAGCTCTATGGAGGAACTACCATCACTACCATCACTACCTAGCACATCGAAAAAAACAGCAACAACCACTCATGAGTCTCCGTTTTTCACGCCCATTAGCTACGAGGTGTTGACAAATATCGAAATAGAGGACATGGACTCTACACAAACACCCACATAGCCCAAGCCACCAGCAATATTCATACGAAACATCAGTAATTTTAAATTACTATGCACCCAACTAAATAAAATTGTAGGTACAGAAAAATACACTTGCCTCAATCGGTCCCGGGACACAAAAGTATCGCCGGACACTCCCGAAACATACCGTACAATAATTAAGTACTTAGAAGAAACTAAGGCCGATTTTCACACATACCAATTAAAGCAAGAAAGATCACTGCGGGTAGTGATTAGAAACCTGCATCCCACTACACCAGCGGACGAGATAGAGAAGGAGCTATTAAGCCTAGGATACAAGGTTCGCCAAATTACCAATGTGCTCCGTGAGGAAAGAAAAGAAAATAATGCAAGCACCAAGATACCACTGCCCTTATTCTTTGTGGAACTAGAGCGAACACCTGGAGTGGAAAAAATCTATGAGGTCACCCACTTGTATTATACAAGAGTACAGGTCGAAAAGCCTTACCCGAAACGCGATATAGTACAATGCCATAATTGTCAGCCATATGGGCACACCAAATCATACTGCTACCACCCTCCCAGGTGTGTAAAGTGCAGTGGGCAGCACAAAAGCGAATTGTGCAAGAAGCCCATAAAATCACCTGCTGTATGCGTGCTCTGTCAGCAAGGGCACCCGGCAAACTATAAAGGCTGTGAGGCTTATAGAATTCTAAAGTCCAGAAGCGAACAACGTCGTCGCCCAGAAGAAGAAACGCCAGCCACAGGTAGCCCAAGAAGCGCCCCCGCCAGAAGTTTGAGGCCTTCAGTATCTTTTGCTGACGCAGTTCGGAACATAGAGCAGTCACAGGCATTGCCTACTCCTCCTCCACAAGTTCTTCTTCCCCAGCATTCCATTCATCCCAGCAACCAGCAAACTCAATCCCATCCTCAACCACACATCTCGCATATCCCGCCACCTTCAAGCTCTTCAGATCTCACCAGCCTCTTAACCTCATTCCTTACAGAGTTCAGAACCCTAATTACCCCTCTTATTTCCCTTCTTACAAATCTTGTTTCCTACCTTATCCCCGTTAAACAAAATCCATAAGTGGATCCTTCCGACTCCTTATCCATTCTCCTTTGGAATGCGAATGGTGTTCGCACCCACACTAACGAACTGACAGCATTACTCCATGACAAAAACATCGATGTAGCTCTTATTACTGAAACAAGACTTACAAGTAAACGATCATTTACCGTTCGACAGTACCAGACTTATCGAACTGATCACCCAGATGGAAGAGCTCATGCAGGTACCGCTGTCATTGTCCATAACACCATATCCCATCACATAGTTCCTTTAGTAGCACATGATTTCCTTCAATCCACTGCAGTGTCAATCACCACCCTGACTTTTCCCCTTACTCTAGCATCAGTGTACTGCCCTCCCAATAAATCCATTTCCGATTCCCAATTCATCTCCTTTCTAGACTCCATCGGGCATCGTTTCCTTGTGGGTGGGGACTTTAACGCAAAGCACCAGCACTGGGGCTCAAGATCCACAAATACACGAGGACGTGCTTTGCTGTCTGCACTCACACGGAGACATTGCTCCACTATCTCTCCCGACACAGCTACCTATTGGCCATCAGATCCCAACCGAAATCCAGATCTCCTTGACTTTTTCTTCTGCAATAGTTTAGGAACACTAAACTATTCACTCAAGCGCCTCGATGACCTCTCCTCCGACCATAGCCCCTTATTATTAACCATCTCCCTAAATCCAATTCACAAACTGCCTCCTCCTTCATTTATTAGGGGCCCAGGTGACTGGGACCACTTCCGTCAGATTCTTACAGACTCTGTAGACCTCAAAGTACCTCTGAAAACATCCCAAGACCTAGATAATGCAGTGCATTCCTTCACTACTCTGATCCAGAGGTCGGCCTGGGAGGCATCGTCACCCCATCGTCACCTAAAAATTCACAATCAAAATAATTTACCTCAGTATCTCAAAGACCTAATCAAATCCAAACGCCACTCCAGAACAGTGTGGCAAAGATCCCGACATCCTGCTGATCGTCGCTCATACAATCAGTAATGCAGGCTTGTAAAGCGGCAATTGTCATCCTTCCGTTCCGATTCTTTCATTCCTATCTCTCCTCCCTGTCTACCAGGGACAACTCCCTGTGGAATGTAACTAAGAAAATCCTAAAATATCATCCTGTTTCACACCCACTCCGTCGTGATGATGGGTCCTGGGCGGCTTCGGATGGCGAGAGGGCGGAGGAATTTGCACTGCATCTTTCCCGTACTTTCACTCCTCATCTTACCCCTCAAAACAATAATCACCGTCCAAATGTCGAAGATTTTCTCACTTCCCCTATCCCTCTCTCACTACCACCAAAAGCCGTTAACCCCTCTGAGGTTAAATATCTTCTGAAAAAATTACCTTACCGAAAATATCCAGGATATGATCTCCTTACTCCTCGAATCCTCCAACAACTTCCTCTTAAAGCCATAATCTTCTTAACCTATATATATAATTCGTTATCCGAACGACGCACTTTCCTCTCCTCTGGAAACATTCCATTATTGTCCTATTCGCCAAACCCGGCAAACCACCCAATGACGCCTCATCTTACCGTCCAATTAGTCTACTCCCTATCCTCTCAAAAATTTTTGAAAAACTCACCAGTTTGGATTCCGCCAACGACCTTCCACAGCTCAACAAGGCCTTCACGTTGTTAATCACATATCCTCAGCCCTTGAAACCAAACAGTATTGCACTGCTGCCTTTCTGGACATAGCTCAAGCTTTTGACAGGGTCTGGCACGCAGGTTTGCTTTACAAACTCAAAGGAAATTTACCACAAACCCTATTCCTAATCCTACAATCCTACCTTTCAAACCGTTTCTTCCAAGTCCGCTGTGGTTTGGAATATTCTAACTACTATCCCATTAATGCAGGAGTTCCACAGGGCAGCGTCCTGGGTCCCATCTTCTATAATCTATACACTGCTGATGTCCCCTCTACTACCAATACCTTCTTGGCAACATTCGCAGACGACACTGCAGTCCTGTCAACCCATCCAGACCCTGATATAGCATCCCAAAACCTTCAAAAAAACCTTGACGAGATTGAGTATTGGTGCAACCAATGGCGAATCAAAGTCAACGAAGGAAAATGTTCCCACATAACCTTTACCCTCTGCCGCAAGTCCTGTCCGCCAGTCTTTTTAAATTCAATTCCTCTCCCTGTGTCTGAGACAGTACGATATTTAGGCTTCCATCTCGACAAGAGACTGACATGGAACCCACACACGAGACTAAAAAGACAAGAACTAAACAGACGCTTTGGACAACTGTACAGACTACTTCGAAGGACATCCCACCTCTCAATAGAAAACAAACTACTTATCTACAAGGTTATACTTAAGCCAATCTGGACATACGGAATAGAGCTATGGGGGGCAGCAAAAAAGTCGAACATCAAGCGCATCTAATCCTTTCAATCAAAAGTCCTAAGAACAATAGTAAATGCCCCTTATTACGTCAGCAACAAAACCCTTCACAATGATCTGAATATACCCTATATTCTTGAACTCGTCCCTTCCAAGTTCATTAAATTCCATGGTAACCTATCCAACCACCCTAATTCCCTAGCACAGTCATTGCACTGCACCACTCATCCCTATAATCCTCCTCGGAGACTTAAACGGCAGTGGCCTCGTGACCTGCTATAAATAAGTGACAGTGGGAGTCCTGGCAATGGCCAGTTTCTCCAACCATGTCCTGAACGTCTGTGGCTCTCGCGCTCTTAGTCAGCCTCCACTGGCTCTTATTCAGTGACGCGGCTGAAGTAGGGGCGTGGGGAACTCCCCAAGACTCCGCTTCCTCCTTCGCATGCGAGGGAGGTGACAACCATGTGGACTTGGGGGCCTCTGGGCTATTTGTAAATATTGAATGAATGAGCGAGTGAATGATGAATTGTAAATATGGTATGAATGATGACACTTATCTCAATTACTCATTGCCTATCAAAAGGCAGATTGTAATTTTATCTTAATAAATTGTTGTTTTCTCTCTCTCTCAATTATTTATTATATTATTCTAATTTAAATATTCTCTTCTCAAATACACGCACGGTTACAAAAATGTTAAATAAACACCATCAAGGGATTTGTGCTCATGGTGACAACTAATTTTAGCACATGATAATGTCAGCGTGAAGGGTGTTGGCGCTTGTGTGTTATATATACACGGTTTGTCGTCTGACAGCTTGACAGTAACTTTCCACCCTTTGTTCAAGAATGGTCCTCAATCAGTACTGAATTCTAAAATTATTATTACTGTTGCGGGACCTTTTCGTAATTTTTACAAATGTAATTATTTTTGTTTGGGTTACGCACATTGCTCAAAAGTGTATAGTAGGGATGACCAATGGTCAGTAGGGCCTCAGAATCGACCATTTTAAGTCTATTGACTTTGAACAATCGATCAATCATATAATAGCTTGGAAATATCAAAACGCTATTTCAAAAACCTGCTGAAACGATATTTAAAAAAGGTTCTGCTCCACCTATGGTTCTTCGAACAACTATTTACTACTGAAACCCTCAAAATACCTGTTTTTACTATCTTTAGCTTCATGTATATGAGAATCCATAAAAATGAATAAAAACATTATTAGTAACCAATTAAATAAATGAAATTGAAACAGCATTGCTTTCTCTCAAAAAATATTTGAAAAAAAAAGTAAAGAACTTTTTATAATTGATTGCCATTTTAAATTAACATTTAAATTTGTTATGAATTATACCTAGACATAATTATAAACAAAGTTTTACTATTGTTTCATCAATGAAATTCGTTTTAATAAAATTGAAAAGGTGTGATTTTGACATTTAATGGTCACTTTTATTCAAATTTTCTATTTTTAGTTTAATAAGAACGCAACAACGAATAAATTTTTTTTTAAGGTGATAAAATAAAAAAAGATGGTTAATACTCATGGTTAATACTTTATATAAAGATAGGCCTGACATTTGGGGTAGGTAACAAAAAAATTAAGGTCAAATTAAAGAAAGTTCGCGGATTATTTCAAGTCTATTTCTGACGGAAAATTACAGGGAAAATGAATCGGTGGGAGGGGGATTTGGGCGAGAGGGGCCTCTTTAAAATTGGGTGCACTCACCAATCGATCAATTAATTGTGACAATCGATTATCGGAGTCTCCTAGCATAGCTTATCCAGCCGCTCTTAAACCTCCATGAGTAGATGCCCCTCAATATCATAGAAGGGAAGAAGTCACTGGTCTCTGCCTGGTCAGAGTTTTCCCATCTTCTTTATCTCTCATCTCTTCCCATCTACTTGTACAGGGTACTAAGGTGTAATTGCGAAACCTTTATTTAATGTCAATATGCTCAAATCCCTTTCAGTGAGTAAACCTATTTTTATTTCACTACATATTCACAAGAAGGGTGCGAAAAACATAAAGGCAATATTTTAAATTTTATTATTAAAGTGGCGTCAAACAATAATTATTTTTCTTAATAAGTTTTTAACAATAAGTTCTTCAAGATGAATTTATTTATGCAAACCATGTTTTTTCTTTAACTTTACGCTACTAATGCGCACTTTAGTTTTAGCTTGATAACAATGGAATTTTGACATATATCTAATTATTTTTGTTCTATAAAATGTGCTGTAAAAATACTTAAAGCTCAATATATGTCAATACAATTGTTTATACAGACTCTTTATCTTTATTTGTTTTTTTGATGTTAAGAAGAACATTTTCAAAGTTAAAACATTTGTTTTATTATTGATAAAATAAAATAGATGTCATATTACGAAAATGGTTTTTTTATACTTTAACTTTTACTGGCAGTGAGGCGAATTAATATTTTGTTTTTGAAAGCCCTCACTGCTGTCACATCATGTTTTCTAAAAAGGAGTAATAAGGTAAATTTCCCTACCTCATCCCATTGCATCCCAGTCAACACAATTGCTAATTACAGGATGCATGGGATGGTTGTTAGTGAAGTTAAATTCATCGAAAACAATATTTAATTAGATTCGTATAATCTGCCACCATCATTGCTGGTACGGCTTTGTAGTAGAAGAGCTAATAGTAGACAACATCATGATTATTAGAACTCTTAACGTGTTTTTATGTATTATTTAATATGTGATTATTTATACTTTTGGTTTTTATATGTTTCATCTATCAATTTCTTTTGAAATTATATAGTTTAAACTTTGTATACTTTTTTGTTTTAATCAGTTGTTTTTATATTGTTTATAAGTCACAGCTCCTATTTTACCTGAAGGTATTAGGTATACGTTGTTTTGCAAAATGCTTTCTCCTTGCTTACGGCTGAATAGGTCAGTCTTGAGTTAGAGTGACCTCAACTAGGCAACCTGTGTGCTCCTTCAGTTTTCGGACCTTAGAGGCGTCTTGTCCTCCTTTTAATAATCACTTTATTCTTCCTAAACCTCCAACAAGGTATGCAATAATGTTTTATCCTCAGGTTCTAAAGCAGGCAAATTAATTTCACATTTCTATTTTTTTTTATCATTCTGTTGTATAATGTCAAACTGCAAAATTAAGCCACAAACTAGAACACATACATAATTTATTGTGTAAAAAAATTCGTGTTGTGTACATATATGCATAGAGAAAGAGTAATTTAGTAAAGTGAAGTATAGTAATCATATGCCATCGCATTGTGTTTTTACTAGATTTAATTTGATAATAATATTATAAACTAAATATTAAGAAAATAAATAAAAGATATTTTCTAACACCAAAAAAGTTTAAAGGAGTTCTGACGATTTTCGTTTGTCGTAGCAGTTGAGGATTGGTGTAACAAGATGTACTGATTTGGACAGTAAAGCCAACAGCTTCTCTTTCCACTCACCTGTAGACAGTCCACCGCGAACAGTTCACCCAAGGGTTGGTTAAGACAGTTTTACGAACTAGGTACTTCCTACGAACGGTAACAGCCAATCTGGACATACGGAATAGAGCAATGGGGGACAGCAAAGAAGTCGAACATCAAACGTATCCAACCCTTTCAATCAAAAGCCCTGAGAAGAATAGTAAATGCCCCTTATTACGGCAGTAACAAAACCCTTCATAATGATCTGAATATACCCTATATTCTTGAACTCATCCCTACCAAGTTCAAAAAATCCCATAGTAACCTATTTAACCACCCTAATTCCCTAGCACAGTCATTAAACTGCACCACTCACCCCTATAATCCTCCTCGGAGATTAAAACGGCAGTGGCCTCGTGACCTGCCATCAAGTGATAGTGGGAGTCCTGGCAATGGCCAGTTTCTCTAATCATGTCCTGAGCGTCTGTGGCTCTCGCGCTCTTGGTCAGCCTCCGCTGGCTCTTATCCAGTGACGCGGCTGACGTAGGAGCATGGGGGACTTCCCAAGACTCCACTTGGGGGGCCTCTGGGCTGTTTGTAAATATTGTATGAATGAGCGAGTGAATGATGAATTGTAAATATGTTATGAATGATAACATTTATCTCAATTACTTATTGCCTAATAAAAGGCAGATTGTAATTTTATCTTAGTAAAATTCCATCGACCCATTGGTAATCATGTCCAATTCCCAATTTCCTTATTGTTTTTTTTTCTGTTTGCTTCAACGTTTGGCAATATAAACTTTATAAAGCTTCATTCAGCTCACACGAACCCGTAAACGTAACTGCCTCAACGTTTTTAATTGTAATTTATTTTTTATCGTTATATTATATATAAAGGTAAAATAAAAGCTAATATTGCATTACATAAAATGAGAGTTTGTATTCCTTTGAGCAAGGTGTCGAGGAATGAGAAGGTAATAAGGAAATTCCTGCCAACTCCATCCCCTTCCTTCGGGGAAGAAAGAATCCGTTTAATTTAAATCTTTGCCCGTTCAGCGGATCCATCCGCATCCCTCCCGTTGTTATTCAGCTAACGGCCGAGGGCTCCTGAAGGTGGTCTCATTGCTTTGTAATAATAATAATAACAATAAAATCTTTATTATGTACCTTAAGAGTTAAAGGTCTGCTTAACATAAATTGGGATTTTTATAATACTATTCCCCTTAATATTTCCAATTTAAATAGAATAAAATAAGAATATTTTTGGGGTGATGGATGAATATTATTGAATCCACAAACCACCAATGTCCACACTAAACTAATGCACAAGAAATGAGACCAGAAAATAATTTTACTACTGGTAAAAAGAAAATGAAAAGTGTTGAAAAAGAAACAAAGCAGTGGTAGACAAAATAAAACTGTTTGAACAGCATTATCACCTAAAGTAAAGAGTGGTCACGTGGTGAAGGGTGCTTACCCGACGAGAGATTGCCTACCCCTCAAGACCGCTGGTAAGTTTAGGGGCCGGGTTCAAGCTTTAATCTGTAGGTCGTAGAGTAAACAATTTTCCAAAGAGGGGATCAAAAAGTTGTCAACAACAAGGGTTCTCAACTAAAAATAACAAAAATTATAAAACTAATACTTGTACACTTTTGAGTGTACTAAAAACCAAAAACAAAAAACATATTATCTGGCCATATTTTAAGAATAACAAAATAAAATAAAATATGTATGTGTACAAATGAAAGACACATCTTCAAGAAAAAAACATATGAAATGAAATAAATGTAAACAATATGAAGCAAATAAAACAAGAAGAACAAAAACCAAAAATATGTATATATTTACCTAAATTTTTACACTAAAACAGTAAATAAAATAAAAACATCCAGCCCAGATATGCACTACTGCATAACGGTTAAACTACGTTATAGGATAAGAATATTATTGAAATGAACAATCTTTCATTACTTAGTTTGGGGATAACAATTGTTTGTGAAAGCAAATAGCTGAGTGATCTTGATTTGAACACACGGCGAATTGTGGGGAAGTGAGCTACAGAAGAAGTGACGCCACCATTATGACTATCAAGCATTGTGCTTGTATATGTTAAACAATTTAACGAATCTATCTATTGTTGATCGGGTTATTATTATTTAGACTAAATACGATTATTAACATTTAACTCTACTGTTAATTTACCTACAATTTAGCTACAACCTTGTAAAGCAGTAACCGCAAAGATTTACTTCATTATTTTTTCTCCTATTTAAAAAAAAATGAATCACATTCTATGTTTGTATTTTTATTTATAAACATTTTTTGATGATATATTTTATTTGGTGGTTTATTTTCCCCCCATATATGATTTATTGATTATTTTTGTTTACGAGGAGTCAGATTTACCTATTTGTATATTTATATATTTTTGGTATTCATCAGTGACAGTTGAAAATTTGTTTTCTATCATTTGAGTCGGTGATGAGCTCAATAGTACTAAACTTAGCTTTTAATCATTCTAATGAAAATTAAAGTATTGCATTCGGAAGGGAGCTCAATGGAGTAAATTACTAAAAAACAACTACTACTAAAAATCAAGATTTTTTTTTCTTATATAATTCTGCACTCGTAAAAAATACAAACAAAAAATATATATTTATAATTTTTTTGCGCTTTTGTCTTTTTTTCGCCGTGGAAATCTGAACTCTAATTAATAAATAGCTTATTAGTAAGGACTTGAAAATTTTTAAAGCTATGGAAATAGGCTGAACTTTTTCACGCTTTTTGTTAGTTTTCTTCTAAGAGCTTATAAGACCTAATTATGCATATTATAAAGTAAAGTGATATTTT
The DNA here is from genome assembly GCA_930367205.1 of Acanthosoma haemorrhoidale. NCBI lineage: Eukaryota > Metazoa > Arthropoda > Insecta > Hemiptera > Acanthosomatidae > Acanthosoma > Acanthosoma haemorrhoidale. The sequence goes on along the minus strand of OV884014.1, from coordinate 94,756,282 downwards.
GTATTTTAAAGTTTCGTTTCGTTTTTATTCAAACTGTTAAATAATACTGCTGTAAATCAGTGGCTGGTTAAAGAAATATATATTAGCCAACTTAATTAATTTACATTATTTATAAAGTACAATTTACTTTATTATGTATATAGAAATATAAGTGAATATAATTACGAAGAAACTATAAAAATAAGTTAGATACATTTATTCTTGACCAAAATTATTCACTTTGTCTTTTTAAGCCACCCAGGTAACTGGGAATTCCCGTTTTAAGGGAAACCTTTCTCATGTATGGTTTCTTTCCCACACTTTCCTTATTGTACCAAAAATACTAACCAGAGTGGTTATGGTGTTTTCGATAACACCTGCACATTTATTGTCAACTGAACAGAAAAATATGGTAGCAATTACCTCTACAAATACATACACAAGTACCCAACTAAGTGGAAAAGTCACCTATAAGTTTCTACTCACAAATTCCATTTAGTAAACGCACGGGATCTTTCGAGAACTCACACAGCCATTATCGAGTTTAATTATATATTTATGTATATATATTATATATATATATATATAAAAATGGCATGTGTGATTCATAATCATCTTGCGGTACAAAACATTTAAACCAATAGATCACATTTAACAACATAACACATATATTAATGTACAGTTAAAGATAAGTGGTAACACAAGTAAAAAAATATATATAATTAATGATTAAAACGCAAAACCGGATAAAATAATATATGTCCTAAATCCGAACAAAATATTAAATTGTGATGGAAACAAAGTGAATTAAATACAACATATAATGTTTTGAAGGGTTAAAAAGTTGATGATGATTAAGATATGTTCATTATATTCTAAAATTGTTTTAATCATTAGTTTGTTGCAATATTTTGGATTGACATCTGTCCATAATCATCTATTTAGAAGCAGATGGCACTGAACTCCCTTAGTAACCTCCATCTTTAACTCATTCCCATAGAAGTACTGACCAGACAACATTATTTAACTGCCATTAAAATTTTTTTTTGCCAAAACCCTTTATTTAATAAATACAGATTGATAATTACAGATTCCACAATAAGGAAACTTTACATAAATTCACATTGTGTTTATTATATTTACTATTGCGTAGCTACATTCTATATAATTTAGGAGGCTAATATGAACTTTGATATGGTAGGCTGATGTACAGAATACAAGGCGTGTGAACAAGGAATGTGATAGGGCTTACCTTAAGAATGAATTGTGCTAAAACAAGCCAAATTCTAAATAAACTAACTTAACCTAGTTTTCCCAGACAACCTGTTTCTATATATGTGAGAATTGGGGTGGGGGTCATGGTGTTAAACACTGGGTCTGACAGGTGACGCATCATGTCAGAAAACGTTTGGATGACCACAAAGGTTAGCGTTCTTTAACTTCCGGAGAGATGTCTGGCCACTTTTCTTATGACACCGTTCTCAAATTGTTGGCGACGTTTAGCTGTATGTCAGTGGGGTGGGCATATAGTGGGGCAACGTACAGCAGAGCTGGCCGAAGGACACAATTACGTATCATTAGTAAAGATATATCATCAGAGACGCAGCTACCACTAACATTTCTTAGTGTTTTGTTTAAATGATATAACATGTGAGTAATGAACAAATGTGTCATGTTATGTGGAATTTAGCATTTAAAAGAATAATTAGCAAAATTTTAGATTGATGATAATAACATTTTTTTTGGTTGTATAGATGTTTTCTGAAGACAGACTGGTATCAGTCTGAAACATTTAAAAAAACTAATAAAGAGTATAATATTAGCAGGGGATTATGCTTATTAAAAATAAAGTTCCTTAAAAAAAAAAAATATGTGTATTGATTCTATATAGGTTCAGAATATGAAAAAATTACAAATTAAGTACTGCCTAGCTAAAGAGCTTTGTGTTTAATCCTCTGGGTTCGGGGGTAGACGCCTTGAATGAATTTCCTCTTTGAAGAAGGGTCGGGACCAGTGTAGCATTTAAGATGATCGAGTATTTGCCTTCGGGCTCAGCAATCAGGTAATATTACTCTATCATTTATAGGTAGAGGCGGGATGAGAAATGGGCACTGTCCAACCCTCCATTAGCTATCAGGGGTCTGATAAAGATGGAGTATTTCTGGGTGTCCGTCACGATCAATTGGAGGCGGTCATCAATTAGGAGGATGTGGGGGAGTGCTTCGGGGCGTTGAGCACTACATCTGTTGACACTGCCGAGTGGGGGAGGGATTTCTTATCAGTCGTACATTTCTATCAATCACTTTAAAACTCTGGAGTTTTTTTTTACTTTCTAAATCCCAAGTCCAATGATCGAGGCTCTACATTCATTATTGAGATTTAAAGTTTTGAGTGTTTCCACTAATTAGATGGGTAGTTTACGACACACACAGCCAGTTACACAAATCGAATTTCAAAGTAATTCAGAATAGCACAGCGTTGAGGGCCATAGATAGAAATCGCGTATTTAAAATATCCAATGCTCAGTGAATGATAGACTCAATGTACTATTATGTTACAAATAAAATCATTCACAACATTTATTCATCCAGATATCATACATACGCGCTAGTTGACGATTACTTATGCAATAGAGAACTAAACGATACTGCATTGAGAATGTTTTGCAACGTATAATTAGTTGGTTTATCTTGTGACATTCAGGCAATATATCCTACCTTTGGTGAGTTTGAGTATTAGAAAAGGATAAGACGGTTCTGGCGCCCTTTTAAGTTCATTTCATCGAAACCTATCCAACCACCCTAATCCCCCACCACAATCATCACCCTAGTCCCCTAGACACATATCCCTATAATCCTCCTCGGAGACTCGTGACCTGCAACATACACGTGCCAGTGGTAGTCCTGGAAATGGCCAGTTTCTCCAATCGTGTCCTGAACGTCTGTGGCTCTAGCGCTTTTGGTCCACCTCCACTGGTTCGTATCCGGTGATGCAGGAGCGGGAGGGACTTCTGAAGACTCCGTTTCCTCTTTCGCACGAGATTTAGGTGACAACCATGTGGACTTGGGAGGTCTCTGAGCTATTTGTAAATACTGTATAAATGAGCGAGTGAATGAAGAATTGGAAATATAGTATGAATGAAAACATTGATCACGATTGCAAATTGCCCAGTAAGACATTGATTGTAATTTAATCAAAATAAAGATTTTTTGAACTAAAAAATAATTTTAGGCATTGATAGTTCTAATGGTTATCACACAATGATTGGGTCAACTACCTGCATCAATATTCTAAGGTCAATAATGATTATTTTACTACTTATAATTAACAATTTCCCCACTACGAAAAAAATATAAAATATAAAAAATTAAACAAAAATAAAAGAACAGTGAAAAGAGAAGACATTGACTAATGGGTAAGCCGAAGACCGCTAATTTAACAGTAGGAAAATGTATGACCACTCTTAACAATACCCTGAGAGAGAAAGCACCCGAGGCCGACTAATATTTTAGTTTTTCCAAAAAACAAACCAGGAAATGCTGTCCTCTTTCATCTTGATGGTTTCGTGGCTGGTTGCAATTTGTGAGTAGAATACTGGACCAGCTGCTCACGCCAAGGCTCTGGCGTTGGACATTTCTTCAGCTGTCACCAGCCTTACAGGGATTCCCTCTCTCACCCCAATTCGTTTCTAGCACTCCCTTCCATCATCATTTACGAAATATTATATTGCGGGTGACAAGCTTTTCCTTTGCAGGGTAAATAATAAAAAAATATCTTGTTGATATATGTTCATAATGAAATCAAAAGCTAAATAAAAGTAGCTAATGGTACTATTCTCCAATGTGAAATTATTTAGGGTCATAAACTAATCAATAGTCACATATATAGAATTAAACGCTTGTAATGCAGTCACTACTTAGCGTGATGTTGCCACGTGGGTGTGGAAATAATCACTAAATTTCTTATTCCTTGATGATTAAAACTATCAAAGTAAAGGGATCAAGTAATAGAAAAGAAGTGGTGCACAGAGCTGCAACAGGGTTAGCCATGCATTGCAGGGCTCCAGCTTCTAATTTCGTGACAGTAACTAGAGCTAATTATAATTACAATAGCGGACACGTATTACCATGTCAATTGAACCACTTGTAATATGTGTTCAAGTTCTGAATAATAATAGCACAGCAATATGAGAAATAAAAAGGCAATTTAAATTAAACGTCATAATTGTATGATTTGTAAAATACAGCGTTTATTTTACCATAGTTTTAGAAGTTCCTGTGTTTTACATAATCCCCCCAACTGCTTGAAAACTGAGTCAAAAAAATGGCAATCTAGAATGATATAAATTCAAATATCACGCCGTCTAGATAAATATATTAGCACTTTATTTGATTACATAAAAAAATAGCTGTTAAAACTGTCTTTAAATCGTGTTCGTAACGGAACCCCCTGTTATGTGATATATAACACTTGACGTAAGTACTCGTTAGTTGCGGAATCAAGTGGAATGAATATCTTCGTGAAACACAAATAATTTTTCTTTTTATTGATAGTTAAAAAACATCTATAACACATAAAATAAAATGTACACAACATGAATTTACCCCGTGATTAAAACGGTTATATGATAACTATTACGAGAGAAGTGATAATTAGTCATTTATAAATTGACTAATTTATAATAACCTGGTAATAAAAAAAAAAAATTAATACATCGACAAGCGGAGGACTGAGACTGTCAATAAAATCATTTTCGCCACTTTATTTGATCCTTTAACGAAACCTATGAAAATTTATGATTCATCACACTTGATTTCAGTTTCTATGGCAATTAGTTACTACTACCAAGCGTAACCACGTACAGTTAGAATGTCGGAAAAAAATATAAGGAGGCGTTTGTAGCTCCCAGTGCACCTCAAATCGCCGCCAAGATGTTTCGAAAGGTGGCAACACTGTTTACAGAGAGAAAAGCGACAACAAAGAAGAACAAATATCAGATGAAAATACAAGTTTTTTGAGAACTGAAACAAGCACGATTTTCTTTTTTTTATTGTGCTTTGCACTCTCTTCTTTAATGAGCAAGTATAGCAAATATAATAATGGTACGATATGGCTTAGGCACGAAGAAAGATGGTAGGATAAAGACGAATAGTTTATGAATATGAGGATGGCCCGCAACTAACATAAGAAGCTTAAACAAACAGCAGAAATTCAAGATCAGCTAGAAATTTGAATTTTCATGTCCCCAAAATTCATTTTCCCCATGATTAATTATATTGATGTAGTTTCTTTGTTTGCAAATATAGTCCGTTTGTATCAAGCTTATGACCTGCCTTCATTTCATTTATCCAAAGATTGGACGAGCATGATCTTCCAGTACATTATCCAATCTACTTACACAACGCATGGAATGATGAGACATTAAAACTACGCATGAAAAACCTAAACCACTGATAAAGTACGCTGTTGCGAATTGTTATGTTGTCTAACGACGTTAGTTAGGTCCAAAGTACTTTACTATAACAGCAATATAGAAATAGTTATTTTGGATACATATAAACATATGTGTGTGTGTATATATAATATATATATACTTATAAAACAACTGCAAAACTGATAATGATATATATCGTCATTATATTTTGGCCTTATCATATTTTCATGTTATAGAACTGTTAAAACGTTTCTATTATCGTGTAGTTTATTTGGAATAAGTTCCACCGTATCAGGAGCTCAACGTTTATTGTTTATAACCAGTTGGTTTAAACGCTCTTTCTTGTTACCTCCGACAGAATGTTTTTTTGTGTGAAATCACATTTCTTTCTACATGAACGACGGTATTGACAGAGCCTCGGTTCTGGCCAGAAAAGGTCTTAGTACCTTTAGGTACTTTCTTTTTTTTTGCTTTTCACATCCCCTTGTTAAAAACTTAATATATGTTACAAAATATAGATTCTGCAATCGAATCCATTTACAATTGCTTCATTTCCTGTCGCTTGGCTCCATTTTATACAAATTCTGTTTTCTACTAATTGTACAGAAGTATAATGATGCACAACATACATTAATGGACTGAATTTATTAAAAGTGATGGGGCTCACCTTATTTATTATAGACTTAAAACCAACTTTTTTTTTTTATTTCTTCGTAGCCCCTTCAAATTTACAAATAATTATATATAATTATAGATCCTCAGGCGAATCTATTTACATATTATTTTTGTATTTCCTGTAGTAACACTACATTATATACAGGTTTTGTTATTTTATAAAAATTATATAATGAATAAACAAGTATAATGATATACATTCTACGTGACTTGACTAAACTGACTAATAAGGTGATGGGGCTCACCTTTAACTTACATACTAATTCTTAACCTAATTTTTCCCCGACAGTCTGTTGCCAACGATGCGGGAGGGGGGGTGGGGTCATAGTGTTAAACACCGGGTTTGTCAGGTGCTGCAACTAACTTACATCTAAAATGTTTTTTTTTTGTTAGCTCTCTAATGCTTACATCTAACAATAAGAACATAAACTAAATCTTAATCTAATTTTAATCTAATATCACGAGATGAGAGGTATTATAAAATGTAAGCTGTAAAATACTATTTTATACGATAAAGAGATTTATACGTAATAGTGTTGTATTTAAATGTTAATGTAAATGTCAATTTTTATCTTTTGTGTGAATTATAGTCGCGACGATGCTTTAATAGACAAACCGATTTAGGATGTAATATCACTAATAGGAGATGTTTTAAAAGTGTCTTTAATGTATTTTTTTTTAATGCTAATTTCAACTCAACAAAAATATCAGTATAAAAGTAACTCTGTTTGAATGTTTGAATAATATTTATGATGAAGTCATAACCACAACCAGCAAAATACAACTGAAAGTGTTTTAGTACTTTTTCAGGTAAATATTGTAAAATTAAGTATTAAGAAGGTTTTGGGGACAATTAATTGGCTTACGAGGGCGCTCGGAGCGGAGAGAATTGCTGGAGATGATGTAATATCATGGTCTGAAGCCAAAGTAATTAAGGTCTATCAAATTAATTTCGAACTAATTATAAACGTTCATTATTATTAAATACCAGCCAAAGAAACGTTAATATACTGTCAGAGAGAAAAAAAAGTTTTTGTAAAGTTGAAGACACGACCGATCTCTGGGCCTATTGAATACAAATTCAGTTATTTTGAATTGAATTTAATATAAAGAAATCTTATTAAAAGGGGATCGAATAAGAATTTCCTATAATCGGATCTTAAATGATAAGATTGAATAACATAAAATTTCTTCTTTAGAATCGGAATTCTTATAAAGGCTCGTTAGCGTAGAGTCATTATAGTATTACAGAAAACGATTGTAACAGATATGTAACTCCTTCATATGAACTACAGTAATTGTTTTCGTGTGTGACAATAAAACCAATAAACAATAAATAAAAGGGGAATATAGTGTTATTTCTCCATTTTTGGTTGATATTACACCTATGTTTTTAGTTTTTTTTATGAATTTGTAAACATATCTCCAAACATTGATTATGTCCTACGAATTAGGAAATATGCAATCAACGACTTGATTGTAACTTTATAAATGTTTGAAGCTTATCTTACTGATGTTTGTGATTTGATAGTTTGTTAAATAGAATCCAGAGCAATTGTGTATGAAAGCATATGTTACTGTAATATGGCTTATATTTAGACAGCTATTTCTTGACTTTAATAGAGCATTTTAATGTTTATTTGATTTTTCAAATTGTAACCTTTGATATAAACTAGTTTAAGGAGTAATTTTGCAAAATCAAATTATCTACAAAACTGTAAAACCAGTTAGATAACCTAAATTAATTTCTTGCCTTAATATTTTCATATTCTAATGTGGTTGCTATAAATAGAAGAACATTGAGGAGGAAAAAGTTATTGATCAAGAAGGAAACACAGGTACTTGTGATGACTGCTTTCATAAACACACTGCCTTACTTGTAACTGAGAGATGTAAAATGGTGGAGAGCTGTTATCGGTAGGCACAAGTCCATACTCCTTGCTAAACAAGTCATACCTGACTCAACAAACACATTTCCCTAGATAGTAAACCCTTAAAAACGGGAGTTTTAAAGAAAAATCATTTGTAGAACTCAGCCTCTCTTCTAGTAGACTAATTTGGTTTTGATTACAAAATACACGTAACTGTAACCATCATACATTTTTGCATTGCCCAATTCGTTATTCAGTTAAGATCTCATCTTTTACAATTAAATATTGCAACAAGGACTGTTGTGGCCACCTCTTGATTATAAATAATTATAAGTCACCCTCTTCTCGATCAAATCATATCTATCACTGTTTTCATATGTTTAATAAAGGATATGACGTCAGTAAGAGTGGATGTGGAAGCTTGGGCCTCCCAGAAAATTCGCATAACAAATCGAACCTCCACTTGGAACACTACTCTCTCCTCTCTCTTTGCACTGGTGTCACTGCTCTACTCAAAACCATGGACTTCTCATTCAACTACCTCTGCATCTCTCTTTCCTAACCTCGTTATGTTTTAGTCCGGCCTTGCCAGACCCGACACTCTCCTAGTGGGATTCTCTGCCTTCGTCTCGCTGAAACTGGCAGCTCCTTGGGAGAGACCTCTCCGTCGCGGACAACGGTTGTCGTGGCCCTATAAATTTACCGAGTAGTGTCTCCTACGGCAATCCAGTCTGCCTCTCTCCGGTTCACACTCGCCTTTGGGATACGGACGGATTTCGCCTACCCTCAGATACCAAGTGTGAATTCATGGTCATTCCAAGACCACATAAACTTCCTACACTACCTACCCTATACCTCTTCTCCTGAACATAGTCGGGGCACATACCTATCAAATATGAATGGAGTCAGATAGTAAGACCCGTCATGAATCAATTGTCCAGGTCATAGCTTAATCTACCCCTACTTCGTCACCAGGACTAGGGTAACTAGGCACCCCCCCCTCATGACGACCTTACAGCGTCCTTAAAGGTGTAACCCTCATTTAAAATTAAGTCAACTTTGCTTCCTCGTGTTCTGTTATTTTGTATGTATTATTTCTTGTGACAGCAAATGATTAGAAAATAACTAAGGTCGATTTTCTTAATTGGAGCCATAAAATGAAATGATATTTTATAGCCAATTTCTACTCTTTATGAAGCCTTACGGGACCTAAAATTTCTATTACTATGCTAAGTGTAGTTTTGATGACTCAAGTTGCGCAGGACGGTGGTAATCGACTTCTTCCAGGGATCATAAATTATATTTGATGTTTACTGCTTATGCTTCATTATAAATTCAGTTAATATATAGCTGATTTAATGCTTTTATTAGAAGCATAAAATGGGATATTCTAAAGGACGAGGTTTCACTTTCGAGCAGGTGTGGAGTGATAATATTTCATTACTCTATATATCTAGTTTTAGCGCCTCTAAAAATGAACCATGAAAAAATGAAAACGATCTTGAACTACGCTACATATGATTTTATGACAGGAAGTATGAGAAAAAATAATCAAATGGAAATTATTCAGCCCTATGTCTGACTCACTCATGCCTGACATTTAAGTCGTCGCTGTGAGCTGTTTTAGCTAAATATCTGATGTTTGCACTAACGTTTAACGGGAACGTTACAGAAGGCAACGAAAATGAATTTTGAACTTGAAGTCGTTGTTTACGAGGCTAAGAGTTTTTCGTTCTTCACATTTTACTTACATTTTTTTTTTTAAATACAACTTTAGTGTTGTTTTTAATACAATGACGTATTTGAGAACAAATAAGTTTTCTAATATTATTTGATATGATTATTCAGAAAACCACTTGGATTTCTACACTCACATTTTATGCCCACTGTATATGTCTATGCAAAAAAATGATCATTAGAACAAATATAATATTTACATTATAGTAAGTAAATACATTTTACAAGCTGCACCAATATCTATTATACAGTAAAAAAAAATTGGGGTAGCAATGGATTTCAATCAAATGCTGAAGTAGATTAGAACTCAACTTGGCTTCTTGTTATCTACCATCGAAACATGGTATTTAATGAGCTGCCGGAGACAGGATGAATACAGACAGTATTTGATTTGCACTCCGTTTTTAAAATTCAGGTTCTGATTATCTTTTTTTCCATCTAATTCGGGTCTTGCTTAGAGTGAATGAGTTCAATTTTACCTGAAAACTCAATATTGAAACAGGTTTGGTTATGAGATATCCAGTTTTTTTTTTTAACTTTGTCCACTCCGATTCAAAACATTTAGTATACACTAATATAAAAATATTTTCAATTTTTCAGTAAATCAAAATTTATAAAAAAAAAAAACAACTATTAATTTATAAACCAACCATGGAGCCTTTAATCTAGAGCTACATATCATTTAAAATTATAGTAAACTAGAAATTGTAAATATTTTTTAAAATTAATAAGAAACAAGTAAGTCTAACTTAATTAGGTCTAATAATAACTTAATCTACTATTTGAATTGTATAGGTGGTGCTATATATGTACTATACTATATATATACTATATTGATGCTGATTGCTTCATAGTATGATTTCATGGCTCATTTTGAGAAGCCTCGGCAGCTTTTTGATCCTCTTGTTATTTTTGGCATGAGTTTCTTCCACAGAACACAGTATTGATAATAGTCATATTCTCTACCAAAATAATTTCAAAAGCCGTAGATGCCAATAGACTGAAAAGTATCGGTTATTTACCTTGAACTTGTCAAATAGTCAAGTAAAAGACACATTGACATATAATGTAGGTAAGTATACTTTCTTATAAGAATGTAGGGAAGTAACCAGTACTTATTGACCAATAATTTCCCGGGCAGGAAAGTGGTTATACGAAATAAGTAAAATGTAATTTATTCAAAACCCAAATTTAATGTTTTAAAAATAATTATTGGTAGATATGATGATAATGTGAACTGAAGACTTACCGGGTTCTCGTTGAGGAAGAAACTGAGGCTGGATGAAGGTCTGGAGGGTGCAGAAGTGCAGTTGGCTCGGAGGACGTCTCCTACGTCGTACCTGTCCTTTTGAGTATCAATTGTGGGCCCTTTCTTTGGCAGTTCTGTAAAGGAAAGAAACATATATTTCAATAAGAATAGACAAATTTAACTTGTTTGCAGTAAATAATTTTAAAACCCTTATAAAATAAATATGATTAATATTCTAAAGAACGTACACTTCAAGAAGAGACACATTAAACTACATGAAAAAGTTTCTATAAATCTTCAGAATCTTATCTAACATATTTTATATATTTATTGTTATATAAGTAGTCTACGTTTTATTGAGAGATCCTCAAGAATAAATGATTGAATGAAACTATCTTTTAAATCATTGTACCAACCTTGTGCATAGCTAATTGTTAGCTCCTCCATTATTATTGCAGTATTGCTTGTTTTGTTTTTAGATGAACAATAGAAATGTCATTTTATTACAAGTTTAAAAATTTTATTTAGCTTTGAGAAGTGGAACAAGAGTGGAAGAGTGGAATAAGAGTGGAACAATGATTTCAAAGACAATATAATTTATAGTCCTGAGGATGCCTGAATACGAAAAAGATCAAATGGTAAAGGGATTCTTGTGCTTTTTGGCTTTTTTGAAAGATTTGATTTTCATAAAATAAAAACCAGTATATTTTTAGTCAGTATTTAATAATAATAGCTTTAAAACATATACAAAAAAGTAATTTTCATTAATACTTTAGTAAAAATGAGTTAATTAGTTGACAGTATAATTGTTATAATTATGGACATTTTCATTTGTTTTCATTTAAACCTTTGGTGAGATTGTCTCAAATATTCAGGATAGAATATCTGGTTAGAAGTTCTGGAAAATCGTTCTCTTGAAAAAAGTATAAAAAACTGTATTAACTTTATAAAAAACAAAATTTAAATACATGCTAAAGTCATATTCGTCTTTGAGCTATTACTAAATCTAGATATATATTCAATGGACTATTAAATGCAATAAATAACAACGCTAACTGTAGATTTAACACAAAGTTCATTTTAATAGACAAATGACATCAAAGTACTTACAAAAGTACTAAATAAGAACACATATTACTTTAACTGTTTCTAGCGATCAAAAAACATAAAGACAAAAAAAAAATGTGAATGCAGACCGGACTTAAACCTTGTGATATCAAAAGAGAGATTGAGAAGGTAAATTATTTTGCTGCTAGTTACGATAGTCTACAAAGGATCCGGTAGAGAATCATCACAGATTAATATTTTTTATTTACATTTTTAGGCCTCCAGTAAATGACAATACTCATACCAGATCAAAAAAAAAAATTAAGAAACAGTTCTGCGCGTTAGTTTTCTATATAGTTTTATTGAGGGCAATTCAACCATTTAAATGACGTTTGTTCTTAAATTGTACTAAATATATATGTTTTATGTGTGGAATACAGTTAAAAAACCTTGCGGTTAGTTAATCACACGATTTCTACATTGTATATTTCATAAATAATTATCTTCATTGCTATAATTATTATGTACGTTGCATGGTCAAATGAAATCTAATACAGCATAGGTTGTTATACAACATATGACGAGTACGAAAATTTATTCACAATGTCAAAAATGTACGCTGTTGCAGGAAGATCAAACTTTTCCGATGCACATATTTCAGCTTGGAGGCTAAAAGGGAAGCCTCAAACTATCAATTGCAGGCTTCCGAAGCTGATTCTTTACGCTATTAGAAGGAAACAGACGACCTAATCCCCCGGGACCGGGATCGAGTAGGTACTATGACAAACGATACGTGGCCTAGGGCACTAAGTGTAGCCTGATTAACGACCTAGAAAGGATTACCTGAGCTGTATATCATCCCGCACCTATCAATTCGGTCGGCCATGCTTTCCCCTGTACAGGAGCTGTCAATAAAACTTAATCTTGTCTGAAAACCGGTCTCTTTCTTACCTGCAGTTTTATCAATCACTTTGTAACCTTCACTTAACAAAACTAAAAAAAAAAAAGTGAATAATTATTAAAAAATTGGAAAAACTTTATAAATCATAAATTACATCCCGGAAAATTTTTTTTTTATTGACGAAACAAAAACTGACTAATTTTCTTTCCAGTAGATGTAAAATATCTTGACTAAATTTCGGTTGAAAATTACAACAGTACAATACACAACGAGTGTATTTTACTGAGATACAGGTAGCAAGTTTTTGTACTATTTAACTACCCTCGTACACTGATCACATTTTGATAACGATATAATATTGAAAAGCAAATGAAAATTGTCCCCGCTTCTCAAATTTATTGATTTTAAGGGATCGAGAATCGGTTTAAATCATCTGTACACCCCTGTACACCGTTGCTCCTTGGACCTCCTGAAGAAAAAAAAAAACATTTAATAAATAGCAGATCGACGACACAAAGATAGAGTGCTTTGTAATAAGTAGTGTCCTCTTAGTACAAGAAGAATTTAATTGTAATTGCAAGTTTAGATATTAAAGTGTGGCTTTTAGATAATATTAGTTTCTATTCCTCCTTTAAAATTGGCCTGCTAGCGTCCTAAAGTATTATTTTTTACTCAATGATTACAACAGATAGAATATGAAGCAAGGTCATAAGGTAATATGGTCATCGAATTAATTTTAAATTGTTTAGCTATGTTATTGTTGCATCACTTGTTTTTACATTGAAAAACTATCTCCTCGACTAGTACATACATTATATTATACAGGTAACATGTATTTAGGATACATTAGTTTATCCTTGATCATAAATGAATCATTCGTGAACGGACAACACCTTGTATTGTTTACTGAAATTCTTTGGATAAAATTTCTTAGCACTATTTATCGTAATAGATTTATCGTAAATTTTTGGAAAATAGTGTTACTTACAACCTTTGATAAATGGTCATTTGACTTAAGTGTATTTTATGCTAATCATTTCTCCACGATAATCACTCCATTCAGCCAGGGAGAAACTATTTTTAAACATTGATGTCATTGGACACTTCTTAGCACATAAGGGAGGAAAGTCTGTGTCCGGTAATTAATTGAACTTATTATTTGTGATTTTCAACATCTCTTCCATGCAAAGATAAGCTCTTCCTCATAAGTCTATGAAAGAAAGAGGAATTTCCAAAATTTTATTTTAATAAACAAATCAATTACCAATACACCCTACTTTCATATAAGTACACATCTATAGTAGTTGTCGCAAGAATAATTCCATAAATTGATTTATGTTAATATTAAATCCAAACGCCTAAAAGGTTTTTCTTTTGTTGATTATTTTAAAGTTTTGAGGCCATTCATCGTTAGGTTCCCCTGAACTATGAAGATAAAATGGTTTTCAATAAATCTTCTGGCTCCCCAAAAGTCTTAAAAGTGAAAGGAAAATCAGCATATTTCGAAGTTTTGTAGAAACAAGCTAGAAAATTTCAAATCCTTTGAATGACTTTTGGATAGTTATCGCTGAATTGCATGTCAAATCCCTCAACCTATCTTGGCGTAAAGAGAGCAAATAGCAAGTAAGGGAGAAGTTTTTGTAGGTTTTGGGTGTCCATTAGTTAGAAGGTATAACATGACGAAGCCTATTTGGTCGAAAGAACCCAACCAGATTACATTCGATGGAAATTTATGAAAACAAGAATACCTATAAATCAAGATTGGGCTTCTGTCGATATAGGTTTTTGCTTTGGCTCGCCTCATATGACAACTGGCATCTACAGTCTACGGCCTCAATCCAACTAAAGCACTGAAGATTGCAGTGAGCCTTATCAAACTCATTGCTAACGAACTCTACAACTTAAAATTTGTAAATATTTAAACCAAGCTAAAGCCCTACGCACAATATCCTTCATCCAAACCAGATTAGATTAAAATTTCACTAACTAGTTAAAAAGATTAAAATTAGACTAAGACATTAACACTTAAAAACATTAGCTTTGACGGCAAGGACTGCGAAATCACCAACAATACATACATTATGCGTATTCCTACGTTAAGTAAACTGCGGTGTTTTCTGTGAATATATACTTCCTCACGTATCGAAACACTAATTTGTTTGATATATAACGGTATTCCAATACATAAAACTGTAAGACAACACATAAAGGATGTATACGTTCTACAGATACATATATCCTCTTATATATTTACCTGACTTACTCACAAACACCACGCTGCAACGATCTAGTTGAATAATTAGCATATTTAAATTGTAGGGACAACCACTCACAGATTTGATTCCGCCATCAAATCCTGACAGTATTGCATTAGCGTAAAGTTGTACCAAACTATACATTACTCGAATAATTTTATATTGTCCCAATTGAAATCTAAACCTAAATTAACTTGCCTTAATAAATTAATGTGGAGATGTAAACGGAATACATATTTATGCAAAATATAAATTGGTGAACTATATTTTATTACTAAGTTTTAAAAAATATTTTACCGAAATAATATGTATAATAATAATAGGAAGATTACAGAGATCTCACTACATTCTCTGTCCCTTGACATGACTTCATAATTTTACACTGCATCCCCCATGTCGGAGTTGAACATATAACAGTATACACATTACAGTGCATAACAAATATCGGTGGAGAGAGTAACACCAACCTATCTTTAGCTTGGCTATTTCCCTTGAATTAAATTATTGATATATAATTAATGTAATAATATATCATTAACAGTTACGGAACAGAACACTGTGTTACACACTTCCGTACAGCCTCTTCTACAAGACGAAATCCAACGAAATGCGAGTTTATTGTACTCGAGGTCTCCACAACCACAGAAGCATTCAGAAGAAGACAAGACAAATTGTTTGAGACTACCTATCATAACTTACAATTCTGGGACAAGTATTATCCGCCACGACAACTAAGTCAATCCGCAGGCGCACAAGAACTGTTCGACGTCCTCAATTCTTGCCTATCAACTCGTCTTCAACGGGCATTCTTTAAAACTTAAGTAAAAATCATTGAACCCAGATCGACTCAGTCTACGCGTTGTAGTCAATTTAAGAAATGCGAATTCTACACATTACTTCTTTATAAATACTTTATTATCTATTAGCTATTAGACAAGAAGTTTAGTTCATTGACACATAGACATTTTAATCTTAGAACATACATACGGAAGAAAGGTTTGGGCTTGACATTGATCACATAAAGAATACCAACCAACGCGACATTACCAACCAACTTCTGTGCCCTGAAAGCCTCTCAAATGTCTCTCTCAACGAAGCAGCCTTACAAAAGTCAGAAAGGCCTGTGGGTGATCCGTTTAACTAATGTTTCGCCTGCTCCCTCGACTCCCGAAGTACGAACTCCGGGATTCTTTAGTAGCCCCAATGTATCCCGTATTAACCCATTGAGGCTAAATAATTCCCGGACAATGGCACTGAGCTGGATTTATGCGGGCCGATATCACCGGACACACAAAGGCGGACCCAACAATGGCCCTTTGTGCGGTTGCAGTCTGCTGTTGGAAAGAAGGAACATGCTAACGTTTACTTGACTGGCCACTGATAGTGGGGCTAGTGTTATTCACTTCTTCTCCACTTACCGTTGTGTGCCTGTCAGTTTGTTGTTAAAGTAAAAGTCTCGTAAAAAAAATAAATATAAAACAACAAAGAAGTAATATTCTAAAGAGCAAACACTCTCAAACATACAAAGACCACCATAAATTTATTGATTCTTACATCTCCATTCAAAGTTTCACATATTTAGGACACAAACCACACAATTCAATAAAACAACATAAAAGATTGGTCAGTGATAGCGAGTCAGGTTTCAAAAGAGTCCTTGCCTAGCGAGGCAGTAAAGTATCTACCCCCTTCTGCCTTAGATGAAAGCCTCTACTTGACTCCCTCAGAATGTACCTACCGCAACTCCCCATGGCAATAATGAACTAAATGCGACCGCACGTCCACTAAGTTAATTCCTAATTAAGTTTTTTTTTGTGAGGGAAAAGCTAAAAAGAAATTAATTTAAAAATATATCAATTTTCGTAATCAAATTAAACAAATTATATAATACAATATAAGTTGGCTCAATTAATTAATTTATATGTTTCCTTATCTAGTGGATTACTCATAATTCTGTTCATGATTATTTTATTTTCAATAAATTAGTTATAGGTAAGGTTAATGTTGAACACGTCACACAGCTATGTTACAAATGTTTTTATTTTATTATTTTTTGTTTAGACAGTAATAACCATAATTAGAGGCACATGGTAGCATATCAACATCTTTTTATGCTGCATCATTGGTGGTACCGAAACAGCATACATTTTATAAAGGATACAGGAAGGAACTAGTTAACGAGACCCGAAAAGATTTGGACTGCATAACTTCACAAATCCCGGTTGTATCACGATTTTTCTCTCAGAAAAAGAAGTATGTATAATGGAAGGCATGCAGGCTCTATCCCCAACTGGCTTACATTACTGGCTTTCTTTTTGGATGAAGATCAGAAATGATTTTTGTTTAAGACCTTTTAAATATGTTAGATAGTTTACAAATTCGCTTCGCAGTAATAGACGAGTGGGACGAATAGTTTTTAAAAATATATAATTTATTCTTATTGCAATGACGTTTCCTCACGGTTGATGATGGAAAAACAAATATAAATAATTGGAGAGACTCAAAAGCCTTTTTCGAACAAAATATTTTTTCACAATTTCATCACATACTTTTCAGGCTTATAACAAAATATCATAATGCATATAATACTCATTTCATTTCTTTATGATTCAATATATTAAGATTCATTTCATGGGTCATAGTGCTGTAATTAACAATTCGCTTGAGGGGATTTGAGCTAAGAACTGATTTATCTAAGGTTCTGTGTTACATGATTTAATTAATCATAATAAATTTTTTTCAAAACAAGTGAAAAACATTCGAAAAAAGTGATAACTAAAATGTTAGGCAGATGTTGAAAACTTCTATGGTGTTTACAGAGACCGCTTAAACTACAAACATTTACTTATAAATATATAGTTTTTGAGACTTTAAGCCCAAATCTAACGATTGTAAAGGTTTAAAACTAATATCCGGATCTCCTAAAAACCTTTCATGGATTTATAACTAACTCCCGTCCTTAGAATAGCACATGCCACAGATTAGCACTTTATATAGAATATTTTATAAATAATGTCACCACTACCTGAAATATACAAACACAAAGTACGTGCACAGATAGTAAATAGTACGACAGGAAGTCGGAGAAATTACTAAAGGGATTTCCACTTGTTAATAATTAATTAAAAGTTTATAGGCCGTTCATGTTTAGTAATAGGGGAAGCACATACGCTGATTTTGAACTATATCTCAGTTGTGAATAATTAAACAAAGACCAAACATATATATTATATATATATATTTATATATACCTTATAGGTATATAAATTACAATCCAGTATTTTTCCTCCAGTATTTCATAACCCTAACTGATATAATGATTTAAAGAAGTACGTAAGTGTGCCATACATGTTGTTTATGCCACATGCAAAACATATTGTAATGTTATTTATAGGCTTAAACTTAATTTTTCTATTAGAAACCAGGTTGAGGTTTCCGATGAAATCCCATATAAGAGTGTTGGTTGCCAGCGCATATATCCTTAGGGTCGCCCTTATATCGATTGAGGAAAGCTAAAGTACCTTTTTTTTTTACTGTGATTTAGGTTCAGAGCTGTCTAAAGAAAGCCGTCAAGCAGGAAGTTATGTTCGCTGAGAAGAAGTTAGACTTTAGTGTTAATTTAAAATGGTTTTCAGACGTCAAGCGTCTTATTCTCCTTTAATATTTAACACCTTACTTTCTAAACATTCTTATATCCAATGACTATACTAAATCCTCAGACTTAAGGTAAGCCAATTAATTAGTCTTTTAATTACTCTTTTAAGCTTGCTTAGGATTTCAACTAGACTGTAACTGGGTGTTCATTCATGTATTGGACACATTTTATTCACATAGTATATTCTAATAACAATTTTAAAAACAAAAATGTATATCTATACTGTATTGAAAACTTATATAAATGTGCAGTAGTGATTTGGAATTACGTCTAACAAAACACATAAATAATATAATAAAAATAGCGAATGGAAGAGCTAAACTAAACGAGAATTCACGACTGTTTGGCTTATTGGTCCTAAAGCTGCACATAAAGAATTTTCTCTTTTCCTAGTAGGCGATTTGAAGGGGATAAAAGTCAAATAAATTTTATGGTGAGCAACTGACAAGTGTTTTCCTTCCTCAGTACTTGCTAAAATGTTTTTTGAATCAGTGTTATTCACTATGACGCATCAATATCCCTGTTCGGGTTTTAACTTTTATTTGCTAAGGCGAAATGGGAGGGCTCCCTCCTTGCTTTTATGGTGCAGGTGGGGGGGGGGGCTCAATATGGCGTATCTGCCTTTAGTACGTATCTTAATCCAGGCTACGATATTTTATAGCTCAGGTCGTTTGTTCTAGCTTGCTCCCCTCGATTTTAGAACCTCGTGCGATCGGGGGAGATAAAATTTAAAATTTTTGTTTTCCTCTGTGCTGGCGGGGACTAACCGTTCACACTTTACGTTCACGAGATCCTATCAACAAAATGACAAAAACTGGGATATAGTTGATTTTGTTTTTCCTAAGAGTGACTTGTTGAAACAATCCAAATTGATGTAGTTTCAAATTATGACAGATTCACCCTCCTGAGTTATTAATCTCAGATGAGGAATAGGACTTAAAGAACTAATTTATCAAAACAACGCGCTAGATAAAACATTTGTACACATATCAGAATTCAAGATACGAAACCGTTTGTCCATTGTAGTAGTACGCCAGGTGTTGTCTATTGCTGCACAGAGGCGGAAAATATCAGTACTATTAGTGCGCTAGCTGAAAAAGGTCATTCTGGTTGAATGCCTGCGTATGTTTCATCATTATAAAATGACGCCACTAGTCGCTTAGATGAAACCCGTGTTTTTTTTATAGAAGCAAAGACAATTATTCAACAGAACAACACGGGTTAAAGTGTAAACAAAGCTTAATCATTAAGTAGCAAGTTTCTGAAAAAAAAGCAGTTACAGGAATAAAAAATATTTGTCGGTCGTCAAATAGTCGAGGGGGGTGCCTGGTTACCCTAGCTCTGGTGACGAAGTCAGGGTTGATTAAGTTTATAACCTGGACAATCTTTTCACGACGGTCTTACTATCTGACTCCATTTTTGATAAGTATGTGCCCCGACAATGCACTATGTTCAGGAGAAGAGGTATAGGGTAGGTAGAGTAGGTAGTTTGTGTGGTCTTGTAATGACCACGAATTCACACTCGGTATCTGAGGGTAGGCGAAATCCGTCCGGATCCCAAAGGCGAGTGTGAACCGGAGAGAGGCAGACTGAATCGCCGTGGGTAACACTGCTTGGTAAGCTTGCAGGGCCACGGCAACCGTTGTCCACTAGGGTGTGGTCTCTCAAGGAGGTGCTAGATTTAGCAAGGTGAAGACAGAGATTCCCACTAGGAAGGTGGGGGGTATGACAACGCCGGACTAAAACATAGCGAGGTGAGGAGAGAGGAATGCAGAGGTTTTCCTAATGAAGAAGCCAAGTTTCAGAGTTCACATCAGAGCAGCCACGAGCCAGTTAGTTAATTGACAGGGGAATGATATACAGGCCCCAAACCACCGATCTTAAATACCCAGCTGGCTTCGTCAGTAGCCAATCAGCTCTGGTCTTGTAGTACCCAATGCCAGTTGAGTATGTGGTTTTCTTTGTTCTCTGACAAAGAGATATGTCACCGATACCTTGGTAGGGGCACTTAGTACCTGTTACTGGTAGCTGTTGCCTCCCCCCCCCCTTATATAACTAATACGCTCTCAGCTGCATGTTTATTGTTTACCACATTCTTAATGTTGTATATTTTGGTAATATTATTTAGATTATAAACAATATAAGCTTATATTAATATATAAACAATAGAGTATAGGGTGATTTGTCTTATGTAGTTAGCGGTCGCTACAATATTAAATGACAAGATTGGTCACATACATCCCACGCAGCGCAGCAGGGAAGTTCGCGTGACAGTATGCAAGGGCACTCTTAGTGAAGCTGAAACGGAAGTTAGGAAGCTACTTAGAAGAACATCAAATCCTATAATTGCTGAAATGAGGAAGAAGAAAGATGTGCAATAATAGCACTGCTAACTATACACCTAGCGGATTGCATTCATACTCACTAAAACCCAACTATTCCGGTAAATCCTTATCACTTAGACCGGCGCTTGAAAGCATAATATATATAATAATAATGTATTATTTTCTAGTATTATTCATAACTTTCCATACGCGAATTGTTTTGATTTTGATTTCTAGATATTTTGAGTTTTTCTTATTGTTTTTATTTTCTATTACTGAAAACCACATAACTGGAATAATTAATATTTTTTATTTATTATTATTACTTCGTTTTTGTTTTATTAATTTAGTTGCGAGTCGGGTTTTTTCGCATTTAAACAAATTGTTGAATAATGTTCTCTAATTTGAAGTATTCCCTTTATTTATTTATTCTCCTTATGTGATGTATTCATTTTTTTGTGTCAGCTTGTTGAGTTTGTTTTTAGGTGCCTTTTTACTATGAATAATAACCAATGCTAGTACAGACGCTGACGGATCGCTACTATTAAACTATTTTCATCATTCCGCTCCTAGCCTCTGAAATATTACCTGGAAGGAGCGACGAAAGCCAAGAGGTGGCCCGTATTGATCAATAAGTCCATTATTTAGCCACTTATATGGCTGTCAGATGTAGGAGCCGTAAGCAGGATGGATTACACGCAGACTCATTAGCAACAACCAGCCTGTGGGAAATTGATGCGTCTGCCGACACTTGTACAACCTCGGCAAAATCTCAACGCTTCAACAGCAATCTGAATAATTGTCCTTCCGCTGATCGCCTTGTTTTGGGCAGGCGTAACATTACACATCCTTATTCTAAAAAATCTTAGAAAAAATTCTTTAAATATTTATTGTGATAAAATTAAAATCTGCCTTATTGGATAGTAAGTAATTTTGTTCAATGTTCTCATTCATACTCATTCAATTCTTCGTTCACTCGCTCATTCATACATTATTTACTAACAGCCCAGTGACCTCTCCAATCCGCATGGTTGTCTCCCCCCTTGCATGCAAAAGAGGAAGCAAAGTCTGGTACAGGCTGACCAAGAGCGTGAGAGCCACATACATACGCTCAGTACATAATTAGAGTATCTGGCCATTTCCAGGGCTCCCACTTTCATCAATTTATAGCGTGTCTCGAGGACACTGCCATTTTAGTATCCAAGGAGAATTATAGGGATGTGTGGTGTAGTGATTTGTGACTGTGCTAGGGGATTAGGGGGACAGGATAGGTTTCGATGGAGTTTCATGAGTTTCATGATGAGTTTATTAAGATCGGTATGAAGGGTTTTGTTGCTGACGTAATAAGGGCACTGCCTATTGTTCGCAGGACTTTTAATTGAAAGGATAGGATTAAGAAATAATTAAAATAAACATGCGAAAGGCTTATTTGGAAGTTGTTTTGTAAAACCTTCTTGGTTGGGAAAACAAATATTGTTAATTTATTCAGAAATGCTGCTTTTTAAAGATTTAGAGAAAAATAAATGTAGGCTATTATTTCGAATATGAAATCTTCATAACATGACATTAAAGTACTAATGAGAAGCGTTTTTTGGTTGCATAATTATTACAGAAACGCAAGTTGTAATTTACTGTTTGTTTTCAGTTTCTGCGAGGATTAATTTCGTAGTAAATCCCCAAGGTATCGAGGCCGATTTTTTTAATTTTTAAACACATTTCGGGAGTTTATCAATGCAATCCCGAGATAGTACAAGGCTAAGAGCAGAGTCCAGGCTCTAGAAGGCACCCCAGTCCCACATGTCAGGCGCTGGTCATAGATAGTGTTTTTTAGGACACGAGAAATGAATGCAGGATGGATAAAACCATGTTAACTACATACGTCGGTACGATTAACAAAATCTATTATGAAACAATCCCAATTCATCTCTTTTCTAGCCTCCATCGGATATCGTTTCCTTGTGGGTGGGGAATTAAATGCGAAGCACCAACAATTGGGCTCAAGATCCACGAATACAAGAGGACGAGGACGTGCTTTGCTGTCTGCACTCACACGGAATTGCTCCACTATCTGTCCTGACACAGCCACCTACTGGCCATCAGATCTCAGAACACTAAACTATTCACTCACGCGCCTCTATGACCTCTCCTCCGGTCATAGCCCTTTATTATTAACCATTTCCCTAAATCCAATTCACAAATTGCCTCATCCTTCATTTATTAGGGGCCCAGTTGACTGGGACCACTTCCGCCAGCTTCTTACAACATTCCATTATTGTCCTGTTAGGTAAACCCGGGAAAAGACCCAATGACGCCTCACCTTACCGTTCAATTAGCCTACTCCCTATCCTCTCAAAAATATTTGAGAAATTCTTAATAAAATGTCTACTTCCAATTGTTGAATCCAAAGAAAAATTTCCTACACACCAGTTTGCTTTCCGTCAACGACATTCCACTCCTCAACAAGGCCTTGTTGAAACCAAACAGTATTGACCTGCTGCCTTTCTTGATATAGCTCAAGCTTTTATTCTCTCAATATTAAATAAATTACTAATCTACAAAGTTGTACCTAAACCAATCTGGACATACGGAATAGAGCCATGGGGGACAGCAAAAAAGTCAAACATCAAGCGTATCCAATCCTATCAATCAATAGTCCCGAGAACAATAGTTAGTGCCCCATATTATGTCAGCCCAACAAAACCCTTCATAACGACCTTAATATACCCTACATTCTAGAACTCATCCCTTCCAAGTCTATGAAATTCCACAGTAGCCTTTCCAACCACCCTAATCATGTAGCACAGTCATTGCACTGCGCCACTCATCCCTATAATCCTCCTCGGAGACTGAAACGGCAGTGGCCTCGTGACCTGCTATAAATGCGTGACCGTGGGAGTCCTGGCAATAGCCAGTTTCTCCAATCGTGTCCTGAGTGTTTGTGGCTCTCGCGATTTTGGTCAGCCTCCACTAGCTCATATCCGGTTACGCGGCTGACCGAAAAGCGTGGGGGACTTCCCAAGACTCCGCTTCCTCTTTCGTATTCGAGGGAGGTGACAAACATGTGGACTTTAGAGGCCTTTGGGCTGTCTGTAAATATTGTATGAATGAGCGAGTGAATGATGAATTGTAAATATGGTATGAATGAGAGCATTTATCTCAATTACTTATTGCCTAATAAGGTAGATTGTAATTTTAGCTCAATAAATAAGTGATATATATGGGATTTCTCGTTTACGTGCTGGCGTGATTATGGTAAAAAATATTTTAACTTTTAGTGAAATGCTGGAAACATTATTTTTTACTATAAACCATTAAACAAATATACTGAACTCCGTAACCTAACACAGTTCAGTGGACTGTATAGTAACTTGAATTAATCAATTAGTAGGTTGATGAAATGTGTACACTGGGAATTCCAGTGTAAAGAAACTCCAATAACCTAAAAGTCTAAGTACAAAGTTTTATACTACACCATTTTTTACATTTCGACAAAATTAAATTTCTGTAACTATAAGATATATATAAAGATATAATACAACCAATAGTCTTGTATGAAAGGGAAAATACGGAGATGGCCTTTGCTCAGAATCAGCTACAGGAGAAACCCCAGTTAATGTAATTGGATAAAGGGATGGGTGGACCTTGAATGGGTGGGGTCCAGGGATCGAAGAAGCTAGTCCAAGACAGAGAGCAGTGGCTTAATGGTTATTAAGATAAAACTACAAGGAAACTAAAGACGTAAAAATGAAAGGAAAACATTTTGGAGATGTAGATCAAGTTGCTGTCTCCACGTCTGTTTGAGAACTTCATTTTTATTTTTAAAACCAGAAACCGTCGTTTTTTCACCCATGTATAAGTTGAGGTAACGTCTGTTTTTGTTGGTCGTTATTTCAAGATAGTTAGAGTTATACTGCTCTAATGTGATTTATCATTCAATGTAAGGAAGATATGAAAAAAATATAGGGATCTCCATTATGCATGAGTAATTGTTTATTATTAATTAATTAGTTGGTATTAAAAAAAAGTTAAATTTTTTTTATAATTTCGATAACGTTATTATATTGAAGATCGACAATATGCAAATTTTGTTACTAAACAATCGTAAAAAAAAGTAATTAAAATTAAGTGAACAGCATTATTCAGGCCACAGCCACATATTTATACTTTATTTGGAGATGCTTCAAGGGCCTTCATACCTGAGAGCTCAGGCAAGATTACACAATATGTGACCTCCCTCCTCGGCAACGCAGGTTTTTTTTTTTTTAAATTCATTACTTCGTCTATCAAAGTGTGTGATATCAGTTAGATTTCAGTGTTTATTTTAGAGTGGGTTTAAGACATCAGAAGATCCTTCTTTAATTTTCACACCCTTGCTTCCTAAGCATCCTTTCTACCAAATAACAACCACATGTGGGAGACCAGACAAGAGCACCAAACATTTTTAAGATAGGCCAATTAATTTTACAATGCCTGACTGTTTGAGTGGTATCGTTTGATTCCATATTGTAAAATTTCTCCTTAAGAACTCTCAAACATTAATGAAACTAGTTTACTGTTCGGATATGATATTTTTTTGGAAGTTCAATTATACCTAAAAGATAGTAAATATAATGAAGGGTTAATTACTATTCAATTACCTGTAATTTCAAAATTAATATAATCTTACAATATTATATATAGGGTTTAAGACCAAAGATTGTTTGGATTACGAGTTAGTGCTTCAGTAGATGTCTATAACATCGTTTACAAAGTTCTAACTATACCCCTTGTTCTTAATGATGTATCAAACCTCTCACTGGAGTTTCAATCCGTTCTTGAAGTTTTTATAATTGAATCTGTGACACCCTGAGCACATATAAGCAAAATCAGTAGTATTTGACTTGGTTGAAACTTTGTGTGATCGAGGTGAAGGGGGAAAACAAAGTTGGCAAATAAGGAACCCTTTACTCCGTAGTCACCAGAGCAGCCGCCAAGTAACTTTATATTCGAGGAGATCCGGTCTTTGTAGCTAGGGCGCGATTCTTTTCACCATAGAAGGCTTTTGTACTTGAGGCTGAAGAGCCCGAAAGCCGATGAAGTTAGATTGCTCCCACTCGCTCACGCCTGGACAGGCACTTCCAGAGCCAATTAAACTCTTTTGCAATCTTACGGTTGGCGAGACCTCGGCTATTTAACAGATTATCTTCGAGAAACTCTTCTTAGCAAGTAAATGAGTCTAGAAAGATTGATATCAAGGATATCCCGTATCCGAAACCCTTTCGTCGTAGCCATTTATTTAGAACGGGAACTAATGAGTACGGTATGATAAAAAATACTGCAGGATTGTCGAATGGTATAATTATAAAACAGTTTTATTGTCTTTCCCCAACTTGTAACTTCGTCTTTAATGTAATAGCGCTTTTGATAGCTCTAAGCTGTCATCTTCAGTTATTTCCAAATGTTTATGTGGGATACATAACTCATTTAAAACACTAGTATATTTTTATCTATTTAATTACTAAACGTGTTTGTGTTGAAAATAAGAGTAATTAATTATAATATAAATAAAAAAATACTGGCTTGGAACATATCGAATATACAAATTCTATGTTTAGTTCTCAAAACTTTGGAATAGGTTTTGAAATTTTTTTTGTTATCTTCTTTAATGTGCCCTTAACTGTGGGAGACAATCGTAACTTTAAATTGGTTCTGAGCTTTGACGAGATATCTTAAAAGCTAATGGAATCAACTTTTTTCAGCTTTAATTTTATTTTTCTATTCTTCCTATAATTTATTTTAATCAAAACCTAATCGAGATGATAGAGGGCACTTTTAAAATGGAAGATTAATCGATCAAAGAAAGAGAGACAAAAGAATTGAATAAAAATAGAGCCTTTCCCTTTGTGCTTAGCTATTACAAATTGTTTTATTATTTTATTTCTTAATTAAATTAAATCATTTCAAATGTAGTAAACTACGATTAAGTTTTATGTTTTATTTCCGTATAATAATTAAAAATCATGATGGTCCAAGGGTGGAGTATTGCTATATTTATCAAGGCTCAAATTGCCTAATCATGAACTCATTTGTACAACGTCTTAGTGTTACTCAGTGCGTATTGAAATAGTAAAAAATCACTAGTATGTACTGCACATAGTACATATAAGTGAATTTGTGTTCATCAAGGCGTTATGTCAAGTGGAGGGTCAGATGTAAATCAATTTACAATTGTAACAAAAAAACTATTTTCCGTGGGATTCTTAATAGGTAGTCAATTGATAGTGATGGACAGAGTCAAAATTTTCTGTGATCGAGATGGATCAGCGAATGAAATTATTTATGGCCAACATCGCACTGTACTTTTTCACAGTGGACAGATAACTAGTTAAGATTTTACAGCAAAATATCTCCGGATATTATTTGTTTTCACCCCATACCCTACATTCTACTTATATATTGAAGTTATAATTATTTATAACAGATTTTAGTCGGTAGCAATTTAAGATTTAATTCTACAAATGATGAAAAAATAAAACTGGTGAGGGAGCTGATGAACACGTTTTTACCTGGTACATAAAATCTGACAAGGGAACTCATGTGTCGAACTGTTGAAACAATTTAGGTTACGATTTGACAGAGGTGAAGCGTAGACCTCGTCTATGCGGTCGAATGATAAGTGGCTAGACCCCTGAGTAGGTCGTATCTGGCATCCCCATTCGACTCTCACCTCTGCTATCTGAAGAGCTACGCCCCTGAAACCTATCTATTTCAGTCCCATGACATGATGTAATATCTACTCTGAAGTGAATCACTAAAGATAAAATTCAGATTTCACATCAATGAACCAGCAATAGTTGCAAAAACTGGTTTACTGTAGTCAATCGACTTTATTTTTACTATTTACCAATTGAAATAACAGCAAAAACAGGTTATGCACAAGCTATCTTTCACAATGGGCAATATCCACTTTTTAATAATTTCTTTCCCATACAGTAGCAAAGACCCTAAATAACTCAGTAGATCCTAGTCAAATTTCGCCAAAATAACCCTTCATAAATCTGATTTAAAAATCGGAACACAACTCCAGAAGATTGTAAACATTTCATTGCTGAATAGGACTCTTGGAGCGCAGTCATGCTCCAAAAACAATAAAGAAGCTTGTAGTTTCGAAGAGGCAAATGAAGCTCAATTAAGTTGCTTAATTTCAAGATGAAGCTCAATTTTAAGATTCCCGTTGTTACACATTAAATAAAACATTTTATACAGAGTAAACAAGGGTATTTTTTATTTATATATATAAGTTATGGCTAGTGGTACGGCAATGTTAAGCCTAATAACACATAGCCTAAGGTAAATAACTTTCTAATGTGTGTGTAGAGGATCAGGAGTAGAATAAAGCCAGTTATAAACCAAACCATCACGTTCTATCATTAACCTTCTTATTCATTAAGTTTTTCAAAATCATTCAAAGAACATATATAACACATAGAAAAAGTAATAAAAGCATTAGTAAATGAAGGTTTCAGATTAAAATTTAAAAAATGTACATTCGCAGCAGAATCAGCAAAATACCTTTGACACATAATACCACACGGTACAGTACGACCAATGAAGGGCAACTTAATTTCAATAAAAAACTTTCCAACTCCAAAAACCTAAAAGAACATCAGACAATTTTTAGGAAAAGTTAATTTTTATCATAAGTACATACCAAAAAAATCGATCCAGATCCACTGCATAAATTAGTAAGGAAAACTGATGAATTTTTATGGACGGAAGAGTGTGATAAATCCTTTGCAGAAGTAAAGAAATCACTATGTTACCAACCAGTGTTAGAAATATTTGATAATTATTTACCAATAAGAATTTATACAGATTCATCTCTAAAAGGTATTGGAGCAGTTTTAAAACAAGTACAAAACGATGGAAAAGAAAAGCCAGTAGCATACGTTTCAAAAAAAATAAGCGAACCACAAAAAAGAAAAAAAGCAATTTATTTAGAATGTTTGGCAATCAAAGAGGCGTTAAAATATTGGCAACACTGGTTAATTGGAAGAAAGTTCATTGTATTTTCAGATCACAAACCATTAGAAAATTTAAACATAAGAGCAAGAACGGATGAAGAACTTGGTGAATTAACTTACTATTTGTCACAATAGAATTTTGAAATTAAATACATTCCGGGAAAGGATAATACCGAAGCAGATAGTTTGAGCAGAAACCCGGTATTAGAACCAATTGAAAATAAAGAAGAAATCCTAAAAATAGTTTATTTGATAACACAA
Source organism: Acanthosoma haemorrhoidale (assembly GCA_930367205.1). Classification (NCBI taxonomy): domain Eukaryota; kingdom Metazoa; phylum Arthropoda; class Insecta; order Hemiptera; family Acanthosomatidae; genus Acanthosoma; species Acanthosoma haemorrhoidale. The sequence goes on along the minus strand of OV884014.1, from coordinate 94,726,891 downwards.
GAAATTAAAACAGATCAAGAGGAAAATAGAATATTACAAAACACCAAAACAAAATTAATAGAAAAATATAGTGTTCTATAAAAAAGTAAGAAATAAAGAAAAGATAATTTTATCGGAAAACATAAGTTTAGACTTTATTAAAGAAATACATTCTGAGTGGTGCAATTGATGAATAGGGTATGCCCTTATTATACAGCAAAAAATATAACTGCAAATATAAAAAAAGTATGTAAAAACGGTGAAATATGTATTAAAAACAAATCCAGAGGGCAAGAAAAATATGGGGTAGTGTCACAACTAGGGCCGGCACCACAACCATTCGAAATTATGTCAATGGACACGATTGGAGGTTTTGGAGGACAACGATCAACAAAAAGATACCTCCACCTGCTTATTGACCACTTCACAAGATATGCATTCATTTCAACATCAAAAACTCAGAGTGCCACTGACTTCATCAAGTTAGTAAATAATGTGCTGAAAACAGAGAAAATAGGTATAATACTTACAGATCAATACCCAGGAATCAACTCATGAGAATTCAAAGATTTCCTAAGGGAAAAGGAAGTTCGATTGATATTTACAGCAGTTAATGCACCCTTTTTCAATGGTTTAAATGAGAGACTAAATCAAACTCTAGTCAATAAAATCAGATGTAAAATGAACGAAAAAGAGAAGAAAAAGCCTGGAGAACAGTTGCTAAAGAATGTGTGGATAAATATAATAAAACAGAACACACAGTAACTGGTTTTCCACCCAAGTATTTATTGGATGGCACAGATACTAGCATTTTACCCGAAGAATTAAAAAAAGGAAACAATAAAGAAAACTGGATGAATGACAGTAAATTAGCCTTAGAAAGAACAAAAAGGTCTCATAAATATAACAAGAAAACATTGGGAATTTAACATTGTATCTCCTGTGTTATATATATAGAGAATTACAACAAATTAAACAGGAAAAATTACATGAATTAAAAATCGGTCCCTTTGAATTAACGAGAAGATGTCAAATTCAATATATAAAATAAAACCCGGAAGAGGAAAGCAAGATATTGGATTCTTTCACACAACAAAATTACTTCCGATATTACCAGACTGAAAATTTTCAATTTTTTGGATAATTTGCACCTCAGAGAGGGGATGTTTAAATAAAGTATACTCTATTTAGTTTGAATATTTGAATTTGCCACGCTGCTTCTACTAGTTTCCACTGGATGAATTCATCAGCAATATTCTAAAAGGTGGGATGATATAGAGAAGAATATCTTATGTAATAAAAGTTGTGAATAGAGAAGTGATAGTTATAAACTATAATTATCGTTTCTTTGTTTACAGGTGAGATAGTGTAAATCAATATGAATAATTGTTATAATGTGATGTATGGTGAATAAAATTGCTAACTTTGTTTACAGAGAAGCTGATTTCAGTTTATTCACCCCACCTTCAATAATTATCTCTACAGTACACTTACAAAACGTCAAGAAGCGTAAAATAATTTGATCGTTTTGTTATGGACAAAACCCATCAAGAGATAATACTGTGCAACCACGATAAATAGAGTCAGGAGTAATTATATGATACCGCAAATGTTAGATGAACGGGTGAATCACAGCAGCTCACCCCCTCACAGATAATGTGTACTGCACGCCCAACACTTCGTACTCTGGGTTCGATGAGGGAATCATAATGGAATTTAGAGGTATAATCGTTTTTTTTTTTCTTGTTTTATTTTTATAATAACGTTATTATGATAAAATTACAATCTGCCTGGTTGGGATATAAGTAATTGTGCTGTTCATACCAATTTACAATTTTCATTCACTCGCTCATTCATACTATATATACAAACAGCCCAGAGGTCCCCCAAGTCCACTAATATTCGAAAAAAAAAATAAAACTCAAATCTCACTTAGCTTTTTAAATGGTATCTGAGAAAAGTCCACTTGATTTTATAATTCCAGCTAATAAATTTTAACCAAAAAATGGTTTAGAAAATTCACGCTGTAGTGAAATAACATTAAAAAATTTATGTTTGATTGAATATTCTTTTTGAATGACATCGTATAACATAAAAACGAAATGAGATTCCCTCACACAAAATTAAAAGTTTTGATATGGCAAACTCTGCATTTTTTCCCTTCCGAAATTGAATTGAAACTGTCAGCTAGTCGTTAAACCCGACTTATAATCAATATTGAAAAGAAGTGACACAGACATGCTATATTTTACTTTTTTGCCGACAGATTATTTTTATTTTTTACGCTGGAGACCGCCTTATGGAATTATTTTTCGTCCATAATCCCCCATTCTTTTCATGGAAGAGAGAATTTTGTTTTCACCTTGCTTATGTTACAATAACATTGGAAAAGTCACAAAGGGAAAGATAGCCTATTCCTCTCCACTGAAAGACTAACATATTCAACAGTTTTTTCTCCCATTGGAGTGTTGAAATTAGGGAGGACTTCAAACGGCAAGGAGAAGTTGGCAAATTAGGAGGGGTGGGGGACGGATCTCCGCTCCAAAAAAAGAAAAAAAATACATTTGAAAGCGGAGAGAGAAGGAACCAACTCATTTGGGAAACTCTTTCACCACTAAGTGGTTCTGCAGGTAGCCCCAAGAATGTGAAATAAATTAGGTTTTATCACGCAACATAATGGAATTCTTATGCATCCAATTTTCATAATACATAATTAAACGTATCGGGATATTAATTGAAGATGTATTTTTATTCAAATTTTTCTTTTTTTTTTAGTGAAAATTATTGATTTTTGTTGCTAAACAAAAAAATAGTCAACATAGTTTTTGCCTATATAATCCGATCGGTTCTCGTGTCCTTAAAATGAAGACATGTCCTGACTGTTCAGGTTCAACTCTGCCCAGAATTATAAAAAAAAAATTGTTAGTGTAAAATCAAAATTAAGAAAATTATTGAATATCAGGCATAAATAATCCTCGTGGTTGACATGCCTTATAAAAAACTAGTAGCAGTTAAGTAGTCAGCTTTTCCCCCAAAAAATAATTAACACTTCATACCTATTTTATATTTCTAAAAATATGTACTCAGATTATGAGCCACATTCAAGAGCTCAAAGAAGTTAATAATCACTTAAATGAGAGATGTGATAGCTCTATACCACCAATAATAATATTTATGCTTTGTTGTAGCCCTGTACTGGCTTTTTCATGGACGCTGAGAAATAGCTTAAGAATAATTATGAGTCTGATTTTTATTTTCATTCATGAGAAAAAAAAATAATTAAGGGAAATATTAGCATTTCCATAAGCAATAAAAAAAAAGAGAACGATGGATGCACGTATGGGGCGTGTACAATTCTAACTAAACATCCATCCCATTATAATAGCTATATCTTCACGTACAATATACGCCACTTTGCTTGGCAGGTTGTTTTCCACTATCAGATAATAGGGAAGATAAGGAGGAAAAGTGACCAGAATAGAAATGGCATATTTTTTAAAAATTTTTAAATAATGCAAAGCCACTAACTACAACGTTCTCTTCCTAGGGGAATCAGTCAATCAAATTAAATTGAAATCAAATAAGATGTCTAAAAGCTTTCATTGTTCGGCATTTCTTTTAAATTAATTTGTAGCTACTTTGTATTAGGTTACCTGAAAAGTAAAAATAAAAAAAATTCAAATCAAATAACAGAACATAAAAAAAAAATGTTATTTAAAATGAAGTTTTCTTCTTGGTAGAAACTTTTTCTTTACACTTGTCTTGTTGCTGTCCAGAATAAGCCCCCTTTTTCCTTACGTATTTATTTTATTATATTTGATGAATAGCCTAAAATATGACTGTTACATTATCAGTATCAAGTTTAGTGATGCTAAAATGCCTTCGAAACCGAACACTCTCTCATCATTTCCCTGCTATTATAAGTTGCTAGGCCTTCCCATCTTAATTACGAAAAGATTTAAAACTTCCATGCATTATTATACAAACATAATTTATATTTCTCTAGTCAGCTCACAATCTGTGAAATAAATCCGTGATTCAAATAATATTGAATACACCACAGTGAATTTGTTTAATCGTCTTAAAGAATAAAATGAAACAGAGCTTAAACAATTTCGTTTTTATTGTGAAATGTAAACAGAACAGTGTTTATTAATAGAAAATGTAAACAAACAACGATTCAATTAAACAACTAAAATTTGTGTGTGTTGGAAGTAACTAGGCGTGCTAACAAGAAACTTTTGTTTGATTTAAAGTATCTCAGAATCTCATAAACTAATGAAAGAACGGAGTTCACTACCTGTGTATTAAAGGGGAATTATTGATTTTCTGTACAGTTTGTGTTTAGAAGGAAACGTTATTTCTTCAAGAAAATACTTGTACACAAGTTTCTCCTCAACTAATGTTATTTTCCTACGGTTAAATGAAAAATTTCTGAATTAATATGTTAATGTTACAGGAATGAGAACAATACGATAATTCGCTAAGGCAATAGATTTATAAATAAGATAACTTATAAATATTGATGGTATATTAACTAACATTTCAAGAAAACAAGGATTATTTTTAGAATATTTCAATAACCATAGCAAGAGTACTGTACATTGCAATATAAATTACATTATCCATGATAAAAATGATAAGGAATGTTTGATTAATAGAGTACAGAGGTGGATTATATTTAAAAATTAAATAACAAGTAATTTGGCCCCTACGTTCAAGATTTAAAAGGTTTCTTCCCTGATGTGCGGATGGAAAAACGATTTTAATACCATTTTTGTGTTTTTTTATAGTAACACATTATTCAGAACACAGAGCTAACAGGAACAAGTTAAATAATTTAAAATAACTTAAATGGAATTGGTCATTTTTTTATTTAACACACGGCCTATCCTTGATAAGTTAATCAGTACAAAGTTGTGCATCAGTACTCGGTACTTTGTTTACTTTACTAACAATAAAAAGAGTTTGGAACGATATAAATTTAAGCTTTTGATTAAGCCGAATATCGATTATATGATTTGGTTACTAGGCAATAGTTAGACCCTTCCTTTTTAATCGTTTGTAGAAAACCAAAAATAAAAAAGCATCTGATTAAGTTTCAATCAAATGCTCTGTTCTTCTATATAACCTAATTTTCAAAAGACAAATTAATTACATATCAACGTTATATTAAAAACATTACACTTTTTGGGACCAAATCATGATAGTTCATGCTCTTGATATCTCTCAGCGCTCTATACGCTCTATACATTTGTACATTACATCTTGTTTCATTTTATTTACATTATTTTAAGCATAGTTAATTTACGTTTATCGTAATGTATATCCAGGAATACAGAACAAAAATAATTCACGCCAAAAAATAATACAATAAAAAAAAAGCTTAATCATGAGCTTAGCATGCAAATTAACTTCGACACCACCATTTTTAAGCAATAGAATATTATAAATAAAAGCAAGGAGCCATATATTATAAATATGAGATTTGAAGGAAACTGCGAATATATCTGTGAATAATCTTGATAATTCCTATTTATTTACAAAAAAATTATTTGCTTTTTAACTCCATCTGTGAAGCGTTTAGTATATATAAACATATATTGTATTTTATAAAATTTGAATAAAGAGTTTTGGCTCGCTGATTGATCAGTTACTTTTAAGAAATAATGTAAAAGAAGATGCATGAGAAAATAACCTCAGTTTCAAATAAATGCTCTGACCAAGTCATGAATCGACAATGACCAGGTCATAATAGTTCATGCTTGTAATATTTTAAAGCTCTCTCTTAGAAGTGGAAATTGATACCACCTTGTTTTTCATTCAACTTCCCTACTTAGCTAGAGTAAATAAGCCGTCGCCTCTCAATCCTGCTCTATGGAATATAACCCATAAAGTATAAGTTATAAAAACCAAGCATAAGATGTCTAATGGATCATTAAGTGCTGCCAATCCTCACTATTATGTGAGGGCATCCTCCCCTAGTATCTCCTTGGTATATATTTTTTTATATTTTATCAGATCCCAATATTTATTGCGAATAAAATGGAACAAACCTTCATATAACTCACCTTTTATTTGCTATCAGCAAATGATATCAGAAAACTGGGTCCACTCCCTGTCTGGTTGTCCAAAAATCCAATAAAAGCTTTACTGCCATAAAACTACGCTCTGCCTTACTGGGAAATAAGTAATTGTATTCAGCGTTCTCAATCATACCATATTTACAGCTCTTCATCCACTCGCTCATTCATACAGTATTTACAAACAGCCCAGAAACCTCTAAATCCATACGCTTTAAATCGTTACAATCCGCTTAAGGTTACGAGGAGGCTATTTTTTAAATGGTTTCATATTGTAACTGTAGATCTGATTTACTTCGAGAAAATGATCTGTATGCAATATAAAGATGTAATCAGATGCAACAAGAAAGGCCATTTAAAGCTCTAGTATTTACATTGGTTGAATCTGAATTTTTTTGTTGATGTGTACTGTTGTTGAAAAGTGATATCTCATTGCAAGATGTGAATATGTTATTAAGCAAAAGAGTTCTTTTGTGGAACCAGCTTGGGCTGATAAAGGAGAGTCATTTAGTTTTTATTCAATGAAGGCGTTTAACCTGATCTCTTAGCACAATATTTTACTTGGTACGTGTATCAGTATTGTACCTCTCCAATCGTCTCACACAAATACCATTTTGCAATCAATTTTTTAAATATTTATTTCATTATAATAGTTTGTCTGTTTTTTTTGTGGATTTTGTAATGATCTCAGGCCGTTGTTTGCATGTATTTAAATTCGTTTGAGGATGCCTCCAACGCAACCTGAAGATAGTATGTACAAGGACTAGAGCTAAGCCTAGCCTGAAGCAGGGCGGGCCCAATATGCACCCTAGTCTCAAATGCTAGGGGATGGTCAGGGGTAGGGTCTCATGGGTATGAGACACGAGGAATGATCAGAGCGTGTAGCTAAAAGCCATGCACGCGCCCTTATTCAGTTACATTAATTCAATTGACCAATCCGTGCATTTTTATACACATAAAAAAGACTATTCTATAAAAAACTTCAAACATTGGAGAATAGTTAATAACTAACGACAAAAAAACAACAGTTTTTTTTTGTAAAAATTATAGTTACAGATAATTTAATATTGTAATTTGTTTTTGTTTACTAAGCGGAGATTGATTAAAATTACTGCACATATTAAACTTATAATTAGAAAACTTTAATTACTAATAATTACATTAGTTCATGTTAAAAGTAATTATTCATTAGAAAATAACAGTCTAAAAATAAATTCATGATAAATATTGAAATTTATATGGAAGCGCTATTCACACCTATCTGCTGAACACTCTTATATTTTTGTCTTACTTCTATTAAGTCTATTTTATTGATATTCTTCTGAAATTCCTCATTGTATTGTGACGCAAGGAATTGAACAGACCACTTTTTTCCAGTTAGGATGTACTCTATTAAGCTATTGCATTCTGCAATGGCAGTTGTAGCGACCCTAACTACATAAGTGTTAAATTACCCTATACTCTGGTGCATATATAATGTATTGTAGTTAGATGTAAAACATGGTAAAAGCTTTTTCTAGCAAATAAACGCATGGACCGGCAGTCGTAACAAGTCAGGTAACAGCAGGTGCACTGGCTTGAAAGCTACCTGGCCGTCCTAAAACAGACCCGGTAGACCTAGGGGCGCCTCTCATAAGCCTTAATGGGTGAGTCCCTAAAGGCCATAAACTAACCAGCCTCTGTCCCCGGTCACGCACCTTGTGACAGAGGTGCAGGTGTGACATCGTAAACATACCCCTTTCAGGCCAGGCTCCACCTTCCGGTAGGGAGGGGGAATAATATTTAAACCAGGGGGTTTCGCCTATAGCCCTACTCTCTCTCAGTCTCCTCATCTCTCTTCATCTGCAGTTACTCGGTGTAGCTTTACGCCAGGGCCACTTGGCCCTGGAAGGCAGTCACTTAGACTCCTCGTCAGCCTACTCTCTCTTCAGTGCCTTTGAGCCCGTCACCCTATTTCTCAGCCGCCTGACAGACCCTCTGGCACCTTGACCTGTTACGCTGCCGATCTCTCACCCGAACTCTGAAAACTTGTCTTATTCTTCATGAAACCTCTGTAACTTTTCTCTTGAACACAGTGTATTGTCGGGACACATCCCAGTCTGGAGTCAGATATTAACGCCGACATGGAACATGGTCCATGTTATAAGCTACAACAATCCGCACTTGTCACCAGGGCTAGAGTGATTAGGCACTCCCCTAGTAACAACCCGACAGCAGTCATAAAACAGATGATTCCAACTTTGTTAGGTCTTGTTCACCCTGGGATTTTGGGTTATATATTAACCTATCGATGTATGCCTTTTTTTTTTATGTCCACTGAGAGCTTGTGTTTTTTTTTTTAAACGTATCACAAATATCAGCCTTTTATCTATATTTTCTGCAGGAAAGAAATGTGTGTGACTTCCACTTGTTGAGATCCGGACTTCGTTCAATTCCTATTTTCTCCATTGCATTGTGCAGTGAGGCATTTCAAGGATCCTCCATTTTTGGTTTCAGCATGGATGCGTCCAATCTAGTAAGTAAATTAAAGTCAGTAGTCAATTTGTTCGAGCTTGGATTTCTAACAAATGTGGGTTGGTCGTAAAGTCTTATAAAAAGTAGGATTGAGGTTGATTTGAGATCGGCTAGTATGGAAACATCAAAACGTCACCGCATGCATATGCAGTAGGTACCATAACTTTGCTAATGGGGTTAGCGCTAGAGCTGTGTAAGTCTGATGCCCTATAAATGTTTATGTATGATCCAATGATGCTTTGGTATCCGTCATTAATATTCGTTTTTCGCCAAAATGAGCATAACAAATAAATTATTAGGGCCGTCTGTTGTTTAATTGAAGCTAATCGTTGGTAAAATTTAGGGAACCTTCTCATTTATGAAAATAAATATTTGCCAGTAGACAAGCAGTTGAAGAGGAGGGTTTTATGTCGATAGATGATCTTATTTCTTGAAAATTAAAGGAAAATAAATTTAGAACAGTTTTTAGCATTTTTTAGTCTAAGGAGCAGCTATTTGCTCCTGTTTTTTACTTTTATTTATTCTGTACTAACTCTACAAAGAGGCCTAATTTAAATTCTATTCCCAAATTTGCAAAGCCAGTTTCGCGTATGGGGGGGGGGGTTGAAATGGGGTACTTTTTTGTTTATATGTGCTGGAATTGTTCTACTGACCTCAACCCTACTTACCCATTCAATGTAGTCTAATTGTCATTCATAAAAAAAAAATACTCGCAAACTTGTTTTAAAGTCATAAACATTTTTTTTTAATGATTTCAGTTACAAAACCTAACTTCGATAAAAAAAGAAAATCATTTTCTTCTTTAAACATCCAACATTTCTTTGATTTCCATTATAAACAATATTAAGCATTCGTAAAACACATGGTAATCAGATTTATAGTGGTAATATAAATTTAGCCAAAGAAAAATCTAATAATACTCTTCTACTTCGCTTTTATTACCCTTAGCTTAAACCAATAATATAGCCACAATACTAACTGTGAGATATATTGGGAAGGCTCAATTTTGAACCTTTTTACCAGTCACCTTTCGTTAAGGCTCACTGCGACGTGGCAAGATCTTGTAAAACCGGCATCAAGGCAAATGAATTAATCGTAGGCTCAAATCATATACATTGGAGCACCATGCATATAGAATGTGCATAGAATTTTGCAGCAACTCAACTGATTTTTATGACAACGTCTATATGAAACCGCTCTTCTAGACAGTTAAAGTTAAAAAAGTTCCAACGAACAAGTGCCGATTTAAGAATGAAAATTTTACGTGAAAATAATGAAATCACTTTGTCCGTTATAATGACCGATTTAATCACGTTTGGTACTGCGCGTTTACTCACTAACGGGATGAGCGATAAGCGGCCGGTGCTATAAATGGATCTGCGGAAAGAAGACGGTTCGCAGATGTATCCTGCTATGTCTTCCTTCAGGCGGACAGGGGAGATTGATACGACCCACGTCCGCAAGGCGGCGTGCGTTATACCTCACCGCCAGATGTATTGTTCCAATCAGTCGAAACGTCTAACCGGCTAAGGTCTTCTGTAGACGTGTCGCTATTAGTAACATCAACTCCGCTGACTAATAGTGAACATATTTAATAAGGCGCTTTTATTTTGTGAAACTTTTCTGGCTATAAAGTCCACGAAACAAGATAACTTCAGACTAGTGCTAGTCCGTTGAAAACACAAAGTATGATTCGGCAAGAATCACTGGATCTTCGCCAGGAAGAAGTTATCTGTAACGAATATGGTATTCTAGTGGTACTTGAACTGAAAAAAAAAATGTATAACCACTTTTTCGACTTTGCTTGTATCTTTATTGTTAGTTAAGAAACAGGTACAGTAGTTTTAGGTGGATACTCTTTTAAAAACTTAGCTTATTTAATTTATAATTAAAGGCTGACATGGAATTTTTACACGAGGCTAAAAAGAGAAGTACTAAACAGACGCTTTGTACAGCTGTACAGACTACTTAAAAAAATAATCCGTCCCTTAATAGAAAATAAATTACTAATCTATAAAGTTAAGCCAATCAGGACATAGAGCTATAGGAAACAGCAAAAAAGTCGCATGCCCTTTATTACGTCAGCAACAAAACCCTTCATAACGATCCTAATATACCTTTACTCTTCAACTCATCCCTTCCAAGTTCATGAAATTCCATAGTAACCTGTCCAAGCAGCCTTATTGCCGACAGTCATTACACTGTATCAATCATCCCTATAATCTTCTTCAGAGACTAAAATGGCAGTGGCCTCGTGATCTGCTATAAATACCAGACAGTGGGAGGGCAATAGCCAGTTTCTCCAATCATATCCTGAGCGTATGTGGCTCACGAGCTTTCCACTGACTTGTTTCCGGTGACGCGGCTGACGGAGGAGTGTCTAGGCCTTCTTAACACTCCACTTCCTCTTTCGCGGATGAGGGAGGGGACAACCATGTGGATTTGGGAAGCCTCTGCGCCTTGTTATCAAAAGAAAAAGGAGGATTTGTCTTTTTTATTCTTCATCTTTTAATCTTGAATAAACGATACTCGTTAATTTTATAACTCATTTCATTGCTCACGAGAATTTAATAAGACTTTAAAAAAAGTGAAAGAAACACATAAAAAAAACTCATAAAGAAACAAATAAACTCTAGTAACAGCAAAACCAAATTCTTTTAACCCTAGCAAAAAAATAAAATGAAAAAGATAAACTTCACAAGTGGTCTAGTGGGGGTCAATGTCTTGCCACACTACTACCTCATAAAAGCCTTTTGGGTAAACAATCCAGCCACTTCACACAACTATTACTTCGTCTGGAGTATCGGCAAAGTTTACTGTAGTTCTCTTAGGCTATTGACCGGAGGGTCTGCGATGTCCAACCAACAAATTGCATTGGATAGAAAACAGTTTTATAAATACTAAATGTACTATGGGTAAATAAAGTAAATTCTTATTCTTCTCTTATTACAGTCACAAGGTGCTATTCTGTCTTGAAAAGTCTGGAATACACGGTTAACGAGAACACAGCCGCAGGACTGTAAAAGGGTTATGTGGTCATGAAAGATCCATTTTGGGCTTTTTACAGACAATAAAATCTTTCATCTCGTACACCTACTAAAAATAATAAGGACCTACTAAATTCGTGGCAATGTGCCAGGACAAACAGAAAAGTTTTTAACATGAGACATGTTCTAACATGAGTTCTAAATTTAAGTAATGAAACATTGAGGCCTCTCTATCTCCCTCCTTCTTCCCCTTCTCTCACCCCCTCTCTCTCCCTCTTTCACCCCCCCTCTCTCTCTCTCTCTCTCTCTCTCTTTCTCTCTCTATCTCTCTCTCTCTCTCTCTCTCTCTCTCTCTCTCTCTCTCTCTCTCTCTCTCTCTCTCTCTCTCTCTCTCTCTCTCTCTCTCTCTCTCTCTCTCTCTCTCTCTCTCTCTCTCTCTCCCTCTCTCTATCTATCTCAATATCTTATATTTAGCAACGCGGTGTTAACTGTCATACATTGGAAATAAGTAAAATTTCACGCAGGGACTGTGATACTTAAGTATTATTAATAATCATGTAAAATTTGTCGTAGAAGGGAAAAAAATAATAGTTGCATGAATTTCCTAGTCGTAATTATTTTGGGCAAAAAAGAACTGTTGTACCACCTACGTTTCCATGTTTCAATAATAATAAACCTTAGGCGTCAGATAGAGAGGGGGAACTGGTTCTCGAATATGGGCGAGATTTTGGGCTTTTTACATTAATTTGGACCCAGCACCTAGAGTGCTCTCTCTCTCTCTCTCTCTCTGGCACTAGTGCTTGCTACTCTACTCCAACTATGGCTTTCTTATTTAACTAGCATCTCTCTTTCCTAATCTTTCTATGTTTTAGTCAGGCGTTTTCACATCCCACACCTTCCTTGTGGGATCTGCCTTCGTCTCGCTAAAACTACCACCTCCTTGGAAGAGATCTCTTCCTTGCGGACGAGCACTAGATTTAGCACTCGACAACGGTCTCATGGGCCCTACATACGTAACCTAGTAGCGTCTCCCCCAGCGATCTAGTCTGCCTCTCTCCGGTTCACAGTCGTCTTTCCGGCTTGTTTTCGCCTACCTTTAGATACCGATGGTCATTCCATGATCACGTAAACTGCATATAACACCTACCCTGTACCTCATCTCCTGAACATAGTGCACTATCGAGGCACACCTTCTAAGATTTTATGGAGTCAGATTAATAGAAAAGCTTTCTGCCGACTAGGGCACCAGCAAAAGTCAAAGACCACAGGTTTACAGATTTTATCTCTTTCTAGCCACCCGCCGGGCAGAGGCGGGTCGAAGATACCCTAGCCCGCGGTGGGTGCTCCCTTTCATCTGACAGAAAACATGGGTTTATTTTAACTATCTTAAGCTAATTAAAAATAAATCTTTTTCCCCTCAATTTTTTTCTTATCTCTTTCATAATAAAATCTGAATTACACAGAATTTTTCGAGAAGGACACGTTTTTTCCTGTAGATTTTATTTTAATATCCAAATGCCATATTTAATTTCTTAAATTTTAGTGTATCACGAGTTTCTAATTTTACTGAAGCTAATGCATGTTCTTTCTTTGTATGCTGCAATTTATTATTTCTCAAAAAAAAAACAGTGTATACATGTAGTAGCTGCTTCTCTAAACAGCTTCAATTCCAATTTACAATTCCTTTGCCCACGTGTTATTGTATTTAGGGCACTTGCAGTTCCCCCAAATCGGATTGTGGAATTTCAATTAATTTCTTTCTTAGATGTTTTTCTACTAAAGCCCAATTTCAAAGTGAAGGGCGGTTCAGTGAACTATTTTAGTATTTTTGTATTTGAGGAAAGGACGTGCAATGTCGATTTATCTTTGCGGTCACAGAGGCATTGAGGCTTTATTTTGTTATTGTCTTTCTAAATTTTCTCTTTATCCGGCAGGAAAACCAAAAGAAATCATTCGATCCTCGTTCAAAAAAACAGCTGCTAGTGGAAAATTCACATTTTTCAAAGAAAACATTAACCGTGGATTTTTCCCAAAGCAGATTCATCACGTCCCCGCGGTCTCCCTCTAACCACCGTTTATAATTCTATTGAAAAATGGACTTGTAGATATTAATTTTTCATTACAACAAAAGTTTTTATTACACCATATATACATTCTGAATTTGGCCTATTTCTAAGATGTAGTGATATGAATAGTTTGTTTTTTTTAGCTAGAATGATGTTTGTGGTATGGTTTTAATTTTAATAAATGACTTGTCTGCCACAAGTTTTTTTGGTGTAACAAACTTCATCTTCATCATGTCAGCTTCTCATAAACTGTCATCTTCAGGTCCTAAAATAGACTAATTCTATCCGGCACACCATACTGTGTATCAGCAATCTATCGGTCAGCTCTATGTTAACATTACGAAATAAGGATTTTTATGTAGATATACGTTAAAGGGTGGATATAAACAAATATTTTTATAAAAAAATTTTTAAATAATTCGATTGAACTTTTATAATTTAAATGTCATGTAAAATACTAGTTGAATAGTTATGACTATGCAGTAAAAACACCAGTTAATTTCGAGGAGAGTTAACAAAGGGGATGAATGGATTTATTGGTGTGAAAGGCTGATACGAAAGGTCCCTTATAAGGTTAAATAGGCAAGTTTTGTTTTATCTTTCTCCAGTTTCTTGTACGAATGAAATTTTCGATATTGTGTTGATTTATAAATGTAATGGAGTATTACCGGTCCAACAACAATGTCCCTTTTTATCAGATCCTGTATTGTAGCCATCCCACGCTACTTTACCCGTTGGAATCTATCTTCGTAATCTATCTTCTAGTGGGATTCTATCGAAGCCTAAGGCGTATAACCTTAGTTTGATGAATATCTCGCGATCTCGTGTTTAGAAGTTTCCTCCTCCAATTCGCCTTTTGGATGTGGAGTGCCCCTTCAAATTTGCTGCTATGAGGTTAATGTTTTAATGCCAGCTAATGTTAAATAACCATGAGTTATTTAATTTTGAATCTATTCAAAGTTGATTCTATTGATTCTATTAGGGTTTATATAGATGAACAGCTTGTCCTGTCAGCAGCCGATGCTGAACATTAACTCGTCCACCTACCGTAAAATAACGACAGACTCGGGACCGTGATATGTTGCTCCATTTTTGCTACTTAATCTGCATTGTCATAACTCTCGATACCTGTAATTTTATCATACCATTATAGGTCGATCTCTTTCCTTAATGCAAGCTTTTTAAAATTTATTAAACTTAGCCATTATATATAACTATCTGTAAATTTAAAGGGGCTATGAAGAAAAAAAAAAAAAAAAAAAAAAATGCAAGCTTATTTAGGAAAATCTTGCCTTCTCTTGCTAAGGGGATTTTGGTTTTCTAGAACATACTGCCACGATGAGCACGATATTTCTCATTGATTTCTTATCACCGATGCTTCACTATGGCATCTACTAGTTCACCTATGTTGCCTGTAATGTTGATTTTTCTTCTTTCTTTTGTTAGGGCCAATGTCTAGGACATCGTTGGGCATCACATGATCGTTACTATTGTTTAGTTGCACCAGCAATTGTGTTTCTTTTTGATTAGTGCTAACCTGATTCGACCCAAAACCAAAAACATTGAGTCCAAAAACATTACTAATTCTAAAAAGGATCGCCAATAGTAGGTATCAAGTTTAATGTTTGACCATTACAAAAGTTACAATCTATTCAATGCGTTAGGAGGGAAACTGCGTTCCAGTGAGTTGGAGTGGACCCACACTTTTCCCCCTCAAATGTAGATGAAAGGAGTATCGGGGATGACCCATTGAAGTGATGCAAACGAATTCTGGTTATTGATCGGTGGCCCAACGTTTAAAAGGATTTTTTTTGTTTACCCCTCAAACCCTATCTTAAAAAAATAACTCTGAACTCTAGCGGTGTTTTAAAAGGAAAAAAATATGTATATATAAAAACGAATACATATTTAATAATAAAAGTAAACCAAAACATTTGAATGGAATTGAACAAGTAGAAACGTTTACGTGTAGATTGGCTGAATAGAACAGTTTTTTTAAATGAATTAAAAAGTTTCGATTTCTGAAAGGCGGATACAATTTATTTATTTTATTTATTTATTTTTTTGTCACGGAAAGGCCTTAGAGACCACGCAAATATCATTACTTTTGGTTCTATACAATTTATTTATTAATAAAAAAAAAATTTTTTTAGACACTTCCTCTCTTATTCATCTGTACAACTCTAGAACACACATTTTAGTAAACTGCACGAGACATATTTTTACAGAAGTTACATAAACTGGACTTTGGGTTACTTAATATATGTTATGTTTAGTAAATAGTTTGTTGCAGTTTATATTAAACAACAGTTACCCTCATTTATTTAAAAGCTTATAATTTATAATAATTTGCATAGATATGTTTTAGGTCCCTCCTAGTAAAAGGATCCTTTTCACTCCTATAAATTCCATGCTAATTTATTTTTCCCTCATTCCTTATTTCAAATTTTGTGAGCTTTGGGGAAAAAAAAAAAGGATAGGTTCTAATTCGAACTCTATATTATTATTAATCGTTGATTTAAATATATATAGAACTTTTAATAACATTCTCCATATTTTTTCACCAATACTACATAATGCTTTTTAACATAAATTCTGAACTTAAAATTAATAAACTCGATAATTAAACTTGGCTGTTATGATTTCTGATTTGGGCTGCAGGTTACAGGCTCATAGCCCTCTCTCCATAAAATTGGGTTCCCAAATTATTTATGGGTCCTGGCTAAGTGTACCCCTTAGTGCCTGACAAAACTAGATGATTTTAACCAAACCTGACTTAACATCAATCAAATTCCAAGAAATACATTTAAATTGATCTTATGAATGTTACTACAAAATAAAAGGCCTTGGATTTTATATACTTAAATCGCGATGCATTGCAATATCGAGGTGATATTGCAGTTTTAAATTGAGTTAAAACTTAAAAAAAAAACAATTTTATAACTTAAATACCGACCGATCAGTCTCATTCCTCGTGCTGAATCACCTGAAGAGATTTGTATCCATCATTACGTACGAACAAACAGGATAATCTAAGTACAGAACATCCACTTGGGAAGGTACAAACGGAAGCCACCCTTGGTAACAGTAACACAGCTGTGATCTTGGATTGCACGCAGGATTTTGACTCAGTTTCCCACTGGATATTGAGCTGACAGCCCTGTGACTGGGAATGCCTTAACCAGCTATATACCATGTTGGTTTCCTTCCTGAACAACAGAACGGTGAAGGTGACCTGGACAATTGCTTCATGGCGGTCTAACTGCTATACTATCTGACTCCATATTTAATAGGTATGTGCCCCGACAATGCACTATGTTCAGAAGAAGAGGTATAGGGTAGGTAGTTTACGTGGTCTTAGAATGACCACGAATTCACACTCGGTATCCGAGGGTAGGTGAAATCCATCCGGATCCCAAAGTGTGAACCGGAGAAAAGCAAACTGGATTGCCGTGGGAGACACTACTAGGTAAATTTTGTAGGTCCACGACAACCGTTGTCCGTGAGGGAGAGGTCTCTCCCAATGAGCTTCTAGTTTTAGCGAGACGAAGGCAGAGAATCCCACTAGGAGTGTGTGGGGTCTGACAAGGCCGGACTAAAACATAGCGTGGTTAGGAACAGGGGTCCAGAAGTTTTCATAAATGAGAAGGCCAAGTTTTGAGACATCAGTGCAGCCGCAAGTTCGCCAGTTAGAGGGGCGTCGTGAGAATAAATTACAGGCATAGACCTGGGTCTATTTATAGTTAGCGTCCCTCGTTAGTAACCAATCATGGGACTCGTCATTGTGGCCAATGACAGCCCAGTATGTGGTGGCCTTTGTTCTCGTAGTGACTCAGGCCTTGTCCGGGTCGCTACTACCTGCTCTTGGGTAGAAGGTGAGGGTTCCCAGCCTCTAACTAATTTACTTGCAGCTGGGTATTTTATTTTTTACAACATTCGCAATGAATTATGGTTTCGTAATGTTATTTACATTTGTTTAAATTAATTTACAATATATATACAATAGAGTATAGGGTGATTTGTGTTATGTAGTTGGCGGTCGCTAGAAACATGTACACTTGTCTGGTTAGGACAAACTACAAGAAAGCTACTGTGAACGCTTTCACTAACGACATTGTGGTTTACGGCAGTATCATGAGTTGAAGAAGGCTTCTTACACAGGCTGAGTCAGTTTGTAACGTAATCAGAGTGGATAGGTTAAATATCAGAGCAAACGCTGGAATGGCAGATTGCGTAATAAGGGAAAAAGCCTTGCCAAAATACCATTTTAGGAACATGATAGAAAAAGTACACCACAAGTCTTACCGGCTTTCGCACTTATTGACTCCCCCTAACTTTATATATAAAAATGTGTCCTGCGGCCAGCACTATATACTCCGATATATTACCACTTAACTGACAGTACACCCAAAACAGTTTTTTGGGCGAAAACAATTTCAGGACAGTATCATGAGAAAAGAGGTCAGACATAACTCTCTCAAGATGTTAAATAATGCTGATCTGCACCTAAAGCTTGGTGTGCCACCGGTGGGTGAGTTCATCCACCGGAGACACGGCATGTTTTTTGACTCGTTGCAGCATCGTACAAACGCAGTGTTTAACGCTATAACCCCACCATCATTCCCGTATCGATGGCAACAGGCTAGTTTATTTAGATTTTAGTTAGCTGTAACACAGTTTATTCTTAAGATAACCCTTTCAACATAAAAAAATTCTTTATACCTCAACCACTACATGAAATGTAGGTATGCCAAAGAAAACATAATTAGCAGTATGTAAAGATTACATACTGTGGAATCTGTTACTCACTGTGTACATTAAATAAAGGGTTAAAAAAAAAGAAATGAATTGTATTGATCTAAATTTCCGCGTACCGTATGAATACAAACTTAAGTTTGAAGAAATTATAAAACTCACATTCAAACGAATCATATTGTTGAAGAGTGTTCAGTTCTAAATTACATCTGCATGAAAATTCACCGTTGTGCTTTTTTTCAAGTTGGTGCTCTTTTTAATTAATAAAGGTCAGATATGTCCGGTCTAGCTTGACCATTAGGCCAGTCAGTGCCGAGGTGACAAAACAGAGTAGAAAGAGATGCCTGGTCTATTCATACTGACCGGCTGCCAGCAGTGACTACTGCGCTAATTGGAGCATACAGATTCTCCCCGTCACCCTTGGAAAATGGTTTTTCACGAATTTAATCCTGGGCAGCACGGACTCCCGCTCTAGGGAATTCATTTGCGGGGCCCCGTAGTATTGGACCTTCTATCTCCCAACGGTAGGTTAAAGTTTAAATTATTTTCCTATCTACGGAAAGGATGTTATCAGAAACAGGGAGATATCAAATGAGGAATAGAAACTTCCGATACCACATTAACACACGCACGGAGAGTACACCACAAGTTGCTGTAAGCTCTATGTTGTGCCAGCGTCACCTTGGACAGTCAAAAGTTTCTTCATGGACCAGAAAAACCCTCTAATTTTCCATACTTTGAAATCAATAAAATGTCATGGGAGTATACAGATACGGGACTAATTCACGATCGCGACATCGCGAGCGCTCACCAGGGGTGCAGGTATAGTTGCCCCTTGATTGTTTAGTGCAACGGTCTTGCTTGTTCCAAGCATTGACTCGCGCATAAATATACCTACGAATAGAAATTTCGAGAGTCTATCTTTCTCTTAGCCTCCACAACCTTCCCTCGCTGTTCTTGACCGTTAAATGACATATCTTGGAAGGAACCCCTTGCGTTCAGATTGTGGATTAGTTTCCCGAGACATGGGATACGGATTAGTTTCACCTATCCTCATATACCGAGTGTGAACTAGTCATAGACCACGTAAACTACCAACAGTACCTAGCCTGTTATTCTTCTTCTCAACATAGTGCTCTGTCGGGGCACACCTTCTTATCTTATGGGGTCAGATCAATAAACAAACAGAAATAAAAGCTGACTAAGCCAACAGAAAATGGCCGATTTCACAGGTTTATCTTTTCCTGGCAACCACTGGGCAGGTGCTGGGTCGATGAGACATCCTCCGGCGGCGCGATCCTTTGGTCGACATACAAAGCGGAGGACGAAGGAGCCCTGAAAATTTGGTGAAAATATTTCTGGATATATTTAACTTATTTCGGCCGTGACGGGTGAAAATTACCCCCGGGTTGTCCTGTCGCAGCAGCTCTCCATTAATTCTAGAAAATTTGTTTTATTGCTCTAAACTACTTTGGTTCAGTTAGGCTCAGCGAATAGGCAGCAGGAGATCTTTGGTTCCACCCCTCAACTAGCTATATTAAATTAAATAAGAATGATAGAACAAACACACTAAAAAGGAATGTGTGGACGTTCCTACGAACAAATAACTGCCTCATTATCTTGCTAAAATCTCCTGGTGCCTATTCGCTGTGCCTAACTTACAAATAAATGGGACTTTCAACCAAAGTAGTTTAGAACTATAAAACAACTTTTCTAGAATTAATGGAGAGAGACTGCAACAGGAAAACCAGGGTGAAAATTATCACCCAACACGGCCCGAACCTTCCCCTTCGTTGTCTTCAGGCGGTTAGTGTATAGAAGGTCTGAAGGTCCACTCTCTCTCTCTATCCTTCTTCGGGCACGAAGATGAAGTGACCTTTGCTTCCTAGATAGTCCCATACTCTGGATCAGGTTTTGGAGTCCACCTTCTATCGACAGTCACCAACAGGCCAGACTATATACAGACTAAACATATAACTTTGTCTTTTATCAACATTCCACATAGAGGTTCATTTAGTCATGTATTATGCAGTGGGATAATTGTATGTATTAAAATTTAACTATGCTTGTATGAACATCTATTTTATCCATTAATAATATTAATAAACCAGTTCACTATACATAGTTTTAGACCTTAGTGTATATCATTTAACCAGGAAACCATCCAGGTACATTATGTATACATTACTGGATTTAGTGTAAGCAGGAAATAAATCCTCGAAAGCGTTATGAAACTGAAATGCTTAATCATAGGGGCTTGCTAAATATGAGTATTTCCTTGGATATATAGTTTTAAAATCGTTTTGAAAACTTATATGCTTCAACATGACTATGGCCTAAACAAATACAAAGTTAAAAAAGAACCCGATCATTTTTTACAATGCTTTTAGACAAATTAGAAATAGGTAGGCTATTTATCATACTAGTATGATTTCCTTCATTTTAATATTTACTTAGATTTCCGTATTTATTTTTTTCTATCGATTATCTCAGGAATGTTCTCACCATTACCACTTATTGCGATGAGATGATACTATTGGGCTGTGGAAAGAGTTGTTACCGCGTGTGAGTTGAAAGTCGAAATGGAAACAGCGATTGAGGAAATTGGCAGAAATCGGTCGTTGGCCATTGTGTGAGAAGGAGTTGGTGGACAGTTACCGCTGTGCCCAACGATACCATTTGTCGGCGACCAGTACATTCTCTGTCCCCTATAAAGGGTTGTGGTCGGCCTGTCTCCAATGATCGCCAACTACCCCCTCCCCTCGTACTGTTAGTTTTAGGGGTTGTGGTTCCAACATTGATTGTACTGTTACTATAATGTGGTCTGCGGGCAGGGCCTTTGAAGTAATGTTCTCATCCGCATAGTTCAGCCAGTTCCTTCCTGATAAATTAGTAACATTCCGTTGGTCTTTTTTTTTAACCTCAAACCCCCGTTAATCTAAAACTAAATGGGCAAGTCAAAATTTACTAACCTTTCAGTGCGGTGCTTCAAAAGTTACAAACATGATTTAACTTTATCCCTTTACAAATATTCAATCAGTACTTTGCTTCTCAAATGTTTACCGTATATTTTACTCTTATCTGGTTTTACATTTTAGCTGAACCATAACACATGTCCTTCCAACAAAAGTAGCAATAGAATAAACAAATAGGCCAATTTTAGTACTTGTTTTTCCCTTTTTCATATATGTCATATATTTTCAGCTTTTTACATATATTTTTAGTAATATGCTAATGCGCAAACAATCAAAAAAGATACACCTATATAATTAATCTGCATGAAAAGTATAGTTTTCAAAAATTCATTTGAGTCTGTATATAAACATTTTATTCACTGATAAATCATTAGTCGACATATCACCTCTTTAGGCATTCTTTAGGTACTAATGAGGTAGGACGTAGGTAAAATCCACCTCTAACATCAGACAGGAGAAGAAGATACAAGAGTGCATTGTCTGAAAAAACCTAATATTCGTTGTTGTGGGCCATTAAGCAAGCGTGTGATGGCAAGTGTTCAGCTCAGCTGTTAATATTGTATATCTGAGATTAAGTATAGTTTATTATGTTGTGTAAATAGTGTTTATAGTTTATAAAAGGAAGGTGGATCAACGTTAGTAGTTAGTTCAGATTTGTTCTGTATCGAATCATTTAAATATACTAGTTTAATAATGATAATGGTTCATTTTAAGCCCAACCACTTGTCGAGTATTTGTAAATATTGTTTAGTATTTCTTACCTCTGCTAATTTACATTCCTTTGTAACAGAGTGTTTGTGTTTTATAATCAAAGTAATTTATATTTATTATAATATATTTAGTATCTTTTACTTTAGTATTGATACGACTTGAAGAATTTGTTTGGAACCAAGGTTCAATTATTGATAATCCTTTGTATACCAATACTGCGTTGGGATATACTTACCTTTAATGGTATAATACAAGTATCTTTTCTTATTGTCTTTACAGCTTGCTACTAGTAAAGAGTTTTGTATGCAATTTAATTCGTTTTATATGTACAAGTTTTTTCCTTTCAATTGTATTATTAATATTATGTACATCGTGTTTTCTGAAACCTAATTTTAGTTTTCAATAATCTGTACTGTTTGACGATAATATAAGTATTATACCTTTTGGTTTTTGATGCAATGTTTTTTTAGTTCAATTTCTTTCCTAAATTCCATTAGAGGGCTCTCGTGCTCGTGCCCCTTTCAGTTTGTTATGTTGTTTAATTACCCTTATATCAGGATTAAAATTCAAACAAATTACTAGATAAAATTACAAATAAAAAGAAAAACAGATCTATGAATACTATTATCTTTATTAATTATTCTATTCATTCACTATTGACTATATAATTGGTAACGTTTCTGTAAAATTGAATGAAAACATAAAACTCATATGACAATAAAAGGTAACTTCGTCAAATACGATAATTATTTACAAACCCATGATATTTGAAAACTTAAAAAAAAAAACTTTTATTGCGTACCACACAAGATACTAAGCTCTACTCCACTAGGGATGATTGTATAGACTTGGGAAGTAATATTAACCCTTTGCCCTTAGACTGTTATGCATAAAAAAAAATTGTAATAAATTATACTTTGTTTCCTTGGTCATAAAGGTAAGCAGTATCATTCACTGCATAGCGGCAAAGGGTTATTATTCCTTCATGAGTCAATACAATCTCCCCCAATATAGCAGTGCTTGTTTTCTTGCGAGGTACAAAATAGAAGGGTTTTTCTATCGCAACGTTTTTAAAAAGTTGTTATTCATGTTGATTTTGTAAATGATTATTGTTTTTGATAAAATTAGCTCTCTGAAGTTTTGTTATATTTATCATTATAACAACGAACTTAGTATGCAGTAGTGCAAGAATCTCGTCTCGGTATATTATATACTAGCCGGAGGACCATAGTTTAGGTGTTATTTTTCAGCCACCAGTAGACTCTCACTACTGCGCTCACTCAACCAACCTCCACCGAGGACTCCCACATCCCTAACTCCGCTCACACTACCTTCGAGCAGGTACGCCTAGTACAAGGTTCCTTTTACCCCAAATATTTTATATTTTTCCCACATCCAAATTTCGACCTAAAGAGCTTCGGAAAAAAAAAAAAAAAAAAAAGTAGTGCAAGAAAAAAATAATGAATTTAAATATAACATCATTTAAAGGTTTGTTTCTTCGGACTGTTACCAATTTTTGTAATTATTTTTTTAAATATTTAGATGTTGTTTTAATAGTAATTGGTTTGAGTTTTAGTCTTAAGAAATAAACACTTAAAAACGTTTTTTGGTAAATTTAAATTTCACACAGTGTATTATTTTTTGTTGTTCAAGACATTTATTTAAATTTACAGTAATAAAATAAAATGAACTATTTTTGGGGGAAATACCCAGTAGATAATTAACTAAGTTTACATCAGTTGGATCAAGTATTGGTGTAAACATGATTACTTACCACTGGTGGTTCACCTGATCGGATTGAACTGTTGATATACCTACCCGCATTGGAAGCACTCTTAAAGTTGCGAAGTTGCTCAAACACGGCGGTAGTTGTTTAAGGGCGTCTTGAAAGATAAAGTTAAAAGAGCCAGAAAAAAAAAACCAAAGAGAAATAAAGTACAATAGCAAGAACTTTGAAACTTCTTATCTGATTGGCACCAGGTCGATTTTAATGTAAACAAATGACTGTTTTTTTTCGTTACTCTAATACTTTAACTTTTACTCTATTCCTTTATCGTTTAGCTCCCTTTATCTAAATTGCGTTCAGTTTATTATATTTAACACTCTTCTCCTAAAAGGTGTTCTTATTTATCAGGGTAGGAAAGCTTAGGTTTCATGACATTTGTTTTACTGATAAGGCTTGATAGGTCAGAAGCGTACTCAACAAAATAATTTCCCTCCTTTTATATGCCATTCTTTTATTTTCTACTGACGACACATTTAATGAGCGAAATCAGCTAGTTACCAGCTTGAAAAATTGTATGAATCTCACTGAAATCCTGGTCGTGAATTTCTCTGTTGAGGGGACATGGCTGATGAAAGCATACCGGAAATACCTATCAAATGAAAAATTGTTTTGTTTGTAAAATAATGCTACAAAAAGTCATATTTTCCACCTCAGGAAGTTTTCATATTTTAAAACAAGCTTTATATGCATGTCCGTTTTAGTGTCACGATGCTTATTACTACACAGCGATCTATATTTTTATTATAACACGATGTAGATAGTTAAATATTACGATATGCTCTAAAAGAAATATGTGATTCCGTAATCAGTAACCTAGGTCTTAGCACAGCGGACCCCACCGGAGTCTTTCCTCTGTTGCTATGAGGAGGGAAAATGGCACGTTAACGGCAATCAATTAATCCCAGTTTTATCATTGATAAAACTGATCTTCATCCATAATCGATGAGACGGTTATTTTTTTACACACAACAGCCAATCGTACTATTTATGTGTAACATTTTTTTACAATAACTATTGTGTAATCTATCAAATTAAGACATTTAAGAATAGAAAATAAATAAGCTCACTTTTTTTTTCAAGGGTAAAGTCGCATGAATAACAATGACGAATTCATTTATAGTAAAAAATAGAATTATTTCATTATAAAGAAAAATGGCAAAGTGATATAAAGTGTAGAAGATAAAAATAATACAATTCAATAAAAAATTGCTATACTTCATTCAGTAAATAGAGTCATCAGTGGATCACCATATTACAAAAAAACAATATAAAGAACTCAATAACAGTGCAATGCAACATTAAATGAAATCCTTCATTTCCAATTAAGTAAATGCATGTAAAAGTAAAAACCTATCGTAATCTGATTATGTATACATCAAAAATTAAATATAAATGGACGTAATGAATTAATCGTTTCCAAACTAGTATGGTGAGAAGTTGTTTGGATGTATTAAAGGATTAAGCAATGCGGTTAATAGTTTAATAATGAAATATAATAAAAACCTTAACCACTTTCTAGAAACTTCAACACCCCATTCGTCATTCGTCCTCAACTGAAAATAATCAACCCGTCAATTTATAGCAACATGTTGATATCCATGTATCATACTAAATTTTTTATTTGACACAATAATGGTAAGAATGAGAACATTGATCGCAATTACTTACTGCCCAATAAGGTAGATTGTAATTTTATCACAATAAAGATTTTTGACTGAACTCTTTTATTTTATGCGGTGCAAAAAGCAATTAATTACTCAATAATATTACTACCTGAGCTTTCCAGGCATATAAAACAGGTAAATAATGTCCAAGAGGCAATAGAGAAGAGAAATGTAGTTTAGCTCCAAATCGAAGTAAATAATTTTACTGAAATGGCCCTTCAGACTTTCTATAAGAGAAGTGGTAGCGGCTCGAGGAAAGGTAATGCGATCAGAAACCATTACCATAAAATAAAGACTAAGGTGAGTTTTCACACCCTTGTAAATCTTGCTTTCGCGGGAGGGCAGTTCCGGGAAAACCTGATCAGTGTAGTAGATCGGGGCTTTTGTCTCCCCCCCCCCCCTCAGCGGCTTCTTTCGTCGGGTTTTGAATACGTACAGATGGGAGGATTGCCTTCTCACATTTTCACCTCATTCAGCAAGTGCCACACTCTTCGCATGTGGACTTGGGAGGCTGTCTGTAAATATTTTATGAATGAGCGAGTGAATGATGAATTGTAAATATGGTATGAATGATAGTATATCTTAATTACTTATTGCCTGGCAAGGCAGATTGTAATTTTAGCACAATAAAGGAATTACATTATTATTATTCAGCAAGCGCCGACAAAAATTTTCCGTCTGGGGAGGCGGTGATAGGTCATAGCATAAAAAAAATAACGAGCGGTTTAGTGGTCATATCAGGGGTCATATCATATCATATCAGGGGTGAATAATCTTTATCTATTTTAATTTATGTCATGTTTGATTGCCAAAATGAAGCTTTTATCAAGATGGAGAGTTTATAAGTTTCGTTAAAAATACGTTTTTAATGATATTTTTAGATTTCTAGTCCACTAAGTAATTCAGGAGGTTCACCATTCATTATTTTTCATGGAGTCACTTTTAGTGTTAGCTTAAACTGTGCATCAAATGGGGCTATTAAACGAAATAGATTACGTAAGAAAAGAGTTAAGTTGATGCGGGAAAAATTGTTGTTAATTTAACTTTGGTAATTATGGTTAGGAAGGTATAATCTAAATTATATACTTATATCCACTACCAAAAGTTAAATAGTTTAAGTTATAGAGTAACATTTGTTCACTGTGTCGCGGATGTTTTCCTCTACTGGCATGTAAAATAGTGTGTCTATAAATAAATCATTTTTTGTGTTAAGTTTTATTAAGGAATTTTAAAGGTATAGTATCTAAAAGTCATTAATTCCATGCCCTACTATAAATTATTAAACAGTAGTCTTTTAATTTAACAAAATGCTCACAATTATCACAACATACAACTAGACACTAGACGTTTTCTGTAAATGGTACACTGATTAAAGTAAAATGCTTAGAAACTGCTATAAACATTGGTTGACAATCAGTTACAATTTGAGCTACGAGATTTTTATTTCCTCGCCTGCCCTGAGTGTTCTCTATAACTTTTATGCAGGTCGTAATCAGGCAGGCGGGCGGGGATTTCCCCCACCCTCGTCACCTTTTATTACCGAAAAATAAACATTTTACTGTTAGTGCTCACCGGACGGTTGATTATGTTTATTGACATCAGGTTCACGAGCCAGTGACGCCTTACGACCTCTCAACTACTTGAATATGAAATATAGGCATTTGTCGCTCCTGCTTGCCAATTTATGTCTCCTATTTCTCCTACGGGGTCTACCCCAATCCCGAGCAGACTAGGGGATATATTGCACTCCATCCCTCACATACACTATTGCCTTATTGAGTGATCTTTTCCATCTTGCCAGTCTTATTTTTGCTGTGACGCCCTGTTTTTCCTTTCTCTATAAGGTTACGCTGGCTTGATCAATATTTTCATCCAGCGATTATTGTGTAAGAGACACCTTACCGGTTAGACATTAGAAGGTTATTTTTAGTTCGATTTTTTAAATTTATTTTGGAGTAAAACCTCTAGATCATGTGCAGCAATACTCGTACAAATTAAATCATTTGAGAACCCACAGCATGTAAACCCAAGATAGTAAAATTATGAAAGAAGAGTGCCCTGTAGCCACCTAAGTTCCACATGACGGTCAGTGGTTATAGATTGTGTTTTATGGGATACCTGCCTCATATCTTTGGGTGTAGATAAAGAACCTAATTCAGATTAATCAGTACAATCCACCAATGTTTACAAATCCTCCTGGTACCTTGGAGCTAAAACTGTCTTTGAGACAAGCGATATATAATAGCCCCAGCCTATTTATGACCTCTTTATGACCAGTTCAACGGCCATCCAGACCATCCCACACCCACAACAGAGGGAGCCATTTAAAATTGTATTCCCAAATCAGTGGACCTGGGTTTCTTTCAACAAGATGAAGATGATTATTCAAAAGCAATAGCATTTTTCTAATAAAAAAAAAGATAAAGCTAAGTTCAAGACATAATTTACAAGGAATTAATTACGAATTTTACAAAAAAAACAATGGTGCGTCCTTTGTTGGGGATAGTTTTTAAACAAGCCATGAAACTGACCAACGACTCCTTGAAAAGCTCTTGATACCTATTGTTGTTGCTTCTTAATACATAGTCAATGTTCAGATGTCGGCGATCTTGCCATTTGTAAGATGGTTTACCAGATATTTCAACCACAAGGAAACTATCATCTTGATCCAGCTATCCGTAGAGTTCGCAATAACGTTTATTACTCTTTATAATTTTATCCGTCAATATTCCATTATGATTTATATTATATAATATAATATATTACATTAGATAACTAGCCGGAGGCTAACAGCAAAAAGCTTAAGTTAACAAGAACAAGGGTACCAGCAGACCACAGTATGTTTGATATAGAATACCGCTAGCGGAGAGTAAAGAGCCCTATTCATTGCTCGCGTACTCTACTGTTGTACAATTTACTATTATACAGTGATTCTAGTTATCTACAAAGTGAGAGAGAGAGAGAGAGAGAGAGAGAGAGAGAGAGAGAGAGAGAGAGGGAGAGAGAGAGAGAAAGAGAGAGAGAGAGAGAGAGAGAGAGAGAGAGAGAGAGAGAGAGAGAGAGAGAGAGAGAGAGAGAGAGAGAAAGAGAGAGAGAGAGAGAGAGAGAGAGAGAGAGAGGGAGTGAGAGAGAGAGAGAAAGTGAGAGAGACAGAGAGTCACAATAGTAAAAAATCATTTGAGGAATGCTGGGTGAAAACTTCCTGAAATTCTTCAATTATTAGGAACATTCTCCCGAGATAAACATTTTTTGGAACTAAATTTTATTATCTCTCGTTCTAATTTTACAAAATGTATTTCCTACTGTACTAGAGGTCACTGAAGCTATGCTGAATCATTTTTGATGTAAGCTATTGTGCCGAAGTGGTGCAAAGCTGCCAAATTTTAAACTCTTTTGGTAGCTTCAATGTAAGAGGTCCCCAAATGACTTCATTAAATGAGTAAGTCTACTGGATTGATTAGGTCAGAACAATTAGGGTATAATGAGGTCAGGTCGAGCATACAACAATCGATCAATTTCACCTTACTATTACAAGGCAAGTAGGACTTGAGGATTACCGTGGTTGTTTGTCTTATCTATTATTAATACGGCAAAGTCTGTTTGTTCATTTATAGGTTATAACATAATTATCTTTTTATTATTTATTGTTTCTTCCTTGTTTTCTACATTTCCCTAACATATACTATTTCACATAGTATTTATTAAAAAAAAAAGAAGTTAAATAACAAAATAAAACCGTGTTCCCCGTATTTTTTTTTTATCATATCCCCTTGTTGCCAAATTAATATATGTTACAAAATATAGATTCAAGAAACAAATATATTTACAATTGTTTCATTATATTTTCTGTAGCTTGGATACATTTTGTACAATTTCTGTTTTCTACTAATAGTGACCTGCATTGTACAAATGTATAATGATCTACATTATACATTAATGGACTGAACTTATTTATTATAGAATTAAAATTAACTTACATATAACAATAAAACTTAAACTAAATCTTAACCTAATTATTCCCCAACAGTCTGTTGCCATCGATGTAGGAAAGGTGGTGGATCATAGTGCTTAACACTTGGTTTGTCAGGTGTTGCAACAAGTCACAAAACTTGATATGTCTCCGTTTGATGAACTCACCCACCGATGGTGTTCCCGACGTGGGGGTGAAACGTATAGGTATTACTTCATGTCATTTAATTATTGCGAGGGAAAGCAAATGTGCCTTTATCTCGTGTCTATGATTATAAATACATTGTATTCAAATAAATATTTTACAATTTGAATGCATGTATAGGTGCATAGAATGTTTAAAGGTGTTAAAAAACTATTTGTTATTTTATGAGCTAATTATACATTACAAATACTAAATTTCAAAGAGCAAAGTTCTCCCTATTAGTAAATATTATTGTGCATTAAGGATAAATAGAGTAAATAAATAATCAATTTTGGGCCACTATTAGTGGAAAAACAGTTATAATGGTCAGATCTCTTATTTAATTCAAATTCACCTTTAACATGGATCTCGACATCGCTAATTAACACGTATTTGTATCTAATAGTGGTATGGCGCAATTGATCGATTGCCGAATGGACGATCTGGTCTCATTACACGCTTGTTGCCCTGACCCAATCATTCCACTCAACTTACTTCTTTGATGAAGCACTACCTGGAGACCTGTTCCCTGGAAGCTGGGAGAAAAGTAAACACGAGAGTTGAACAGGAATGCATTCCTAATAAGGCTGTTCGCATTTCCCTTATTACAGGAAGGTATGTACTAAATAGATTAGACAGAATGCCACTGGTAGAGTTTTGTCCTGCATGGTTAGAAGATTAATTATCACTGAGCAGGCCTTAATATGTGACGTTTTCACCTATTGAGTAGAAACAGGATAACAGTGGAGCATGAAGACATCAATTATAACACTCGATTGATGAAAACAAAGCATCGATATAATAAAACATTTAGTGCTGGTTCATGACAAAAAAATCACCGTTGATATGTAATCAATTCGACCTTGAACTAAATTTAAAATATCGAACCACAGGGAAATTTAAATTAGCGATGCTGTGCTTTTATCCATGATTAAGTTGAAAAATATGTGGACTGTTTGCCCATATTGAACTAAAGTATCTCTAACTAATAAAAATTCGTTTAAATATTTTAGCCAATATCCACATTATAAAGATAATGATGCCATTTCACAATCCCGTGCTGGTTTCTTGTCATATGCTTGGATAATGGTACACTGTGAAAAAACTTTACAAAACATACTGTCCGCGAAAAATCGTCAGACGCCGAATTTGGAGCGCTACCTAGGTGGTTTTCAATTATACGAATAGCATCAGATGGTGGCGGAGAATTCGACAACACCGACATAAGAGAGCAGATGAAGTTGCTTGCATGTCAGATGGCATTTCAACACCTCCAACCCCCAAAAAGCATAAACCACTCCATACACACAGCCACGCGGTTCTCACCCTTCGAGATTACTTTTGGCCTTCGGGGTCGTCGCCGAACACCAGTAGAACGGGGTGACTAGACGAGACGGCCACACAGCTCGTCAACAACCCATCAAAGGTCGCGTCACAATAGGGACCACCGTATACCACAAGGTTGGATCGAACTGGGGTAAAGAGCTGATCCATTACGAGGGCTTTAGGGTGGTCGTGAATTGTGAACACGATATCGTATCCATAGAAATATTGTAACCATTCCGGGAACCGCGGAAGCCCAGGAATGTGGATGTAGAGCAGCTTAAGATACCAGCGGGAACATCCTCCGATAAAACGATCTCAGCGTATGTATAGGGACCAAGATGTATTTTAAACTTTGTTTGTTTTAGTTTTAGTTAGTACTATTTTTAGTCTGTGTATGAAGTAATAAGCTTTCTGTTTTTTTCTTAATTTTATGAACACAGGCAGTATTGTATTGTCCACTAAGAGTTTTGGGGCACGATATTCTATCAATTGTACATAGCCCCCTGTTAAGTTTTCGACGAACTGGCAGGGGGAAATTAAAGTCAGAGGCAACTCTGTTTTGAAAATGAATACGATCAAGGGATGTTTACATATATGTCGGATTGCAGATAGAAATAAAGCAGTCTATTTCGAGAACTTGAGTTAGACTTTTGTTCTTCTTTTCCTTCTCGTTTTTTTATCAGATCTTACCCAACGGTGAGTAACTAATATATTGTAAAACTTCTTTATTGTTTGGAAAATCACCCTGAGCTTATATTATCTTTATTTCATAGCTAGCGTATTATTGTTCTGAATTCAAAATGAAGCGTGAATATTGCGAGGAGCACAACAACCAGACTATTATGACAAAATTGAATTTTCATCCAATACTTTAGATATCAACACCCTTGAAAGTCATGCCGGTGTAAATGTTTAATAGGCACATTGTAGCCATTATAACATATTTTAAACTTTAACTACTTCTTATTTTTTATTTCTGGGATGGCAATGTGATGAATATCCAATCTCTAAATCAAATATGGACCACATCCAGGCTCAGTCAAACTTATTATATAATAAATATTTACCTCCACAAATTTTGTCACGATGAAAAGGCTAATTAAGGGCCATGGTTAGTGGCGCTAAATGTTTGCCTAAATCACAGCTCAGAGGACAGCGGAGCTTAGTCAGTAATTCCCCTAGAGCGGCGAGGTTTTGCTCAATTTCCTCTATCTTTGGACAATACATTTTATTCCATTCTAAGCTTTAGGGAAATAAATCATACACAACTGGGATGGAGACGGGATTTATTAGGGATATTTATTTCAAGTATTTGGGGCAGGATGTCGAGTATAGCCCTTTTCTCAGCCCCTTCCATCGATTCTCGAGTATGCAAATTAGAAAGATATTCCGCTATTAATGTAAAACATTTTAGCCAATACTAAACATTCATATTCTCAACGTAATTGGAAGAATCTATAGGTGGACCCTTTTCGTACAAATACAAGTACAAGAGTACAAAATATATAATACTAGAATGGAACAAAATCCATACAAATAAATACCAACAACGAAAGTGAGTTAAACATTTTTTACAGAAATAAATCCAGGTGAGTGTCTAGACATGGGTTTACTTAAACGCTACTGAAATGTATTTAGGATAGATGAAAAAAATTTTTGAAAATTTTAATTGAACTTTTCTTAACATACTAAGGAACAAGCTCAACTAAGAAGCAAGATACTTGTTCATAACTTTCCTATCCAGACCAAACTTACGGAATTTTCACTCAATAATATTTGGCGGGTCACTGTGAATAGCAAAGGAAATGGTTTCCTGGCAGTGCTCGGAATAATAATCCAGAAATGTAGTTTCACTTATCTCGCTCTCATAATTAAGTATGTATTGTTGTGATATTTGACCTGAGAAATTCGAATTTGAAAATTTCCAATTGGCAAATGACCAATGTATAAGAAGAGAGGATGTTTTTTGGAAAAGGTGGGAGAGTTAGTTGTTGTCCTGTTCTGATAAAAGGATGAAGGTTAGCGTTATTCCATTGGCGAGAGCATGAGGCAAAGATAGTGAAAATTGAAGAAAAATGAACAATTTTTATTTAATAGTGATTTGGAATGTGGAAGAACATTAGTAGGAAGAATAATATTACCCAGAGAAGAAGGATTGAAGAGATAGAATTGGATATTGCTGACAGCATGGCAATCCAAGTTAAAGTGAAGAAACAAGAAGAAGTATATATACGAACTAGTAAATCTGGCCATTTGAAAGTTAATAATGTTAAGGTAAATTATAAAATTTGTTGATAATTTGTAGTTTTATATCATAGACGTAATTGTGTATTTAAATAAAATGAGGGGGAATTTTGTAAAATCTGATTTTCCTTTTGCCAGAGTTTTCTTTTTATATTAACAAGAACCTTTAAAACCTCAGATAATAAATTATATTTAAATCAATCAAATTAAATAAAAACATAACAATATATTATTTAGTTTATGTATATTTCTCTTAATTTGTTGTCAAAGGAGTCAACTCTTGCAGGCCTCGGAATAGATCACGTCAGGTGCATGGTTAGAAAAACTACACCACATCGTAAAACGTGTGCAGGATATCCATGTTGTTTGTTCGCACTACCGTCTGCTATCTCCCAATTTTATATATTAAATGCATTGTATAAAATGTTTAGAATAATGACAAAAACTTAACTTTATTCATAACCTAATATTGGTTTCAAAGTCCCCGATAAGTTTCTACACAACCTTTTAATGTCTGTTAGCATTTATGGAACGTGTAGGTCTCCGTGCAGTATGCTTCTTAGTATTACTACTTTAGATTGGAGTATTACCAAGATCTTAGTAGCATATGTAGCGGACAACGTACGGAGTCCTCTACTTAGAGTCAAAATATCCTTTCCCTATACTAAAAGTTACAGAAACAAATGGAAAAAAAAACGGAAGCATACCAAATGTAATTTGGTAACTCTTAATGGAGAGTTGAATCCACTTACTTCTTAGTAATTGTGGTTCTATTCGAGTTATTCTCTTGAAAAAATCATGAAAACAATGTGATAAATCGAATTATTGCTGAAGGCCGAGAAGGTGTCTGAAGGAGTGATACATTGGCTTGTTTAATGTTAGTAGTAGAATAAAAATACAAATAAAGACAAGAGGGCTATTAGCCAAAATAAATGAGAATAATGTAGTAGATTCACATGCTGTTCTACTATTACGGCGCTCTGTGTACGCAGTGCACGCATGACATCATAGCTTTGAATGTACCAATTAAGTCTAGTGCCCTGTTTCAAACTCACGTACAGCTAATGGAACCCTCATGTATTGCATGTTGCATTCATGTATTTATATATGAATAGGGTTTCTACATAATATGTATGTAAATAAATATGATGAACACCTGCATTATTTATCTGCAAAAATTGATTCTGGAAACTCTACCTAGAAATTTACATCATCCTTCATTTTCCTCATTGAGTGCCCAAATTCTTGAGAGTAACCCTTCCAAATAATGGATAAAAATACTTAGATTGACATTTATTTACAACTTTTTTTATATATAACATACACTAGTTAATTAGGATAAAAATTACATTGATTGTAAGGTAACCTAGTTCCCCTGTGTGCAGCCCATTACCTATAAAATGGGTATGTATGCATGGTATACGTATACAGTACAGTCGAAAATTCTTGTTGCAATAATTCCAATGGGCTGTGAATGGTATAAAAATAATGTTCATTGATAGTGTTATAGTCTCTTACATATTATGATCTGTTAGGTCAACGTTTCACGCCTTCTCTCCATGACATTAATGGAGAGTTGAATTCACTTACTTCTTAGTATCTGTGGTTCAATTTGAATTTTTCTCTTGAATAAATCATGAAGACAATGGAATAATTCGAATTATTTCTCAAGACCCAGAAGATGTCTGAAAGAGTGATACATTGGATTGTTTAATGTTAGTAGTAGAATAAAAATACAAATAAAGACAAGACAGCTATTACCCAAAATAAATTATTTTTCAAAAATTTACGTATACCGATTGGCAGTATACAAATACCATAACCTGCAAATGAACCCTCAATACGACATAATTCCACATTGACTTTTTTTGAGCAGAGTCGTGCTGGATCTGGAATCAAATGATCTTGGTTTGATCGTTCTCCGAGAAAAATATTTCATTATCTGTCACATTTAAAAGCTAAAACGTTCAATAGTTTATTGTTCTGATAATTCCT
Source organism: Acanthosoma haemorrhoidale (assembly GCA_930367205.1). Classification (NCBI taxonomy): domain Eukaryota; kingdom Metazoa; phylum Arthropoda; class Insecta; order Hemiptera; family Acanthosomatidae; genus Acanthosoma; species Acanthosoma haemorrhoidale. The sequence goes on along the minus strand of OV884014.1, from coordinate 94,691,653 downwards.
AACTTTATATATAATTCATAAACATTTGTCTAAACAAATATTATTATTTTTAAAATTTGTTTTTATGTTGATCCATTTATTAAATGAAAGAATAACAAATCTTTTATTGATTAAATATTTGTTTTACTGAATATGTTGTTTTATCAGATGGAACGATATTTAAAAATGGGCTATTAATTGTATTCATTTTTGAAAACTCCAGTGTTGTCCAGAGAATCCAGAGTATCATCGACACCTTTTCCATTTTTCTTTTTCTCGGTTTCATGATTGATGGCCGTTTGGTGTTTTGCATGTTGGCACAAAAAAAAAAACGAATAAGATTATGACAATTGATCAAAATCTGGTGTGGGAGAGCGGCAAATGTCACGGGTCTCGCTTCGAATCAGATCAGGAAATTTATCCACGGCTCCCACTATTGAAAGAGAATCTGGCCGTCACTCTATCACTGCCAGGGGTGAGTGTCCACCCTTCACTACCATGCCATTGGTTCAAATCCTCATCCATGTGTTCATCTCTTATTCACTCTTATCTTGAACTTGTGTGTGTTTACATTTTAAATGCATTATTTAAATATGACATTAAAAAAATTCGCTTCAGCATTTTGCATACAGCTGTTGATTTTTGAAATAAATTATTTCCAACCATCAAAAATCTCTTTGATTCTATGTATACTCTGCAGAAGAAAATCATTATACTTCTGATATCTTATATTTTTATGTATGTATCATATAAAAGTCAGTTAAGGAGCTCATTTTGCGAAATTAATTAGAACTATGCAACAACGAAACATTTAGGCATTGTAAAATTAAACCTTTTTGCCTGGGTGTCTGATATATTTTTATCTCCTCCATCTATTGCAGCAACTTGGTAGAAAGGATATTTTAGGAAGGAAGGTGTTGTGTCAACCTCTTTATCACGAATATTTAGAAGTTCCCTTCTTCTCGGTCCAGCACATCTACCTATGTTTCCATATTTTAATAATAAAAACCTTAAAGCGTCAGTTAAGAGAGGGGGAACCTAGTGTACAAAACAGCCGCAGGGACCAGGTGGCGTGTCGGGGGCAACCCCCCACCACTGCCCTGCCTTCTATATAAGCAGCCCGACCTGGGGCATTCAAAAGACTCTCGGCCCCCGTCACATGGAACACTGCTATCCCTCTCTCTCTGCACTGGTGCTTGCTGCTCTACTTGAACCATGTCTTTCTTATTGAACTACCTCTGCATCTCTCTTTCCTAACCTCACTATGTTTTAGTCCGGCGTTGTCAGACCCCTCACCTTCTTAGTGGGATTCTCTGTCTTCATCTCGCTAAAACTAGCAACTCCTTGGATGAGGCCTCTTCTTCGCGGACGACGGTCATCTGAGGCCCTGCCAACTTTGCCTTGTAGTGTCTCCCCCAGTGATCCAGTCTGCCTCTCTCCGGTTCACACTTGCCTTCGGGATCCAAACGGTTTTCGCCTCCCCTTAGATACCGAGTGTGAATTCGTGTTCATTCCAAGACCACATAAACTACCTATAATACCTACCCTATACCTCCTCTTCTTCTGAACATTGTACTTTGTCAGCACACCTTATAAGATCTTTTGGAGTCAGATCAATACGAGTAAAGCTGTCCGCCAACTAGGCAACCAGCAAAGGTCAAATACCACAGGTCCACCCATTTTATCTCTTTCTTGACGCTCGCCGGATAGCAGCTGGGTTGTAGTGACCCTAGCTAGTGGTGGGCGTCCTCTGCCCACCTTGGGGCCACAATTCCTGACACAAGGGCATGATTATAAAAAGTGGATCAGAAAATTCTTATTTCTAATATCCCTACACCAATACCACGATAATATCAGGCTTGCATTGTGATTACACCATATGTTGCTTTTGTGGTGAATGGATCAGCTCAGCAGGACCGAGGCCCATCAAAGAGACTGCAAATTGAAAAAAAAACCTGCTAACTCTTAGACCTATTACCCTTTAAATTAGGTATTTATCTAATGGAAAACGTTGAAATGAACTATATTTTATTGCTGCTAAATGCCTTGAGACATAACGTTCATTTAAGTAATGTTTTATCAACTTGTCTGTTGTTTATTGGTAATATCAAATTGTTGAAGTGTCTGTCAATGACTTGTACTTTATTTTAAGAACTCGATATTTGCTGTTATAAAATATAAGAACTGATAACACTGTTTGATTCAAGGCAACATGTTATAATTTATACAATAAGAAATTATATTACCTAGAATATTAACTGCAGCATTTCAGCTCTTATCATATATTAAGTGATAGGTAATTATTAATAGTTAGTAACCGAGTAATGAAACGATGCAATAATAAGACAGAAATGCATTGTAAAATGACTTTATATTCTTCAGTCTTTGCTATTTCTTAATCTCCTGTCTGCGTAAATCATTATTTAGAGGCAATTAAGTATGAATGAGCGAGTGAATGAAAATCGTAAATTGGTATGAACGAGATCATATAGCACAATTACTTATAGCCCGATCAGGCAGATTGTAATTTTATCATACTAAAGTTGTTATAAATCAGAGATAAAGGAATGTTTTTAGAAAGCAAAGAGGTTAGTATTCAAGTAGGATTATAAATTACTAATATATCTAAAACCCTACTGTAATAACACAATAACAAAAAATGGGAGTACACCATGTGCTGCTTTGGTGAAGGTCGGAACAGCTCTGCCCAAATGGCCCGGCACTCTACGGTAACCTACGGCTCACTGCAACAAGCGGATGCTCATCCCGTTAATCGATTAAACTGAAGTGAACAGTTACCTCCAGGTCAGTTAAAAAAAAATGCCCCCCCAAACATTATTTAATTACAATGCCCAATAATTTTTATGTTTTACATACTTTACTACAGATAACAACAGTGTGAGGAGAAATTTCGGGATTTGATAGGAAATATAGGGGTGCATTATTTAAGCGAATACCATGGAGTTTTTGTTAAGGACGAACAAAGAGAACATTTTATATGTTGGATATTCATTCATTTTTTTGTAGTCTGTTACATAATGAACAAAATTACATAAGAAATGAACAAAATAACATTTAATAAGCTCAACAAATAAGTTTACGCTTTTAGCTATCCTGGCACAGGTAAAATGGAAAACTAACAATTAAAACGCTAATTAATGCCCCTAGTCCTTCAGCGAGAGGAAGGAAAGCGAAACCGTATTTAAATGGACCCTAATTAAATTTAAGACGTTGGCTGAGACCATTTGTTTAGGCTCAAGGAAGGTAATTAGGGATGGAAGAGGTGTCCGGCCTAGGGTTCACAGTAGGGACAAATAAGGGTAGCAGCCACGAAGGCCAAATTGGAATGCCTTAGGAACGTTGGGGTAGTTGTTAGTGGGATTCAGCCCTACGAAGGGATAATTGGAGTCACAAACAGATTCTGTGGTAGCTATGAATAAAGCTCTCTTGCCGCTTATAATGATATGCATATTTAATTGTCTATCATTTATTTCTATTAATTGCCAATTCACAGTTCAATTAAGAATTTTGGAGTCTGCGTGAATTCAACCACTTAAATGTCTTATCAAATGAAAAGAAAAAAATATATTGGGAGAAACATTACTTCTAATGACACAAGAGGAAAATTTTCAGGCAATAAGCAAATAATTCATGTTGATTGAGGTACTAGAAAAATAGATATTTGCACCTTTGAAAACAAAAAGTAAAGATAAGTATTCTTAAACTTTAATAATAGAAAATACAACAATTAAATAATAATAATTTAATATCACATGCACCAAAGTATGAAAGAATAATGAACCGTTAACCCTTTAGGTTTTGTAGAAAGACTTGTGACGCATACTACGAATAAATGGTGAAATTGAGTTTCAATATGAAATGGTAAAAAGTGAAAATCTCACGACTAGACATAAAATAGATCATTCAAACGGTTAAACTAAAATTTTCGTCAATAATAATTTTGTAACGGGTTAAGAAAATTTGAATATTTTTGATGTAGAAAAATGTTTAAAACAATAGATAGCTATTCATAATATACGTAGACGATAGCACTAGCTATGTTAAAATGCGTTACATCAAATGGGCTTTCGAGAATACACACTGCATTTTAAACTAGGTAAATTTAAATTCGTGTGTGTGTGCGCATTTGTGTAGACATTTTATTCATATTTTTCATTCAAATTGTTTTGTATTTTCATGCAGATTTTGTTTACATATTTTGATTCTTTATGATATAGTACAATAAAGGTATATTTTTTAAAGTTTATATTTACATTTTTAATTATATCTTTTCATCTTTTATATTTTATTTTTCTGTACATTGTAAATATTAGTGGTACTGTCAAGAAACCACGCTAAGTTAAATATAGATTTGGTCTTAACAGACGTAGTCCGAGGATAATAAAACTATTACTATTGTTGTTAAAATTTAAATTATAATGGAGATTAATATATTTTTGTCCGAAAAGAATATGACTTGGTCTAATCGAGGAAAACAGAGATGCAACTGAAACTGTATGCAGATAGTATTGTAACCGCAGTTGTGATAATTTGTTTCCGTTATTATTGGCCATTCTTTGGGCGCTGTAGTATCAAATAGCGTAGACTCTCCAGACAGAATAATGTTCGGGCTAGGGAAGGTCCTTTAACAAAGGGGGAATCAATGGCACGGAAAGGGATAGCCCGTTTTCGAGCATTGAGTGCCACCTGCAGGGAGCTTCATGTGTTCACATCGCTTTATAGTCACAGGCCAGCGGTCGCTGAACTTTACCTCTCTAAGCCCTTAGGGACTGTAATGCTAGTAGGGCTATTATCAGATAGTGTTTAGGCAGCCGTGATATATATTGTAATTACATTTTTTTGGATTGAATCGAATTCATTCATCTACCCACTTGATAAAGGTGCGTGTTACAATAATTACGGAAACAAATTATCACAGCTGCGATTACAATACTATCTGCATCGATTTCCCCGATTAGACCAAATCATATTCTTTTCTGACAAAAATCTGTTAATCTCCATGATAGAAGAAGAGAGGTTGTGACATGCTCAGGTATAACAGGTTCCACAAATGGCCTTTATTTGGGAACACCGTTTTTATTATGGTAGGCTTTTGTTACTCATAATTACAAAAGTGGTCACAGGAATTGATTAGAATCGCTCTATCCAAAATCGTTCAGGGGTCATGACCGTTTAATTTTTGTGTTCATTCAAGTGAATTGTCTCTGGAAGTTTTTTATGTGTTATTAGAGTGGTTTTCAGACAACGGAAGCTAATTATTTTTTAATAATTACCTCCTTGCTTTCCACACAACGATTTGTAGGTAGTAGATGATGCTAGAGAATCAGAATTTGAGGTTATTGAATTAATTTTGCAATGTCTAATTCTTTCTAGTGCTACATCGTTAAACTTTCTATCATTTCTAAAAAAAAAAACTCCACGACTAGTACAGATTGGGATCAGAAAAAAAAAAAAAAAAAAAAAAATCAATAAAAATTAAAAGGTTAGAGGTGAAATTGTAAATTGTTGATTATTATTTAGTATTAAATGCCATTTTCATCCATAAATAGCCCTGGTTATTGAATGTTTTATAATGTAAGAATAGTTTGCATTAAAAGACAACAAAACAGCTTATATTGGGTTTGTTAATATGTCATTTAATTGAACTTTGCCCTATCCAGTGGTTACCTGTCCACAGAGAGCGGTAAACATATTAATTAATTAATATTAGTGGTTAGTTTTGACCTGTCAACCAATCACATTGTAAGTGTCCCCTCTCTGTTCGTTTTGGAAAATCATTGGTATATTTCTTGGGCACAGTTTCTCCTATCTGCTGTTTGTATCAGTGCATTCTTCATGATACAAAAACAATTCATGAAACAGTGCATTCAATGAGTCATTCTTCATCCACACTCAAGAAACAATATTGGTTTTTTTTACTGTTACATGACGAGGCAGAAAACAAAATTAGTTATCTAGATATCTCACAGTTTCATTTGGGTTCCATATCAAGCACTTCAATTGAAATTAAAATTAAATTACTAAGGCCACATCAATTTTATTCAGACACTTCATTATTTTTTCCCTTTAAAAAATGTACCTTGTTTTCCCAGCAACCAAAGTTTTTCATCGTTTCTTCAACCATTCAGAAAATATTATTTTTTATAATATAAATAAATGGATTAAATTAATTAAAAAAATAGGGAACTTCATCAAATGGATTCTGAGTTTGAGTTGAAGTCCCCTGAGTTTCATAAAACCTTGTGTAATAATGTCCTGTATTTTTTTAATTTTTCACAAGCCATGCTTTAGTATCATTTTCATACTCATAGATGGTTATTTAAATCGTCCTATCATTAATGTTCTTGATTATAATTGTTCAATGCATGTCAATTTATAACTGATCAAGAGTTATATACTTTTATTATTCCAAAAACAGTTATATCTTTATTTACAATCACCTCTAATTACTATTTTTATAATTTTGGGTATTTCAAGAAACTTTAGAGCGTAACAATAAAAAAAAAAAAATGACATTTTTTTGTTCATCAATCCATGACATTAATTTCAATAATTTGTCTATTAAAAAATTATGATATGATTCTAACTATTTCTTTCACCGAGCAAAGTAAAATCCCATTAAGTACATCTCCTGACAACAAGCAGCTCAAGATAAAAATTATATTGGTCAAATCGCTAATAGAACTATGTTTACATAACTTAATCTACCGTGGAAGGTGTAGTTGACAACCATAAATCAAATAACATATTAAACTTTAAACTTTTTTTGTCCATTGTACCTCTATACTATATTTCTACCCGAAAGAAAGTTCACTAAACCTTTCATGAGTTTTAGTTTGGTTCATAATGTAATGAATGGACCCAGCTGTCATCTTGTCGTTAATGAATAACATTCAAATTACTGGCCTTGCTGTTGGCAGGTAACTTTTGCGGTAAAGGTGGTTTCTTAGTTTGAATATAATTTATTAAACTTTATTTATTAAACCTAACTTGAGAAGAATTTAACAATAAATGTATCTTTATAAAGCTGATGAGTTTTTTATTTTTTCTATCAAGTTAAGGAGGTAATCTAAATGTTATTACCGATGAGAATGTTTCTGAGTTTCGAGTATCTTAATCGAGAACAATATAAGTAAGTCAACCATTGATTAGGGCTATTATACGCTTTAAAACTCGTAATTTATCACTAAATGATTAAATAGTAACTAATAACAAATCATAACTTATGACAACTAAATCTACTAGTATAAAACTAAATTTTAAATCACATAATTCATAGAACGATGAAGGATTCTCTGCATCTCACTATAGAAAAATACAGTGGCTATAACAGAAAAAAGAAACATATTTTACCCTAATTGATTATCATTGAGTTGAGGAATTTAATGGCATTAATTATTTAAACCTATTTATTATAGGATGAAAACAAATTTTAAATCCAATGATCCTTATTTGTTATAGTTTATAAATAAAGTGGGAGGGAAATTGAGGGGAAACCTAGTCTGGTTTTAATTTCAGATGAATTGCATTTGAAAGCATTGATAATTCACCTATCCTTAATTTGTATACTGATACATACATAGTCAATTTATGCAATAGTTATTAAAAAAATTAATAGTTTTTTTGCATCACAGCATGTATACTAATGATGCCATTACTGACCATCAATTGATCGATGCTTTTACGAAGAACTCGAAGTCACTTGTGAAAAAAAGTAGTGGCATGATTAGTATTATGTGATGTGATTAAAAAAAAGAACCGTATTTTTTTCTTGGTACCTGTCTAACTGACCTGGAGATTGTGAATCCTCTTTATGATATATCGATATAAAATTTTATATAGAAATTGCATTAGATTACCCTATGACATTCAAACTTGTACATACTTCTGACATCACAAAATGTAACTAAGGGTTATTAAATAATTAATTTAAACTAATTAAATTTAATAGCATAAATATGCTATTAAATTTGGTAGGGTTTGAATTTAAAGATCTTGCTGTCCATAATAATAGCATATTACCACACACAAAGTCACACGACTGTCGTTAAAACATTATTGGAAATTTTGACTCAATTATTACTTACAATGAGAGGTGATATTTTGCATTGTGTTTCCATTTAATAACGTAGGAATGCTAAAACCATCTAACAATAATCATTTAACTTCTGAGTAAAGAAAACCATATTGTACTGGCTATCAAATTTATGATCTAAAAATACAGTGGGACTTAGACATTTTAGTCATTACAAAAAACTAGTTACCGCCGTTTTTGTTTGCAATATCTACAACCAGCGTGGTTTATCAAATAAAACAATAATAAAGTTAAAGAAATTAATTTTATGTTTCACATATTTTGTCTTCTACTTCCTCCTCGTATTCTTCTTGTCCAGGCTCGAATCAAGCAATACTTTGCCCTGCAATGATAGAAGCAAAATTTCCACTTTTTGTCTTAAAACTACTATCACAGGGATGAAAAATCTCAAATTACAGAAAAAGACATTTACTAAAGAATGACTTTGTCAATGATTGAGGACTTCAATTAATCATTCAACATGTCATTAATACACCACTACAAACATATCCTAACTGTTCCATTCCCATCATATTACCAAAGTTGTAAGAGCTTTTAAAGATCGATGCGCAGTAATGGGTGTATATTAGTCAAGGTCGATTAGTCAATGTCAGTATGTCGATAGCTTATAAATCGAACACGATATACTGATCAATGGGATTGTCAAACGCATAGTAATTAACTACAATCAAGAAAATGAAAAACATCGTGTTATGTGTGATTAACACATTAGAGAGGGTTTTAAGAAATAATTTGAAAAAGTAGTCGAGACGTTTACAGTATAAATATTGTTATTATAGTTGTTACAGTTCCAAGACATATTATTATCTCACTCAATGCTAGCAGAAAACATTTATTTTCTAATTACTATATCGTTTTTATTTATGGTCCGTCATTTTTTTTTTTTATGTGTTTGCTTTAAGTGTGAACTCCAGGTTAAAAAATATAATGACGATGGGAAATATCACTGGAACAAAAAAACAAAACAAGGGTTGATTTAAAGTTCTCAAACGACGTAAATAACAGTTTTTAAGAGTACAAATTTGAAAAGACTAACCACACTGCATTTTGTGAATCAAGGAGACCATTAAATTGATAACATACTCAAAATTATAGAAAACGTGTTTGTTAAATTATTACATGTTTCACTAATCGCTTATTTCATAAATTATTAATGCTGCTTGATTATTTATATATATATTTTTTAAATAGTATATTTCCTTTATTGTGCTAAAATTACAATCTGCCTTGTTAGGCTATAAGTAATTAAGATATACTATCATTCATACCATATTTACAATTCATCATTCACTCGCTCATTCATACAATTATTTACAGACAGCCCAGAGGTCTCTCAAGTCCACATGCGAAGAGAAAGCGGAGTCTTGGGAATTCCCTCACGCTTCTCCGTCAGCCGCGTCACCGGATACTAGCCAGTGGAGACTGACCAAGAGCGCGAGAGCCACACACGCTCAATTATTTCTATTAAGACAGGTATAATTCCTTAGTCTTTTCATTGTAAAATAAGCAGATCATATCCCTTCTTTAAAGGGAAAGGAGAGAGTTCCCAAAATATATAGCTCCCAAAAGAGATAGACCAACATCAGACACAGGAGTGGAATATTACGGGATTCTCATCACATTAATCTCATTGATATCTAAAATGGCAATTGGAGAGGATTTATAAACTCTATCTTTTACACTAATTAGGCGTTTAAACGAAATGCTAACTTTTAATTTATTTTCTATTTGTTAATATGATTAACTCGCACTCTTGGTCAGCTTCCACTGGCTAGTATCCAGTGACTTAGCTGACGAAGGAGCGTGGGGGACTTCCCAAGACTCCGCTTTCTCTTTCGCATGCGAGGGAGGTGACAACCATGTGGATTTGGGAAGGGTTGTTTGTAAATACTGCATAAATGAAGGAGTGGATGAATAATTGTAAATATGTTATAACTGAGAACAATTATCACAATTACTTATTGCCCAATAAGGCATATTGTGATCACAATAAACAAGTTTAAAAGAAATATCATTTGAAAGAGTGATAAAAAAAATATTAATTTCAAAGGGTGGACCAATGGTTTATTGGTATGCTTAGTTAGGTAGAAAGATTAAACTTTGCGCGCAAGCTTAGGACACATCCTACTTAGGTCCAAAAGAAGACAGGGAGTCGTGTTGGCTAGCCTAAACTTCTGCTATACAGGAATGACCCTTAACTCCTCAATGGCTAATGAGACCCCATGCTTGTGGATACTGTGGATACTGTGTGAATACTGTGGATTTGAACTGGAAGTTTATTTTGGTCGAATATCCTGATTATGAGGAGCTCCGTTTCTCCTGTGACATATCTTTTCTTTGTGATACACTTGCCCATTCAAAAGAAAAAACTCTGCTTTTTGGACTCCCGAGAAATAATTCAACATATTAATCAGTGCTTAATCAGGCAATTAAATAATAATTGTCATTTTTCTTAAGTTCTTATACTTTAGTTCTTTTTACTGACATAAACTAACTCTTAACTCCATAAGATACCTAGTAGCTGTGTTGTATTGTATTCAGACACGTTAATAAACTATCCTTCCCAGCTTTAAAAAATAATAATGGTAGTTAAGATCATTTAAAAGATCCCTGATGCAAAACCAAAATCAAGGAAACGCTTGTATATACATGGGGATCAATGACACTTCTGGTGAAAATGCCCCAAAACAAACGGAAAAAAAAATTGGGCAATCAATCCTTTGAAGAAATAGTAAATTGTTATTAGGGAATAACATCCCAGCGGTGGAATAACATGTGTTGCCTTTGGGCATGTAGCATGTGTTACCGAGACGTGATGGTCCCACGCTTGGACTGCACGATCTTTAGCGCTCGATTACACGATTCTGCCGTAGATGCTTTACAAGTGCCTTCATTGTTAGTAGATGGAGTAATCTTATACTGACCACAGATTCTTTTAACCACAGTACTTCTGCACTGTGACTAAACTACGGAACTAGCAATTTTACTAATTGGAAAACCACACCATAGCAAGGCTACAAACAAGGGAATTTGTAAAGCGTGTGGGAGGCATTCATTATGTAAATTAGGTTTGTCGAAAAAATTAAGTTTGCACAGTAGGATATTTTTATGAAAATTTTTGTTTTAAAATTGCCCTTCATATATAAATGCACACAAAAGGTTTTAGACTCTAACTTAGCTTGTCAAAATTGTAAAAATAACAATGTTTCAAGTGACAATGTCACAATTCGATAAAAAAATTGTTTCAAATTTAAATAACTTTTTATCCTGAAAATTCACATAAGAATATATTATAACGACAACCCATACATTTTCTTCAATAGTAGTCGTGTAGTTGTGTTATTAGATTAAATACACGAGCCACACATGTATATAGGCACAAAGTGTTCCTCACTCATTCATATCTGATTTATCTTAGATATACAATCCAAATATCACGTACAAACATATGTTTGCACAATATGTTCTTTGTTCATCTAGGGACAAATAAAATTACTTTATATTATTATCTGATGTTCAAACTATGGGTTGCCAGCGAGACGAAAACAAGGAAAAGGCGAAGTTGAACTTAGTTTTCACCAAGATTTTTTATTGAACAAATTTTACTACAGGACAATGTCATTATTAAAAAAGATTCATATTCAGAGGATAAATTCACATCACGAAAGTAAAAATAAATATTCTATCATATTAAAAAAAAATAATGACGGTATTAAATTAAGTGTAAACATCTAAAAGAATGATAATAATAATTATGAAATAAATAAATATTATTTAACAGAATTTAGTAAATAATACCAATTGGATCTACCCATAAGAAACCAAGACGAACAAAAAAAAAACAACTACAACAATATGCAGAAGTACACCATGTCATTAGATACAAATCACTAAATAAATACAAAAGAAACATAAAAGTGACTCACAAGCTAGAAGCTACCATTTATCTATTATCTATATAGTAAACAACTAAATAGAAATATTATAGCAGGTCACGAGGCCACTGCCGTTTCAGTCTCCGAGGAGGATTATAGGGATGAGTGGCGCAGTGCAATGACTGTTTCATAAACTTGGAAGGGATGAGTTCTAGAATGTAGGGTATATTAAGGTCGTTATGAAGGGTTTTGTTGCTGACATAATAAGGGGCATTTACTATTGTTCTCAGGACTTTTGATTGAAAGGATTGGATACGCTTGATGTTCGACTTTTTTGCTGTCCCCCATAGCTCTGTTCCGTATCTCCAGATTGGCTTAAGTATAACTTTGTAGATTACTAGTTTATTTTCTATTGAGAGATGGGATGATCTTTGAAGTAGTCTGTACAGCTGTCCAAAGCGTCTGTTTAGTTCTTGTCTTTTTCGCCTCGTGTGTGGGTTCCAGGTCGATCGTTTGTAAATAGAAATATTGAATACAAAATAATGAAAATATATAATATATAATAAATATATAATGAAAGAATCGTTGCCTGGCAAACGGGCAAGTTTACTTTAGATGGTGAGGAGGATTAAGAATTGGTTAATTGGAAAGAGTTAAAGCGATGGAATGGTTTAGGCGAGAACATCGGTAAAGGTTCTGAGGAGGAAACTGGAGTGTATGACAATTGCCTGTATTTAACCTCGGTTAATTAAGGTTTGCCTAGGGACTGGTCCAATTTAGGTCTCACTGGATCTTTACAAACGCGGCTAAAACGTCGGCAACGGGAAGGATAAATAGATTTAGGATCGTCAGGGTAAAGGTGATAGAAATATAAAGCTTCTTCATGTAGCAACTAAAACGAAGGGGAACAATGCTTGATCCTCGATATCTGCTACGCCCGCTAATTGGTGTTGATTAGGGATAGTAACTACTTGTGAACGGCAGGAAAGAAATGATTAAAACCAATGAACAAAACTATCAGAGAAGGTTAATTATTTTATTTTAGCAAGAAGAAATTTCCGTGGCCTGTGGTGTCAAGGGCTTTGGTAAAGTCTAGGTGAACTCTGAATAGGTATAATTTGCATATAAATTTTAATGAAATTTTATTGACTAACATATTAGTCGTTATTATGTTCTTTTTGTGAAGTAAATACAATAAACTCCGATGTAAAAATGTAAATTATAGTTAAGTTCTTTATAATTAAAAATTTTGACAGGGTTTGGCACGCAGGTTTGCTCTACAAGCTCAAAAGATATTTACCACAGACCCTTTTCCTAATCCTACAGTCCTACCTTTCAAACCGCTTCTTCCAAGTCCGCTGTGGTTTAGAATACTCTAACTACTATCCCATAAGTGCAGGAGTTCCACAGGGCAGTGTCCTAGGCCCCATCCTCTATAACCTATACACCGCTGATGTCCCCTCTACTCCCAATACCTTCTTGGCCACATTTGCAGATGACACTGCAGTCTTGTCATCCCATCCAGACCCCGACATAGCATCCCATAACCTTCAAAAACACCTTGACGAGATCGAGTATTGGTGCAATCAATGGCGGATCAAAGTTAATGAAGCAAAATGCTCCCACATTGCCTTCACCCTTTGTCGCAAGTCTGGTCCACTAGTTTATTTTAATTCTATTCCTCTCCCTGTATCCAAGACAGTACGGTACTTAGGCTTCCATCTTGACAAACGACTGACCTGGAACCCACATACGAGACTAAAAAGACAAGAACTAAACAGACGCTTTGGACAACTGTACAAACTACTTCAAAGGACATCCCATCTCTCAATAGAAAATAAACTACTAATCTACAAAGTTATACTTAAACCAATCTGGACATACGGAATAGAGCTATGGGGGACAGCAAAAAAGTCGAACATCAAGCGTATCCAATCCTTTCAATCAAAAGTCCTGAGAACAATAGTAAATGCCCCTTATTATGTCAGCAACAAAACCCTTCATAACGACCTTAATATACCCTACATTCTAGAACTCATCCCTTCCAAGTTTACGAAATTCCACAGTAGCCTTTCCAACCACCCTAATCCTGTAGCACAGTCAATGCACTGCGCCACTCATCCCTATAATCCTCCTCGGAGACTGAAACGGCAGTGGCCTCGTGACCTGCTATAAACGCGTGACAGTGGGAGTCCTGGCAATGGCCAGTCTCTCCAATCATGTCCTGAGCGTCTGTGGCTCTCGCGCTCTTGGTCAGCCTCCACTGGCTAGTATCCGGTGACGCGGCTGACGGAGGAGCGTGGGGGACTTCCCAAGACTCCGCTTTCTCTTTGCGGTGGATTTGGGGGGTCTCTGGGCTGTCTGTAAATATTGTATGAATGAGCGAGTGAATGATGAACTGTAAATATGGTATGAATGAGCGAGTGAATGATGAACTGTAAATATATCTTAATTACTTATTGCCTTATAAAAGGCAGATTGTAATTATTGCACAATAAAGGAAGTATACTACTAAAAAATAATTAAAAATATCTTAGAAGTGAATTCTAGTCAAAAAAGATGACGGCTTTTCACTGGAATGGTTTTTTTAAATTTTATATACTTTATAATTACATAGTACATTTCATAGGTCAGCCGGTAAATACACACAAAGTTTTTGAATTCTCAAGACAAATGAAGCATTACCAATTTACCACATTTATAAAAAAAAATAATGATATAAACACGATATTACTCGTAATTAGCCGAAGAAATAATTAGAAGAGAAAAGCGCTAAGATTCAAATCGAGACTTACTGATCTCCTTTCATGTTCTCTTCCATTTGTGCTATCTCATATCGAACATGCGAGCCTTGCCGATATCAAATTGAATATAAAAGAGTACCGATCATTCCATAACAAATATGTATCTAAAATTTGTTGAAACAGAGAGAATTTTTAACAGAACTAATAATTATTCAACTTTTCTTTTCTCAGCTCACATTTCATTCTAAAACGCAGTCCAGATATGTTGGTTTGGCCATAGGCAGACCCCTTGACATAGGAAAATGAAAAGAAAAAAACTGACCAAAAAAAAATCTACAAATTGTTCCTATATTTTAATTAAAAATCTAAGCCAAGTCCCTAAAACAAACTTATACTGTACAATTAAGTCATAGGATCTCGAATAACTTATGCTTCACCAGTATGGAGTTTATGTTGTATAACCAAAAAGAGAAAGCTGGAAAAGATCCCATACAGATGCTTAAACAACTTCCCTAGCTACACTACATAAACAAAAAAATACAATATCAGCGATTTACGATTCCCCATAAATCCGGAAATTGTATTTTTTTGAACTAAATCATATTTTAACAAAGTGATAAGAGTATTATAAATCCATTTATACGAAAAATTGAAAGTTACAGCAAAACTTCTTTCAACGAAACACTCAAAGCAGAACAGAGCATCTGATGTTGAATTAAGCTTTTCTGTGTTCATTTCGGTAGGGATCTCACAATATGAGTACGAAAGATACAGGCTAAAAATATTTTGTGTGACCAAATTTTTTCTGATCACGTGTGGGGGGGGGGTACACCTACACATTGGTACATACTAACTCTTGATTATGAATACTCTAAAGATTATATCAATTAATAAATACATATTTAATTACCAAATATATTTATTTGATTTGTCTACATATGAATTTAATTTGTGAAAAAAGTATTTTTGTAACTGAGCATGTTTTTTTTTTTCTTCTATTAGATATTTTTTTATATGAATATTATCGTGAATATACATATATATTATTACGTTTTTTAAAAGAAATTAATTATCTTATTATTTATTATCTGAGGTTTTTAAGGCTCTGCTAACAAAAACTAATTCTGGCAAAAGGTGAATTTAATTACAAACAAAACAAAAACTTAAATTAATTGTATATAAAAACTTGTTTACAATTTTGCTTCTTCTTCTTCTTTTATCCTCATCAATTATTTTCAAACCAAATCAATTCTTTTTCTTTTCGTGAAATTTCTCTTCTTTGTTCTGCTAAGTCAAATACCACTAACCAAAAGACATTTTTAAGTTTTTCTGACACACAATTTACAACTAACATGTATCACGGGCTGATCCCAAAACTAGAGTGACGCTATCGCTCCCACTCCCTTGTTTTTCGTAACCTCGCTCCTTTGTTTTGATCGCCTTCTTGACATATGATTTGAATAACGCCCTTTTTATTTAAAATTCTTGATATATAAAATTTATAATATCAAATATCACAACAATATATATATTATGAATTGTAAAGAAAAATTTAGAGTTTTCTTATCGCTATCTCTTTTTAAATTTCAGTTAACGCACGATCGTTTTAGAGTCCGTATTGCAGTTTGAACCACGTCAATCTCTCCGAGAACCACGTTAATGCAGAATAGTAGTAAATATTGCTTATAACTGATTTTCCTTCAGACAGAATTGGATATCACATTTTCCCGGTCATAGGAGCTCACCTGCTATGAAGTGGCTGCTATAAACGAAAGTAATCCAGAGAAAAAGCTCTTGCAGAGTTGTATTGTGAGAGTCGGCTACATATTTCCTCTTCCAGTTGGATCCCGGTTTGGAGATGGTAGGATCTAAACCTGTCCTACGCGTGAACGAGGGAACATTATATTTTATCTTATATACATGACAGTTTCTCCCCACCAGCCGGGTTTGTGTATTTTTCTTGTGTTAGGGATATTCAGAAAAAGACGTGTCATCATTTGCTTAGGTAAACCAAGGTGAAATACAAGCTATGAAAAAAGGTTCATTTACCGTTGCCCACTAAATCCTGATCGAATATCGTAGACACTGACGATACAGGGAAGATCACAGACTTCCGATCGACACCGACGAAGTATGGGGATATAACTCCGTTAAGGAGCCTAAGTAAGTGAGTAAATATTATGTATCTGTAAATAATCATTTATCGTGTAATGGTTATTTTAACATCAATGACCCTGGTGGTTAAACTGTATTTAAAAAATAATTAACTCAAATAATTCCAGGGTTTGTTACTTTTTTCATGGTTGCAAATACGCGAGGATAGTAATGCTTAGGATTAATTTGACGTTTTTTAGTAAAAATAATAACACTAAGTTTGAAGTTCAAAATACACATTGATTCGAAACATATTCTCTAAAACAAATAATTCATCAATAAATATCGCGTTATTTATACAGAAACATTTTTTTTTAAGTTACCGAAATATTTTAAAACCAAACCGATAAAAAAATGAACTGTCTGCCTAAGTACCTACATGATAATGCAATGCATTTAACATTATGTGAGCTATTTTTTTTTCATATTTGAATAGTTTGGATACGAGAGCTTAGATTTAATTAGTGAGTGTAGTGAAGCTTATTGCTTGTGAACTCGTTAGAAATGTCTTGTGTGGCCATTGGATGGAATGTGGTGCTTCTCCCTTGCCGGTAATACTAGTTCCTACCTTGGGCTAGTTTAATTCCGAGATAGAGTTCAGGGTCCCAAATGTTAAAAAGAAACTGTTTTTGGGACGTCCTTACGACTGGACCAGGAAATCAGACTTATACGAAGGTCTGTTGTTTTTTTTTTTATGAACTGCCCTTAATTTGGCCTAAGCAATAAAAGAAATAGAAACAATTTTTTTCATGTCAATTAGTGGAATATGCCGCTGGGAATGTTAAACTATCACCCGATGAATCTATTACCACCCTCAGATTTCTTCAAACGCAATTTAATAAACGAACCCAGCCTTATACATTCATTTAATTACTGCGTTAATTGCAGTAAACATAAATCCCAGATTCATTACGCCATATTATAGTGCTGTTTTATTCTTCACTTATTCATATTCCTAAAACTAAAAATGTACATTATAAAAGTTTTGAGACGTTAATACGGTTATTAGTGACACGGATAACCCGATCGATACAAATGAAGTCTACTGCCATACTTTACAAAACTACACTATTAAATCAATCAACTCACCAGTCAATTACCAAGTAACGAGAAGTACGGTCACACTAACCAGCTATAGTAATGATGGTGAAACAGAATGGTTATTAAAATGTACGCCTAACAAATGATGTAAAAGTCATAGTATCCGTTAATAATTTCAAGGAAAAGGTCACAATGTCGATTTTAGTAGTTCCATAAAATCTAGAAATATTTTATCCCACAGATGATTTTAAAGTCAGGAAAACTAGGCAATTCAGCTATAATAGACTGTCGGGTAGTCACGAGGGGGGTGCCTAGTTACCCAAGTCCTGGTGACGAAGTGAGGGTTGATTAAGTTTATAACCTGGACAATCGTTTTATGACGGTCTTACCATCCTACTCCATTTTTGATAGGTATGTGCCCCGACAATGCACTATGTTCAGGAGAAGAGGTATAGGGTAGGTACTGTAGGTAGTTTAGGTGGCCTTGGAATGACCACAAATTCACACTCGGTATGTAGGGGTAGGTGAAATCCGTCCAGATCCCAAAGGTGAGTGTGAACCGGAGCGAGGCAGACTGAATCGCAGTGGGGAACACTGCTTGGTAAGCTTGCAAGGCCGGGACAACCGTTGTCCACTAGGGAGAGAGTTCTCTAATAACTAACTAATTGGCTCGTGGCTGCATGTTTATTGTTTTCCAATGATTGATATTTTGGTAATGTTATTTACATTTGTTTAAATTAATTTACAATATATAAACAATAGAGTATAGGGTGATTTATCTTATGTAGTTAGCGGTCGCTACATAGACCTTTTAGTTAGTATGGAAAAAGTTCCTAGGATTTGAGAACTGAGTTTAGCTGTATTCGAGGCGCTGAATCAGACTGTGAAATCAGTTTTCAGATCAGAGATTTTTTTTTTAAGTGGAGTTCTAACTCGATTACATCACACATATGTGATCACAAAATCATATGTAGTGACCCTAACTACATAAGTGTTAAATCACCCTATACTCTGGTGCATATATAATGTATTGTAATTAGATGTAAAACATGGTAAAAGCTTTTTCTGGTAATAAATCATGGAGGGGCCGGCAGTCGTAAACAAGTCACAGAGGGTCGAAGGTCGTCAGCAATAAACCTGAGAGGGTAAGCCTCCTGCCCTCTCATAAAACAGACCCGGTAGACCTAGGGTCACCTTCGGGTGGTCATAAAATCTAAAAGCCATGTCATAAAACAGTAATTTAGAAGACGAGGGATCACGTACCTCGGTGCAGGTGTGACATCATAAACATACCCCTTTCAAGCCAGGCTCCACCTTCCAGTCGGTAGGGGAAATAATATTTAAACCAGGGGGCTTCACCCTGTAGGGCTGCTCTTTCCCACTCTCCTCGTCTTGACAGCCGCTATCACTCGGTCGCGTTACGCCAGGGCCCTGGGGCCCTGGAAGTAAGTCCACTCAGTATTCTACTAGTCTACTCTCTCTCTCTCTCTGCCACACCTCTGCGCCGTCACCCTGTCTCACAGCCCTTGCAGACCTTCTGACGACTTACACCTATTATGCTGCCGATCTCCCACCCGAACTCTGAAAACTGGTCTTATTCTTTATGAAACATCTGTACCTCTTCCCCTGAACACAGTGTATTGTCGGGACACACCCCTATCATAAAATGGAGTCAGATATTAACGCTGACGTGGAACATGGTCCATGTTATAAACTACAACAATCCGCACTTGTCACCAGGGTGATTAGGCACTCCCCTAGTGGCAACCCAACAATTAGTGACCCCGACGTGATCGAGAAGCCCGAAGTAATATATATCCGAAGATTGGCTTCTGTATTGTTCTTCTCCCTTTTTCTGTCAAGAAGACTTTCTTCTGTTTCGTCATAAAAATAGAGGACTCCTGGAAAACTGAGACAAAACAAACCACTGGGTAAGAAAAGAGTGGCCAAGAGACACAACATAGACATTGGGGAAATGAATGTCCTTCACGACCCCTTAGTTGAACAAGAGACAATCATCTTTCCTTCACTGCATATAGAACTGGACAGTATGAAGCAGTTGGTAAAGGCTCTTGATAAGAACGGACCATGCTTTGCATATAGAGGAAAGACTTATCTCAGTTGAACACGGAAAAAATTAAAGTAGGAATATTTAACGGCTCACAAATAAGACAACTCAATAAGGATCCTGCCTTCGTTTTTTTTTACGAATGAGGCTGAGCGAAAAGGCTGGACTTCATTTTTTTTAGTTGTTGGATATTTTCTGGGCGAACCCAATGCCGAAAACTATGTTGAACTGGTAAACTAGATGCTTTACAGTTTCGAATCCCTTGGGTTTAACATGAGCATTGAGATCCACTATTTACTCCACCACTTAGACCGTTTTCCTGAAAATTTAGTAGGCACCAGTGAGAGAAGGTAAACTATTTTACCAGTATATTAAAACAATGGAAGCACACTACCAAAGAAGGCGGGATACGGACATTATGGCAGATTACTGTTGGAGTTTAAAAAGGGTCTCTTCCAAAATGAAATAAATTATGTCATAGCAAAGATGCTTCCGAAGTATTCAGTGACTTGTTTGTTTCATCGATTTCCATCCACTTCTTCCACCTGTGTATATAATAATATTTGTATAATATAATAATAAAAATTCCGTGTTTAGTTATTTTATTGAACCTTGTATTTAACTTAAAATAGTGTAACGTATATTTCATTAAAATTTCCTTTCTTAGAAATTTGAGCTCCTAGGCAAAATATAATGCCATATATGAATTCAGAACATCAAATTCATGTGAAAACTCTGTCACATTCCCTAACTGAAAAAAACAATTTTTTTTTATTCGTGAACATTCATTATTTCCATACTTAATACAAATTATATTAACATAAAACTTCCTGTAATTTTCTTCTTTGCAAGTTATTGATTAGCAAGATCTTTTCCCCACATTGTCTGCTTGAAACATCCTAAAGTCATTCATAAAACAAGTTCAGCCTAGTATGAAGCTATATACATTTCTTTTTTTGTTATTATCCTCAATTAATGTCAGGTGCCTTTCCCAACGCTCATTTCCATTCTGGAAGATTGTAACAATTAAACGTAAGCTCGTATCACGTCCATCAATCTAGGTACTCAAATGCATCACTGGATATCTTGATGAAATCATCACACAACGTAAATATAATAAAAGTGTACAAACAACAAGTAACAGGAAGCCGTTACCATGGTGTATAGTGATTATATACATTCGCAAGATTTAATGTTTAGTCAATGCCAGCAAAATACAAAAATATAATTCAAAGCCTTAAGGGAAACTAACCTTCAGTTAGGTGTGTCATTTTTTTTCGCATATTTTTTTTATATGTTGTAAATGTTGAAACCAAAAGGGATAATTTATTTGAAGTATTCATAAAACTAATTCAGTGTACATATCTTCAAATTACTTATAAGGCAGATCTAAATTTAAAGTAGGAAAAATATGAATTGTTTTTAGGCGCGTGGGGACATCAGTGACCCAACTCTACTGAATGTTCGATATCAGGTGAACATTTAAAGATAGTAGCCAAATGACTGAATGTGGAGGGGGTAGGTTTTGTCAGTTACAACGAATCTAACCTTCCCAATGTGAAAATGATGCAATTTATTTTGCGTTGTAACTTGTCTACGTTGGTTCATAAGGCGTTTATTACAATAAGTTGAAAGTAGCAATAAAACCAACTACCCAATTTAGTTAATAGTTACATTTAAAGGGATCTGCTGTGATATATGAGATATATAACAAGTTGAATAACTAACGCCATATCATAGATCAAAATACATTCATCACTTTTCTTTCCTTCAAGGTGGAAATGTAATCCTTCCCAGGGAAACCAATCTATGCAACACGCAACAAGCGTGAAAGAATCACTATGTAAACGTGTTTAAATGACTGAAAAGTCGATATTATATTTGAAGAGACAGAGTCCGAGGTAAATGCCAATACTAGCTGTCAAAGTGGACTTGCCGGCAGTCAGTCAATACTATCGCATCTCTTGGGGCTTGTAGATCCGGCACTGTCCTGCCTTCCGATGAATGGCCAGGCATCTAGTGCATTATAGATACAGTTCTCCCCTTGCCCTCAATTTATGGCTTTAGTCTAAATGTATCGGGGATATAGGCCTAGCCATCAATGATTAATTCCTGTGCATCCCCTTTAGCTTAGCGTGGAATCTATTCGATCTGTGTTTAGGCCACAGCCTTAAAGAACTATATGTTACCTCTGAGTGATAGGTAGAGCTCTCCTCTCCATTCCCTGTCACTTACTACTTACTAATATAAAATAAATTTCTAATCCACCATGTTATAATTTAAGCCAATCTGGACATACGTAATCCTTTCAATCAAACGTCCTGAAAACAATAGTAAATACCTCTTATTACGCTAGCAATAATACCCTTCATAATGCTCTTAATGTACCTTACGTTCTTGAACTCAAGTTCACACACTTAAGTTCCTGAAACTCCATAATAACCTATCCAACCACCCTAATCCTGTAGCACTGCCTTTACACTGCCTTACTCATCCCTATAACCCTTCTCGGAGAATAATAATAATAATGATCTCGTGACCTGATATAAATACTTGACAGTGGGAGACCTGACAATGGCCAGTTTCTCCAATCATGTCCTGAGCATCTGTGGCTCTCGCGCTCTTAGCCAGCCTCTACTGGCTCGTATCTGGTGACGCGGCTGCCGGAGGAGCGTGAGGGACTTCCCAAGACTCTACTTCCTCTTTCGCATGTGAAGGAGGTAACAACCATAAATATTGTTTGAATGAACTAGTGAATGAAAATTGTAAATATGTTGTGATTGAGAACATTTATCACAATATTTCATCATACACTCAATAATCCAAACAAAAATAGTCTACAACTAATTTTAATTGGTTATTAAAGAAAACCAAAATAGCAAGGTTTTAAATAGAGCGATATGTTTTTCTTTATGAATTTTTAAGTTTTTTTTTTAGTTTTTTTTATTTGTGATGTTTCAGGGGTCAAATATTGCCGAAGGAAAGACATTTTCAGAAAGCCTGTACATTAAAAAGTTTTCCCCCGATCTTACTTAATATGCTGATTTTGGTCCATGTTATGGCTAAACTTATCAACTAACTACTTATCATCATAAGGGTTGTATTCCAAATTCAAAATAGGCTGTCAAACTAGCCCTAATATTCTATAACCCTCACGAATCAATGCCGTTGATTGCAATTAGTCTGTTTAAGGTTTACATTGCTAATTTAGAACGCCAATTTAAAAGTCCTAATTATATTTGATCCTCCCTTTCCATAGGAAATGGCATAGGTAGAAACCTCCCTATAAAATTTACGATATCGGCTGCTTGGTTGTAAATGACGGAATGGGTTTAAATTCAATTACAATCCTTCACAAAAATCAACCTTTTCAAGCTAATGAGTGTTATTTCATCTGATTTGAAATTTAGCTAGCACACAAGCTCTGATTTTATCTACTCTCGAAATATAAGTGTAATACTGCCAGACTATTTTGAAGTTCTACTAAAGCATCCACAATTGGTATTTTTGTTGTTTAGAAGGTATTGAATGCTAGGCCTATTTTCCTCTATTGACACCAAGCTGAGAAGTTTCCACTGGAGTTTATGGGTATTTTCACAGATCCATTTGACTCGAGGGCGGTCGATAGTTGGTATTAAGAGAAAATTCCTTTTTATATTAATAGTTGTTTATAAACCTCTTGCTCGAGGCGTCCTTATAGCAATGTGCCAGATCTGCATTCTGTTATCCTTAATGATGTAAAAGAAGAAGTTACTTTTGTGAATACCTACGATGAAATGTTAAATACTTTATCCTTTAAAAACCTAATATCCGCATAAAACTTTCCTTATCTTGTTCGTAATAAGTCATTATATCTTATTGAAATAATAAGAATAGTTTATTAATACAGTCCATTAATATTCTTTACAATTGCTCCGAGTTCCCTGTCAAATATGTTGGTTGCCCCCCCCCAATTGGTTATTTTTTCATATTTGTTGCATATTGATATATAACGATAGGATCAAACTGGGCTGCTAGCTAAAACTAAACATTCAGAAATTACATCGTTGAATTGAATTTAGTGCTTTGTATGTGAGTTCACCAGGTTAGCAGTCTGGCATAAAAAAAAGAAACAGGTTAGCATAAAGTGTCAATTGTGTATTGAACTGTAATGGAGGACAAGTGTAGTGGTGGGGGAGTCACTCAAGAGGGTACTTTATTTCAAGAAATACAAAAAGATTATTTAACTATTGTATAATTGTAAAAAAAAACATATAAAATTACTAATTTGATTTTTAGGATGCAAAAACTGTACTATTTGGAAAAGGTTTCAATTTATTTTGGCGTTATTGTCTTTGATAACTTAAGTATAAATATCAACCGTAAATAGTTACTACGATCGGAGTAGATTTGCCTTTTCATGTTTTGATCAATTAATGTAGCGCCTATGTATAATAAAAGAAACACGCACGGAAATATTGATTTCACAGTTGCCTTTTGTATCAAAGCCAGTAAGTGCGAATTGTATTAATGCTTTATATTTTTCCATTCAAAAGTCAATTATTTATAAGAGTAAAAAAGAGTCACTACATGTTTGAGTATAAGATGAATTATTAAATGGTTAAAGCTTTAGAGTAGTTTTTTACCTTCCCGTTCCTCGATTTTTATCGTGTTAGAGAAGGTTTCGCTGCTCAGATACGGTTCAAAGGGACTCGTTGAACAAGCATATCATCTGGTCCTCCGTTAACCTAGTCTGGCTCTGAAGTAGTTTGGTATGCCTAGGATAGTTGGCCAGTTGCCTAGACAGATCGATGTGAGCTGGATCGATTGGAGAAGATGAATCGATGTGAGCCGCCATTAGCACCCCTTCAACTGGGCAGTGAGGAGACATGTTTCTGCATGGAACAGCGCTGATCCGCTCTGTTGGCTGTCTCTGTTGACATATCCTCTCTTCAGTAGTCAGTGGTACTAGTCAAAGCAATGGAATTCAGAATAATAAAAAACAAGTTCACTTTAAGACGGATCATACTTTCTCAAGCATTATATATCGCTATATAATAAATGGCATTGTATGTATGGATCCTCCTCAATTATACACTACACTCATTATAGAGGGAGAGAAACTCTTTTCATTGAAATAAGATGATAATTTCCCTGACAAACATCGTAAAAAAAAAAAAATCGTAGGGTAGCAAGCCTTCTTGTTTTTGTTTTTTTAACATTTTTTTTTAATAGAAGAAAGTTTTGTTTGATATATTTTTGCTAAAAAGTTCTAAAATGCAGTAATTTTATTTTAGAGATGAGTACATGAATTACTAGTATCAACTATGTACGATCAGGATACTAATATGCTAATATGGTGAGAAAACAAAAAAAAATCTAAAACGTAATTTCAGGTTATAACAGACGTCATTGAAACAGACGTTTTGTCAATGGATGTGACTTTCAGTTCACTGTCGGAAAATTAACTGAAAAATTATAAAGTAGCTTTACAGCTGATACATAAGTATGCAGTACAGCGTTCAAATCTTTATTCGTTACGAATATTTTTTTTCCAGTCCTTCTTATAGCGACTGGTAAATACTCAATCACTGGAAAAGACATTCATCATCGATCTGTATGAGTTCGTACAATGTACACTAAACATGAAATAAATCAGAGATACAATACACCCTCTCACTAACTGGACATCTAGCACACTCCGAGAGTACTAACTACTACCACTGCTATAATCCACAAATTTCACAAAAGAAAATTTCCTATACATTTTTTTTTAAGCAAACCTTAGAAATCAACCAATTAAAAAATGATGTCACCGTAAATAAAAATCACTGTACCTTCGTGATAGTGTTTTTTTTTCAAATTACTATAAAATTCAATATAATAGAAAAAAATTGTATTCCGGTACAAAGCCTGAATAACATAAATAATTAGATCAAAAATTCACATCTAACAAAGAACTATAAAATCATAATACAAAAAGAAAAGAAAAACAAAATAGTAATGACAATGTAAAATTATGAATAAACCTTTGTAGGAATGTTAATAATAATTATGAAATAAAAATAAGAATTTATTACCTGCTTTAAGTAAATAAAATCCATAGGGTCTACCTAAGAAACCAAAAAAAACACAAATATAAAGAAGTCTGTGAAGTAAGACATTAAAAAAATCAAACTAAAAATTAATACAAAAGAAAACAAGAAGGTAACATATGAACTTCCAGCCAACATGTATCTATTTACAGTTAACAATCAAATAAAAATACAAAAATAAAAGTAATTAAATATAAAATAATAAATGAGTGAATCGTTTTTAAACGAGTGTCTCTTTAGATGGTAAGAAGGTCTATTTTTTATATTATAAAAAAATAAATATTTTAATTAAACATTCACCAAAAATAATCTCAGCCGTCTTAAAAGATACTACTTATGATTGAATAGATTTTGGACAATTGATTTGTTCTACTGTACCTATCCTTTTGTGATGACCGATAGCTAAGCAACTTTCACGATCTAAAGTCGTAGAAAAGGCAAACTGATGCCGAAAAAATGCAATAAAAAAACATCAAGCAGGATTAGAATCATAAGGAATATGCAAACCCACTCACAACCTTGCGCAGGAATCTACCCACCAAAGATCAGGATTTAGACGAATTCTTTTTTTATGTTTAAGGAAAAATATTTTGTTCTCGATTGAACAGTTTAGCAGAGTGAACAAATCTTGCAATGGCAATGGTTAGCACTTGTATAAGCTTCTTGATTAACTCTGATTTATTCTTTGAGCTTATAGTTGCACTTAATGTTTAAGCGTTACTTCTGATTTGGCTTCGGTTTTGAGCAGAGGGTCATGATGACAGATTAGCTGTCGTTATTATATCAAGGATCATAGAAAATAACAGTCTGTATTATGGAAGCTAGCCACTAGAATGATAATAATATCCCCATTGGTAGTTTGAACATTTATTTACAGCACTTTTCAGGTTTTATTTGGTTTTCCCTTTTGTGAGTGTTTTCATTATGATATTATTGCTTGTCGTGTAGTTTTACGATCTCTAAAAGGGATTTTTTTTTTTGATGGACTCCGTAAAATAAATAAATGGCCTATGGGACCAAAAATCATACTCTGGGTAATCGGTTTTCTTTCGGGGGGCTAAGGGACAGGTTAGCAATTTTTTTTTTCCGGAAGTTTAATTAACCGAATACAGGTCTGCTGTTGTTGACAGTGCCCAGATGTAAAGCCCTCAATGGGTTATTGCCGTTGAAATAAGCCTCTCAGTGCCTATAAGCCATAAATTGGAAAATCGGTTAGTAATAAGCTAAAATGAAAGTCATTGCACTATCATTTCATTATTAATAAAGTAATTGGTTAGAAAAAACGTTGCTATCTTCAAATATCTGTAGTTCATTGTTTTCGCAGATATTTTTTATTTAAAAAATCATTCATTGAGAACATTTCCACGATTGTGCGGATACCATAGATAGAAAAGTTATAACTTGGTCCTTACTCCTCGTATGCTAAGCAGAAAGTGTTTACGTATTTACCAACCGTAACATAAACATATATTATTATCGCGATTGGTCTAAATTCGAAGAATTCGAGGATTGTGGCAGAGTACACCCTGAAGTTTAGAAAAACATAAAATTGTATTACTTAATCTTATAATTAGAGAGCTAAGAAAAAAAAAAAATAATATTGTGATAAAATTACAATCTGTCTTATTGGGCAATAAGTAATTGTGATAACTATTCTCATTCATGTCTTATTTACAATTTTCATTTACTCGCTCATTCAAATGGTATATACAAACAGCCGGAATACCTCCCAAATCCACATGGTTGTCACCTCCCTTGCACCTTTTTTGAAATTAAATTCTTAGTAAACAGCTGTGCAAAACGACACTAGTGCGGATATATGGTTCTGAAGAATGAATGAAAAAATTACTTTATTATAGTATAATAGAAACTCATTATTTAATGACTAAAAAAATCTTTAGGAGGAAGAAGAAACATTTACGAAGTATACTTACTAAATAATGTCTGTTTGAAGAGGATTGTGGCTAGATGGATAAAGGGCCTTTTGAATGATGCAGTCATATGGGGTTGAAAATAAAGGTCAAAGGGCGAAGCTCTAGTGTATAGTGAATGGATGGAGGATTAAAATTGTGGGAAGATGAACACGTATGACGGATTTATGGAATTTTATGATTTGGAAATGTGCATACAAAATATTGCCCAGGAGGACCTATTGCTATGATAAAAAAAAAAGTTTATCCCAAATTTATTTTGAATTTTATGTTCCAATGATAATATGTAGTTAATTGATCGATTGGATTATTTTTCTTGGTATCATATCGTAAAACATACAGTCAGACGAAAAACCAATGTCCGTATTTTTTTTTTGTCTCGGTCATTCAATTGAATCATAAATTCAAGTTTACTGACAGCCTTAAACAGTCAACGCTATGTAAACAAGTAATGCTAGGGTGGGCATGCCAGCCGGCTGATAGCCAAGTGTGGGCTTCAAGTAATCAGCTTAGCCGGCAGGTCAGCGTCAAAGTTGGTACGTACACCTGTCCACCATACCGTAGGCAGCCATTAATTTTATCTAATAACTCGTCACCCTTATCAGTAAATTGTGACATTAAATAACTAGGTCTCGTAACTTAATATGCTACCGTGTAACATACAGAGGTTTCAAATAACAACTTCAGTATCCTGATTTTCTCATAATGGCTTCTGCAACGACCCGACCAAGTGACCTGTTATGTCATCGCTACGATATATGCATATGACATCTGTAGAACAAGATTTTCAACAGGCCAATTTACAGGTCTGTTTATCATTTGATAATGAACTATCTCAAACATAATTTGAAAGGCATATGTGAAATAGGCCATCTTAGGCTACATGGATTAGTTGGATGGTGTAGCACTAATTTTAGATAAAAAAAAAGTTTGTTCAAGAAATGTTACCCTCAGCCCCAATATGACAAGTGATCTCTTTCACAGCATGTTTACAATATCACATACACTCTAATAAACATAGAAGTACTGTCAGTGCAGATTTTGTAGAAAATTGACCAGCGACAACCATCCCTGAGACACAATGTTTACAAAATAATACAGAGACACTGCCATAGCTATAATAACCATTTTAGGGATGGGCAACACTGGAAAAAGATCCTTCTAAGGTATTTGAGTGCAATTATTTAAGAGACTATACCAATGTGATCTTTGATTTGATGGTCATCATAAAGAGCCGGTTGTTGATATAAAAATGTGCGTTTTGGGGTCGTAAGATCATAAACATAGAACAGAGTATAAGGACATAGAGGGTCTAGAACAAAGGCCTGAGGAACCCTTCCTTTATGTAGGACCTTACAGCACTACAGCGGACTGTCGAGGTTGCAAAGGAATGGATAATAAAAAATAGTAAAAAAATAGATTTGGGTTCCAGTGTTCTTGATAATTTGATAGAATTAGGTATATAATAATGTCATTTATCTCCAACAGTTCAAGATGATCTAAGATTTTTCTTATATTTATTTCATGTTGCGTGAGTAAAAACGACAATTGAAGGGTTTGCTGCAAAAAGGAGGTAGCTCCATCCCATAGCTGTTGGGAGTTAGAAACACTTTCTTGTGTCAAAACAAAACCTCTTTTATTTGGCACAAAAAGGATGCAGCTCCAATCGTAATATGTAAACACCATAATTGAAAGTAAGCAACAACAATATTTTTACATAACTTAAAATTTGAATTTTTTAAACGCTTTGTTTGGTTTCCCAACAAATGGAAAAATTGAAGCTACCTCCTTTTTGCAGCAAACCCTTCAATTAGCTTAGAGATAATATAAATATATAGAAATACTATGTTTGTATAATTTAAATTATGGCAAGACTATGTCCCTTAGAGAAACAGTGATGGTTTTTTACTTGAACGTATACTGTTAGGATGCGTAAAATACACAAATATATGTGGTAAGAGCAATAAAAAAAAAGTATATATATATATTATTAAACAATGAAAAAACAATTGCATAAGAACTAGCCTCTGTTAGTGTCAAATACCTTCATCGGTTTCAAAGCCTGCTGTGATTTAATCTAATGACTTCTGTGATTTAAACAGAGTTATCGTTTAGATTGATCCTTAATCTGAGCTCACCAGTCTAACAGACGGAGACTTCTTTCTTTGTAAAAAGCCTAACATTATCTGAGCTTATTTAATTTACGATAAGATAGTAGGTAGTTCTATGTTTGTACTTTAGTCACAAGGGCGTCTGTTGTTAACAGCAAGTTTAAAACCATGAAAATCGCTTTTTCTCTGGGATGCCCGTTCAATAATTGGGTCAACTTGTAAATTCAAATTTGTATCTTCTGTCTGTGTTCTAGTGATTTTATATTTTCGTAAATTCGGTAGACTCCAAGATTGTGTTCTCTGTCGGTTCCATTTTTCAGTAGTGTTTTATTACTGCATGAGAGTTACTTTCGAGCAAGGCATAATATTACACTATAAATCCAGTGAAGGATTCTTAATTTTTACGACCGGCTTATACCCACTTAAGTGAAATGCATTTCTTCAAGGTATCTATCTACAAGTTCTTTCTTATTTTGTTCCATCGCGTTGTTAGATATGCCTCATCTAATAAAAAAGTATTGAAAATTATCAAATGGGATTTAATTTACAGAAGATAATCCACACGAGCTGACATATGCTACCCGTCCTGTAAATGAAGCCGTACTGCAGAGGAAATGATCTACAGTAGAGATAAAGTAGAGCCAAAGCCGGATTAGATTATGCAGTGTGTGTAGTGTCATCTGTGCAATTACCCTTATCTCCTTTGCTGTGGATTGCCCCATCTGCGGTGGTCTGGCGGTTACTCTGCCCACCCTCCGGGCTGTACTCTACACGGTCTATAGTAAAAAGCCTTCAGAAGAGACTTTTAAAGGAAGCCCCGAAAAATGGTAATAAAAATTTTCATGTCTCACAGGTTTGTGATACGCTAAGAATCGTAAAGTGTTGGATATATTTAAAGGGTCTTCAACCCTATCGGTAATGCTGGGTATATTTAAGGGTCTTCGACCCTATTGTTAATGTTGGGTATGACAGACCCAGTAAGCATTTATGTTCCTCCATAAGCACAAACAGCACAGTAAAGATCACCTGCCTAATTTTCCTGAAAATATCCTTTTTACTAGGTTTATTTTTTTTTTCATAAGCAATAAGTGGTGACTATATTTAACAAAAATTACAAGTCGTTTAAAGACCATTATTAATCTGGATGTAACAATGTATTCATTTATACTTCTATACGGTTCACAGTCAAACCACCATTCGTACCTGTAGTGACCGCTAATTACATAAGATAAATCACCCTATACTCTATTGTATATATATTGTAAATTAATTCAAACAAATGTAAATAACATTAGTCCGGCCTTGTCAGACCCCACACTCTCCTAGTGGATTCTCTGCCTTTGCCTTGCTAAAACTACAACTAAAACGCCCCTACAAAATTTACCTAGTAGTGTCTCCCACGGCAATCCGTTCTGTCTCTCTCTGGTTCACGCTCGCCTTTGGGATCCGGATGGATTTCGCCTACCCTCAGATACCGAGTGTGAATTCGTGGCCATTCCAAGACCACACAAACTACCTACCCTATCCCTCTTCTCCTGAACATTGTGCATTGTCGGGGCACATTTTAATCAAATATGGAGTCAGATAGCACAGACCCGTCATGAAACAAGTGTCCAGGTCATAGCCTAATCAACCCCCCTTGTGACGACCCCACAGTACCATTTATGCAAACAAATTCTAGTCAAGATACTCTCTGCCTCTAGTCTACTTCTTCAAGCAAACTTGCCAGAAGATGCTGAGCTCTACCCGCCTCACACTCCAACCGTTTCGCTAGGTGGTCCAAACATTTAACCAGGAAGAGGTCAAAAGAGCCACAGACCCTAATGGTACGAGTGACGGGTGATATGAAGAGCAACAACCCCATGACATACATTTCTCTTTACAACAGGCCTTGAGGTCACCACCGTTTTTCACGATAAGTAGACTTGTGGGCATGAGGGTTTTTCTCTTTGGTTTGTTAGTTAAAGTTAGTACTGTAAAATGACTATTATTTAGCAAAAGTTGATGATATTTTGCATCGTGAATTAAATATAAAACTTCTAATCTTCCTGATTACAGTAATAATAGTGGTAATAGTATATATAGTACAGTATAAATAGTAGTATGAAGTCACATCAATGGACTATATGTCAAGCACCAGTTTCCTTTGCAGTGTTAATACTTTCTGGAATGCAATAAAAGGCAAATTTATAAAACAACTTCATAGGCTAAGTTAATAATTTATTCCAAACACAATTCAGCAACAGGCACATTCGTTATCAAGCGCGTAAAATACAAGTTACATATACGATATTTGATAAAATATTTAATAAATAGAATTGGTCTGACCCGGCACTTTTAAATGGTGTTTAATGAAGAGGTTTGAGCTGCTTAAAAGGTCTGTGTTTACAAAAATAATCTAATGTGGAGGAAATCTAATTAAATTACATTTTTTCAACCAAAACAAAAAATTACCAAAAATAATAAAAAATTTCAGTTTCCGAAAGATTACCCAGAGGTCATCAACTCCTTTGTTTGTACATTCAATAGTTGTTACAGCCGCTCTTGTGTAACATACGTATACACTGACGGACAGGTTATCGACGGCAAAAGTGAAATTCCTGTATTTTCCTCTGTGGTAATATAATACTGCCACTAATATAACAAAGTTATTTCGGTCCAAAAATATTTTACATTGAAAACTTCAGTTTAGTTTTTATCAATTATTTAGTTTTTCGTGTCCATGGAAGTGTCAAAGCTGGCAGCGTTTTATGTGACTGATAATTCATTGGCATAGATCGAATAAGTTATTTATTGTTCGCTACAATGAACGTAGCAAATGAACATTAAACTGAAATGAGTGACTTGAATGGGCTGAGGCATTAAACAGTCGTTTGACAGTTTAAGATTATAACGGAAATAATGAGGTGGAGGAGAAAGTTACAGATGTTTAACTAGAACTTTGTAGCTGCTTTAATGTTTGTTTCAGCAGTTGAGCCTACTAACGGGCTTATATTTATGTCACAATTAGGGAAGGAAATTATTACAGAGCTAAATTGTACCATACTTAAATGATTTATCAAATAATAAGTGATATATAGATTCACTGTGATAAATCAACGGATAGCTTGATTAAAACCTTCAAAATGTAATTATTTGAAAGAAATTCAAATACTGTAGTTCAAGGATCATAGTTTTTTTAATTCCAATTCGGCTATACAGTATTATTAATAAGGATTTAATAATTCATTTGTACTTATGTACGATTAACTTATAAAATGTTTTGTTCAGGCCACAGCTATATATATATATAAGTTATTGTCTCCCGGCTGTAGACTATCAAAAAAAGAATAAACAGGTTAGTGATGCAACGCAATAGTTTATAACTGGCTTTATTCTCCTCCTGATCCTCTATACACGTTACGGGTTTGTTTACCTTGGGTTATGTGGTATTAGGCTTAACATTGCCGTGCCACTAGCCATAACGTTTGTATACATATATTGTTTTACCAGTGCCCTAGGGTCAGTGAGTTATTATTTACTAACAACCATCTTCATTGCAATAAAATTAAAATCTTCCTTTTATTAGGCAATGAGTAACTGAGATCTATGTTCTCAATCATACGTTATTTACAGTCCTTCTGTTCATTCCTGCAGTATTCACAAACAGCTCAGAGACCTTCCAGATCAACATGGTTGTCACTTCTTTTGCATACGAAAGAGGAAGAGGAGTCTTGGGATGTTCCCCTAGCTCCTCCAGCAGCCACGTCACAGGATACGAGGCAGTGGAGGATGACCAAGAGCGCGAGAGCCACAGAAGCTCAGTACAGATTGAAGAAACTGGCCATTGCCAGGACTCCCATTGTGACATATTTATAGCAGGTAACGAGGCCACTACCCTTTTAGTCTCCGAGTTGGATTATGGGTGGCGTAGTGTAATGATTGTGCTGGAGAATAAGAGTAGTTGGATAGGTTTCATGAACTTGGAAGGGATGAAGAGTTCAAGAATGTAGAGTATATTAAGATCGTTATGAAGAGGGTCAGGGATTAGGGGTACATTTTGCTCGATGTACGACCTCCCTCCTCAGCTAGCATCAGTATTTTTAGGTACAGCTGTTCCGGACATCACTCACGGGACACAAGGAACACGTGGTGTACTCTCCGTGCAAGTTAGATTTGTGTGTTTTATTTTAACGTGATTTTCAGACCACAGAAGTTTCTTATCCTACTTTAATACTTACCTCCTTGTTTTCCGAATTCTTCGTCTATTCAATAATTACCACAGGCACGAGATTAAGTTAGACCACCGAACACTGAGGTAAGTAAAGTTTCTTATTTTTAAATCTTTTTTATATACTGTTGTAGCCACCTCTTAATTACAAATAATTATAAGTCACCCTCTTCTCGATCAGATCATATCTATCACTGTTTCCATATGTTTAATAAAGCTTATGACGTCAGTCGGAGTGGGGGGAGAAGATGGTGGGGAGAACAGCCGCTGGTGGGGATGACTCCCTACCACGACTAGCCCCTTATACATGAAACGCTCCATAGGGTGAAAGTCTGAAAGAAATAAACCGGCACCTTGAACACTTCTCTCTCTCTCTCTCTCTCTCTCTCTCTCTCTCTCTCTCTCTCTCTCTGCACTGGCGCTTGCTGCTCCACTCAAAACCTTTTTTTTTTTTTTTGCCGCCCTATATGAGGCTAAGCCTCAAACGGGCTTGCCCACACAAGCCCGTGAAGCGGGCTCGTGGGGTTACGTAGCCTGTGGTGCGCGTATTCCGGTGCAATGGGATTGTTGCACCGGTCAGCGCACCTTCGGTTCAAGTTCAGGCTCCACTCAAAACCATGGTCTTCTCATTCAATTCCCTCTGTATCTCTCTCTCCTAACCCCGCTGTGTTTAAGTCCAACGTTGTCAGACCCCACACCTTCCTTGTGGAAATCTCTTCGTCTCGCTAAAACTAGCACCTCCTTGGGAGAGACCTCTCCCTCACGGACGACGGTTGCCGTGGCCTTACAAACTTACCTCGTAGCGTCTCCCACGGTAATCCAGTCTGCTTCTCTCCAGTCCACACTCGCCTTTGGGATCCGGAAGGATTTCACCAACCCTTAGACACCGAGTGTGAATTCGTGGTCATTCCAAGACCACATAAACTACCTATAAACCTACCCTGTACCTCTTCTCCTGAACATAGTGCTTTGTCGGGGCACACACCTTATAAAGATCTTATGGAGCCAGATCAAAGCGAACTAGGTCACCCGCCGACTAAGCCGGCAGCCAGGGTGAAAGACCACAGGTCTGCCCGCCTCATCTCTTTCTTGACGCTTGCCGGACGGCGGCTAAGAAGTTTTAGTGACCCAAGCCCGCGGTGGGCGTCTCCTCCCCACTTTGGGGATACTCAGCTATCTGAGCCCGACATATACATTCAAAAATAACTCCTTAACTAACACAAACATATATTGTAGAGATACTTAGCGTTATCTATTCAAACAAAATATGAGCCTTAAAAAAAAAAAAATATAGGTAATAAATGAAAACAATAGCAAGGCTATTTATACAAGGATCAACTTTGACGCTCTTCTTTCAATAAGCATGAGTAGAGAAAGGGTATAAGTAAACAAACAGAGAACAGTTTAACAGGGAATGGAGCAATAGAGGTACTATATTCCTGCTGTCGTGACGATGGCATACGCCCTATGCAAATCCGCTGCCGTCGACAACAGCCCGTTTGTGTCGGGTCAGCTCCACCCCCCCCCCCCCCCGCCTATATATTCACGAATAGAATATACTGCCAGGAAAAGGTTACAGGAGATTTGTACCCTCGAGTAAACTAGGCCACGGAATTTCATAGGGTAGTTTTATCTGCGTTCTTTGGACGTCGATCCCAAAAGCACTCCAGAGCAGGTTTATTTATTTGAACGGCCAGCAATACAAATTGATGTGTCGTATTTAATTGTTTTCAATACAATTTATAAAGAGCTAAGTGAAGACTTAAAGCGCTTCCAAAGCTGTCGGCTTTAGGTCCATAGAGTTTACAATATTAGTCACCATACAGATTGCTATCAACCAAACCCGTTATCAGCTCTGGTAGCCAATATTATTTGAATCCGGCTGGATATAGAACTCGATCCTCCCTGACTGGATCGTTTATTTACGCATGACCTACACAAAGGTTACTTGCATAAAACTCACTTTCATCGCAAATTATAAATTGCTTCATATCTGATACGCAATATCTCCAACCTTCCAGACCGGTCTAAATGCCACTGCCGCACATTGGGATGAAACAACGACATCGTGACGCATCGGCACAAATAATTATGTTTTTTTACGTCTAAAAAAACTAGATAAACTGTTTATTTGTATGTTTTTGAATGTGTGAGATGTCAGCAAGTGAGCCGAATATACATTTTCCATAATTTCCATTCAATGGTTCAATTGATAACCTGTTAGTTTGCTAGAATTCCTTTATTTTAGGCTTTGTTAAATTGTTGTTTGGAACTGCTAGTTGATAACTTATTCTTGAAACATTTTATTATTATTCATCGCAACTCGATCAAGATTTTGGCTTTTAGGTTAACAAAAATACATGAATGGCCGTGAGGCATTCGTTATAATGGCATCCGCCTGGGGCCAGTAAGTATTTTCGTCCGTACGATGTTCAAACAAGTTGTAGGAACAAGCGTCTCCTAAAACTGGACATCGTTCTCAACCTCTGATGACTTTAACAAACCAATTGAAGAAAAATAAGGAGCTGTAGTTATTAATTGCGAAAAATGCCTTAAACCGAAAATTGAAGCAAATAACATATATATCAAATAATAAGTATTTTATTTGTATAGACGCAATTATATGTATGATTTAAGGATCTTAACATGATCAATATTGCTTAAAAATAAATATCCATATATGCATACTTTTGTTACGTAATTTAAGTTGTAGGCACCAAATTTATTTGAGTTTTTTCGGTTTTTTATTTTTTGATGTGTTATGTTACATTATTAGTTCTTATAATTATATTCCGTGTCCTACTATTTTATTGTTGTATTGCAGTGATTCAACTGGATTTTTTCTAGTTTTGCCACCCACTTTTCAGCTTTCACCAGATTTTCAGCCAAAATTAGCAAAGAAAATTCTTTTTTTTTAAAGAACAACAAACATGCTCTACAAAATTACTTGTTCTTAAAGGTTTGGCCCACATAAGAAACATATATATTAAAGTATAGGTAGTTATGTGTAGAAATGAAATTCATAATATAATTATGCGATTTCAGGCCTTACAAATTATCCTTATCATGTTCGAAATAAATTTTGTTGTTCTTTAATAAAAACACCCGTTTTTTTCCCATTGTGGCTTTATATTCGTGTTCCTTTCCTTCAAAAACATTACAATTTACATCCCTAAGTCCAAGTCCAAAACCCGCCTTCGCTCAAATGTGCGGCGTCCAAAGGTTTTGTTATTGCTTTCTTGCTAACTTCAACTATTCCACTCAATTATATATATAGTTGCTGGGTTTTATAGTTAAACCCAAAAACAAGTCCTGTAAAATAATAATAAAAGTTAAATAATAAAAAAATCAAGAAAATGATTTTTACGCGTGTATGGAGTACTCTCTATGTATAATGACTTTCTACGAACGGGAAAAAATGTAATGTGTCTTAACACGCAATTAAGAGTTTCGTAACTTCCAGGTAATGTTTTTTATTACCTTTATTTATTATATAGAACCAAGCAAAAACTAAACAATGTTTAAAGATCGAGTTAGTCATGAT
Organism: Acanthosoma haemorrhoidale; assembly: GCA_930367205.1. Taxonomy (NCBI): domain Eukaryota; kingdom Metazoa; phylum Arthropoda; class Insecta; order Hemiptera; family Acanthosomatidae; genus Acanthosoma; species Acanthosoma haemorrhoidale. The sequence goes on along the minus strand of OV884014.1, from coordinate 94,653,806 downwards.
TTGCATGATAAGTAAATTTTTAGGTTGTGAGTCTGTAAAAAATCATTATTCCTGTAATTTTTTATTAGTACCCTAATGGTTTAACCATTCTCAAACCTTATAAATAAATGAATCACATTTTTTGACTTATCAAAAAATTCTATGATTTCTCAATTCTTAGCCTAGAAGCTATTTGAGATTAAAGGCATACTATAATCATGATTTAAATGATATTTCAAAATATAAAAGATTTAATTTATAGAGCTAACAATGATATTGTACTTAATACCTCCCAAGCCGATTTAATATATTTTTTCAAGTGCCTTACAAATTGTGATGAGGTATATGTAGTTTATTTTTCATTACAAATCAATTGGTAAGCTAATCATGAGTTAAGGCAATAGTCGTAGTTCGCCTGCTTTGCTCCATTTAATGATAGCTTTATAAAATTTCATGTTTCAAGGTTTGAGGCTTCAGTTCACCGGGGTGTAACATATTTTTGAAAAAAAAAACCAACGGAAAAAAACAGAGGTTAAAAAATGCTGCTGGAATGTAAATATAACGGAGTGGCTCTGAGTGTTGTCAGAATAAGATATTAAATGTTCTTTTTTTTTAATAATGTCAGCTCGCTGTTTTCACAGTAAGGTGGTTTGGCGTTGGTCTGTTGATTCTGCGTGACTGTATTTGAAGCGGTTTTTCATCCATTCTAGAGTAAGCTTGAATTCCCAACACAATTGATAGAGCTGTGTCATTGAACTCAAATAAAAAAAAAACGTACGATAACAATTTAATTTTCAAAAAAGTCGTTTGGTTGCTTTAATCCATAACTGGTCACGGGTCTGACGTTTTCTAGTGCTAACCAATGGTCCCTTTTTATTAGTACTCTCTATCAAATTTGCATAACCTAAATAAAAAGCCAAGGTCTTGCAAGTAAAATTGTTTTCCACTGAGAAGGTAAAATCACAAAATCAGGAGTTGGAGCGCTCAAAGAGAACACATTGGACTAGAGATAATTGTTAGGTCAAGACATCAGGGTACAAATCAATTGCATTTCCACTATTAATAAACAGAGCTCTTCCGGGAGCCATTTCGATTTACCAGAAAAGAGTACTTATTTAATCTCTTCTATAAAGATTAGTAAACTTTTAAGTTGTGAGTCTGTAAATAATCATTATTACTATATTTTTTATTACTACCCTAGTGGTTCAACTCCATTCTCAAACCTGATAAATAACCTTATCCAAAAATTCTAAGATTTCTCATTTCTTAGCCTAAAAGCTATTTGAAATTAAGGGCATACTATAATCACGATTTTGATGATATTCCTAAATATAAAAGATTTACTTTTTAGAGCTAACAATGAGATTGTACTTAATACCGCCCAAGCCGATTTAATATATTTTTTCAAATAAATAGCTAAGATTACCTTGGTAACATCAATCCTCACAGGTACAGGTGGGGTTTAAAAAATAACTGCCAGTTAAAAATATTACCAAACGATTAGTTTATTACTTCTGGGGGATTGGCTTCGGGGGCGGGGAGGCTCCTGGGCTGAATCTGTATGTATATAGGTATGAATGGACTGTATATAGGTATGAATGGAATTGTATATAAGGTATGAATGATCTCTCAGCACAATTATTAATGCTGGAAAAGGCAAATTGTAATTTTTTCAATAAAGATTTCAATCAAGATTACTTCTAAAAAAAAATGCTATACAGACCCAGGACACAAAATTATTGAATTTCTTTCCTTTATATATTTTTCAATTTAATTTAACTCACGTATGGTAGAATGTAATTACGCAATGAAAAAAAAATATTAGCTTGATTATACTCAATCACATTAGCTAAACCAAATTTGGAACCTTATTTTTTTCATTGAACCCGTGCAGGTATACAGTATCCGTGCCCCAGACAAGGTTGCCTTTTTTTGATCTAATGGAGAAAAATAAAGATGAACTAGTTATTATTATTTTCTATATGAAAACAATTTAATTGAAAATTTTACATAAAAAAATTATCTCATGCTAATGTGCTTGCAACTACAACTAAAATATCTCTTAATTATAAAGAATAATTAATTTAAGTAAACATCAATCTTATTCAAAAGTAGGAGACTATTAAAACGACAAAAAGAAAACATAAATAAAATAGATGGCATTAGAACAATATTTCTTTACAATATATCTCCTCCTAACCCCTGATGTTTGGGTTATTTATGCATGTTAACAATATTTCTAATTCATGGATTCTTGTTGTTTACATTTATGAATACATTTTGTTTAAAAAAAATAATATTTCGAAGCCTAGTGTAAATTTATCAAATATTATTCCTAGAAAATTATTGTCCTGTAGCACAGGCATTGCACTGCGCCACTCATCCCTATAATCCTCCTCGGAGACTGAAACAGCAGTGGCCTCGTGACCTGCTATAAACGCGTGACAGTGGGAGTCCTGGCAATGGCCAGTTTCTCCAATCATGTCCTGAGCGTCTGTGGCTCTCGCGCTCTTGGTCAGCCCCCACTGGCTAGTATCCAGTGACGCGGCTGACGGAGGAGCGTGGGGGACTTCCCAAGACTCCGCTTTCTCTTCGCGGTGGATTTGGGGGGTCTCTGGGCTGTCTGTAAATATTGTATGAATGAGAGCATATATTTTAATTACTTATTGCCTTATAAAAGGCAGATTGTAATTATTGCACAATAAAGAAATTTAACTAACTTAAAAAAAAAAAAAAAAAAAAAAAGACAATTATTGTAGGTTATTTAATTTTTTTCTAAATCGGTATCACCGACTATATCTAAATAGGTTCTGGGTAAGTGAACGTGGGGCTTACTAATCAATTTGGAATCAATAATATTGTTTGAGAATCAAGCTAAGAATTTCCCTTGATAGTCAAGAAGCTGACGGTCCAGTTTTGCATATTTGGTTTTTGCTTTGAGTAAACGTGAGATATTATATAATATGGGGTTCTTGTTTTAAATTGAAATACCGTTTATAGAATCATCGCTTATCACCGTTGATAAATTCATAATAATTATTAATTAATGTCGGTTCGCCAAAGGCTCAAGAACTCTACCTACTCCCTCATCCAGCTCAAAAATTCATTACGTTCTCCAGACCGAGTCAAAGTTCTAAAAACACAAAAACAAACTATATTTACGGCTGTTTTCAAATATTCAAAACGAACACATACAATGTATCGCTACTGATTGATATAAAAGTGCGAACTGAACTGTTTGCTATTAGCCAGCGTTGCTCGGGCCTGCTAATTTGCGAGTTGTGTACAGACTCAGAGATTTATGACGAGGCCTTCCGCTCTAGACCCCATCAATCTTCAACGGTCGTCCACCCCCCCCCCGTCACACCCCTTCCTAGTAGAAGGGTGGTAAACAATTTAAATAATGTATGCTTGATTCTGGTGTCTTGTTCCACCTTCATAAAAATTTATAGAACACTCTTTCAGGCTTGTTGGCAGATTTCTTTTCATGTTTAGAAAATAAAAATGAATTTTTTTAAGCCGGAGGTTAGGATAAAATTCTGGAAATATTCCAGTGCAAGAGTCCATCCTTACTTAAGGAGAGAAAGTAGAACTCAATTAGACAAAAGTTCACGAAAATAAAGTCATCGCTCATTTTAAGATATATTAAATTTTTATTTGATCGTTTTGTTAAGTCAATATAAGTCTTAACTTTGACGAAACCATTCAGTCAATTCAGTTCCCAAACTTTCTTTAATATATAATTTACTGTAATATATTTCATCTGTAATGCACAAAGAACAACGCGACATATCCTACTAACAACGAGGGTATATCCCATGCTCTTTGCTCTTTATTGCTGTTGAAGATGGAACAAATAAAAATGTAAAAAGGAGGACAGCACGAACAAATACAGATATACGGAACATAAGGTAAGTCTGGGTCTTCAATTTATGCAGATGACATTGTTTGAATCTCCCATTGTGACAAAAATTACAGAAAACCTAAGTCCAAAGGCAAGCGAAACTGGAATAAAATAAAACGACAATTTATAAGTAGTTAAAAGTGCTTCAGATTGCTGGTTAAGGTACATATTTTATTTAAAAGAATAAAACTTAACACCATAGAATGTAACAACTAGATTGGACTTAACATATTAGTTATAGGACTTAACATACCTGGAACTGAATTTCCGGGATTAAAAAAACAAACCAGATATTTTATAACATGTGAAACTTAGTCGTAGGTAAAATAGTTCGGTAAGTAAATATGTCAAACTCCGAGTCTTTAGGTTAGTATATTACCAAACTCTTCTGTATTGAGCAGAGAGCTGGTATACTTGCACAAGCGATATTGACCGCTGTCGAAACTAAATACCTTTGGACAATAGCTGGAAAAAGTAGTTGAGATTGGCTCAGGAAAGAAACGATAAACGAACATTTACAACAGATTTCTGCTCTGAAAGGGTTTCTGGAGAAAATAACAGCTGAAATGGTTTAGACATCTCTGCAGAATAAATTGATAATTGAAAACCGAGGAAACTTATAAAGGTTGACCTAGCAAAATCTAGCTGATTCATATTGCTTTAAACGGGCTAAAAAAGATCAAAAACATCCAAGATGGGAAAGTGCCCGCAAGGGGCAAAATTACTGGATATGAACGAGGCATCCCTAAACTAAAAATCACAAAGGGGAATGGAAAAAAAAATAAAACGAAAAATCATGATCAAAGAAAAAAAAATCGGTCATGGTGTTTCAAGACACTACTCCTGATAGGAGTTAAATGGAAAGGCAGCAGCCGAGTTTTATTTTATTTTCTAAAAAGGAAACAACCCCAAAAATTTAAACCCCTTACAAAAAAAATATTTCCTGTATAGACCTCGAAGCTCGCTCTAACAGAAACACTAGTCGTTGGATGTTGATTATCATGGTTTGCATATTAAAAATGTAAGTGTACAATTAGAATAATATAAAAATTCTATTTACAGTTATTATTGATACTTGAATTGTATTACATGTGACGGTATTCTCCCATGTTGAATTGTATTGTCTATGTATAAATTTTCACCGTCATTTATTAAAGCTTATTTAAGCTTAACATAGCAACATGGTTTGAAATAAAATTAAGAGTAAGCACAAAATATAAATAAAGTTTACTGACCGATGACCATGAGCTCGCGAGATACAATGGCAGTGGAGAAGTATGGAGCGTCTGTGGTCACTTCGCAGCTAATGTTCCCAGACAAATTGAACCCTAACTTCTGTAGGACCACCTGACTAGCATTCGACATTGATAGCTGAAACAGAAACAAAGAAATTTACTTTTTTAATACGCATATATATTAAGTAAATAGATGATTAAACCCATAAAAAACCCATTTGTATAAAAAATGTGTGATATATCTAAACCATCCTGGTTTTGATAACATACTGGTGTCCCCTGGTCTTTATTGCCTGCCCCATTTTATTTATTTTTTTTATTATAGGCATATATTCTTTTAACCTTTCATTTTAAAGTTTTGACAATTACATTTTTTTTCAGTTTTGCGCCTTTTGATCTGTAAATTTTATAGGGTCTATTAATAAGCAATTTCTATCTTTAAATTTAAATAAAACAAAGTGTGTGTGAGATATCATCAAAATTGTTCATTTGAGCTCTTGTGAATGACGCGAAATTGACTGCCTCGGATTCTCCTGCACACTTTCACGGGCAGCGGCGATGTTTTTGGCAGATCTAGCGTTTCGTTGACGTATAGATCTTGGTTGATTGGGAAAGTTGCCCAAACAGAATACCCATATTGATAAAACAATTTTATCATTTGCACGTTTTGTTGAACGCTATATCTGTCCATGACAATTTGGCAAAACAGACTGAACAAATGACAGCCAATTCAACAGATTTAGGTTCAACAATATGGCCGCTATCAACTGTCAAAGTTTAAAAGTCCCTATTGGAAGACGCTTTACATTGAAATGTATCACAGAAGGTTTTTCTTTTTAATTTACAATTGCCTCAAACAGTGAAATGAGTAATTTAGACAAATAAACACATTATTACCATATGTGCCGTATTTTCATCTACTCTCTCATTCATGCAGAAGGAAAGACTGGGGCTAGTTGTTTTTCAGCTTTTAAATGCTAACAAATAAGACTTTAGTATGGATGTTGTGACAATACCAATGTTCGCCATCAGTCAACACAGTTTCAGCTCGATTCAAGTAACTGACGTCAGTTTTCTACCAGGGTGAATAAAATCTCCCATTGCACCGGAATACGCGCACCACAGGCTACGTAACCCCACGAGCCCACTTCACGGGCTTGTGGGGCAAGCCCGTTTGAGGCTCAGCCTCAGGTAGGGCGGGGAAAAAAAAAAAAAAAAAAAAGTGAATAAAATCATTTTTTTTTTGTAAAACTGTAAAAAGCTCACCAATGTTAGTAGTCACTGGGCAGGTGAATAATTGTATTAGTGTCAAAATGAATTGAAATGACTGAAGCGACACAATTCATATTTGCAATATAAGCGTTCAACCATCTAAAAATATTATTCTTTGTTAGATACAATTGGATCTAAAGAGGACAGCAGTAAAAATAAGGCTGGGAGAGTGAATGCTCCCAATTTTCTGTAGGGGTCTGGATGGTGGTGAAGTGAGTATTCCAACCCATATATGCTGAAGATTGTTGACATCGAAACATAAAACGACATTTTGTCCAACATGAATGATGGAGCACCATATACTGGAGCTGGGCAGACGTCAAGGATCGTCTTTGGTATAATAAGACAAAATATGGTAGAACCTCGATCCTTCAATACAAATCAACAGTCAACATTATCTGATGTTGACAAATAACGCTATACATTATTTGGTGCATTATTCATTCAACTTGGGTTAAATTTTCGTTGTATTTATTATTACTTTTAATAATGCTCAATGTTTACCAGAAATCCCTGTACATGTTTACAATTTTTAGTAAAAAAAAAAATCATTTTCATGAATTACTGGCGTATTTTGTATACATTGTAAGTTGTAAACCTTTTTTGTGGTACAAAAAACTTTTCGTAAAACTTTTCTTATCCGGTAATAAAAATAAAATGTATGCAAACCAACCCCGGTAGTCCCTAGTTACGTATCTCACACCGATCATCGGACGTAACATATTTACTAAGCCCTGAAATCCCCTAAATTCACCTGGAGGAACGTAAATTCTCAGAAAAGGGGATGGAAGCAGAGATCAGAGATATACCAACACTTCTCCTGCAGCCGCAGACTAAGAGAAAGAGAGCGATTGGGAGAGAGAGCTACCCTGTTCATGTATCTAATTTTTGTTAACAGCTACCCTAGAGCATACATACAGGCAGGCAGCATATCTACAACTGCCGCCTTGCTAGGGTGCCTTCCGGGTCCGGCTCAGTTTGAGGGAGCTTTAGCTCTGTGCTTGTCCTTGTATTACCTGAGGTTCCCGTCAGTGGTCTCCCAAAAAAGTTGGACTGTATAATGTATAATATATAATGAATCAGCAACGACTTGAGGGTTTTTGATATCTCAAAGAAACACACAAACTCCCTAACTGTACAAAATAAGATTCTGTCTCTTAGAACTCGGCCAACAAGAAATATCCATAAAACAGTTAATAATTTTAAGAAATTATTTATTAAACCAACATCGAAACCTGTTCAACCGGAAAAATGTGAAGAAAGTTTACATCTAGATCAATAATACGCGTGGCAGAGTCTAGTATTGAGGGTAGAAAGTGATTTATAAATGGTCCTTCCTGGCCTAAGAGTTAGAAAAATAACCAGAACTTCCCCTCTTACCAAGCCAAACAACGGTTCTGTTTTGGTTGGTGCGGGGTCGGGGGGGGGGGGGGGTTGTTGGCCGCCACCACACCCCTCCCCACCTTCCCGCCTTCATCTAATACCGTAGAAGCGGTCCGTTAAAATGAAAATTGTGCCGTGAAAATTGTCCAGGGTATTTCCATTTTCACTCCTTTCTTTTTTTTTATTTTTTCTTCGCCTTAATTGAAACAATTGAACCGAACAGAAGTGGAGAGCTCTTCGCTTCTTGGTGTTAATAATCCTCAGAATTATTCCGTTAATACTTTTCTCGAGAGTACAGCCAAACAATTTGCTGTCCCAGCTCATAAAGGGAGGTGACTTAGCAAACAGAAGAGCGGCCGTATATAACTGGCTTCTTCGCCTGGTCGGCTTGATTTATAGGGCCACTAAACAAGGGCGGATCCGCCTCTCAGCAACCCCTTAGGGCTACCCTAACAAAAACTGTATTTTAAAAGGCTCTTACATATTCATTCCGCTGGTTAGATTTGCGGGCCTCCCCTATCCACAGTGGCCTCTTGCTACCTCAAGCGAAAAGTGAATCCCTCAGGCCTACAGGTGTGTGTGAAAATGAAATATGTTGGCATATGTGTGGCTACACCTCTACATACGCGTAACATTTATTTAAACCTTTTAAATGCATTCTCGTGGCTGGTCTCTTGACTAATATAAGTTAGAGCATTTTTGTATCGAAATAAAAACCTACCTTATTCGGTGTATTGTAATTGTAATTAACCTTTTTTCCGTCATATACCCTTAATGATATTTTCCTATATATAGTTTACTATATATTGTAACATTTCTTCTTTCTTTTTTCTAGTCACGACTAGACGGACATATCGATTCCAGTGATTGTTTTAAGTCGTTACTTTTTTTTTTTTTTTTTTTTTTTTCCCCTTCATAGCCTCATTAAATTTCCAGATAATTATATATAATTATAGATCCTCAGGTGAATCTATTCACAAATTATTTTGTATTTCCTGTAGCATCACTACATTATATACAGGTTTTGTTATTTTATTTTATTTTTTTTTTTATTATTTTTTTTTTCCCCTTAGCTCTCAAACTTATAAAAATAGGATGTGGGAAAAATAAAGGAAAATAACAATAAATGTTATTTTTTAGAAATTATATAATCGAATAAACAAGCATAATGATATACATTATACGTGACTAGACTAAACTGACTAATAAGGTGATGGGGCTCACCTTTTTGATCAACCTTAAAACTAACTTACATACTGATTTTTATCCTAATTTTTCCCCGACAGTCTGTTGCCATCGATGCGGGAGGGGTGGTGGGGTCATAGTGTTAAACACTGAATTTGTCAGGTGCTGCAATGAGTCAAAAAACTTAATGTGTCTCCGGTGGATGAACTCACCCACCGACGGCACACCAAGCAACGGGTGCAGGTCTGCGTTCTTCAACCTCTCGAAAGAGGTGTGTCGGACTACTTTTCGCATGATTCCATTCTGGAAGTGTTGGAGACATTTTGCTGTATTGTCAGTCAAGTGGGTAAATAGCAGGGCACCGTACAGCAGAGCTGGCCGGAGGACACATTTATATATTATCAATTTAAGAAAAGCGACAGGTTAGGTGAAGTTAGCAAGTGCGATAGCCGGTAAGACATTTGTCGTACTTTTTCTATTTTATTACTAAAATGAGTAGAGAAATGGAGATGCCTATCCATTTTTATACCCAAATAGTGCATTGAGAAAGCTGGTGAGCTCTCTTGCCCTCCCACGCAATATGATTTTGGCAAGGGTTTTTTCCCCTTTTGGAGGGAGAAGATTGCGCAGTCGGTCTTCCCGGCGTTTACGCTGATGTTTAACATGCCCAGTCTGTCACTGATAACGTTACAAACTGACTCTGCGTGTGTAAGAGCTCTTTGTGCACTCATGCTGCTGCTGTAAACCGCAATGTCGTCGGCGAAAGCGATTACAGTAGCTTTCTGATAGTTTATCCCAACAATTTTAGATGTGTACGTACTGAAAAGAACCGGAGACAGAACCGCTCCTTGAGGAACTCCACAAGTCAGAGGGAATGGGTTAGAGAGGCAATCACCCACCCGTACCCTCACCGATATGTTCTTCAAGAACGAAACCAAAATGGTATATAGGTGCTCTGGGCATTCCCAGTCACAAAGCTGTCGGCACAGCATCCCGTGGGACACTGAGTCGAAAGCCTGCGTGCAGTCCAACGAGATCATAGCAGTTGCTGTATTCTTGCTGATACGAGGGTGGCTTCCGTTCGTACCTTCACAAGCGGATGTTCTGTACTCAGATGAGCCTAAAAAGCTGTCTGCTCGTATGGAATGATAGCATTTTCCGAACAGAACCCCTTCAGGTAGTTCAGTATTATCTTTTTGAGAATCTTCCCCATGTGAGGGAGAAGACTGATCGGGCAATAGTGGACTGGGTGGTTGCCTCTCTTTGTGGGCTTGCGCAGCGGGAACAAGATAGCTTGTTTCCACGCTGTCGGGAAGTATCGCAACCTGATACATGAATTGTACAGGTTAACGAGTTGGGCAATCCCTCTCCTCGGCAGCTGTTTCAGCAATACCGTTTGTACCCCGTCACCCCCTGGTGCTTGGTTTCCCTGAAACCGGCGAAGAATCTCCTTGAGCTGCTTCGGGGAGACAAGCATATAGTTCTGACCTGTCCTCAGCTGCTGAGGTTCGTGGTAGTTACATGTCCTAGCAGCGTTGTCTGTGGTATAGTGGTCGGCCAATATTTTAGCCTGTTCTTCCAATGTGTACAGGGTGTCTCCGTCTTGAAGACGGACACCTGAGTCCTTCTTGGTAGTAGTCTTTAGGAGCTTCCAAAACTTACGGAAGTCGTGACTTATTCTTGAAGCGCCATTTATTAGTCAATATTTTCAAAGTTACCGATCACTTTAAACGGGAGCATGACCCTCACTCAAGGCTAGGCGTAAACTAACCTTTCCCTCCTCAGTGCCACCTTGCTTACTCTCATTGGCCAAAAGAGAGATCACATGTTCGGTATTTTAAATTAATAAAAATCAAAAATATCAGGTGATGGATTATAGAAATTCAAAAATCCAAAACATCTTAATAAACATCCTTGGCTTGAATGTTCCTTTTCACTATTGCAGAGTTTACAAGCTAACTACTTTTTACTGTTTTTTTTTTTTCCATTTAATGTCCTTTTGTATTGTACTGGGTTCGTTATATTGTTCTTTTTTGTGGATTCGCTTAAATGATCTTATGTCACTATTATTTTTTCTTACAGAGGCTCCGACATCATTTGACAATGTCTTTTTATTTTGTTTGCCCAATATGAATTTCAGAACACTCTCGTTGCTCATTCGGGACTTTTTTTTATTATACCGGAATACATTTCGTTCTTATGTTATTATTGAAGAGTTGTCTGCATTCAAGCTGGAGGCTATACGCAAATTTCTTGAAAACTCATTATATAGAAATAAAAAAACTACTTATTACTTAAAAAACTATAAAAAAAATGAGGAGCAAAAATAAAATACCCAGGCCTGGTTAGTAATAATATAAAATTTACCAATGTAAGACATAGACTTGTTTCAAAATAAAAATATCTTTTATCCTAATAATTAAGATAATTAACCAAATGCTAGTCACAATAATTAAATTTTCAATAAATTCAACCAATTTAAATATAATGCCATTTAAATAAAATAAATAATCAAAATTAAAGTGTATAATTTATAATCTAGTGGGATGGAAATTTATCAATAAAATATTACATAATTTTAATTCAAATAGATCGTTCTTTTGATAAATCGATAATAGTTGGCCATTTCAATAATAATTAAAAGGTAATTAGTAATAATTCAATTAAGGAATTGATTAAGAAATAAGTGAACATAAGGGTATATTCACGTAGTCGTATGAAGCGTTCTTTCATGTAGTTGCAGGCTGCAGGTCAAGCGTTCACGTGGGTGTAGGTTGTAGACAAAGCGTAGCGCTGCCGTGGTCAGATTGATGCTCAAAAAAACCAACCGCCGGGCGGAGATTCCAATTTTCCTAACCAAGGAAAAGCTCCAAGGGGAACGGAAAAAGTTCGTAATTTCCTGTCGTGAATTTTAGGAAATTCAGAGAATGAACCATTAACACTCTCACGTCGTTGAAGACACAACGTAAAAAATAATGCGTTTGAGAAGGAACGTTAAACACAGTTTTAAACGTTAAATATCGTAGAGGTGAAATTTTTGGCCAAATGGACGATTCAAGTCTAAGATCGGTACAACTTAACCGTTCAGACGTTACCTCAACACTGACGAAAATGGGGCTTGCGTCCACAAGTTCCCCTACCAAAAGTCAAAAGTACCACTGTCCAAGGGAAATCTCCTTTAGGTATTTCCCTTATTTCACATTTAACTAAGATTACAATTTAAATCTTACGAAATATAAATGAACATAAATTACATAATCAAATTTTACATGAACGATCTAATTAATGACGATTTTTTTTTTTTTACAGTTTTTTACGTCAGTGACGAAAATAATAAATAATTAAATTTAACAAACAAATTAATTTTTTAAATAAAGATAAAAATCATGATTCAATTCACTTTACTTTTTTAACAAAATAAAAACTTTATCGGGCCTTAACAACGTTATTGACCCGAAAAATGTACAATTTAGTTGATTCAAAACCAAATGCGCAATCAATTAAAATAAACGGCTATCTTCTAAGCTCAGTGACTGTTCAGTGACAGCAATGGAAAAATATCTGGAACCCATCAGTTGCCGGGGGGGGGGGGGAATGCATTCTCCATTTGTTAAGCAAACAGATTCAATTCAAACTAAAAATAAATTTTTCACTTTAGCTAACCAGGACCGATTGGCACCATGATAAAATTCACAACAAGATAAAACTAGATTAAGCAGAGAGCATGTTGAGGGAGTGACGAAATATCAACTATCATGATTAACTGCCAACAATCAAATCTGGAAATCAGCGCATGAAAGGGAATGGACAACATGTCATCCGAATGTTACAACACAAACGCAAATGCAATATCAAGGACTTGTGAAACTTATATTTATGATGAGTTATTCAATGATTAGCTTGTGAATTTCAATTATGTCCGTTTTCCAAAAAAAACAAAAAAAAACGAGACTGATAAAAATGAGCAGCTAAAGTTTGTATCAATCATTATATAAACAGAACAACATTAAAGATCGCCGAGCGTATTAAAAGAAGCATACACTGGCTTATTTCGAACACTATACAATACCTGGACTTGTCATAAATCCATCAAATGAAGTTTCAAACATCAGGTCCTGTCAGTCGGCTTATGAAATGATCGGAACTATAATTAACTGTATCTCGAAAGGTAAAAATATTTTATCTTTCCAAGCGAGAAACGTGGGGATAAACCACAATAGTCCTCCAACTCCTATTTTCCTCTCATTTATTTATTTCATATATTTAGTACTCCTATTCTCAGCCCATGGAAGACGCTGAACCTGCATTTTGTCAAGGGAATCGGAGCAGGATGCAGCAAAGACAGATAAGACCCGGGATAAGTCTAAACAATTTTGGTTGGTATAAGTGGTACCGGTATCCCTATACTTGCGTATTATTATGTTAATTACTATTAGACGTGTGGCAAAGATCCCGGCATCCTATTGATCGTCGCACGTACAATCAGTACTGCCGATTGGTAAAGCGGCGATTGGCATCCTTCCGTTCCGATTCTTGCAATTCCTACCTCTCCTCTCTGTCCACCAGGGATAACTCCTTGTGGAACGTAACAAAAAAAACCTAAAGTATCAACCTGTTTCACACCCACTCCGTCGTGATGATGGGTCCTGGGCGGCTTCGGATGGGGATAGGTCGGAGGAATTTGCTCTGCATCTTACCCATACTTTCACACCTCACCTTTCTCATCAAAGCCATACTCACAGCACAACTGTGGAAGATTTCCTCACTTCACCTATTCCTCTCTCTCTTCCACCAAAAGCCGTTAACCCCTCTGAGGTTAAATACCTTCTGAAAAACTTACCTTACCGAAAATCCCCTGGATATGATCTCCTTACTCCTCAAATTCTCAAACAACTTCCTCCTAAAGCCATAATCTTCCTAACCTACATATATAATTGCATAATCCGAACGACGCACTTTCCTCTCCTCTGGAAACATTCCATTATTGTCCTATTCGCCAAACCCGGTAAACCACCCAATGACGCCTCATCATATCGTCCAATCAGCCTACTCCCTATCCTCTCAAAAATATTTGAGAAACTCCTACTAAAACGTCTACTTCCCATTGTTGAATCCAAAAACCTTTTTCCCACACACCAGTTTGGTTTCCGCCAACGACATTCCACTGCTCAACAAGGCCTTCGCGTTGTTGATCACATCTCCTCAGCTCTTGAAACCAAACAGTATTGCACTGCTGCCTTTCTCGATTTAGCTCAAGCTTTTGACAGGGTTTGGCACGCAGGTTTGCTCTACAAGCTCAAAAGATATTTACCACAGACCCTTTTCCTAATCCTACAGTCCTACCTTTCAAACCGCTTCTTCCAAGTCCGCTGTGGTTTAGAATACTCTACTATCCCTACTACTATAACTACTATCCCATAAGTGCAGGAGTTCCACAGGGCAGTGTCCTGGGCCCCATCCTCTATAACCTATACACCGCTGATGTCCCCTCTACTCCCAATACCTTCTTGGCCACATTTGCAGATGACACTGCAGTCTTGTCATCCCATCCAGACGCCGACATAGCATCCCATAACCTTCAAAAACACCTTGACGAGATCGAGTATTGGTGCAATCAATGGCGGATCAAAGTTATTGAAGCAAAATGCTCCCACATTACCTTCACCCTTTGTCGCAAGTCTGGTCCACTAGTTTATTTTAATTCTATTCCTCTCCCTGTATCCGAGACAGTACGGTACTTAGGCTTCCATCTTGACAAACGACTGACCTGGAACCCACATACGAGACTAAAAAGACAAGAACTAAACAGACGCTTTGGACAAATGTACAGACTACTTCAAAGGACATCCCATCTCTCAATAGAAAATAAACTACTAATCTACAAAGTTATACTTAAACCAATCTGGACATACGGAATAGAGCTATGGGGGACAGCAAAAAAGTCTAACATCAAGCGTATCCAATCCTTTCAATCAAAAGTCCTGAGAACAATAGTAAATGCCCCTTATTATGTCAGCAACAAAACCCTTCATAACGACCTTAATATACCCTACATTCTAGAACTCATCCCTTCCAAGTTTACGAAATTCCACAGTAGCCTTTCCAACCACCCTAATCCTGTAGCACAGTCAATGCACTGCGCCACTCATCCCTATAATCCTCCTCGGAGACTCGGAGACTCGGAGACAACGGCAGTGGCCTCGTGACCTGCTATAAACGCGTGACAGTGGGAGTCCTGGCAATGGCCAGTCTCTCCAATCATGTCCTGAGCGTCTGTGGCTCTCGCGCTCTTGGTCAGCCTCCACTGGCTAGTATCCAGTGACGCGGCTGACGGAGGAGCGTGGGGGACTTCCCAAGACTCCGCTTTCTCTTTGCGGTGGATTTGGGGGGTCTCTGGGCTGTCTGTAAATATCGTATGAATGAGCGAGTGAATGATGAACTGTAAATATTGTATGAATGAGCGAGTGAATGATGAACTGTAAATATTGTATGTATGAGAGCATATATCTTAATTACTTATTGCCATATAAAAGGCAGATTGTAATTATTGCACAATAAAGGAATTAACAATATTGTATTGTACTATTAGACAACGATTAGAATATACTATTATATAACAACGAGATAATTGGCTTTCTGTACATATGAATTTTTCTAGATAAAACAAAATATTAAGCTCATGAAACTAATCAACATAACGATCTAAATATACCCTACTCTCTTGAACTTATCGCTTCCAAATTCTTGAAATTCCATAGTCTATCTAGCTAATAACGCCATATCTTATTTAGAAAAGCCTTTTCTTCATTGCAATATCATTTCCACAATAACTGTTATAATAACAGCATTTATTGAAGAGAATGGTGGTAACGAAGTTCATTTAAATAAGAGAAAGGTATTGAACTTATCTCGCTCATTCATACAGTATTTACAAACAGCCCAGAGACCTCTCATATCCACATGGTTGTCACCTCCCTCAAATGCGAAAGATAAGTGTTGTCTTGGGAAGTCCCCCACGCTCCTCCGACAGCCACGTCACCGGATACGAACCAGTGGAGGCTGATGAAGAGTGCAAGAGCCACATACGCTCAGGACATGATTGGAGAAACTGGCCATTCCCAGGACTCCCACTGTGACATATTTATAGCAGGTAACGAGGCCACTACCCGTCTCCGAGGGGGATTATAGGGTTGAGTGGTGCAGTGCAATGACTGGTTATTAGGGTGTTTGGATAGGGTACTATTTGGTGAAGAAATTTCATGAAGTTAGAAGGGGTGAAACAAAGTTCAAAAGTTGTTCGATCGGTAATCGTTAAATCAGTATTTTTCAACTTCGAAGAAGTTCGTTCAAGCTGGTGTATTTTTTTCCATTTCGAGGATTTAAATATTTAATCAGCTTCTAGATTTTATCTAAGGTTTTGTATGGAGGATGGTATTTTTCTATTACTTTAAAGCTTCATATTTGAAAATAAAATTGAGTTAGGTATAACAAGAGTTCAATACCTACCTGCGATAATAATGTCATGGCTGTGGTTAACATTAGTTGTCATGGTACCTGCTAAGAAAAATGAGTTGCTATTTGAGTATTATCTGTGCATTGGTAACAAGATTTTAACCCTGTGGCAACATTTTAATTTTAATTTGGAATCTCTGATAATGGCTTTTTAAGTTAGATTTAATTTTATCCAGAACATTCCATTTATTTGTTAAAATTCACTTTTTTGCCCTATGAGAGATTTCCTAAAAAATGGGAAAATAATTTATTATATATTTGAATACTTTGTGGGTCAGGTTTAAATGACTTCGTGTTTACATTACTTGCCCCATAATCTAGACCAGCTACTGATTTATGTGTTCCCGGATTGTTTTAATCATTGGCTCAAAATTCTATACCAATTGTATTATTTTTACAATCATTTCTATATAATATGCTTTTTGTTTTTGGATCGGCCACTCGAAACGGTACAATGAGTATATAAAACCATTCAAGGCAATGAATATACTAATTATTTACCTATTCAAATAGTTATCGTAAAGGTTATCGAAAATAAAATAATTAACAGGAATGTATTTTAATGCTTTAATTGAATTTTTTTTTTAACAAACATCAAATAAAATTTCCATAATTTCTACAGGTTATTTATAATTTGTCACAATAGGATATTTAAATTTTTATTTAAATACTTTTACTGGCTGGTATCCGGTAACGAGGCTGACGAAGGAGCGTAGCGGACCTCCCAAGACTCCGCTTCCTCTTTCGAATGCGAGGGAAGTGACAACCATGTGGTTTTGGTAGGTCTCTGGGCTGTTTGTAAATACTGGATGGTGGACCGAGTGTATGAAAATTGTAAATATGGATTGAATGAGAACATTTATCGCAATCACTTATTGCATAATATGTCAGATTCTAATTTTATCACAATAAAGGAGTTTCATTTCATTTTAATGCTCTTTACAAAAACCCCGTAAGACAGCATATTTTTTATCCCTTAAAAAAAATGTATGAAATAATTGATAATTAAGCCATAAAGTAATAAAGGTAAATGTGCCCATTCAAATCGGATGAACAAGACGTAAAATACATTAAAACGAAGAATGGATTACTACTCTATGGAACGGTAAACCCCTCCCTTACTGACCGCAATCCAGAAAAAGCAAGGATTTACTTAATTGGGTAATAATTTCTGAAACAATTCTTATTTATACCTGCTCGGGTAACGATTGTTCTAGATTTAGTTTAGATTGCCTTTTACAGAGTACCTTTTAGTGCGGAAGCAATTTCTTTATAGGAGATCAGCTTCTTGAAACACAGCTTCTTAAGGGCATTGTAATGGACCTTTTTTCCTCAGCATTGTGTACACGATGTATATAACCATAAAATAAATTGGTGGCTGGCTCTTTTTATCTCTTTCGCTAGTAAAATTGAGAACCTGAAGAAGTACGGTTCTGAGTGATGTCTCTTTTATGCCATCTAAAAGGAGGTAGGTCAATTTGTGCCTACATTGCCTCAAATTTGATTTGTTAGTCATTAGGGATTGACAGTAAAAATATTTTTGCAACTCATAGAACACCGTTTAGTCGTCAGTCATATATATATATATATTTATGCATTGAGTGTTTACGTACAAGACAAGTGCCTAGGAATCAGTAACTTTATACAACACCAATTTTACTACGTTAGGGGTATGTTACCTGTAAATAGTGAGCTATTTACTAATACTAGCCAAACAAAGAAACTTAATTCAGATTAGTTACACTTCAATGAAAGACGTGGTGTACTCTCAGTACAAATTAGATTTTTCGGTTTGATTTTAGTGGACATCAGTACTGCGCCGGTGCTAAACTATAACAAGTCGTATTCGTGTCGCTCTACGAACAAACTGTTTTTGTTACCGTCCATAGGAAGTGTTTAGATTGTAGAACTGTTTCGACCGACAATTGAGTGAACTGTTCACAGACGAGCTATCTACAGGTGAGCGGATTGTGAAGCTGTGGACTGTATTTGCTAAGTGTATGTTTCACGTAATATTTCACAGAGAAGGCGGTCATATTGAAAAGCTGTAGCTCAGCTGTGCTAGTGATAAGAGTGGGGTGTTCGGCCAGACCCTTCTACTACTACTACATATTTTTTCTTTCTAAAAAAATACATAAAAATTCAGAAAATTATGGTTGATGATGAAACATGCGTTTCTATCAACAAGTGATGTCGGAAAATTAAAAATAACGCTCAAGATCACTGGGACCAACACCTACTCCGTCACCAATAAAACGTAAGCCGCGGCGATCTAATAGAAATATTGGGCCGGTAAATTTTTCAGCACCCAGAAGCTCTATGGAAGAAATACCGTCAAAAGCCAGCACATCTAAGCAAACAACAACCCATGAGTCTCCATTTTTCACGCCCAAAAGTTATGTGGTGTAGAAAAATATTAAAGTAGAGGACATGGACTCAACACAAACACCCGCACAGCCCAAGCCACTGGCGATATTTGTATCTATATGCTACAGTGAACTACACATAATTTTTATTATAGTATAAAAATGTAAAAGTAGTAAGTTTCATATGTAGCAGTACCTATTTGCACATTGGCAGGTGGATGGTTTCCCTTGAGCCCTACCAAATATTACCACGACCACAAGTATATTTGATTTCTTCCTTCTTTTAGCTTTTCTCGGATGATTTTGAAGCGAATGAAACCTCAATTATTTTAGAATCTATAATAAAAAATATAATATTGGAAGGTCAGTATCCGACCACGGGTATCTATTGGCTTATTGATTACCTCTATCGTATTGATCGGGAAATGAAATGGAGAGGTTACAGGTACAATAAAATACCGACTCAATGAAATATATTTTTAATCACATAAAGCATTGTAAACATAACCACGATGGATATTGTGTTCATCTCTGAAACCCAAATCGCCATACACTCTTGGTGAAATGGGTCAAGATGAACATTACACAAAAAAGTTATTTTAACGTTACTGAAAGTCGTAAAGGGGCTGAAAAGGCTGCTATTTGTGGGAATTCCCAGATGCTCTTACCTGGACGGAGCTGAAGGGCCACTAGCGACGAATCATGACCCTATGATCTTCTATGCTACGGGACTGGCCCTTCTCTATGCCCAGGGTTTTTTGTTGTCATTTCTACTGTGTAAACTACCTCATAGGGGGAGATAATAGTTCATTCTAACAGTAGATTGATCGATCTAAGTGTACTATCGATTAGTCGTCGATTTTTTTTAACGATTGATAGTTATTGTGCAATTTTCAAAAGGTGTTTTCCAGCAACCCGTCGAATTCAGGGATCTCCTCAACAGGAGCCAGAGCAATGAGCATTTAGCTTCAAAAAAACTCTGGAATAGAAACAAAGTGGGCCACAATACTCCAACTGAGACCTCAAGTAAACAAAATTACATTATTTATGGCTCAGAACACACTCGTTGCTGATATTGATAATCACAAAACGCCATATGAAACAAGATCAATAACGTAGACTGCATCTTGGATCCTCATTGGAAAAAAGGATATTTTGTTAACAAAGCTATGTGGAAGCAGCTCCCGAAACTCTATCAAACATTCCTAAAATAAAATAAAAAATAGATGACAGATGAATTTGAGTTGAAAACATTAAAATTTAAACTTACCCCACCAGTGCTAAGCACAACTCGTAGTGACGACCGCGATGAAAATAATTCATTTTTTTTAAAAGCAAGAGTTGAAAAAAGAATCAACAAACAATCAGCGAACCACCTATGTAAAATTGTTATTTCCAAAAGATATAACCATAACAGGTGAAAATTGATGAAAAAATGAAAATAAATTTTGCCCAATGGTTCTGTTTTTTCCACACAGCTGTTAAGAATTTTCTAACGTATTAATGTTTACTTTATTTGTTTTTCCACAATATGTATTGCGATAACATTCCAATCTACCATCTTATTGGGCAATAAGTAACTGACATCAATGTTCTCTATTCACGACATATTTACAGTTCACCGTTCACTCGCTATTAAATTCTTATACTATTTACAAAAAGCCCAGAGACCTCCCAAACTCACATGGTTGTCAACCTCTCATGTGAAAGAGGAAGCGGTAGTCCTCCATCAGCTGGACACCAGCCAGTGGACGCTGACTCAGACTAAGACGCTCGGGACAAGATTGGAGAAACTGGACATTACTAGATCTTCCACTGTCACGAATTTGCAGCAGATCACAAAGGCATTGCAGCTCCGAGTAGGATCAACGTGTGGTGACGTATAATGACTGTGCTATGATTTTTAAAGATATTTTTTGTTACATTCCACAGGAAATCATTCCTTGCAGACAAAGAGCAGAATAATTAAAGGAAATGGGTTGGAAGGACGCTACATTGCGCTTTACCAATATGTATTAATCTGATTTTACGAGTGACGACTGTTCTTAAGTGGCGTTTGGATTGGATTAGGTCTTTGAGATGCTGAGGTAAAGGATTTTTTTTCGTGGATCTTAAACCCTGGTGTTGGTGCTTCGCATTAAAGTCCCCATCCACAAACAAACGATGTCCGATGGAGGTTAGAAAGGAGATGAATTGGGAATCGAAAATTGATTTATTGGGAGGGCAGTACACTGATGCTAGAGTAAGGGGGAAAGTGAAGGTGCTGATTGACACTGGACCTTAAACCCTGGTGTTGAAACCTCTTATGCTATGTATCTTAAACCACTGAAGGAAATCGTGTGCTATCAAAGGAACTAGGTAATGGGAAATGAAGTTATGGACAATGACAGCGGTACCTGCATGAGCTCTTCCATCTGGGTGATCAGTTCGATAAGTATGGTACTGTCGAACTGTAAACGGTCAATTACTCGTCCCTTTTCAGTAATGAGAGCTACGTAGATGTTCTTGTCATGGAGTACTGCTGTCAGTTCGTGGGGGTACGAGAACCATTCGCATTCCAAAGAAGAATAGATAAGGAGTTAGAAAGATGAACTTATGGATTTTGTTTTTCGGGGACGAGGTAGGAGACAAGGTTTATAAGAAGAGAAATTAAAGGAGTAATTAGGGTTCTGAATTCTTTCAAGATTTATGTTAATAAGCTAGTGACATCTGATGAGCTGGAGGGTGGAGGAATATGCGAGATGTGTGGTTGACGATGCGATTGGGTTTGCTGGTTGTCAGGATGAATGGATTGCATGGATAAGGGAAAGAGGTAATTCCATACTTGGAGTTGGCATAGCATACTGTTATCTGTTTCGAACTGGATTGGCAAAAGAAACAGAATACCTCAAATTTCTAGCTTTACCTTATCTTACTTTTTTAAATAATAATTTTTTTTTTCCTTTTTATTCTGCTTTCCACTTTATGGTTACACTCATTACATAACAATTTGATATCTACTGCAATGAATAGAAAAATAAAGGTCTTCTGTTTAATCTACATTTGGAGCAGCGAGAAACAGAACGTTGTTGCTGAAGGAGCAAGAAAACCTTTTCAGTACCTTCACATAGATTGCTTCTTAGTTGTCATTGATAGCCACTCAAAGTGGATTGATGCTTTCCCTACAAATTCTATCCACTGAAACTACTGTGAAGATTCTGAGACAACATTTTTTGTTTTTGTGTGCTAGATTGTTTTGGACAATTATTCAGCATTCGGTAGGCAGCCATTTAATATGTTTCTTGGGCACAATGGTGTTTACCTTAAACACGGATCCCTATTCTCGCCAAAGTCTAAGGCTATCACGTTCATTTACTTACTAGGCCATGTCAAGAGATCGGTCAATAACAAGGTTCGGTGTATGTAGTGTAACTATCGGTATTCTAGAAACAAATGAATTTCGTGCATGCGAAATGCTTAGGACCTCGAAAGCGGCGTGTTTGGTTGCTAACACTGCATAGGAACTGGACCAGGCATGTGGGCCAAATACATGGATCTTCTTTACCAGAGAACCGGCTGACTTGCTCAGCTTCTGAGGAACTAGCCTCAATACGTATGACTGATGAGGTTAGTTTCTGCCCAAGAGGCTCTAGAGACTCGGTAAGACGACTGATCAAACAAGTTTCTTTGTGTGTGTACAAATTTAATGTTTTTATGTTCAATTTTGATATTTTCCAAATTAGAGAAGGTAGATAGTGGGATATCGATTTTTGATATAGTTAAATAAGTGTCAGTTGTTTGTGAGATTGAGTTGGAGTAACCCAAGCTGGAGGTTATTATGATTGCAGTTAATATTTAAATGTTCATTTCGTCTAATAACATTTATCAGTTTCATTTAGTTGTGTTTTATCATTTGTATTATGATTTAATAAGACACTGCAGTGACAATACACAACAAACATAACAGCTAAAAAATTCTTTAATTCAATACAAATCGAAATCAATGTTCAGCTACTCAAAAATTATTAAATTACAATTTTAATTCATCATTTTAGTAGACTGTCTGTTTTTTTTTTTTGTTCCCGATTCTTTGTTTATAAAAATATAACTTTTGCGATGGTTAATTAATAATTATTAATTACTTCACTTCTAAAATAATATATATTAATATTTGAATTTAAATGCTCTTAGATTTTATAAATATTTTGAGAAATAGACATTTAGTGATTGCACTCTTTGATTTAAGTTTAAGTGTTGACTTAAATCCAGGTCCAGCCAGGTCCACTCAAGGGCGGATGAAACTCATGGCGTCTTATAAAGGTGAACCCTCTGGAGAAATGAAGACCACTCCAAAATAAATGGACAATCAAGGAAGCGGTCCTATGTCCTTTCACTAGAACGTCTCTGCTTTGAAATAATAGATCACTATATATTAAAAAATAAAAATGTTATTATATAAATATATATATTTAAAAACCGAGGATTTTCTTTTTGTTTCTCCCAGAACATTCACTTTTTAAGAGAAAAATACCGTGATTTGTTGTAGAAAAAATAGAAAATTTATTACTAAAAACCACAACATAACCAAAACAGCGTTTTACATTTCGGCATGGAAGCTCTTTTTCATTTTGGACATCCCATTTTTCCCATTTACATAGATGGATCAGGTAATTATAGAGAGGTATGATTGGTGAACAAATTCACTATGTGAGAGTCACCAATATTTTTCCCATTGGCCTATTAGTTGCTGGCTTACTCTTCCATAGCTATAGGATATATTAAATTACATAAAAGAATTAGAAAGAATACCATTACTTTAGCAGCATACCTATATATAGAAGCCATATTTCAGGAAGAATCAATAAAAAGATAAACAGATTTACCTTTCTATAAGCATTAACAGTAGAACGTATTTGAAATAAATTAAAACTAAGAAATAACGTGTGAACTATAACAAAATAAACCCATTTGTTTTGATTTCAGCAAATGTTCTAGTAGCTAGTCTGTAAACAATTATTATACGTTAAAGTAGTATAAAATGTCTATCTGGACATTTAAATGGTCTAGTAAGCAGCCAGTTTTATTTTATTATCTACTCCTACCGGAATTCGAAAACATCCCGCTTCCTCACCCCAATATTTTTCATTTATTTCTCGCAATTTTAATTTTGTTTCTACCTGAACAAGGAATTTAATGTAGTATATAACATATAAGAAATAAATTATGGAAACAATGGCCTTTGTGTTATCCTTCAATTAGTAATTATTCGATTTAACACAAAGTATTAAAACACCGACTGCCGTTAAAAGGTATGTAACGCGTAGAAGTTGAGTAAATACCCGAATTCCGGTTCTGTTGAAATTGAAACACCAAATTGCCGTAAATGGATAATAACTAATTAAATACTCTGGAACGGTTGCCACACGGAGCGACATTAATCAAGATTTTATAAGCAACAACCACTAACGCTGTTGTTTCCTTTGTATTGCTACTAATTCGGTTAGTGGACAATATCCCTTACAATGAGAACTCCATTAGTCTCGGCCATGACGTCAGTTGGAGGAAGTGGGGGGAGGACTCCTTCCCTTGGAATTGAACTTTCAAAACTGGAGGGTTTTAAAATTTTCTTTTCGTAGGAAGAGTTACACAAGTCTGTCAACAGAAACCGCAACGCACTGCAACACAAAACCCTACGTGGGGGAAAGATTCGATGGACATACCTTGCTCTGCAATTGCGCTATAGAAGTTCTACTCGTTTATCTTTTATCAGTACACCAGAAACTTAGACTTGCAGAACTATGTCAAGGATTGATGCAGTGCACAACATGACCACAGTAGGTACTCCAATGTCAAAGAAATGTCAGGTACGAGAATTGGGGGACTTCTTGTCCTCTCCAAATGAACTGAACTTAATCAGGTTTTAAAATTTTCGAACTGGCATTTCCCAACTCTTTTCTCAAATATTAGGTGACATCATAGGCAGTCCCCTAATACCTACGATTATTTTCAACCTCATATGTGTAGAATTATATTGAATAAATTAGTTGAGAGATTGGAAGCAACTCCCGAAACGCTCCATTAATTTTCAATCACTATGGAAAAGCGTTACTTCCATTCGAGTATGAGCTAATCGTTTTCCGTTTGCCCTCCGGAAAAAGTGGTAAAAATCATTCAACTGATCTGAAATTTTAAAGCATTATCCCTTAAAAATTAAATAATTACATTTGTAATGTATGAAAAAAAAATGAATGCCTGCTTAAAAGTGATTTAAGATTTATAGTGTTATTTTTGCATTGATTCAGAGAATAAGGTAATATAGTTTTTATTTCTACTAATATTAGATTATTTTCAATTAATTGTTTTTGCTATTACAAATGAGTTTTACTTGTTAAAAAAAACATTTTTGGTGATTATTTTGATAAGGAAAACCTAGAAGAAATAGGTTTTAAAATACTCGAGCTGAGTCTCACTCAAATTTCACTTTCCTAAATTCTTTTTTCTCCTAAACGTTAACATGTTCTATTTCATTATGCTAATATGTGGGCATTTATCAACTTTATGTATGAGCACCGTTTCATTTACACCGCAGACTTTGAGAATAAAAAGCTATTACTCCTCCATATGCCGACACTAATATATAAGATATTGCCTTAATATACATTTAAAAGCGATAAATATGCGATAGATTTTAGAAAATACATTCTCATGGCTTGATAACGTTGGAAAAATTGTATAAAAGATTTGGAAGAAAGTTATTAGGGAGCAGCGCATCTTCAATAGAAAAAACTTTCATGATAAGTAGAGGGCCAGATTATGTTCCTTTCAAGTTCAGAAGTCCATTAATCTTTTGTGGTCAACGAATTCACGGTGTGAGAGTCACCATTATTTTTCATAGCTAAAATACTACCCTTCCATAGCTGTTGCATATATTGAATTATATAAAAGGATTATGATGCCATAACATGCCTATATATAGAAGCCATATTTGATTCATAATACGTTATTAAATGGTTGGTTCGTTTGTTTTGGCTTAAAATCAACAGGTATCAACGCCCTTGTTTTTGTGTCTTTACAATAAATTGGACGGTCCACTGAAGTGAGCCCTAGGAAGAGTGCTCTAGGACGATATCAAACCCAAGTACCAGGGATTGTGCGTCAAAGCCCGAGAGGACAAAGCCAGTCCCAAATGTCAGGTGGTTGCTGTAGATAGTATTTTACCTTGATTACTTAATATTTATTTATAAAATATAATATAGAACGAATACAACATGTTAATTGTTAAATCGCTTCTCACCATATACTGATTAAAATAGTTTATAAGCCACGAATCGGAGAGAAGTCAAATCAAGAGAGGATTGGAAAAAACAAGTATTTTTTCACAGCTAACAAACAATTTTAATGGCAGATTCAGAGGTTTTTTGTAATTGTAATCAGATTAAACCCCAAAACGCATTACATATTATTTGATCAAATCATTAATATCCTACATAATTTGAAAGGAAAATATTTATTGCTATACCACCAAGTAATTAACTATTTTTTGAACACGTACCTGTTTTATTGGGTTGATTAATACCGTTACAGGGGAATACAACTTAACTTGCTTAAAAATCGTCACTCTACCTGAAAATGAATAAAACACAAGTGAAATTTTGATAACGGTTTAACGACTTTACGTACAGTTCCAATTTACGATACTCAAGGGAATAATCCTGTAATATTCCCATCCTGTAATTCAACCAGTCGATGTTTTTGTGAAATTAATAATTAATTGATTACTGGCCATTCTTTGTTTTTAAAGGGTTACTTTATTTTGGATTTTTTTTTCGTATTCTACTCATCACAATCAACCACTAAATGTCATTATGATTAAAAAAAATAAATAAATAAACAATTACAGAAAAACCAGGTGGGGTTGAATTTCCAAATACGGTGTTAATGGCAGTTTTATTTGTTGTTGTTTTATCCCCTAAATATGTTAGCAATGCCAGAATTGTATAAAATATTACACGTGAGATCCTTAATAGATAATATAGAGATAATATTCAATAACTGAGGTTTAGAGAGACTTCACAGGCAATTTAAGTCAGTTTCTTTTTAAGCAATGTCCCAAAGTATATACTCATGCCAAATAACTCTTATGGGCTATAAAATTAAACTTTTAATTACTAATGTCCCAACGTCCATGCCCGTACTTGTATCATCCTCTCAAGGGGAAAACTTCATGATAAGCCATCCTTTCAACTTACATCTAAGACTAAAATTTAATTCGCTGTTAGTGCTCTTCCAGTAATACGGCAGTGGCCATGATACAAATTTTACCATTATAAAGTATAAGGTTAAACATTCCTATTCCACCGAAAATAGCCGTCAGTCAACTTGCAATAGTAAACTATTTCTGGTCTTAAACATCATTAATATCACCTATAAGTAATATTGGCCTAATTTTTATATTTTGAAAAATTTTGCACAGGATATATCAGTTATTATTTTTATATTAGTTGTTATAGCTACTTAAATTATTTGCTTTTATAATTATAGAACAATTGACAGAACAAACGATCAACAAGCAATTAGTGATTTATTTCTGTAATTTAAAAAAATTAAAGAGAATTAACGGGCGTAATATAATAGATACGAACTGATTGAAAAATGAACATTTTTCTATTTCCAAGCTAAATACAGCGTCACTAAAGTCGACCGCTTTGTTCAGGCGATGAATCCATACCTAAATGTTCAATTCACACTAATCATAACAAAATAATACGTAACTAATTTACCCATTAACGGTTTGAACTAACAAAAAAAAAACTATGGGGTTTCCAACAACATAGCTATAGAATGGTGAGCATTTGTAACAGCAAACAGTCCTATAGAGCGATTTAAAACTTGGTAGCTTTTTAGTACAGTTCTGACTGCTCAGTCCCTCAGGGTGAAAATGCATACATTGTCACTTCTTCAACCATTTAAAATCCCCTCAGGTCTCAGGATGAAGTAATTTTAGACTTTGTGAAACCGATATTTAGAAACTGACAAATCATATCATTCAAAGAATGCATTTAATAAAATTTACATGGGTATAACATACTCTACTGTTAGAAAGGGCTCATTTGATAATGTTTAAATTATATTTGGCATTGCCTCAATCGTAAAAATAATGCCTGGTAAATACAAATTGACTAAGTGACATGAATTAATTATTTTTTAAGTTTGATAACATGTAGGTGAACCACGTTACCCAATTGTTGTCTATCAGTAGAGGTACTGCTGGTTTAAACTTTATTGTCTTCAGGTTGGGACTTAGAATCTCATTAAGCCCTGGGTGCCACTAGGTTAATACGAGAAGCAGCGTACAACAGAAAACGATAAGAGAAGAAGAATCTTTCCTAGAACTCTTTTTTTGAGCGTACCTTTGTACTCATTCAAGAAGAATTTAAGTGTGAACACATTTCCAAAGCAAGGCTTCCCATTTCATTTCAAGCCCGGAAATATCATGAGATTGTTAAAAATCTTAGTCAATTGGAAAATCACGAAATCCTAGATGCCTGGTTGTAAGATAATTTAGAAATTTATAAATATATGATTTTGATGAAGGAACAGGTACTTTAATAGTTGATTTATCATCTAACCTACAAATTAAATTATCGAATGTATAACTTGTTAATTTGTAATCAAGAAATAGCACAAAAAAAATATCCAAATATATGATGAAATTTATAAGTTGTGTATATTAAGGAATTCCTTTGCCGTATTCGAGCTTGTTAGTGACTTTAAATCAATATTTTAATTAAGTTTATATATCTGTGCTTTCTCAACTATTTTGTGGTGACAGAAGGATACAAGACACACATCTTTATTGCCATCACATTTCACAAACCTATGGAAAATTTAATGAGTATCTCTTGACACAATATTTTGGAATCACTTGAATAATTTCCTCACTTCTCCATCTATGCTCAGATATGTTCTGCAGAAAACATGTTATCAGATACAATTGTTTACAGAATGATTCACAGATACTACATTTATCGTTATCCACCTCTTAAATCCTAAAAAGAAAGGCATGTTAATAAACACTTTTGACGAAATTGTATGGCATCTGACTCTATTACAGTCAATGAGCTACGCCAGTGACTCACGAAAAAATAATTTTCCAATATGAACTATGAAATGCACACAGCTGTTAGTCAAGTCTTTTCGCCGTTGCTTACTGGTTGACTGAATAGTCATGAGTTTGTTTCCTGCTTTGCAAAACAAGTTATACCGGCTGTGTGACCCACGCCTACATTAGCCTTGGGAAACAGATTTTGTAATTTATGAACATTTTAGCTACATGCACCGTAACAGCTATTTTGAAAAACAAATCGAAATAATTAAATATTGTTACGCAGGTTTGAAGTTTAATAGCTCTTGGAGACAGACTAACAAATGTGACCAGATGACTTTAGTCAATGGCAATACCTTTTATCTAAATAAAAATCGTTAACTATTTGAAAAATAAGATGATCGATTGTTTCCTGGGATGTCAAAGAAAACTCAGGAAGGGCTTTCGAGAATAAATTAAATGATCCCATGTCAAAACGTAAGCAACATAAAGTATTTTATTTTTTTATCAATAGTCATCATAATAGTTAAACATTTGGTGAGTCGAAATCATTATTGCTAACTAATATGATTGATTATGGTTGTTTAAGCTACAGTATCAATATCAAATGAAGAACGTTAAACGCAATTAAAGGTAATATTTAAAAAAATACTTGTAAAATAAAAAACTCATAGCCTAATAACTTAGTCCAGAAGTTAGCAATAAACATTGAACTCCAAATCAATAAAAGAAACTACATTTAATCCCCATTTATTCATTAATGTCATTAGAACTATTGGTTCTGATAAATTCCCCCCTACACCTATTTAAAATACTGTTATAATTCCTAATATGAAATAAAAAATAAAAGCAGTTTAAACATAACCCAAAATATTTCAATTTGGAACACCGTTCATTTTCCGGCTGAATTGTATTTGATGAAAATGTTCCCTTTTTATAAACTATCAATGTTTTTATAGAATTACTTTTTAACAATTCAGAATATATTTGGTCAACATTATATCTCCTTTTAAAAATGACATGGCATTGATAGGTTTAATGAAAATCTGTAGAAAATTGCGAGGTTTCGAAAATAAACCTATTTCTTGAGGTGATATATGATATATTTTCATGGATATATCAAAGAAATACTTTTGCGGAAATTGTTTAAGCACCTAAAATATCTTTTGTAAGGACTTACAAATATTTAATATTACCATCGTTTAATAGGAAAGCTTCTCCATAAGCTAATAAGTAAATTTGATTGTTTAAGTAAATTAATAAAGTAGACTAAGCTCCCTACTCTTCCCAAGATTCTCAATTGGTTCATATGTAAGTATTAATTTTGGCTTCCACAACTCAAATGTTGGTTTCATATTAAGTTCCCAGCATCATATAGTTATTTTATGGATGCTAAATTAAAATAAGGTGTGTACTAATGAAGTTTAAAATAATATAAATAGTTGAAGCTAAAAGACCACGTATTGTCCATAAGTATTATTACAATGTTTAGACAAGAAACATCAACATTTCGGTAATACATATTACGTATTAAACATATCTTACGTCTATATCTTGAAATATAAAATATAATATCTATACCTTAAATGGAATAATATAATTTCTTGAAATAGGCCAATTTTATAAGGTATTATGGGCCGTTGAAGTAGCGTACAAATGCATGCGTTGCTAGGCATGGGAGGGCTGGAACTATATGACAGTTGTGAGTGTGTTTGTGATAACTCTGTGAGACATGTCACAACTGACTATAGTTTCAAAGCTCACGCTACTCGAGCTGTTCCTCACTTGTTCAGGCAATCGCTTGAAACTTTCAAGGACATCCTTCAGAAGTAACTACTCATCCGACTTAGCCTTTAAGCGAGGAGACCTCGCACAGTAGGATTTTCTTTCACTTTTGAAGAAAATCACTGGTAATTCAGAAGCAAGAACTGTGGAGAGATTGGGCCTCCGTTTGGCTGTGTAAACATTATTTGTTGAGATAATTATTTCCCTTAGTCCTTGTTTCGTTGTTATCGGTCGTTGGCCAAGAGAGTTCCTCTGGAAAAATTTCATGTCACGTTGTCGTAAATATCGCCATTTCTTTTTTTTTCGTTTTATTTTTATAATAATAATAATAATATTACGCTGTTTTATAAATTCTTGTTAAAAGATTTTTTTAATGAGTCATATACGTTCCTCAATACGTAATCTCCAATATGAGAATGAGCGTCAAACGTTTTGGTGGACTTAGAGGCAAGCCTATTTATAAAAATAGTGTATGAGAGAAGGTTTCTGTGCATTCTGTTCACTTAGGAGTAATTCAAAATCACATTCATTATACGTGCCTGAAAAGTTTTGATAATTGTAAGATTTTACTTTTCTTCACATTTATACTATCACAATTTTAATGTGAAACGAAAGTCTCACGCGCGAGTTCTCATTTCTAATTTTCCTTGCGAGTTCTGATCATAATCGTCAATTATGATTAAATCGATTTGCATGAGGATCTGAAAAAAAATATTTTTTCTTTATTCAATGTTAAATCTCATACATAAATATGGCTTGCTGATTACCACCATATGCCAGACAGATTAAACACCAAGGTTATTCTTAGGCCCTCCAGTAGCTGAAATGGTCTCTTAAGTGAGAATACCACTCACAGCGTCATAAAAGTCATAATAATACTTTATCACTGAGCCTAAAGGAAGAAGGTTATGGGACGAAACCTATAATATGGACGTTGCTTTTGTAGCTCAACCCTTGAAAATAAGATCGTTAGTTTCTACAACTCAACTCAACTTCTTTACTGTGCTAAATTTACAATCTCCCTTATTAGGCAGATCTTGAACGAATCAATCGTGGGGAGACTAATAGAAATTAATTTTTAGATTTTTCTTCCAAACATTTATAAACTCATGTAGGCAGCTTACATACAATTTTGGGATAGGATTATAAAATAATTGAAAGGTTATTTAACAAAACGATTCTCGAATTGAAAGAGAGAGAGAGAGAGAGAGAGAGAGAGAGAGAGAGAGAGAGAGAGAGAGAGAGAGAGAGAGAGAGAGAGAGAGAGAGAGAGAGAGAGAGAGAGAGAGAGAGAGAGAGAGAGAGAGAGAGAGAGACATTTTTCTATGTACTTTATTTTACACGGGCTCATAACATATAGGGGGCCGCCACCATAATACCTCTAGACCAAAACAAAATTACACTTAAAACTTTAAACGATTAAAACTTTTTTATTGTGCTAAAATTACAATCTGCCTTATTAGGCAATAAGTAATTGTGATAAATGTTCTCATTCATACCATGTTTACAATTAGCATTCATACAGTATTTACAAACAGCCCAGAGCCCTCCTTAATCCACATGGTTGTCACCTCCCTCGCATGCGAAAGGAAAGGAGTCTTAGGAAGCCCCTATGCACCTCCGTCATCCACGTCACCGAATACGAGCCAGTGATGGCTGGCCAAGAGCGCGAGAGCCACAGACACTCAGGAGATGATTGGAGAACGTGGCCCTTGCCAGGACTCCCACTATCACTTGATTATAGCAGGTCACGAGGCCAATGCCATCTCAGTCTCCGATGAGGATTATAGGGATGAGTGGTGAAGTGTGATGACTGGCTATTAGGGTGGTTGGATAGGTTACTATGGAATTTCATGAACTTGGAAGGGATGAGTTCAACAATATATGGTATATTAAGATCGTTATGAACGGTTTTGTTGCTGACGTAATAAAGGGCATTTACTATTGATCTTAGGACTATTGATTAACGGGACAAGACATGCGGCAGAGGGTGGTGGTAATGTGGGAACATTTTGTTTCATTAACTTTAATCCACCATTGGTTACACCAATGTTCAATCTCATCAAGATGCTTTCGAACGTTATGGAATGCTACATCGGGGTGTGGGTGGGATGAAAAGGCAGTGTCATCCGCAAATGTTGCGAATAAAGTATTGGAGAAAGGTCTTATGAGTGTCAAACAACTTTATTAAGATGAAATTACAATCTGCCTTAATACTTAATAGGCAATAAATAATTGAGATAAATGTTTTCATTTATACCATATTTACCATTCATCATTCACTCGCACATTCATACAATATTTACAAACAGCCCAGGGGCCCCCCAAGTCCACATAGTTGTTGCCTCCCTCGCATTCAAAAGAGAAAGCGTAGTCTTGGAAAGTCCCCACGCTCCTCCGTCAGCGACGTCACCGGGTACGAGCAATGATTGGAGAAACTGGTCATTACCAGGACTCCCACTGTTGCGCATTTATAGCAGGTCAAGAGGCCACTGCCGTTTCAGACTCCGAGGAATATTATAGGGTTGAGTGGAGCAGTGCAATGACTGTGCTACAGGATTAGAGTGGTTGGATAGGTTACTATGGAATTTCGGGAATTTGGAAGGGATGAGTTCAATAATGTAGAGTATATTAAGATAATTATGAAGGGTTTTGTTGCTGACCTAATAGGGGGCATTTACTATTGTTTACAGGACTTTTGATTGAAAGAATTTGATGTGCTTGTATTCGACTTTTTTGGTGTCCCCATAGCTCTATTTGGTATGTCCAGATTGGCTTAGGTATAACTTTGTAAATAAGTAGTTTATTTTCTATTGAGAGATGGGTTGTCCTTCGAAGTAGTCTGTACAGTTGTCTAAAGCATCTGTTTAGTTCTTGTCTTTTTAGCCTCGTGTGTGGATTCCATGTCAGTTTTTTTCGAGATGGAAGCCTAAATACCTTACAGTCTCAGACACGGGGAGAGGAATCGATTTGTAAAAGACTAGCGGACAGGACTTGCGGCAGAGGGTAAAGGTTATGTGGGAAAATTTTGCTTCATTGACCTTGATTCGCCATCGGTTGCACCAATACTCGATCTCATCAAGGTGTTTTTGAAGGTTTTGGTATGCTATATCAGGGTCTGAGTAGGATGACAAGACTGCAGTGTAATCTGTAAATGTTGCCAAGAAGGTATTGGGGGTAGAGGGGATATCAACGGTGTATAGGTTATAGAAGATGGGACCCAGGACGCTGCCCAGTGGAACTCCTGCTTTTATGGGATAGTAGTTAGAATATTCTAAACCACAGCGGACTTGGAAGAAGCGGTTTGAAAGGTAGGACTTTAGGATTAGGAAAAGGGTCTGTGGTGAATATGTTTTGAGCTTGTAAAGCAAACCTGCATGTCAAACCCTGTCAAAAGCTTGAGCTATGTCCAGAAATGCAGCAGTGCAACACTGTTTGGATTCAAGGGCTAAGGAAATGTGATCAACAACGCGAAGGCCTTGTTGAGCAGTGGAATGGCAAATACGGAAACCAAACTGGTGTATAGGAAAGAGGTTTTTGGATTCGACAATTGGAAGTAGACGTTTTAAGAGAAGTTTCCTAAATATTTTTGAGAGGATAGGAAGTAGGCTAATTGGACGGTAAGATGAGGCGGCGTTGGGTGGTTTTCCGGGTTTGGCGAATAGGATAATGATGTAGTGTTTCTAGAGGAGAGGAAAGTGCGTCGTTTGGATAATGCAATTATAGATGTAGGTTAGGAAGATTATGGCTTAATGAGGAAGCTGTTTGAGAAGTTGAGGAGTAAGACAATCGTATCCAGGGGATTTTCTGTAAGGTAAGTTTTTCAGAAGGTATTTGACCTCAGAGGGATTAACGGCTTTTGGTAGAAGAGAGAGAGAGAGGTATAGTTGAAGTGAGGTAATCTTCTACAGTTGTGCTATGAGTATGGTTTTGATGAGAAAGGTGAGGTGTTAAAGTATGGGTAAGATGCAGAGAAAATTCCTCTGACCTATCCCCATCCAAAGCCGCCCAGGACCCATCATCACGACGGAGCGGATGTGAAACAGGATGATACTTTAGGATTTTTTTGGTTACATTCCACAGGGAGTTATCCCTAGTAGACAGAGAGGAGAGGTGGGAATTAGAAAAATCGGAACGGAAGGATGCCGCTTTACCAATACTTGAGTGGCGATCAGCAGGATGTCGGGATCTTCGCCATACTGTTCTGGAACGGCGTTTGGATTGGATTAGGTCTTTAAGATGCTGAGGTAAACAATGTTGATTGTGAGTTTTCGGTACCAGAGTAGTGAAAGAATGCACTGCATCTTCAAGGTCTTGGGATGTTTTCAGGGACACTTTGAGGTCAACGGAGCCTGTAAGAACCTGGCGGAAGTGGTCCCAATCGACTGGGCCCCAATAAATGAAGGAGGATGTAGTTTGTGAATTGGTCTTAGGGAAATGGTTAGCAATAAAGGGATATGATCGGAGGAGAGGTCATCGAGGCGCTTGAGTGAACAGTTCAGTGTTCTTAAACTATTGTAGAAGAAAAAGTCAAGGCGATCTGGATTTCGGTTGGAATCTGATGGCCAATAGGTGGCTGTGTCAGGAGAGATTGTGGAGCAATGTTTCCGTGTTAGTGCAGACAGCAAAGCACGTCCTCGTTTATTCGTGGCTCTTGACCCCCAGTGATGGTGCTTCGCATTAAAGTCCCCACCCATAAGGAAACGATGACCGATGAAGTCTAGAAAGGAGATAAATTAGGAATCGGAAATGGATTTATTGGGAGGGCAGTACACTGATGGTAGAGTGAGGGGGAAAGGGAAGGTGGTGATTGACACTGCAGTGGATTGAAGGAAATCAGGTGCTACTAAAGTAACTATGTGATGAGAAATGGAGTTTTAGACAACGACAGTGGTACCTCCTTGAACTCTTCCATGTGGGTGTGCTGTTTGATAAGCCTGGTAATGTCGAACAGTAAATGGTCAATTACTCGTCCTTTTTCAGTAATAAGAGCTACGTCGATGTTCTTGTCGTGGTGTACTGCTGTCAGTTCGTTAGTGTGGGTGCGAACACTATTCGCATTCCAAAGTAGAATGGAAAGAGAGTCAGAAGGATCTACTTATGGATTTTGTTAAACGGGGATAAGGTAGGAGACAAGATTTGTAAGAAGGAAAATGAGAGGGGTAATTAGGGTTCTGAACTCTGTAAGGAAAGATGTTAATAGGCTAGCGAGATCTGAAGAGCTTGAAGGTGGGGGAATATGACAGATGTGTGGTTGAGGATGGGATTGAGTTTGTGGGCGGTCGGGATGAGCTGAATGGTGGGGAAGAGGAACGAGGAGTGGGCTGTGCCTGTGACTGCTCTTTGTTCCAAACTACGTCAGTAAAAGTAACTGAAGGCCTTTCTGGCTGGGCCGCTTCTTGTTGCTTGTTTCTCCTCTTCTGGCGACGATGTTGTTTGCTCCTGGACTCTATAACCCTCACAAACCTTATAGTTGGCTGGGTGGTCTTTTTTCTTTAGAGATTACAGGGGCTTTTTGCACAATTTACGTTTTTTCTGCCCACTACACTTTACACGCCTCGGAGGGTGGTGAGATTGTGTGCTCACATGCCTGGCAATTATGGCCATTGGAAGATGTCATGGTTGGTGTAAGGTTTTTCGACCTGTACTCTTGTGTAGTACAGGTGAGTCAATTGGAAGACTTTTTCTACTCCTGTTGTTCGCTCTAGATCGTCAAAGAACAAGGGTAGTGGTGTTATCGTCAAAAAAACTTTAAACAGAAGTATATAGCTGTTTATATGAAGACAAACCAAAACAAAAAAAAACCTAATACTAATTTTATCCACATATTAAGCATTCTTAAATTTGAGTTTAGAATCACTGAAAGAGTGGTAGGATACATATTAAAAATACAAAATACAATAAATATACCAAAAAAAATAATATAATATCTGTTAGCAATACTGGTTGTTACTTTAAAATGTTCAGGGCTAAACTTATCAGGTCTATTTGGCCAATATATTTTACTGCATTTAAATTATTTTGTATCAGACAATAACAATTTATTTATTTTAGTGCATATTTAGCAATTTTTAGTTCACTAGACGGCGTAACAAACATAATGGTTTATTTTTACCACATGTAGCTTTGTGATAAGTCAATATTTCTGGAAGACCGGTCTTGGAGCACAATAGTTTAAAGGAACAATAAAATGAAACTTAATAATAAGTAAAATTAATATATCTTAAAACTTGGTAGAATATATTTTATCTAAACTTTCGGCGCGATTACGAAATCTGCTGACTTGTCGGTGCAGAGATATTTGTTTTTATGCGAGAGCATTGAGAGTTGCAAGGCAATATTATTCTACGACGTCTGGTTGGGTTTTCGATCAGGTGCTCAGATGGTCGTGTGAGCGGGTTCTTGTTAGTATACAGATTTATGCCATCGTTAACTTTTTTACATTTACATTTAGTTTACATATAACCTTCCATTCAATATTTCCATGGAAATCCACAAAGGTAATTTTTTTCCCCAAGAACGTGCTTGTTCATTGATGCGCAAAAAGTTTAGGAACAAATATTCAAGTAGTGTGAAACTACTATTACGAGTGATACAATTATGCTAATAGCAACCTTCCCAGTAGCAGTCAAAGTCAACTGAATTCAATTCAAAGAAACCAAGATTCATTCTACCTCCCAGGAAACTTTATCAAGATTTCAGCTATGGATTTATCAAAAGTAAAGTTAAATAATAAATGTTGACTAAAAAAACGAAATGTTGGAAAATAAATGTAATATACTCGTATGCTTTTCTGGCTGGGTGGGAAGGAGTGTACGGGATGTGAAGGTATTGAAATTACGTGAAGATGAAGTGCCGTGGCTATTAGGAGTAAGAGAATTCCAGAGAGTGGTGGACCAAACTAGAAAGGAGTGTTTGAATCCTGCAGATCTGTAGAAAAGTTTGTAAAGATCAGTAAGACAGGTTCTTGGGTCCAGTAGGAGTACACCAAGGATTCATTCTTTATGATTTTTTGTTGTTGTTGTAAATATTAGGAAAATTATGAGAGTGAATTAGTTGGAAAATGTAGGAACCAAGGTTGGAGGTTGGAGATTACAATACAAATTATTATGCTTTATGCTTATCGATTATGAATGGGGTTTTCCTTTCAACCATGGTCTGGTAATGGTTGTCTGTCAAAATTTCCTGACGGTGTGACTGGTTTTTCAGTGCAGTATTTATCATCTCGTTTCCATTAGGGCGATCAAACACCAGGAATTTACTATCGTGCACCTCATATTTGTTGGTTCATGATGTCACAGTTTCCTCACCAATTTTCCCCATTACATCAACATTTTTTTTTTTACTTGTAAATGATTATCAAGTCAGCTGTTACAAAACTGTTTTTTTTTTTTATAAATCTTTAACAATACCAAAGTCACTGGTCGTAAATATACAATATTCGTAAGATTGCCACTTCTTTCAGGCATTCGTCTCAACTTCTCTCAATCTCAAAACGTCATTGATAAATTAAGATTAAATGAATCTGTATTTTACAACAAAGTTAAGATATTTTTATGAGATAAAAGAACAGTCAAAGCAGCAACGAAAATAATCGTATTGGTTAAGGTTGGAACTATATTATATTTGATTAATATTTTTCTAATTCAATTAATTTTTATGATTATGTATAATTTTGTATTTATGTTGCAACTTTGAGTCAGAAGTGTCTTTTGAAAAAATAACTGTATGAATCATAAATATAGTCAATTTTTCATCGTGACAAATCTCATGTTATTATTAACAATTATAAGCCGAAGAAAGGATGAATATCTTTAACACGATCCTGATCCTTATGTCAGTAGGTTTGTCCTTTGGCTAATCCCAAATAAATCTTGAATAGGGTCTGAACAGTGAAATGAGGAAGCAGAAAATTCGGAGATATGTGGATTAATATATATATATATATATATAGACATTTTGGAAATTTCTGGCATATGAAGCAGGCATATAAATGTAATGTTTTTCGGTAGCTACTGTAGAGCCCAACAAGTATATGCTACGTATTATTTAAGAAAAGTGCCTCTCTCATCAAGGTAGGCAGTCATTAGAAGAATCATATTATTTGAAAAACATACCTTACTTATATGTTGCTGATCATTGTCTCCTGACTGAACACTTTAACAGTCTAGGTGAAATATAGGTATTGGTCGTATCAGCTAGGAAATTTGATCAACGGATCGTTAGTTAAGAAACTTTTAAGTTCCCAAGGGAATATGGTCAAGGGATGTGTAAACAATTATTTTGCTAAAAAAAGTGTATGATGTTTTTGCAATAATAGACATGTGTTATATGGCCTGTTGGCAATGATGCGTTCATTTTCTCAATTATAAGATTTGATCTCTTTAATGAAAACAAAACAAAAACAAACAAGTTTGGTTCTTCGTAAGTTCGGTAACTAGTTTTTCAGTAGAGTTTTTAAATTTTTTTGTTTTACTAAAGAAAGTAGAGCAACTAATTTGTTTAACGTTTTCACGCTTCATTTGGTTGGTTTGGTTTGCTAATCGAAAGAACCTCTGCCAAGGAAGAAAAGTTTTAATTCATGGAGCAAATACTTTATCAGCCACTTAAAAGGTCCCTGAGCGAATAGAGAATAATTTAAAGGTGAGAAGTGACATTCTATAAATTTAAATAATGAAAGGTTTCGTTAGGTGCGATAAATTAAGCAGCATAGGCTCCCTTTTTATCTGCAATCGATAAATTTAACTCTTATATCACTCATTCTTTGGAGTTCTTCAATCAGCAACTAAATTGTGTTTAAGGGAATTTTTAACTGAAACAACACATCAGTTATTTTACATAAATTAATCATTGATTCTTTCAAATTTCTTTGATTAAGCAAGAGTCATAACAATTTCTCTGACTGTATCGTCAACACCATCTTAAGCTGTTAAACGTATTCTTTCAATGCTTAAGCGTGTTTCCTCTAGGTCTAAGTATCATTAAGTTCAAAGTTATTTCACCATCTGTGAATTCAATGAGGGATGAAGTGGAGGGATTTTATTTAAATTGAACTTTGGATGTTTTGGTGTGTTACATCATTTACTAAATTTGGTATTTATAAGTATTAAAATCATTTTTAGTTAATTTATTTGGAGATAAGGATAACTGTCGATATAAGTTTTATATTCAATTTACGATTTGATTTGTTCATATGTAGGAAAAATATTACAAATCAATGTATTCTATCGAAGTGTTAACTGAAAATTGATATTTGAAAAGAAATATTATTCAAAATTATTTGTGTTCTTATAGCCCTTTTTGGGCTATATTACATGTCAACTGTGAATAAACTGTAAGTGGGGTCATTCAGTTGTTTTGGGAAATGAAGTCTTAGCTATGTTTTTATTGAATTAAGGAAATTGTGATTTATTGCAAATAAGAATATGCTTTATTGCATATATATGTAAATTACCCACAGATCAGTTTAGACCTCACGAATAAAAATTCAATTTGGATGTATGGATATGGATATGAAAAATATGGATGTTTTGGCGGGCAACGTGCAGCATACAGGTGCTAATCGTGGACATGGCCCGAGGTGGGCAATTTCTCTTGCTAACACTACCCCCCGTCCCTAACAAAAAAAGTTATATGAAGATCCACTAACTATTTATAAGTCAGGGGAACCACTATAGGGTAGGATTCGTACAAGGCTGATACAGAGTTTATCAACCAAGATGGATTTAACTTCAAACAAGTTTTTTAGCAAAGAATTGGCACGGACATACAGGGCGATGCTTGTTGTAAAAAATGCTTTGTGTCTGCAATACTTGTTGTAGAAAATGTTTAGTGTCTGCAATGCTTGTTGTAGAAAATGTTTAGTGTCTGCAATGCTTGGTCTTTAAAGGGTTGGTTCAGCGACTCGGACTCATCCAAAATGCCATGACGGTCTCCTACCCCAGTATCATTGCCACATGAACACAAAGTGTGTTGTATTGAAGTCTAAATGACCCCAAGAGATTGAGAATGGTGATGCACATAATTTAGTTTATATAGGAAAGATCACATCTTTAGAACGGCAGATTCAAATCGTTTCTTAAAGTGTTTGATGGTCGGCTTAAACATATTTATGCACTTCATTTCGCTGGTATCTACTGTGTTTTGCACGTAAGATAAAAACTGGCTTCAAAGAAACGTTTAATCAAGCAAAGTTTGTAGTCTGGTCGAGTAGTTAATTAGCGTGGTAGGGGGGGGGGGTATAAATTTTCTAGTCCATGAAAGCTTGATAATAATTTGAAACTGACCTACGTAATGAACTGATGTATTTGCAAAATACTTTTCGTTTTGTATTTGTAATATTCTGATTCACTAGTATTTATTTTGGTATTTAAGGGAGGCTAAGTGACAACTACCAGTAGTTGATGAGGGCTAGAAAAGCCGCATTCACCCTTTGACTGGGTTAGACGGGGCGGATGTAAGACAAATCGAGGCTAGAAGCCCAATCCGCTCCTCCGACAGATGCCTATATATTACTCCTGATCTAAATGTCCCCTTTCCGCCTCACGAGCCTTGGGCTATGAGCCACTCCTGATTTGTAACTGTATTTTCAGCTCCGTAGAGGTATCGCTTGTCGAAACTTTCAGTATCTCTCCATTATACGAAAGGTTTTTGTTCTATATACTAAGTGACATCTGTGTGAAGCGCTAGCCAACTAAACGACCGGTGGTGAAAGAATTTGAATTAGCTAGCCTTTAAATCCACCAAAGACAAGTACAAGTGTTTAGCTTTCATTTGTTATAATATCAGCCAATCATTAAAATATATGACTAAATATAATTAAGAATAAAAAAGAAAAACAATGAAGAGCTAATTAATTATCAATGATGGAAAAAAAAACAGATTGATTAAAATGGTCATCTATGGCGATGCCTTGACCAGTTTTATTGGTTATTAAAAACTCATAATTATATAATAATTGCTAATTAAAATTTTTAGATCAGTTCCTCTACATAAAAAATAATAATAATAAGCTGAATGTTTTATAGAATACAAATCTAGACTCCAATTTATTATTATAGACAATCAGCATCAGAAAAGCCCCCGAATTCGATCACGTATATCATTTCCAATGTGCGACTAGAAGCTGTAAAAAAAACCCTGTAGAAACGTAGTTGTTGTTCTATATACTTTATTCCAAGTAATCGATTGTTTAGTTTTTTTGGTTCCTTGAATCTTAATCTTAAAAAGTCATTAAAAAAGGGGTCAACATTGTCAAATTTGAGTCAAATTAAGATTTTGCTAATTTTATTAAAAACCGATCATTTTATTTTTCTACATTAACATGGAATGGACAAACGAGGAAATAAAATTACGGATAAAGGAACGAAATACGTCAACGTAATAAAAGAAAGTGCGAAAATGAAAAAAACAAAAACAAAGATTAATGATTGATACTCTACATGATTTGATTCCCTAAGAAAAGTATATGGATTTTTGTGAGTTGCAAAAGAAATGTAGTTTTCGGTATGTCGTGACATTCGTTTCCTACGTTTCCAAATTCAAACTCAGTTGTCCCCATCAAGGGTCAATCCTGTTACCAAAAAGTGATCCTTATCCTGAAGAAA
The DNA here is from genome assembly GCA_930367205.1 of Acanthosoma haemorrhoidale. Taxonomy (NCBI): domain Eukaryota; kingdom Metazoa; phylum Arthropoda; class Insecta; order Hemiptera; family Acanthosomatidae; genus Acanthosoma; species Acanthosoma haemorrhoidale. The sequence continues at coordinate 94,611,495 of OV884014.1, read as the reverse complement.
TGGAACAGATTATATTCGGAAACTAGGGTACATTTTTATTTTTAAAATGTATGGAATATGCAGTCATTAGATTCATTTTCGTGAAAATAACAAAGTGTACAACAATCTTTTCTCTTTAGGTTCTTTCATCGCACAGAACATAGACAGAAAGGTTACTTTTTGGTTTTATTGGTATAGTATGTACGTTATCAACATCAAAGATATGGTTGTGAAATTTTTAATATTCTATTACTTTCAGAAAATTTCGATACTTGACTAAAAGAAATGGAACACTTCTTGCAACCTACTAATCATAAAAAAACTTACAATACTTTGTGGGGGGGGGCTCTCATATGTTTCTGTGAATGTAACTACTTCTTGATCTAAATCCAGGAACACTGTTGTACATTCAGCTATAACTGCGTGACAGTGGGAGTCCTGGGAATGGCCAGTTTCTCCAATCATGTCCTGAGGGTGTGTGGCTCTCGCGTTCATGGTCAGCCTCCACTGGCTCGTTCGTATCCAGTGATGCGGCTTACGGAGGACTTCCCAATACCCCACTTCATCTTTCGCACGTGAGGGAGGGAACATCCGTGTGGTTTTGGGAGGTCTTTAGGCTGTTTGTGAATACTGTATGAATGAAAATTGTAAATAGGCTATGAATGTAAAATTTTATGACAATTACTTATTGCCAAATAAGGCATATTTTAATTTTATAGTTATAAAGCTTTTATCGGTATTTATAACATATGCCAGTCTCCTGTCCAACCTGGAGATATAAAATAATAATAGGAGGTCCCACTTGATGCTACAAAGACACAAAACATAATTGCAGAGGGTCTATCTCTCCATAGAATAGACTTATTATTCCGAGATAAGAGTAAGCCCGAAATAATTAAAAAACAACTAAATGGTTAGTGCTGGTTTTGAAAGGATATAAATATAATAACACTTTTAATGCCATAAAAAATCCTTGTATGCAATAAAATAAAACATTTGTTTGATTTATCAATAATTTAATTTGCGTGGCTGATTGCCGAATTGATTAGATCTGAATCCCATTAGCTTTAACATATCCAGTTAGGTGGTGCTTTGATATGCTTCGTTGAAAACATTCTACGCAGTAATTTTATGTTTAATTAGAAAAAGATGATTCTCATGCAACAAAACCACATTCGGTAGACTAATTTTACATTCCAAAAAACTGTTTATTAACTACTAAGACCTGAGGCTTTACTTTCAAACGGCCAAGGGGGTAAACGTTTTTCGTCTGTTCATCGGGTGTTCCACACTAGTAGCCCTAAAAAAATCTTAATTCATTTGAAATTTTAAGGGTATATTCAACGAGACATCGAAAACACTATTATATAGTTTGATGCAATAGAAATGAAAATAGTGAGCCCTATACATATTAAACACCCTGGCATATAAAATATAATAATATATAAAATAATAATAATAAAACTTTAATAGTTTAATTATTAACCAGTGCATACTTTCAAAAATACGAAATGCGTGGGTGTCTGCATAGCTGCAAGTATGTTTATCTTTGTGTTGGGCGATGGCTGGGTGAGAAATTAAACACAATTTGTAATAAATAATGTGCAATATTTTTAAATTATTATTTGCCTTATTGTCAATAGTGCAGCCCAGACGACTGATATTGAATGCAACGTGCAATGCATGAGGGAGAAACAGGACCTGCTTAGATCTAACTAGTAGTACATTCAAATTTCGGTTGTCTTGCTGGTACTGTATACACAGCGCCGTTACAGTAGTCTACATCTGTATACTAATAGTGCATTAGTCATTAAATTACACAGGTGGTCAGAAAACATTCCGACCTCAACATGAACATAATAATAAAATAAATAAAAGCTAGTAAAATAAAATTTAAAATAAAAGCTTTCGTATGTTTAATGTGCTTCCATTTTTTTCATTTCTTCCTGTATTTTTCAGCATACGGAAAGGATATTTGGACTCTAGAAAATATCTAGCAGTAGCTTCCTGTTTTAGTTATTATTCCTTTAAATCCATGCAACTCGATTTAAAGGAATATGCACGCTGACAACCTGTACACTGCATAGATACCTTATTATTTGCCTTATTGTCCTTATTGGCCTTATTGCCTACCTACAAGTTCCACAAGTGCAAACTGACATGAGATTGTGCAGAAACTTGTGACAACTATCTGCCCACTTGAACCCTTTATACTAATCTGTGGTTTTTAAATTACAATTAGAACAAGTCCTGGACATTGAAGAATGAATTCAGAGAGATATTTATGGCACAATAATTGAGTTCTTAAATGCTAAATGGATTTATGCGAATAAACTATTCTTTTATTATCAAAAATGCTTTGTTGATTGTTGCCAATTAAAATTAGCCAAAATGTTTTCTCAACAAACTATTATTTAATATAATTCAAAAGGATATTCTAAGCATCTTTTTTTTTTTTTTATTAAAACAATTTTTATTAAGATAAAATTACAATCTGCCTTTTATTAGGCAATGAGTAATTGAGATAAATAATATCATTCATACCATATTTACAATTCATCATTCACACGCTCATTCATACAAAATTTACAAACAGCCCAGAGACCCCCCTCCACAAGTCCACAAGGTTGTCACCTCCCTTGCATGCGAAGGAGGAAGCGAAGTCTTGGGGAGTCCCCCACGCTCCTACGTCAGCCGCGTCACTGGACAAGTGCCAGCGGCAGCTGACCAAGAGCGCGAGAGCCACAGACGCTTAGGACACGATCAGAGAAACTGGCCATTGCCAGGACGTGCCTCCATCACTTAGTTATAGCTGGCCACGAGGCCACTGCCATTTTAATCTCCGAGGAGGATTATAGGGATGAGTGGTGCAGTGCAATGACTGTGCTAAGGAATTAGGGTGGTTGGATAGGTTACTATGAAATTTTATGAACTTAGAAGGGATGAGTCTAAGAATATAGGGTATATTCAAATCATTGTGAAATGTTTTGTTGCTGACGTAATAAGGGGCATTTACTATTGTTCTTAGGACTTTTGATTGAGAGGATTACGTGCTCTTGATGTTCGACTTTTTTGCTGTCCCCCATAGCTCTATTCCGTATGTCCAGATTAGCTTAAGTATAACTTTGTAAATAAGTAGTTTGTTTTCTATTCAGAGATGGGATGTCCTTCGAAGTAGTCTGTACAGTTGTCCAAAACGTCTGTTTAGTTCTTGTCTTTTTAACCTCGTGTGTGGGTTCCATGTCAGTCTTATGTTGAGATGGAAGTCTAAATACCGTACTGTCTCAGACACAGGGAGAGGAATTGAATTTAAAAAGACTAGCGGACAGGACTTGCGGCAGAGGGTAAAGGTTATGAGGGAACAATTTGCTTCATTGGCCTTGATTCGCCATTGGGTGCACCAATGCTCGATCTCATCAAGGTGTTTTTGAAGGTTTTGGTATGCTATATCAGGGTCTGAGTGGGATGACAAGACTACAATTCATCTGTGAATGTTGCCAAGAAGGTATTAGGGGTAGAGGGGATATCAACGGTTTATAGGTTATAGAGGATGGGACCCAGGACGCTGCCCTGTGGAACTCCTGCTTTTATGGGATAGTAGTTAGAATATTCTAAACCACAGCGGACTTGGAAAAAACTGTTTGAAAGGTAGGATTAGGAATAGGGTCTGTGGTAAATATCCTCTGAGCTTGTAAAGCAAACCTGCGTGCCTAACCCTGTCAAAAGCTTGAGCTATATCAAGAAAGGCTGCAGTGCAATACTGTTTGGATTCGAGGGCTGAGGAGATGTGATCAACAACGCAAAAGCCTTTTTGAGCTGTGGAATGTCGTTGGCGGAAACCAAACTGGTGAGTAGGGTAAAGGTTTTTGGATTCAACAATTGAAAGTATGCATTTTAATAGTAGTTTTTCAAATATTTTTGAGAGGATAGGGAGTAGGCTAATTGGACGGTAGGATGAGGTGTCATTGGGCGGTTTACCGGGCTTGGCGAATAGGACTATAATGGAGTGTTTCCAGAGGAGAGGAAAGTGCGTAGTTCGGATAATGCGATCATAAATGTACGTTAGGAAGATTATGGCTTTAGGAGGAAGTTGTTGGAGGATTCGAGGAGTAAGGAGATCATATCCTGGAGATTTTTAATAAGGTATTTTTTTTAGAATATATTTGACCTCTGAGGGGTTTACGGCTTTTGGTGGCAGTGGAAGTGTGATAGGTGAAGTGAGGAAATCATCAACAGTTGGGCAGTGGTTATTGTTTTGAGGAGTAAGATGAGGAGTGCGAGAATGATGCAGTACGAATTCCTCCGACCTATCCCCATCCGAAGCCGCCCAAGACCCATCATCACGACGGAGTGGATGTGAAACAGGTTGATACTTTAGGATTTTTTTGGTTACATCCCACAGGGAGTTATCCCTGGTAGACGGAGAGGAGAGGTAGGAATTGAAAGAATCGAAACGGAAGGATGCCAATTGCCGCTTTACCAGCCTGCAGTATTGATTGTATGACCGACAATCAGCAGGATGTCGGGATCTTTGCCACACTGTTCTCGAGTGGCGTTTGGATAGGATTAGGTCTTTGAGATACTGAGGTAAAGGATTTTGATTGTGAATTTTTAGGTGACGGTGGGGTGACGATGCCTCCCAGGCGACCTTTGGGTCAGTGTAGTGAAGGAATACACTGCGTCATCTAGGTCTTGGGATGTTTTCAGAGGTACCTTGAGGTCTACAGAGTCTGTAAGAATCTGGCGGAAGTGGTCTCAGTCAACTGGGCCCCTAATAAATGAAGGAGGAGGTAGTTTGTGAATTGGATTTAGGGAAATGGTTAATAATAAGGGGCTACGGTCGGAGGAGAAGGCATCGAGGCGCTTGAGTGGATAGTTTATTGTTCCTAAACTATTGTAGAAGAAAAAGTCAAGGAGATCCGAATTTTGGTTGGGATCTGATGGCCAATAGGTGGCTGTGTCAGGAGAGATAGTGGAGAAATGTCTCCGTGTTAGTGCAGACAGCAAAGCACGTCCTCGTGTATTTGTGGATCTTGAGCCCCAGTGTATGTGCTTTGCGTTAAAGTCCCCACCCACAAGGAAACGATGCCCGATGGAGTCTAGAGAGGAGATGAATTGGGAATCGGAAATGGATTTATGGGAGGGCAGTACACTGATGCTAGTAAGGGGAAAAGTGAGGGTGGTGATTGACACTGCAGTGGATTAAAGGAAATCATGTGCTACCAAAGGAACTATGTGATGGGATATGGAGTTATGGACAATGACAGCGGTACCTGCATGAGCTCTTTCACCTGAGCGATCAGTTTGATAAGTCTGGTACTGTCAAACGGTAAATGGTCTTTTACTTGTAAGTCTCGTTTCAGTAATAAGAGCTACGTCGATGTTTTTGTCATAGAGTAGTGCTGTCAGTTCGTTAGTGTGGGTACGAACACCATTCGCATTCTAAAGGAGAATGGATAAGGAGTCGGAAGGATCCACTTATGGATTTTGTTTAACGGGGATAAGGTAGGAGACAAGATTTGTAAGAAGGGAAATGAGAGGGGTAATTAGGGTTCTGAACTCTGTAAGGAATGAGGTTAAAAGGCTGGTGAGATCTGAAGAACTTTTAGGTGGAGGAATATCCAAGATGTGTGGTTGAGGATGGGATTGAGTTTGTTGGTTGCTAGGATGAACGGAGTGCTGGGGAAGAAGAACTTGCGGAGGAGGAGTGGGCAATGCCTGTGACTGCTCTCTGTTCCTAACGGCATCAGCAAAAGATACTGAAGGCCTCAAACTTCTGGTGGGGGCGCTTCTTGGGCTACCTGTGGCTGGCTTTTCTTCTTTCGGACACAGACGTTGCTCGCTCCGGGACTTCATAATTCTATAAGCCTCACAGCCTTTATAGTTTTCCGGGTGGCCTTGCTGACAGAGCACGCATACAGCAGGTGATTTTAGGGGCTTCTTGCACAATTCGCTTTCGTGCTGCCCACTGCACTTTACACACCTGGGAGGGTGGTAGCAGTATGATTTTATGTGCCCATGTGCCTGGCAATTATGGCATTGAACTATATTGCGTTTTGGGTAAGCCTTTTTGACCTGTACTCTTGTGTAATACAATTGGGTAACCTCGTAGATTTTTTCCACTCCAGGTGTTCGCTCTAGATCCACAAAGAATAAGGGCATTGGTGTCTTGATGCTTGCATCATTTACTTGTCTTTCCTCATGGAGTACATTCGTGATTTGGCGAACCTTGTATCCTAGGCTTAAGAGCTCCTTCTCTATCTCGTCCGCTGGTGTAGTGGGATGCAGGTATCTAATCACCACCCGCAGTGATCTTTCTTGCTTTAGTTGGTAGGTGTGAAAATCGGCCTTAGTTTCATCTAAGTATTTGATTACTGTTCGGTATGTGTCGGGAGTGTCCGGAGAAACTTTTGTGTCCCGAAACCGATCGAGGCAAGTGTATTTCCCTGTACCTACAATTTTATTCAGTTGGGTACATAGTAATTTAAAACTACTAATGTTTCGTACGAATATCGCTGGTGGCCTGGGCTGTGTGTGGAGTCCATGTCCTCTACCTTAATATTTTTCAACACCTCGTAACTATTGGGCGTGAAAAACGGAGACTCATGAGTTGTTGTTGTTCAGCATCTTTTAATAACCAAAGTTTTATCGTTGGGATCAAAAATTATTTTTTGTAGTAACTTCGAAAATATTTCTGTGTATACTACAAATAGTAGAGTACACAGTCCCCTTAACTTTTTTAAGCCAATCATAAATTTAAATCTCATTAGCTTGAATGAAAAAAACAAGCTAGACGGAATCGAAATATTTTATTTTTAGTTGCTTACATTCCTCTACTCGTCTTATTATTGTCTTATTTACTATGCCTGAACAACAGGTCATTAGCATATTTCCTGTTTTCGTGAAATATAAGTTTAGGATTACAGAACAGTTGAGTCATTGTAATTGTTGTTATGGTAACCTAATATGTCAGTAAAATATTCAGCAAACATGTAGAATGTTACGCATAGAGAATATTGATAAAAGAATAGATGCAGAATCAGTATCGATGACTATGCTTCGTGACATCATCTATCAGCACGTACGAGGAAGTACTTCGCGTTTTCGTAGATTTTCTCATGCTTTATTCTTCCCAGTCGAGTGACTGGTTCATTGCGTGAATCCTTTGCAACTACGCCAGGGTAATCATTTGTGATAGCTTTGGCATCGTTCCATTTGGTGATACCCAAGCTCTGTTTTCGTTATCTATGACTGTCGAGTGACTGTTTCATGACCGTTAACATCACTCTAGGGCCACGCCACAAAGACGTTGTTTGTCAGGGAAGATATGAATATTGACTTAAATTTATTTGTACAAATAAATATGTTTTTATTCTTTGCCAAACAGCTCCAGCGCTCTCACGTAAAACCATCGCTTATTTATTGAACTTTATTTTTCGGCGTTTCTTTTTTCCTATAACATAAGAAACTTTTATCGGTATTAAGGGTGACGTTGCTTTGTATAAGAAACTATTCGGACTCTGAAAAGTCTTTGAACATTTCTAAACAAGAGTTGAGAAACATTCTATATGACTTCTGCTCAAAATGATCACCAAATGAAAATGATTTTTATGAAGATAAAATCTTATTTATTTCCATTAGCAGTAATAAATATCTTCTTGTATGACTTCTCAAAAAGTTGTGTTTTGTTTTTAATTATAATAATAAGTGTTAGTTGGTTTACGTTTTTAAATGATTTTATTGATTGTATTCCAATCCTAAAGAAATAGTTTAGGACTATTGTACTATTAGGTTAGGTACTAGTGGCCGGTTTGCGTCGTCAACCTTGGTCTATTTGAGTTTGGAATTTACGGTAACACTTGAGAAAGTATTTATCATGATTTTTTTCTTGATCCAATAATTTATTTTCTTATTAATTGTTATATAATTGATATAATATACAAATGCAATACATCCCGGGACAAACCAGTCAGTTTTGCTATTAGTTAAAAAATAATAAAGATAATATAACAAGGAAAGACTAAATCCAGCTACGTATTACACGTTAGCATGGTTTTTCACCCAACACTGCTCCAGCTAACCATAGCTAACCATGATTACCGTGACACTAGAGGGGGTTAAATAAACAATATGAAAAAATTGGAAAATGCTGTTTACATTATTGCACTGGTTAGACAGATATAAAAAAAACGCATATATTTATAATTTTAAGGGAAACGTAACATTGGTGATCTGAAGGATAAGAGAGGCGTTTGAAGGATAAACTTGATAGAAGTAAGCTACCACATGCTGAAGTTACTAAGAAGGTGCCGGAAACTTGTATATATTTTTTGCATACCTTAAAGGAAGGTTGATGTATATTTCACCGTATCTATAAAAGTTTATAAAATAATAGTTAGCTCTATCAACCTAATATAATCATGCTATAATATATAATATATATCTATAACTTTTTAATATTGTATATGACCGAATAGTCCGTTTATTACTTAACTCAAATGAGCACTACTGTAATGGAAACCATTATTAACTGGCATCTATATACATTATAAACGATCCTATATATGTTATTGAGTTTAACTGTGTGAATATTTTAGTATTTCTGATCAATATTGTTAAGCTAGTCTTATTTACTTGTTGAGTGTTATAAAGTATACAACTGACTACTTTTATCAATCAGTTGAGGTAAAATAATACTTCCCCATTAATTTAAATTTTCCAAAATTAGCAAAATTATATATTTGAAACTAATATTATTGTCAAATGTGTGTAACCGTCTATCAAAAATCAACATCGTTAACCTTTGATGAGCTACCCTAAAATATCTTAACACCTTTTTAGTCTACGTCATTTTGATACCTGCCAATAATTTGATACTTGTTAGTTCTGCATTGAGATGTATGGAATTTTACTGTACACAATTGACGATGACAGTAAAACATAGACTGATAAAATAACTGCCTACGAAAAATGATAAATTTATAAAACGAGTCAAACGAGAAAATTGGTAATTTTATAACCCCCTTAACTTCGTTTTTGATTAAACAATACATCTTGATGTTCTTATACATGTGTTCCCCTAGAACAATCATTAAACTGCACCACTCATTCCTATAATCCTCCCAGGTCACTAAAGCGGCAGTTACCTCGTGATCTGCAATAAATTCGTGATAGTGAGAGTGCTAGGAATGGCCATTTTCTGCAATCATGTCCTGAGCATCAGTGGCTTTCGCGCTCTTGGTCAGCTTCCAGTGGCTCGTAATCCACTTCCTCTTTTGCACGTGAGGGAGATGGCAACCATGTGGATTTCGGAGGTCTCTGGGCTGCTTGTGAATGCTGTATGAATGAGCGAGTGAATGAACAACTGTAAATAAGGTATGAAAGAGAACATTGATCACAGTTACTCTTTGCCCAATAAAAGGGAGATTCTAATTTTATAGTAATAACGATTGTATCAGTATCTATTACATATGTCTGTCGACTTAAATTTCCAGGAACTTGTGAGTCTCCTGTCCAGCCTGGAGATATAGAATATTAATAGGAGGTTCCACTTGATGCTACAAAGACACGAAACATAAGTGGGTCCTAACAGTGGCATCATTTCATCAATTACTTGGTACTAAACAAATATTTTTCTAATTTGAAGGCATAAAGATGACACAAATTAATGACGTTAATGATACGGTTATTTAAGCACGGTAGTCTGCATTTCAGAAATGTTACTTGTGTATCCTTAACGCTAGTTAAAGAGTGTATTTTAGTAAAAAAATACACTATAACATTGTAAAAATTGGCAAAGTGTCTGATGCTCTAGCTCAATCCCCTACAAGTGGCAATCATTGGGTAGAAAGGATGTCAAGGATGAAAGATGGTGATTATTAATAAGGATAAAACGCTCCTGATGCCTGAAAACCACTCTAAAATAAGTCAGCAAATTGGTGGACGGAGCTATAATAGTACAAAAAAGTATACTTACTTCTAAAGCAAAAAAGGGCGTGGAGGTAGCCAAGTAAAAAAAAAATATGCTGCAGCCTGGACAGTACTTGACATTTTTATAACGCATCTAGAAAGCTGATAATTTGAATTACAATCAAAAATACTTAGAGAGTCTTACTGGTTAAGTTTGGTTACTTATGGAGAAATCAATTAGTCAATCGACCGCCGACTACTTTGAACTGCTCTAATTTAAAGGGCTTATGGTGGTTCTAATTCTTTTCCTTGCCGATTGAGGAAAATTTACTACTAGGCAACCGACAAAATTTTTGCCTGAACAACCCTGTTACATAATTGGATTTTCCTCTGTTTGCTGTGTACGACAAATACTGGGACGGGCGGTAATGGAAGTGTCAGCTGGGCAGTGGTAGTCATTTGAGAGGACTTGACTGGTCAATGCCAGCCTCATTATCGCCCCCCCCCCCCACCACCATCAACCCCCACGACTCTTTCTCTCACTACTTCTCTTTTCTACCGTCAGATGACGGTAGTTCTTCTGATATGGTCACTAAACGTTTTTTGACCGAATGTTCAAGCCAAATTTTGGTTTAAGTTGAAGCATTCCAATGGTGATACATTGTTTTTTTTTGTTATACTTCTAGTATTTAAATCAAATTCTAAGTTTGAATAATTTACAGAAAATTAATTGTTGGGTGTTCAAAGAAAATAAAAATTAAATTTATTTGAATTATATCTTCTTTTCATACAATCGTTTAAAATAATGGCGTCTTCATAATGTGACAAATCCATTAAGGAAAAATATTGTTGTTGCAATAGTCAGTTATTTTTTGTCGGTATTAGTCTCTTCTTATTTTACAACCAACTTTAATAAAATGAAATTCGAAAAAAAATACAGTAACTTCATTGAAAAGATAAACAAATTTGCATAATACATTTCGGTTACAAAATTCCAAAGAGAATTACACCTATCAGTGAATAGTGATCTATGTTACATTCAAACAAAAAAACACTTTTTCCTTGAACGTATTTAAATAACTCTGAATTATCTTTCATTTAATGCTCTCACATACCAAGTTAAGTCCCTGATGGCCCAGTGGAAAAATTCGATTTGGGAAGATCGCCTCACCAGTCTCCACGGTGACCACAAGCAATTGTGGAAGCTTGTGAAGACCTGCAGGTCCAAAAAGAACGGTGTAAGGCAGTTCATTCCCACCACCGAACAAGCGGACATCTTGGCGGCCCATTATGAGGAAGTCAGTCGTGGCCAGGGACAGCCAATAGGAGCCCTCGACCCTCCCTCCCCCACCCTCCCCACCACTACCGAAATCTACACCTCACACCGGCAATGCGCTGCATTCATTCGAAGAACGACCGGCAAGAAGGCCCCAGGTCAGGATTCCATCCAGAACATCCTACTCAAGCAGCTGCCGAGGAAAGGAATCTCATTCATAACGAACGTGTTGAACTCCTGCTTCAGGCTGCACTATTTTCCCCAGAACTGGAAGCACGCTGTAGTGGTCCCCCTTCTGAAACCAGCGAAAAGCGGTTATGAGCCATCTCATTACCGCCCCATCAGTCTGCTGACTCAACTCTCGAAGCTGTTCGAGAGAATCATCCACGTACATCTCTCAGGGCACTGCTAGTCACAAGAAGTCATCCCACCCGAGCAGACTGGTTTCAGCACAGGCTTAAGTGCGAACAAGAACCTGGTGAGATTGCAACACCACGTCGCATCGAACATCCAGAGCAACAGAGCTACCGCTATGATTTCACTGGACTGTTCGAAAGCTTTCGACTCTGTCGACCACTACATCCTACTCCAACGTCTTAGGGAATATGAATTCTCGGATCAGCTGCGGAACCTGATAAGATCCTATCTTACAGGCAGAACTTTTTCGGTTCGTATAGGCACTACGTCTACGACACGAAGAAACTACACTGCCGGTGTCCCCCAAGGATCGGTGCTAGGCCCCCTGCTGTTCAACATTTACACCGCCCACATCGTAGGAGCCCCATACCCCAACTGCGAGGTATCCGCGTATGCAGACGACATTGGTGTTCATCAATCCCACCAGAGCCCTGAAATTCGCTGAGAGCGCCAGTCAACAGATCGCCGAGAAACTCGATGCCGCCCACATTAAAGTCAGCCCGGCCAAGACGCAAGGAATTATATTCAGCTATAAATCCGGAAGAAAGAAGCTCCCGAAATCCTTCGTCTTAGACGGCAAAGAGTGCCATGTAAGCAACAAGCTATGCTACCTTGGGATCACCCTCGGTAGACACTTGTCGTTCACAACACATCTCGGCAAGAAGTTAAAGAGTGTTAGGAAGAATTTCTTCAGCCTCGGACACCTACTTCACAGCCCGGCTTTATCGGTACGCCTCAAGCTGCTGATATACCAGTGCGTCCTAAGACCTGCTTTGATGTATGGGACCCCTCTCTCCAAGTATCTGACTCCTAACACTCTCAAAACGCTCCAGCAATTTCAGAACAGAGTTCTCCGCACCTCCCTCAAACATACCCCGTTCGACCGAATGAAGGCAGACGAGATGCATAAAAAATTTGAAGTGCTCACCATTCAAGATTTCATCAAGAGAAGACACATCAAATTTTTCGACTCACTCCGACACAGCCACAACCCACTATTCTCCGACCTTCAACCACCACCAATGCCCGTCAGATGGAAGTACTACTGGACCGCTGAAGCCTGGAGACAGATGGACGTGATCGAACCCTAGCCCCCTGACGGAGACTGAAGATCAACACCCAGCCGAGAGATCGAGGCCGATCTCCGAAGCTACAAGACCCCATCTACCTGTTTAAGCAGGGTCGACCTTCCGGCTGAGAGGCCGACTTATTTCAGGCCCCTGCCGGGGCTGGCCAGGCTTGACCTGGCCGACTACAAACCCTTGCCTAGGTACCCCTAGGCTCGACCCTCGGTAGAATCTCACTACCTTCCTGATTCCACCCGCCTCCTTTAGGCATACCCCACCCTATATCCTTCTCATACATCCTTCAAATGGGGGACTCCCCTTAGTGAAAGGCACTCATTAGCCCAAAATAATTTTCTCACATCCTATTTTATAAGTTTGAGAGCTAAAAAGAAAAAAAAAAAAGAAAAAAAAAAAAAAAAACTTTCATTTCGTTGAAATGGAAAATCAAAAAAAAAAAAAATTTCTACCATTTTAAAGTTTTTCTGACCAGCCGTACGGAATGCCTTTTATCTTATTTTAACAAAAAGCTTTCTGAATACATCCGATTCGTTCAGGCGTAACATAAAGCATTGGCGCTGTTATTGATGAAAGTTATCTGCTCCCTCTAAAATTGGATATTGTGCTTTTGGAATCCTTTGGGATCTCCTGAGAATCTCTTTTGACTTTCCTGAAGAATACTTATTAGAAGGAATTAATAATAATGTATGAAAGAAACTTGGAAACTTTCTCTCGCTTGGCTCCATTTATAAGTCAGAGGCCTTTGATCAATTTAAATGTCTGTATCAATAAAGTATTGAAAAATTAAATCTTTTTTAAACTGAAAGAAGCTTTTCAATTGTATATTATATATACATCATGAAACCTGAATAGGTAAATAATACAATTTTTAATCAATGGATGCAGGGATGAGTAATCGATGCTGCTAAATTGTTAAATAATTTTTCCGATCCCGATGGAAGATGGCTACATGTCATTCATTGTTATTTATGCAAATGCTGCAAGTTATATTAAAATTTAACTGTTTATTTTCTGTTAATGTAAAATGCAGGAAAAATAATGGTCTCGTTCCCCTAACGTTTTTATTCATTTATTTCAAGCCCAATAATTATTTACATCAAAAGAATTGTTAGGATAATTGATTGTTTTAAAGTAGAACAATCAATTACAATAAGTAAGCTCTCCCTTAGTATTTTCAATTCATGGATTCCTTTACTAAACAGAAGAGATTGTTTAAAACAATTCGATTCTTGCCGTTGTCTCATTTCGATTGCCAGTGGTTGTATAATATCACGACCTCATAAAAAATAACATTTACTCTAATTTAATACATACAGTATTAAGAAAACGGCATCCTAGAGCTTTGGCATTTAACAAATCAAATATAATTAATAAAACCATTTAGCCAAATGTTACAAAAAACAATTTAATTGCCGTGAAATAAATACAATAATAGTAAAATATGTCTTTAAAAACCTATGGAGCAGTATGAAGTTCTACTGTATCTGCATTATGCATGTTTGATCATTAGCAAACAAAACAATAAGAATAAAAAAAAACAAATAATTGTACGTGGGAATTAATTACTAGTACGCAGCCGGGTGTATTCAGTGTATTTTATTTTCAAGCACCGTCATCACGAACAAACTTTTTCGAGCATTGTCTGGATACTATATTACTAAATAAATATTAAAATACACTAAATTTATAAAAAGTTTTATTCAGTTTTCAAATTATTTTAATTTTTTTGTTAAAACAATCTTATGTTATTATTATGTACAATAACATAAAAAAAATATTGCTGTATCATTTAATTAGGATTATTGATTCGAAACGAATTGTAAATTAAGACGTGAATAAAGTGTTTGTATCTACCCACCCCTTGAATATTGGTGTTTTAAACATTTTTCTTCAGGTGGGATAAAATAATAAAAAATTTAAAATATTAAAAAAAGATCATTGTTACAGATCCTTCTTTATTTTATGAATTAATTAATCTCCTTGAAACGCAAACAGAGAAAGTCATTCACTACCTATTTTCTGAAATACTTCAGTTAACTGTTTTTTAACTCACTTATCATAATAGAAATTTTTTTTTAGGAAATTAAACAATTAAATGCCCGAGACGAACTAAGGGAACTCAAACGGTCCCTCTTGTAATCACTTTTGATCCACCTAAGGGTAAGACGGATCCTATAATAATTGGTTGATTGTTCGAAGTTTTGTATATAAAAAAGGTTTTTAGTTCATTAGAAAGTAAACGTGGAAGATAAATGCCCTGTAATATGTATTTATTTTATCTACAAAGTTATAACAATAAAATTGAAAGTTTTAACTTTTCCTTAGTTAGTTCCAAGAAAATGAAGAAATAATGTAAGGTATATTGAATATTTGAATATTTTTTTTTTTACATTTTAGGTGCTATGCCGTTCCAATAAAATATAATTTTTCGATACATCTATAAGTAGATATTATCCTTCCGTGAGCCCTATAGCTGTCTTATAAGGCCTCAAGGCTCACGATAAACCTTGTTTTGGCCTTCCATATCCCAGGACGGAATAGCGTGATAGTTTCGGTTGTGGCAAGCACGGTATTTCCCCTAACTATTATCAACACTTATGCTATATAGCCTTATAAGTTGTATAGCTGTAGTCTTTGTTTCTGATGGAGATATAGCATGTTTTTCCTTTTCTTATTTTGATTTCTTCTCAACATTTTATAGAGGCGTCTAAGAATTATCTCATAGTACTTTCCCCGTTCTCACTGTCACGAGCTAATCGTATCAACTCAGAACATCTATTTTTCTAATCTCAAATATTTATAATTTATATCTGTGCAGAGCGACTTATACAAATTTTGAATAGATAATCTAGAAAGATAGATAGAAATAAATAGAGTTTGGGAGAGAGAGTGAGAGAGAGAGAATAACTAATTTATTTTCTTATTTGACCTTTGCCAATCGTCGAAACAGTACGATCAATGCGCGATCCACCGACTATACAAAAAGTTTAAAATTTATCGATAGCGTTTTGTTGGACACATGCCTATGCTGAGTAAGCACAATATACTCAAATATGCAGGGTAAATGACGTTTTTACTTCTTCACTTTTAAATAAATATGGATCATAACACAATTCAGTTGTCCCATCTCATAAAAACAAAATTTAAATATTAATCAGTCAAATGTCATCCAGGATCGAAAAAATAGTCTTCGGTGCAGTCTATAGATCACCTCCTAAATTACAGCTGATTAGGCCACAGCCATATCCATCTAAATGATCAAATTTAACTTATTTCTGTAGCGTTATGACAGATGTATATATGTGAAATATAGTAATATAGAATATATTTGAATCCTTTTTTTATTATTATCTGGCATTGGTAAACGTTGGTTATCTCATCAATTAGTTAATAATATACATAAATTAATTCTAATAACTGTTTCTTAATCCGCAATTATGAAATTCTTAATGGATGTCATTAGCAAAAATATTTATATCACTATTAAAGCACAGGCTATCTTAGCTATTAGATAATCACAATTTGGGTTGGCCTTAAGCCTCGTGACTAGAAAATTATGTTTTCTCTTATCTAAAGAATTGTCCCTGAAGTTGTATGTCCCTCTCGGGGCATATCAAAGCAAGATATTCTTGAAAAGATGCATAAAAACAGTAAAGGAGATTTTTTTTGTAAAAGTATATGTCAAATTATTAATATTTGAAGGGTTAGCTTATGAAACTATTTAGGATATTGTCTAGGGAATCAATTGTGGGTTAGTTGAATTGAGACTCATGAAATATCATCAGAATTTATATTTATAATGTAATTTCAGTAATCATCGTGTCATATTGTTTCTTTACCTGACGTTAAAAATCTAGGGTCGTGGAGGGATTAACGTTGGGATGAAATGGGCTTTTTGACCATGAATTTTTGCTTATTAATCATTTGAGTAAACTATTTTTGTAATGCCATGGGGCTTTTGAAAAAATGACCAGCCTTCTTTTGCACCATAGAAAACACCAAAAAAACTGAAAAATTACAAGTAGTAAGAGATTTAGAATAAAAAATATATTTTTATTAACAATTACATTAACTAAAAAATGGTAAATAGTACCCTATGAAATTAATAAATATTATTAAGAAAACTGATTAATACTATATACCCTAGTACATAGTAAATATCGCCAGTAAATGATACGACTAGTTAAAGAAGCAAGACATCAAGACGATGATATTGACTGCACTGCTTGGGTGAGTGACATGAAGTTGTCACGTTAGTCCCTAAGCCTCTTCTGCAGGTAGAAGAGGTTTTTAAGAATTGTCCAGTCTTTCGTTACTGGTGATTTGTTCAAGTATCTGTGAAATGCTCTGTTAGATAGGTATTAAGGCAAATTATTTATACAGTAGAGTAGTTAGCTTAATGGATTTTAGCGTCTTAATGTAACGTTGATGATATTTTATATACTAATATTTCTATATTGTGATATAATTACAATTTGCCTTATTGATCAATAAGTAATTGTGATAAATGATTTCTTAATATTGAATATTGAGACTGATCCTCATAGTTAAAGCCACAAGTCCAAATATATAAATACTACTGTATGTTTGTTTTAAAAGATATGTTCAATCGGTTTCCAATCAATGATTTTAGTATAGGCTCATTTGTATGTGTTTCTTCTGAATGTGTGTAAATAAAAAACAAAAACATTTGAACTAATAATTAAAGGGTGAATATTAATAGTGTTTCTATGAGAACTTCAAAACTAATTGAACCTATCAAAACTTAAAAAAAATACATAATATAAAAGCACAAACATAACGAAATAAACTTCATTGAAATCGTAAATAAAGATGTTTCATGTTTGAGGTTTTGTAAATGTCCACGTTAACACTGGTAAGTTGGAACCAAAAAATTGTCATGTATCTTCAGAACGCTTAAATTTGGTACTCCGTCCGAAGTAGCGAATTCTCGCGTGCTTTTATCTTCTGTATGCTGAACGCTGACATCTGACACTGTTAAACGTTGCAGAAAGACTTAGCGTAAACATCTTGGAGCAGGTGATATCACACCGTAAACACGTAAAGGGTAAAAACAAAGCCAAACTATTAATTTTCAAATGAATACTATTATTATATCATCATCAATAATTATATTAATTTCTTAACTTCTATACTAACAAAGACAAAACTCATGTTTCAGTGTAAAAAAAAGAAAAGGTCCCTAGTTAACGTAGCTAGCTCAATCTAGATTAAATTACCTCCAATTTTGGCGTCAATATATCTTTTTGTTTAGATCTCTCCCTGTATCCGAGACAGTACGGTACTTAGGCTTCCATCTTGACAAACGACTGACCTGGAACCCACATACGAGACTCAAAAGACAAGAACTAAACAGACGCTTTGACATGTACAGACTACTTCAAAGGACATCCCATCTCTCAATAGAAAATAAAGTTATACTTAAACCAATCTGGACATACGGAATAGAGCTATGAGGGACAGCAAAAAAGTCGAAAATCAAGCGTATCCAATCCTTTCAATCAAATGTCCTGAGAACAATAGTAAATGCCCCTTATTATGTCAACAACAAGACCATTCATAACGAGCTTAATATATCCTACATTCTAGAACTCATCCGGAAGATGAGTCTTGGGAAGCCCTCCCCCGTCAGCCGGGTCACCGGATACGAGCAAGTGGAGGCTGACCAAGAGCGCGAGAGCCACAGACGCTCAGAACATGATTGGAGAAACTGGCCATTGCCAGGACTCCCAACTGCCATGCATTTATAGCAGGTCACGAGGCCACTTCCGTTTCAGTTTTCAAGGAGGATCTTAGGGATGAGTGGTGCAGTGCAATGTCTATGCTATAGGATTAGGGTGGTTGGAAAAGGTACTGTGGAATTTCATAAACTTGGAAGGGAAGAGTTCAAGAATGTCGGGTATATTAAGATCGTTATGAACGGTTTTGTTGCTGACGTAATAAGGGGCATTTGATATTGTTCTCAGGGCGTTTGATTGAAAAGATTGGATACGCTTTATGTTCGACTTTTTTGCTGTCCCCCATAGCTCCATTCCGTATGTCCAGATTGGTTTAAGTATAACTTTGTAGATTAGTAGTTTATTTTCTATTGAGAGATCGGATGTCCTTTGAAGTAGTCTGTACAGTTGTCCAATGCGTCTGTTTAGTTCTTGTCTTTTTAGCTTCGTATGTGGGTTTTGTCAGTCCTTTGTCGAGATGGAAACGTAAGTACCGTACTGTCTAGGATACAGGGAGAGGAATAGAATTAAAATAAACTAGTGGACAAGACAGAGGGTGAAGGTAATGTGGGAACATTTTTCTACATTAACTTTGGTTGCACCCATACTCGATCTCGTCAAGGTGATTTTGAAGGTTATGGGATGCTATGTCGAGGTCTGGGTGGGATGACAAGACTGCAGTGACATCTGCAAATGTGGCCAAGAAGATATTGCGAGTAGATGGGATTTTAGCGGTATAGAGGACGGGGCCCAGGACACTGCCCTGTGGAACTCCTGCATTTATGGAATAGTAGTTAGAATATTCTAAACCACAGCGGACTTGGAAGAAGCGGTTTGAAAGGTAGGACTTTACGATTTTAAAAAGGATCTGTGGTAAATATCGTTTGATCTTGTAGAGCAAACCTGCGTGCCATACCCTGTCAAAAGCTTGAGCTATATCGAGAAAGGCAGCAGTGCAATACTGTTTGGTTTCAAGGCCTGAGGAGATGTGCTCAACAACGCGAAGGCCTTGTTGAGCAGTGGAATGTCGTTGGCGGAAACCAAACTGGTGTGTGGGAAAAAGGTTTTCGGATTCAACAATTGGAAGTAGACGTTTTAGTATGAGTTTCTCAAATATTTTTGAGAGGATAGGGAGTAGGCTAATTGGACGGTAAGATGAGGCGTCATTGGGTGGTTTACCAGGTTTGGCGAATAGGACAATAATGGAATGTTTCCAGAGGAGAGAAAAGTACGTCGTTCGGATAACGCAATTATATATGTAAGTTAGGAAAATTATGGCTTTAGGAGGGAGTTGTTTGAGAATTTGAGGAGTAAGGGGATCATATCCAGGAGATTTACGTTAAGGTAAGTTTTTCAGAAGGTATTTGACCTTAGAGGGGTTGTTCATCAGAACAATGTATGTATGTTGTATGTAGAAGCATCTTAATTTTTCTCTGTTTATGATTTGCAACTAATAAAGCATACTTGATGAAAAATATAGTAAAAAATAAAGGATTTTTAGGTAAAACTGACCAAAAATCATAGTAAGTACCTTCACTCAAAATACTGTCAACATGAATAATTTAATTAGACCACCTTCCACTTAAAATGATAAACACACAAAGGGGACTGGTGTAAGAATGATATTTAATAAAAGGCTGATAAAGTTGTCTATGTTGTTGTTTAAATGGAATAATAAATACTACTATTTTGACAGCGCCAATATTGAAAATATTTAATTGTTATGAACGAATTTGTGAGTGTAACTCTCTCATTGTTCTCACTATGCTACTTTGATGTGATTATGAATGAAAAAATCACGTTTCCACCGAAATAACATTATATGATATCACTTTTTTTTGTATTTGTTTTTCAACTGAGTTTAATAGAGGAACCTATGAACGAAATACGCATTATTAATTAGGATGTGATATGCAAAATATAAATAATTTTACTTTCTTAAGATACGTTTAATTTTTTTTGTTTGGTTTTTAATACTGAAATAATTAAATGCCTCAATTTTACAAATAACCCTCGCAAATAAGATTCAGTTGAATTAAAACTCCTAACGTCAGGAACATTGACACATATAATAAAGTTATAGCGATTAAGGGAAAAAAATCCAATTAAACTCCATCTTTTACGTTCAAGCAATAAATTATAAAACAATTAGTTGTGTCAATAGGTCAACAGTATAAATGGGTTCATTAAAAAAAATAATTACAATCATAAAGTAGGTATGCTAATTCTATGATAATTTTCTAAATCTATCAGTCCCCGTCACCGTTGGCTTCATAACCCTCACATTTTCAATCTTTGTTTATACTTATTTTACCTGATATTTCTTATTTTACCATGAACGAGAAAACGAACTGATTACCTATTATCGTGAATAGGTGTATCACACCTTCAAAACCAATCATTCATTGACAAAACGATTTTGATTGAAACTTGACTGATAAGGTCATAAGTCCATGAACTCATTCAATTGTATACACAGTTACAGTTTTGTACGATCTTACAGCATTCAATACTCAATGTTTTCCAACGCACAGCAATCCTCCTGACAAGGATTTTAGCCACAGATCACGTTAGTTGGTCCCCTGTGAACAGTGTACCACATGCAATATTCAGTTGAATTCAAATGATATTTATGCTGCGTTGAATTTCGTTAGCGGAGCATTTGGAATTGAAATCGCACATCATAGGATAATGCCCGTTTTCGTTTATCACCAGCTCATGTAGGTTTCTCGTGGTCATTTAAAAGTTCTCTCCGTAAGAGTGCTCATGAGTTATACCCAAAGTTGCGCACACTACCTTGTAATGTATTATACTTCCTGGAAGTCAAATTTGCTGCGACTAACATTGATTTAATAATGATGACCATTTATTTTACGTTTTATGCTTAGAGGCAATACGTGGTTGTGAAATAATAACAGTATACCACCACATTTTAGAAAATGGAATGATTTATTAATTTTTTAAAGGGACTGAATTTTCTGAGGAATGAAATCCATAAAAAATGAGTTAATGAGAAAAAAATTTTTAATTATCTTTGTCGGAGGGTGCCCGCTGGCCGGTAGGCGTCAGAAAGATATAAATAAATAAACCTGTGGTCCTTGACCGTTGCTGGTGACCTAGTCAGCAGGCAGCTTAATTTAAATTGTGTTTATTGGTCTGGCTCGATAAGATCTTAAAAGATAGAACCCGAAAGTGATCTATGCTCAGGAGAAGAGGTAAAGACTATGCATTATAAGTAGTTTACGTGGTCTTGGAGTGACCATAAATTCCCAATCTGGGGGTAGGTGAAAAGTCCGGATCCCAAAAACGAGTATGAACCGGAAAAAAGGCATTCTGTAAGACGCTAACACGAACATTATGTAGGGCCCTAGAGATGCATATATTTTCCAAGGATGTGCTAGTTTTAGCAGGACAAAGGCAGAAAATCTCACTAGGAAGGTGTGGGGTTTGACAACGGTGGCTAAAACATAGCAAGGTAGTAAAACAAGCAAGCCATGGTTCGAGTAGAGCAACAAATGCCAGAGCGAAATTCTCTCATTCCAGAGGGAGAAAGAGAGAGAGAGAGAAAGAGAGAGAGAGAGCAATGTTCTCTCTAAGTGTCTGTTTTTTCTTCTATTTATTAGTAGTGAAGTAGTTGGCAGAAAAATCTTCTTATTTACTCGTACCTTTTAGCCTCTGCATATTACAAATTAACGCCACAAACAGCAACCATCCCAATTGAAAACAAGTCAATGCAAAGAACACCACTTATACTGTCAATTACTTTTACGCGGTAGTTGGATTCATGACAACGTTTTTTTTTATGGTTTTGAGAATTTCATTTAGCTTTGTATGGTCTGATAGATATAAAACACCCATTATTAAGGATAAGTGCGGCGTTTCCGAATACTTATCATTCAACCGTTTAGTAAGTATGTGGATGCCCTGATGTTTACAGTTGAAAATACACCAACAATATAACACAACAAACTGCTGCACCGTAATAAATGATTTTATGCTTCGGTCATTTAGGAAGCAACGTGTGATCCCTACCGAACAGTACTTAAGTCAAGACTTTTTATTTATTGAGTAGTATATGCTTCTAATTTTATAATTTTATTTAAATAACTTTATATTTAGCCGCTCAAAAGATATTTACCACAGACCCTTTTCCTAATCCTACAGTCCTACCTCTCAAACCACTTCTTCCAAGTCCGCTGTGGTTTAGAATATTCTAAATACTATCCCATAAATGCAGGAGTTCCATAGGGCAGTGTCCTGGGTCCCATGCCCTATAACCTATACACCGCTGATGTCCCCTCTACCACCAATACCTTCTTGGCCACATTTGCAGATGACACTGCATTCTTCTCATACCACCCAGACCCCGACATAGCATATCATAACCTTCAAAAACACCTGGACGAGATCGAGTCAAGGTTAATGAAGAAAAATGTTCCCACATTAACTTCACCCTTTGTCACAAGTATTGTCCACTAGTTTATTTTAATTCTATTCCTCTTCCTGTATCCGAGACAGTAGGCTACTTAGGCTTCCATCTCGACAAAAGACTGACCTGAAACCCACATACGAGACTAAAAAGACAAGAACTAAACAGACACTTTGGACAACTGTACAGACTACTTCAAAGGACATCCCATCTCTCAATAGAAAATAAACTACTAATCTACAAAGTTATACTTAAGCCAATCTACGGAATACGGAACAGAGCTAGGGGGGACAGCAAAAAAGTCAAACATCAAGCGTATCCAATCCTTTCAATCAAAAATCGTGAGAACAATAGTAAATGCCCCTTATTACGTCAGCAATAAAACCCTTCATAACGATCTTAATATACCCTACATTCTTGAACTCATCCCTTCCAAGTTTATGAAATTCCACAGCAGCTTTTCCAACCACCCTAATCCTATAGCACAGACATTGCACTGCACCACTCATCCCTAAAATCCTCCTCGGAGATTTAAACGGTAGTGGCCTCGTGACCAGATATAAACGCGTGACAGTGGGAGTCCTGGCAATGGCCAGTTTATCCAATCATGTCCCGAGCGTTGTGGCTCTCACGATTTTGGTCATCCTCCACTGGCTCGTATCCGGTGACGCGGCTGACGGAGGAGCGTGGGGGACTTCCCAAGACTCCACTTTCTCTTTCGCATGTGGATTTGGGGGGCCTCTGGGCCGTCTGTAAATAATGTATGAATGAGCGAGTGAATGATGAATTGTAAATATAAGGCAGATTGTAATTATAGCACAATAAAGGAATATATATATATATTATATTAGAGTATTATATGCTTCTAATTTTATAATTTGTTTAAATAACTTTATATTTAGCCAGATCAGGTCTAGAACATACAAAAAAAAAATACATAGATTCATCCAATCTTTCTGCACGCAAGAATGTAGGGTCAGTAGGTGGGAGACCGAGATTAAAAACGTCTTGGCGCTTTATAAAACGGGCTAAACTTAAGTTAAAAAAAGTTTTTATTTCTAGAAGAGGCATCGGTTTCAATTGGGGAAGACGTGCCTCCCCCCAAGCCCAACTAAAAGCCCCGACCTCCGGAATAGAGGACATGGAGAGGAGCTTTATCAGGCTTCCACGGTCGCCCGTACATTTCCCGCCAGGCGAGATAAGTTTTTCATCATGACGCCTCCGCTACAGAGTGCTCGGGCACACAGGGCCCCGGGCTAATACCGACCGATAGCATCCAGCGGTGCTATTCTTATCGCTCTTAGCTACCACCTATAGCCAATATCGATTAGCTCTATACGTTCCGTCAACGCCGTTTAACTGACCGGAAACGGGACGTCATGTTTATTATCGTGTTGGTTTCGCATATAGGCTGACTCACTATTTCTCTATAGACATCTCTAAGTACTTCTGAACATTCACATAAGGAAATCCACCATCCTCGCCTTTCCATCATATCTGAACATCTGTACATTCTTGTAGCATAGTACGAGGGTACGTATTTCATAATTCTTTTTTGATTTTTTTAAATCCTGAGAGGTTTTAGGGCAAATTTGAGATCATTGGAATCGGTGAAAAAATCACTAAAGGGATCCCAGTCAACCGGGCCCTAATAAAATAGGAATAAAATGCTACGATGAGCCGAGTAGTGGAGGAATGTCTCTTGAGTATTATCTAGTATTTGGAAGAGTGGAATAAGATAATTTGAGGTATGCGGAAAATTCAGTTCTGTTTAATTCCAGCCAAAAGGACTTGCATAGGCTTCAAAATGCCACCATCGAGAAATGGGCAGATGTGGATCTAAATTTAAATATTAAGGTATCAATTGTAACCAGGAACTTAATTTGGTCAGTTCTTACATTTAGAGCAGGTAACTCAAGTTAGGTTCGCTGATGTCAGTTCTTACATTTAGAGCAGGTAACTCAAGTTAGGTTCGCTGATGTCAGTTCTTACATTTAGAGCAGGGAACTCAAGTTGGGTTCGCTGATGTCAGTTCTTACATTTAGAGCAGGGAACTCAAGTTGGGTTCGCTGATGTCAGTTCTTACATTTAGAGCAGGTAACTCAAGTTAGGTTCGCTGATGTCAGTTTAATGTTGGTGGAAATTGTAGAATCTATAAACGTGTAAGGTTCTGAGAAAAGGGATAATAGACTGCCCTTAAAGATGCTCCCATATTCTGTTTAATAGGTGTGGAGCCCAAGGATGGAAACGAATTTGAATTTCAAAGACTTAAGACTCTCAAATTGTGGTAATACAATAGGATCTTTAGAACTCCTTAGATAGGATAAGCCAGTAACTATGAATCATTAGTATGTTTAAGTAAAACTCCTGGATTTTACCCTTTATACTAAAAATAAAGAAACTATAGTAGCTGAAGAAATAGGTATTCGAATTCACACCCCCCTTGTTACGCAGTTCTTGTTCTTAAAACATAATATGTTCACATATTATGACCGTGTATGTGCCTCAGTTAACGTATTCAAAAAAACTTTAGAGAAACTCAAATTTAGAATTAGTTACAACTTCAATTGTCCTGTTGCGGCAAAAAGGGGAACTAAACGTTTGGTGAAAAACCTATCCTGAGAAGAGAGGCTTGGGAGAGACTATTTAAAAAACTTTAGTTGTTTGTAAAGTATTGATTCGTTTCTTATATTGTAGTTCTTAATTATAGAGTGTTGTTTAAGTTGTGTATAACAATGGAGTGGGTACTATAACAATTAACGTCTAGGTATGTAGAATATTGGTTTAAACCAGTTATGTTTATATTTTGTTTTAAGATAGGATTTTAAATAATTTAGTGTAGAAGAGTCAAAAGTTCACAGGGAGGTACTAAAGTAATTTTAAATTCATGGAGCAACTAGATCAAAGGTGCTGGACATTTCAAAAAGGTAGGGGCTCCATTATACTTTCTCGTTACCGAATAAAGTTTATGATTGTAAAAAGTTTTATGTTTAGTTCTAGCCGTGTAATTGTAACTAATAGGAATATATAATTATTACCTCCACTAATACACATCCCTTGTAATAATGTACTTACGTATGTAATCTAATTTTTTGTTGACGGTCATATGTGTTTCCTCTCTATGATATCTATGGAGTGTTTCAGTTACTAGTGTATTTAATTACTTAAGTTAACTTTTTAAGTTGAGTAATTTCCCTTGGTCTCATTAGTGAGATCTTCCACCCATTTTATGTTTTTCAGTACTTTATTGTATTGGTTCAGTTACTAACCACTACAAATAACCAAAATTATGTTGATCTTATGTAACTGTTAAATAGCTTTAAATGTGTCCAACAATAACTATTAAAACTTATTCCTTAGAACAGATGATATAATATATAAGATTTCCTAATATTTGGTCAGATTTCATTCGTTTACGGCCATCGTTTAAATCAGCGAGGTATCATATAATTACCGGGTATAATGTCTTAAGTGGCAAATGTCAAAACAGTTGAGCTGTATAGTTTCTATGTGAGCAATGAGCAACCATTTAATTAATGTTACGTCTATTGAACAGCTTTGGAAGACATTGGACTTTTTTCAACGCAAGTTACTACTAGTCATAGGAATTAATAGGGTTTTCTATTAAGAAAATCAAGTGAAATACAACTCATTTCCTTTCTTATGCCATTTGGACACATAATTTCGCAACTCAGACCAAACCCTCCCCCCCCCCCAAAAAAAACCTGTTGAACCTTAAGCCAAGAGTATGAAATCGACATATATTTGAACGTCTTGGTTTAAATGATTAAAATAAATAACACGCGTATAAATTTTACCAAATTTGTATTTGGTGTGACTCACTTATTTTCTTTTATATTATCCTTTGGTATTCATACACTGAAGGGCTTTATGACATTGAAGAAGGTCTGGCACTAGAAGAAAGAAAGCCGATTGGACCGTCGGGATTATTAGAAAGTCACGGTTCAAACCGATATAGTTTCTCCAGGTAGCAGGTGTCACGACGATCAGTGCCCAACATTGTTTTTCGTCGACCGATTGTGTCCATCCTCTAAACAATCCACCGGTTACAGAGTCGATTTCGTTATGGAGATAGACAATTTTAAACAAGATCTGCTTCTAGAAATAAATATACATTCTACTGAAGTATATTACCCGAATTTTTAACGGCATTATAAAATAATTAGAAGCATGCTTATAGTTTTTTTTGGTGTTTCTAGGTGTAAAACCGAGTGGCCATCAACGCCTTGTGGTATGATTGGTTTTACGTGTGCCGAAGTAGGTTGGTTTTAGTTCAGAATTAAATTATTCTGACAATAGTACTTTAATAGTTTTTAGTGATTTAGATATATGTAAATTCCTTTATTGTGCAATATTTACAATCTGCCTTTTATAAGGCAATAAGTAATTAAGATATATGCTCTCATTCATACAATAATTAGATATATGTATATATATGTTTTCAAGAACCCGTTTAGAAATATTAACATTTTCAAACGATTGACCTTTTAATAAGTCTTTTCGATATTCCATGTTTTGTTTCGACTAATTTAATAAATTATTTAGTTTGTTGATTACTTTATTTTCTTATAAAAAAAAAGAAAAAAGCTGCGCGTAAAATCTCATAAAGGGGTGGTCCAACCGAAGAATGACACCGTGGTTTGAAAGTTGTGCTGAGGGACTAGTCTAATTAGCAGCTAGGATTCTTGTTCCGATTCGCTGCCTTTTTATTGCTGTTCATTTATTTTCACGAGGCTATGTCAAGCACCATCTAGACCAACGCTACAAAGGTACGATAGTCCTAGGAAAAACCGGGGCCGAGCCCGTATCTCAATAGTTAGTAGTCACCTTTAAATCACTTGATTACAGCAATGACTCAGATCGCCATCAATTAATCTGTATAGTCTTTTCCAGAACGCCGAATCATTTATTTTGGCATCCTACTTGACATGGCCACAGTGTTTTGATTGCTTTGCTCTTATTTCATTGAGTTGACAATATTTTTTTTTGTAGCCTTGTAGAACATACACAACTTTTAATAAAATTGACGTTTTTGATTTTTATCCTTTTTGTATCCTTTATTGTGCTAAAATTACAATCTGCCTTATGAGGCAATAAGTAATTAAGATAAATGCTCTCATTTATACCATATTTACAATTCATCATTCTCTCGCTCATTCATACAATATTTACAGACAGCCCAGAGGCCCCCTAATCCACATACAAAAGAGAAAGTGGAGTCTTGGGAAGTCCCCCACGCTCCTCCGTCAGCCGTGTCACTAGATACAAGCGAGTGGAGGCTGACCAAGAGCGCGAGAGCCACAGTCGCTTAGGACATGATTTGAGAAACTGGCCATTGCCAGGACTCCCACTGTCAGGTGTTTATAGCAGGTCACGAGGCCACTGCCGTTTCAGTCTCCGAGGAGGATTAAGGTGGTTGGAAAGGCTACTGTGGAATTTCATAAACTGGGAACCTAGCGTGGGGGCTTACCGTGATCACCCTTTGATTTTTATAAAAATGAAAATCATCAGTACAATTTTTTTTTTATATTAATGTAAGACTCAATGTAACATTTATTCTCAATATAATCTATCTTCGTTTAGATTGTGCAATTATACTTAAGTATTGCATCAGTGTAATTAACACAAGAGAGAGAGAGAGAGAGAGAGAGAGAGAGAGAGTGAGAGAGAGAGAGAGAGAGAGAGAGAGAGAGAGAGAGAGAGAGAGAGAGAGAGAGAGAGAGAGAGAGAGAGAGAGAGAGTGAGGATTTGGTCAAGATCTACAACTAGAGCAAAATGAACTTTTCACTTATCTCTGGATAATCCCAGGGTTATGAATAGATTTTTCAATCGATGTCGGACCTTCCCATGGTCAAAGTGGTTGCCAGCATTAGATTTTTCTATGTTTCCTTCTTTATTCACAACTTCAGTTTCTTAAAAATCCTTTCCTTACATAATTAACTCAGGTAGGAGCTTACAATGGAGCTCCAGATATTAAGTTAAACTCCTAAATTTGCATTGTCTAACTGTTTTTAGTGTTGTATCGAACACAATATTTGGTTGATAGAATCGAGAAAATAAAGTACATTGATGAATTTACAATCGTGACAATAAAAAAAATACAAGCATGAAAATAGAATATATTAACTTAATCTTCTCCAACTTTCAAGCGCGTGTCTGGATAGTGAGGAACTGTTAGAATAGGCAGGTTTTCAAGATATTCAAGGATGAAGCGTATGTTAGGAGGTAGAGGATTTTAGGGGGAAGTGGAGTGAGCAAGGAAGGGACGATCATATGCTGTAGGAATATGAAGGTTACGAGAGTCGGGACCTTGTGTTCTAGGGGTGGACTGAGCATGTGAAGTAGGAAACTACTCCTCGAACTAGAGTGCATATAATATGCATAAAGTAGGTAAGGAGCAACATGAATGAAAGTTGTTCGTAACTAGGTTCATTACACTTCTAGAAAACAGGAGTTAACTTTTACCAACAGAAAATTTCAGCAATTACACTTACTACTTTACAGTTACTAACTATTTTTGGTTTCCATTGTTCTTTATAATATTTCAAATTTAACTCCTCGGCTAGGACATAATTAATCAGTGATGATGTACCTGAAAATCTCAGTTTTATTCATATACTATTTTGAATTATCCTCAGTTTTCTTATTATTTGTTGTTTGGATGGAGAAAAATTTCATGAAGGATATTTAGTGCACGTATAGCGGGGTGTAGGTGTGGAACTAAATCAGGCTCAGGTTTGTATGCCGGCGATACATCATAGCTGACAGTCACCTCAGTGGGCTCCTTCCTCCGAGTTTAAGGGCTGCTTATGTAATTGATGAGGGCTTTAGCCTGTGCTCACTTTACAATCGCTACATTTGCTCTGTTTATTTTGTAAATTGTACGAATTCATTACGATTCATTAATGAGAAATTAACGTCTGTTGTGACCCGATGACTGCATAACTCGAAAGTAGAGGCAACTCGGTAGAGATACGGGGCTATAGATTTTTATTTGAATATTCTAAAAGTCTCGCAAAAAAATTATTAGTGGAAACACGATTGCATGTAAATGATATTTTGCCTTTTTAGCTTAAATTGTAAGATTTATCTCGTTTCAGATCAGTGGGAATTTTATATTTAATATTATGATTTTGTTCTCATACTGAAAATCACATCTATTTCGGTAACATAAAACGAATTTTGAACCGAGCAGCTCTGAAAGCCAACAATATTTCTTGAGCGGAATGCGCTCTAGAGACTTTTTATGAGATTTTTAATTATTTAACTTTTCATTTGTAATAAGGGAAAATTTACCACGGTGGTTTTGTTGTCACCATGTTTCAATCGTAATGCAACTATAAGCATCAATATTCTACTACAAAATACTGTAAATATGTACGGATCGAATTTCTTTACATTTATTTTATAGATAGTTTCCAAAACATGCATGATTAAATGGAAAAAAATTATTTAAGGAATACGTTTTCTTAGAATAATAATAATGAACGTATCAAGTGCTATTATTCTAGCATTTCAATCATTTCAATCGGGGTATTTCTGAAGGGCAAAGATGCGATATATAGTAAAGAGGCTGAAAAAATATATTCATAAAATACCAAGGCTGCTGATATATGAAATTACTTGCGAAACTTAAGTTTTTGTCTCCAGTATTTGGCACATTTATATTGGTAACATTTTTCCATGTAGGATGTAGATGGAGGGAGACTTGGATACGATTATTTCTTTCGTCCAATTTTTAACGAGGTCACATTTTTTTTTGTTGAGGATACAATCAGTTCCAGTGACATGTCAAAATATCTCCGTTACAAAGTAAGCCAACCAGTCTCCTCAATTTAAAATAGTGAATTAATTTAAAAAATACTGGTTCATTAAACATTATTATCAGTTCAGTTCCAATGGTATTTTTACAGTTAACAAACTATTATAAGAAAAAGAACAACAGAAAAGAATAAATAACTAATAAAACATGGGTAAACATATATATATTGAAACCTACCTCATTTTCTACCATTCTATTTTTCTAATTTAATAGATCAATTGACCTTAACTAATTTGGTAGGTCCGTCATGAGATCTTTAATTCAATTTGTTTTTATGTCTTCGACATAGGAAATTATCCCGATTGAATCGCCCGATCTCAAGGCTAATGTTATAGTTATTAATAAATTGAGAAACTGGGAATTGTGAAATATATACAAGTAAAATGGTTATAACAAATAATTATAATTATAAATAATGCTGACATTAATTATATAAAAAAATATTCAATTCCTTTTGAACAAGGATAGTTACTACTAATTAGTTATATAAAAAAAATGAAAATTGAGCTCAATCTCTTTTTAATGGATCCATAATAAAAAAAAAACATAAATATCACCCAATCGATGATATCCGTGTAACCTTCTTCTTCTTCTCCTCTGCTTGTGTTGATGACCGTCAACGGAACGGGAGCTTGCTCTGCTTTGCTCTCTGGCTCTTGGCTAAGACTGACTAAAACTCGCCCTTCGTCTCATCCCCACTCCTAAGAGCATAAGGGCAGATGCTGGACAAAGTGGGAGGGTGGCTGGTCATGATATTCTCAAATATCATGAATGTTACAATTGCCTTCCCTTATAAATAAAAAAAAATTTATGAAAATTTTTTTTTTTTTTTTAAGTGGATCCACAATATTATGTTGCTGCGTTCGGTTTGTTGAATTGGTTGTTTATAACGGGTGTTGAAATTTTACAAAGTTTATAGTAATAATAGTTCAAATTTTGCAAGGTTTTAAATTGCTTGAAAAGCGTACAAGTTGTTTTAATTTTTTTTTTTTTTTTTTTTTTTTTTTTTTTTTTTTTTTTTTTTTTTTTTTTTTTTTTTTTTTACTTAACTAAATTATTATGCTAATTAGTATGGATTAGTTCGAAGGTACATTGTTTTATGGATCATAACGCGATTTGGAAAACATTTGTTGAAAAGACGGTTGAGTGTGATTAGTAATACATATTGGTTTTTAATTAAAATACTAGACAATTCTACTGGTAATTAGTAACAATAGAGAAAAATTGTTGAGTGTGTGTGTGTGATTTGAATATTTTACCTGAGTGAAAAGATAGTGTTTATAAAAAAATTATAAATGTTACGAGAAGATAGGGAGGTCGTTGTCGTGTATAAAATTGTATGAGCTCATTTTATTTCCTTGCTATAAAATTAATTATAATGGACTTAAGCATTCAAAGAATATTTATGATCTGTTTTATAGATTAAGTGATAATGAAAGCAAAAACTTCACTTGCTGATAATTCCATAGACTTTACTAGGGTCAATACTTCTAATAATAGTTTTGTTTTTGTTTGTATAAACTTCTAAAGTTTATGTGTCATCCGATCAGTATTATTTTCATTTAATAATGAAAATAATAAAAGAAAACTATAATTTTTTTCTTTTTTTGAAGTCATATTGTATCGAACAAAAAACATCCCTGTAATTATTTTTAAATGCCTTCCATTCATTAATTTTAATGTTGTTCAAATCAAACACGCAAAAAGGAATTTCATCAAGATGAGCTGGAATTTGAGATTCCAATTTCTTCATATCCAAAACTTTATTTTGAATTATTTTTAAATTTTTCACGTTATCGCTGGTTGTCTGCTGATGCTCTGTAATTTGATCTTTCAACGAAATCACTTCTCCTTTCTTGATATTCGCTGTATCTTCTAACTCTGAAAATTTATTTTCCAACAAACTCATATTATTCTCATCGTCAAGCTTTATTAGATCATGTTGACGTGAGGTACACTCATCATTGTTATCTGCAATCTTCTGTTCATCCTCCAATGACGTCATTTTCTCTTCATTATCCTTAATTGAATATAAGCTAAGATCTGTCTGACAATCAGCATCAACTAGTTGTGACTTTGTTAAATTTATTTTTTCATGATCTGTCGTATTTTCCAATAGAATGATTTCTTCTTTTAATTTTGAATTTACATTATTATTTACTTGGAGTGTTCTCTCCTCACAAATTCGCAATTGTCTATCTAATTCATAGTTTACATCCGTGTAACCTTGTTCGAATTTAGCCGATCTTCCCGATTTTATTTCTTCCCTTAATTGGTCAAACTTCCCGCTCAACTCTTTTTGTTCTTTATTATTTTCTTTAAGCGCGTTTGATTGACTGTTTAATTGGGCAAGGATCTGTTGTAACATCTGTGTTGTAACGTCGACAGTGGGATTTATAGTGGGTACAGCCCCAACCGGGGCCCCAACCGTGGGCGGCGTACCCTTCGCTGCCGTAAGGGTGTCGTTAATATTTGTTTGGTTTGTTTCGGCACCCTCGGGCGGCTTGAGGGGCCGATTTTTATTGCCCTGTTCCGGCCTAAGCGTATATTTTAGTTCCTTTGTACTCCCTTTTTCTACTGGGGTCGTTTTACCTGAATCGGACCCAGACATGTTTGTGTTCGTGTTTGTGTAACAAATGTTAACTTAGAAGAAAGATATAATATGTTAGTAAATAGTTCTAGTTATTATTCTAACATGCAATACCTCACAATTCCTTTGGTTTCTTTAGAATTTTTGAAGTTAATCCCGGAACGGCCCCCATTGAAACCTACCTCATTTTCTACCATTCTATTTTTCTAATTTAATAGATCAATTGACCTTAACTAATTTGGTAGGTCCGTCATGAGATCTTTAATTCAATTTGTTTTTATGTCTTCGACATAGGAAATTATCCCGATTGAATCGCCCGATCTCAAGGCTAATGTTATAGTTATTAATAAATTGAGAAACTGGGAATTGTGAAATATATACAAGTATAATGGTTATAACAAATAAT
This sequence comes from Acanthosoma haemorrhoidale, assembly GCA_930367205.1. Classification (NCBI taxonomy): domain Eukaryota; kingdom Metazoa; phylum Arthropoda; class Insecta; order Hemiptera; family Acanthosomatidae; genus Acanthosoma; species Acanthosoma haemorrhoidale. The sequence goes on along the minus strand of OV884014.1, from coordinate 94,577,823 downwards.
TATAATTATAAATAATGCTGACATTAATTATATAAAAAAATATTCAATTCCTTTTGAACAAGGATAGTTACTACTAATTAGTTATATAAAAAAAATGAAAATTGAGCTCAATCTCTTTTTAATGGATCCATAATAAAAAAAAAACATAAATATCACCCAATCGATGATATCCGTGTAACCTTCTTCTTCTTCTCCTCTGCTTGTGTTGATGACCGTCAACGGAACGGGAGCTTGCTCTGCTTTGCTCTCTGGCTCTTGGCTAAGACTGACTAAAACTCGCCCTTCGTCTCATCCCCACTCCTAAGAGCATAAGGGCAGATGCTGGACAAAGTGGGAGGGTGGCTGGTCATGATATTCTCAAATATCATGAATGTTACAATATATATATTCATATTTACCTAGAGGTAACAGAGTTTTCCGGACCCATTTACTTGATCGATATCTCACAAGCCACAATATTTTTTGGACCGTTTCATACCTCTCTCTCTTTCTATCTTAGGTATTTTGAAGTTGAAGCTATCTATACATTAGTTAAGCAAATTAACATACATTCTCAATTCAACTTAGGTTCTGAAGTGTTTATTATAATGTAGTTCTGAGATATCAGAAACTTCTAATCCTTCTTGAATACTCACCACCTTGCTTCCTAAACATACTTTCTACGGTAGGATCTACCTTAGGTAGGATATTAAGCTAGATTTTCAGATACTAAGGTAAACGAATCAATTTATATCGTCTAACCATTTTTGAATGCAAACATATGATGTCATTTTAAACTTTTACCCACTGGACAATAATTGCATTCACCTTTTTACGTCTTGCTCATTTTTAGTCGTATATTTCTATAAAAATAAATAAGTATATATCTTCATATTTTACTTGATTCGTTACGCATAAATGCCTGCCCTAACAATAAGCAAAAAATGTATTAGAGTATTTTAGTCTGGTCCTATTTCGTGCTTCATGAATCATCCCTCATTCAAGTCTTTCATATCGGGACACCACGAAACCAATAAGTTTATCTTGGCTGGTTTTCTGTCTGCTTAATGCATAAACCTTCAAAAAATGTATATTCATATTTGGGGTTGCTACAAAAGAACCCATTTGAAGCTAGACACAATATATGTGGCAATCGATAAGATAATTGTAAATAATATAATACTTATTGATATATTGAGAGGTAGCATTTGATTTATCCCTGCAGATATACCACAGTGTAAGTACCGTTCACTAAACCACATTAGGTATTAGACACCTGACCTAAGGATTATCGTTGTTTTGGTATCATAATGGGATGCCATTTGTGAAAATAGGTGACCTTTCCATCACCCATTAGTTACCTCACCATGCCCTTGCCCCAAACCTAATTCTAATTAAAGTGCGTCGAGTCATCCCCAAGCGGAGGACGCCCCCTGCGGCTTAGGGTCTCTACGACGAAGCCACTGTACTGCGGGCGTCATGAAATAAATAAATTAGGTAGACCTGTGGTATTTTACCGTTGCTGGTGGCCTAATCGGCGGGCAGCATTATTCGTATTGATCTGACTCCATAATCCATAATCTTAGAAGGTTTGACCCGACAGTGCACTACGTTCAGGAGAAGAGAAACAAGATAGGTATTATTGGTAGTTTATGTGGGCTTGGAACGGCCATGAATTCACACTCGGTATCTGAAGGAAGGTGAAAACCAAGATCCAGATCCAAAAGGCAAGGAGAGAGAGAGACAGAGAGAGAGAGAGAGAGAGAGAGAGAGAGAGAGAGAGAGAGAGAGAGAGAGAGAGTTGAGTCACTGCAGGTGCAGGGTTCCAAGAGTATATTACAAAACTTTTTTTTTTCCCTAAACCCTTTTTATTCTACAGATTTTCACAAACAAATAAACAAAATTCAATGAACAGTTTTTACAATTTTCTCCTCGTGCTTCCTACGCAGATGCATTTGAAGGAGGTAAGATATACAAATACAAATTTCTTTTTGAAGTTAAAAAGTCAATTAAAAATATACAGAACTAGGTGATGGGGCTCACCTTTGGTTTACAATGTGGGAAACTTACAAACTAAACTCACAAAACCCCGAATCTGGGCCTTTATTGGCAGGTCAGAGGCGGGAATACACCCGCCGTGCCCCCTACTTGGCTTCAGCAGTGTCATGCACTAGTTCCTCCCTTTCTTAGATGTCGCCTTTTGAAGGTTTTTAATTAATTAAAACAAAGGTGGTTATATTCTGGGCCGAAAAGATGGGAATTTTTTATTTGCGGTGAAGAAGATAGTACAACAAGATGATTATGTTTATATTGCATAATTTGCATAAAATGTAATTGGATTAAGGTATAAATTAAATATTTCTTTGAATCAAACCCATGATATAAAATTATTTCATCACATAATTTTGTGATTCATATTTGTTGGTACAACTTCCACTGCGTATTTCATCAGGTCATCACGATTTCCTCTCACCTGTTCACAAGTGAAGCTATTAAAGGATCATGCGTGGCTAAGTAATGATATTGACACCGAATGGCGGAGGATTTCTCTCAATGCAGCTAAACAGTAGCTTAGAGTCTGGGAGAAAACCCCTCGGTATAAAGTTCTGGCTCATTATAGAGCGGCCAATATGAAATTGGGTCGGTGGTCGAAGGCAGTTGGGCAGACAACGGCGTTGGGTTTGGAACGAGGTGGTAACTGCTCCAGACGGATAAGGTTTCGATTCAAAGCCTACCACTCAGGCCGCACCAGGGTTGGGTTTCCCAGGCCACTCTAATTGCAGAAGTAACTTTGAATTCGTATTAGAACTATCCATGTAGTGTGCCTGTTAGTATAATTGCGGTCCACTCAAATCGAAAATAAAAATTCATAATTTAGTTGTTTCCGATACCATAAATAAATGCAAAGAGCAAAACACTGAGGAGTGACTGTTCTTGCCATACACATTTTTTTTTCTTTTTTATGTGGAGGCAATCGTCCTAATTTTTCGTAAGGTTGGTATAAAGTTGGGATAGGGTGGGATAAAGTTCCGATAAAAACGATAAAAGATTAATTAATAGCCTGGAAAATATTGAAACAAAATTAGATTCCTAATGTCAGATAATATTAATAAAAAGGAAGAAATAGCAAACACGCTAATGCTAAGAAACCCGCCCTCTCCATACCTCGAGGACAAAGCCAGTCGTACAGGAAGGACCGCGGATGCAGCAGTAGTTTTAAATGAGTTATATATCCCACATGGCCAATTGGGTGAGAAGCCTTGAGATTAAAACATACTTGTGTTTTATGTAGGTTTTTATAATTTTATGATACCTTGGTGACAAAACTTGTTATTAATGGTTATTGCATAGTTTTCAATTTTGATTTTAAATTATTTTTATTGGAATTTTTAATGGCAGTAGAATAGAAGGACAGTTTCAAAATAAGTACATTTCAGCACTATAAATGGAATATAATTTATATTTTACTTCATGATTGTGTTCATTGTTATGGATAATTAGTAATTAGTTTCTATCATTTGACAATATATTTTAATATAGAGGTAACTGAAGCTAAGACTGAACAGCGTAGAGCTGTTGGAAGCGCTATTACAATAAAGAAGAGGTAATATCAAACTTTTATTGAAAAATCGCAGAAGAAAATAAGTAAACGTCTACTGCTTCCATTAACTAAACTGAAACGATACATTGAAACTTAAAGGTCACGTTCAATATACAAAAAGAATAGTCAAACCCCAAATACCACACCAGTATGATAACGTTTGTTTACACTGCTAGTAGCTAATGAGGTTGTATTACTACGACAATAATAAAAGACAAAAGTGCGGAACTTCGAAGAGCTCATTGTTACAAAATTGATTTAAATGCTTTACTATTTTCTTTGAACTATATTAGTAGCACAAACATTATCCTTTTAGTTTATTAATTGTTTGTGTATCAAAATAAATAAACATTTATTATAAAAATAATTTAATAATAGTATATTATATTAGTATGATTGTGCTATTATTTTCGGCAGGATTGCAGTCATTTCATAATTGTTAATTTTTTGCCCTAAATGGTTAAATAAAGCTTAAGTCTCTTAATCATACTTTTACACTGCACCACTCATCCCTATAATCCTCCTCGGAGACTAAAACGGCAGTGGCTTCGTGACCGACTATAAATACGTGAAAGTGGAAGTTGACCAGTTCTTCTAATCATCTCTTGAGCGTATCACCGGCTCGTACCCAGTGGGCTGGCTGACGGAGGAACGTAGGGGACCTCCCAAGACTCCACTTCCTCATTCGCATGCCTGGGAGGTGACAACCATGGGGATTTAGGAGGTCTCTGGGCTGTTTGTAAATACTGCATGAATGAGCGAGTGAATGAAAATTGTACATGTGGTATAAATGAAAACATTTATCACAATTACCTATTGCCCAATGAGGCAGATTGTAATAATAAATAAATACAATTTCAGCACAATTAAGCTTTTACAAATCTAAAATAACACTTATATTAACAACTATGTCATAAACCTCGACAACACATCGCCTGATCATCAAAGACTGTAACTAAATTAAATTCGTATATCAAATATGTGTGGAATTAATCCGTGATATTCTTGAATTTGGAAAATTCTGCTCATCCGTTTATATCATATTGCTTTCCAGGGTATTGGGATTTCACGAGAGACATTTATATGTGTGTATTTTCACTGCGGTGTGTTATTATGTAAAGCTTAAATCTCTCCACGGTAATTTTATTGACAGCCATATTATGAATACCGCCAATGGTCCACATATTCTGGCACCATCCAGGGCTGCAACTAACTTTAAATCGTAAATGAAATCTGTGTATATTTATTTAAGCGGATGAGGTAAATTTTCCACTTTCAACGTGATAGATAAATGATTCGCAGATTGTGTTTAGGAATAGAGTTATACACATAACACATTATATAATTGTGACAGAGTTCAATATAAGTTTTATCCCAGTAGTTAACACTTATATAGAAGAAAGAGTTAGTAGGAAAATATATAAATAAATAGTAGAAAAGGTGATAAAAACAGTACACGTATATAAGAAATCTACATACAGAATTTAGATAATTTTCGTTACTAAAGCCACAACTCGATGTATAATTAGCATTCGAAACAGTTCAATATTTGTTTATTTCATAGTTGATTACGGTAGTATAAATTAAAAGATAAAACATAAAAATAATTCAGAGACAACAAGAAATTCCAAATTTTCTTTTATTTGTATTGTGTTTGAATGGATTAATTATATTTTGTCAATATTTAAGCCAATCACAGTGGTTAGTGTAGTTTTGTGTTTATTCAAAAAAGCAAATTATGACTAAACCAAGAATAGAACATATGAGGAACAATATAGTGGACATGTCTTATCGAGAAAAAAAAAAGATGCTTCTGCATATAAAAGCTAACTATCCATCGTCAATGATCTACTTGGCATAGGCAATGTAAAGCTTTCAATAAATAATTTCAATATTTACTATAATACGTAAGAATTCAGTACTGAACTGTCAATTGATAAGAAAGATTTACTTAAACCGGACACACAAAACATAATTTAATACTATATTATAATTATTAAATGAATAAAAAGAGAGAAACGCTATTAAAATTTTACTTTTGTCTTATTTATTTTATTTTAAATGCTAATGTAATTACTCCACAGGAGTAATATTAAAATGTGTTAGTGCTTACTGAAACGAAATACAGGACTAATTGACGATTGATCATAATCCTTAATGAGACAACCTAGGTTTATTGCATTTGTCTGATTTATGTATGTAATAATGTGTATCGGGATAGTAACGTTGTAAAACTGCAGTTTCTGTTTCAATAAATCTCAGAAATCCTAATTAATTTCAGTTCTGAGACAATGTATACAGCCAATATACGTATAACACAGTAATATCAGGACAAACCTTTTATTCTACATTCAAACTAAAATTGTCAAATGCTCTTCGTGAAATCCATAATTATATAATAATAACCCTTTATTGGATAAGGTATAATAATAAATTTACTCACACATAATCAATATCTGACACATATCAACGTATTCTATAAGAGGTAACTAACCCATTTTTATTTTTATTGCTCATATCCTACAGTCAATTCGTTTACAAAATAAGCCAAAATCAACAAAAACTCACAGCGTATATAAACAAGTTGGAAGAGTTTTAAGAGATATTGGTTTTTATTTTTTATAAGGATGTTAGGTTTGGATTAAATAAGGAAAGAAAAACGAATGTGTGTTGAATCGGAACCTTCCGTATAATCAATCACTTTGTAAAAGAATAACACAAAACATATCTTATAACATCACAAGTCACGAATAACGACAAATATAACTGTTTATCCTTAGGGTGATCGGCGTTTCGTTTGCTTGGATCAGCAATGTTTGCTCAGGACTATCTTATGCAAATAGTATTCAACGTAAGGAGTACGGTTTGGATTTATTATCTTCATTTGATTGATAAGAGTACTCAATATTCAGTAACGAGATCTTCCTGGCTCAGAAAACCCAATTCAAGTGAGTGCTGTGTGGTAGTTCAATTATTGACTTCAGTAGCTTTGCATTTAAGGTCACCTGCCATCAGAGATCGGGTACTTAGTAAGTAGTCTGTCACCCTTTGAGCCTTGTTGGCTCATTGATTACGTTTACGACCAAATATCTAAAGGATGCGATCAATAATTACTCATAACTTTGTCATAGAACTTTTCCAAAGGGCCAAGATTTTTTTTCTAACCAAGTTATGTCAAGCAAATAAAACATCTTTCTCTCTTTCTTCAACCCCAAGTGCACTCGTACATCCAATTAAAAAAGTTAGTCTAGTGTGCGGTATCTCACAAGACAGATGATCATACCGATTACTTTGTTTGATTAAAAGTTTTATTGAATTATTTTTACTAGCATACTTTTTCAAAGTAATATTTCAAGCACGCTATCATACTTATTTTATTTTTATTTTTTTGTATGCTAGTGTTAAGACATCTCAATCGCAAGGGGGTGATTGTTACCTCTTAACATGTTTGATAATTTATATAGAAACTTGTAACTATAACTAAATCTATTTTGAATAAGTAATTAAAAACAGGGGATTAATCAAATTTATATTTTTTATTTGTATTTATTCTCCATAAAACCCTATAATTTTCCTCTGTTCTTCAATTTCCTCCAATCAATCACACTTACAATTGTTATTTATCCAGGAATGTAATGAAATTACCATGCAATACACACTGGTAATGAACACGATTTAAATGACTGTGTTATTACTATTTAAAAATGAACGTAATAGTTAAATACTATTGATCAAGTCAATCATTCTATTTTCAATACAAGAAGAAACTATATTTCATTTTTCATATTCGGTAAGTTAATTACCGAATAATTATAACTATTACATTCTACAACTTACTATACAACTCCATTAAGGCACAAAATAGATCTTACCAACTATCAACTGATGCCTTTCTCTCACTCTCTCTCTCTCTCTCTCTTTCTCTCTCTCTCTCTCTCTCTCTCTCTCTCTTTCTCTCTCTCTCTATATATATATATATATATATATATATATATATATATATATAGTATGGAATGATATTGAAATTGCAAGTTATGGTATAATGACAGTAATAGTTACCAGGTTACAGCTCAAAAATAAAAGTTACTTTTTAATTACTATGTTAATATGCTAATCCTTGTTGATTAGCCTAAATGATTTCCATGGACACCCGATACATAGTCCATGTCTAGAAGTCAATGATGGGACCCACAATCACCGGGACGGACAGGCAAGTGAGAGGTATGTCAATTAGCATCTATACTTATCCGGTTTCACTAATAGAAGTGTATTTCCAACAAATAAAAAATACAGTTTCATATTCCTTTCCCTCTTAAACTTTTAACTAATTCATTTCCTTGTAGAAAAAAAAAAAAAAAAAATTAGCTCCAAGCACCGTCATCGGAGTTCAAGAACGACCGACCCCGGGGGCCGTTCTTAACTGACTGCACTAACTTCCAATCTCTGTTCCTTCCTTACACTAGGCTCTCTTAAATATTATCCTAACGTTTCTCGTAAAAACAACGACCTCTTAGACTTCTTTATCCAGTACGGTCTAAGATCCTCACAATCCTTGATGACACGTCTTGATCACTTTTGGTTAGACCCCGTATTGCATCAGTTGCTCTTTACAAGTCCTAAAAGAACCAATTCTTTCTTTTACATTTCTTTAATTTTCTTTTATAAGACATCCTTGTCGCCACCGCACTTACAACCTAGTGTGTATTTTACTGGCAGTTTGAATCATCCAGATTTGAAATCTACAAATTCTTGGTGTGGGTTTGACCCTATTTAAAATCACGACTTGCTCTACAAATCAACCATGACGAAAACATACTTCCTTACCATTCAGTCCAAACTACCTAATCGTTACATCAAAGTCCACTGCCGTGTCCAGAACGTTTCTGTCCGGTCTCCCTCAAGGTCGTGTTGTAAGAGGACTTATCTACTGAGATGTTGAATTAAGGCCTTGGCTCGACAGTTTTAAAATTAAGCCTTAAATTTATTATTACTAGTATTATCACACTATATCATTAAAATTCTTACAACTAAAAACTCTTTTTTTGCCTCCTTTATCCTGAAGACAACGATGGAAAACAACTAAAACAATTATTTTGAGCAACGCTATACAATTTATATTCATCGTTCCAAAATTATGACAGTTTTTATAATCTTAATTTTTTTAGACCATTTAAAAAATCGAAAGCATAATGTAATCTATCATCTATCCCAGCACTTATCCTGACTAGAGTAATTCCAGTACTACTGTTCGTGCTATATTTTACTGCGAACCGGAAGTCAGCAATGCTTTCGCATGTTTCAATTGTTATCAATTTACAGTTTTAAAAGTTTTTTCGAATTACCGTCCGTCCTATACTCGATATTTTCATTTCCCCCCGGAAATAACTTTTCGATCTCTCAGTTCTCCATTAAGGAGATTAGACATCTGACTTATTCTGCGGCCGGGAAAAAAATTCTTCCGATGAATGACAATTGAGGTGATGTAATTTACGCCTCATAAATTTTCAAATCAATCTTTCCAAACATCTCTCTGGGGAAAGATAAGGAAAAAAATAAAAGGAAATAAAGTAACGATGGAAAGAGGACCCCCTAATAAAGAGCTGTATTTATTTTATATTTCCCCTCTGGAATTATCACCCCTTATTTGATGACTGGGCAGGACCTTGAATACAAATTAGGCCCAGAGGACGGCAGGGTAAGTTTGGAATTCCACAGTTTTTGTGGCTGTCTCTTCTTCATTAAAGGCTGCTTAAAAAGTTGTTTTTTTTATGCCGGCCAGGTATAATTTCCTTTTCTTCTCACATTTTTTAACTATTTGTATTTTTTATCTTGAGTATAACCTTATCAACTTAACTCTTTCCTTTAACTTTAATATGCTCAAGATTTGAAAAAAAACGAGAAAGTGTTGAACTTCTATTTAATTTGTTTACATTTTGAGGAGTCTTATAGTTACAATCCCATTCCTGTTTGATTTCTGTGAACAAAGACGAATCGTGTTTTCTGCTGAAACGTTAACAATTGGTATATGTAACGTTTTTAACGATGTCATCGACCACATGAGATTGTTGCCTATTTGCCCCAATAGCCCAAAAGCGTTAGTCTGTTTTGAAAAAAAACAAACGATAATAGTATTTTTGGTAAGTACTTGAGGTCTTCATAGTATGTTAAAATAATAATATGTATTCACATATAGGTCTGAAGATGTGCTATCATATTATAGCGAGAAACTATATCGTGTTCATGGAAAATGAATAAATCCGTAGTCAATCTAGGAGTATGAACAAAGAACCTTCATAACATATAAGCAGCTTGGAGGCTGTAACAGCTTCGTTACAGCAACCCCAACAACTTAGGAGAACCCTTTCCTCCTTTTATGTTTAAAATACCACAATATATGGTCTGTGAATTCCCTGACATGTTAATCGAAAGTAAATGTACTACAGGAAACATTCCCAGTTACTGTAAGAATATTTTTCATTTTTCTGAAATGTGGGAGAATCCTAAATATCGGAAACTAAAACGTATCAGGATTTGTATTAATTTTTATTGTAATGAATGTGTTGATAAGTACGGCTATATTTCACTCTTTATAGCTGATAACCAGGCCATCAGGTGTTTAAGTGCCGGAGTATTTTGAGCTGATTTCAAATGAATTTGATGACCTGAATTCAAATACGGCATACGTTTTTGCCTAGGAGCTTAAATTGCTAAGATATAACATTTTAGTGAAATATACGTGTAAGTTGGTTTTTATAACTGATTAATTAATCTGTATAGATTTACAATAGCATTAGAATTATAAACATCAAACGATTTAACAACATAAAATAAAATAAATAAACATACCTGTAAAGATTAATTAAATTACACGTTATTTACCAGGTATTCTAGTATAGGACAGCCACAAACAAACAATAAACATAAGTCTTATCTAGAAAGTGACCTTCACACACCAAACACAGCTAAGTAACCTTCTCACAACAAACACAGCTAGCTAGATCTCAGCTGGAGTTTACATACGTTACACTATTTTAAGTTAAATACATGCATCGAATAAAATAACTAAACAAGGAATTTTTCTTATTATATTATACAAATAGTATTATATTCAAAGAAAGAGAAAAAAGTCATCGATGAAAGCTGGTCACTAAACACTATCGATGCTTCTTTTCTGTAACTCCAGAAATAATCTGCCACCGTGTGCGTATCTCATCTTCCTTGGTAGCGGGCCTCCATAGACTCAATATCCTAGTCAAATGTGCCACCTTGTTCCTCACTGGTGCTTCCTTAATTTATAGGAAAACGGTCTAGTCTAAATGGCTGTGTAAATAGTGCACCTTAATATTCATGTTAAGAACATGGGATTATTGAGCATTTCGTTCACCAGTGTAACATAGTTTTTAGCTTTGTGTTCACCCAGAAAATTGTGTAAAAGGAAGAATTTCGAACTTCGCTAAATAGTTAGTAAATAATTAATTAACTAAATAGGCACCAATTATCTAGAAATAGTCCCAACCAGACCCATTTCTTCAAAGAGTCCTCAAATCTCATGACAAAATACAAATGTATTCTTGAGAGAAGAAGGGTCACACTCTATTCGTTTGCATGTAAAAATCCCTCAGATGATAGTTACGTTCTTCATTCCTATGTTTCTACAATTCTTCAAATAACTCAATTTTTGAAAGAGACCTGAAAAAATAAATTAAATATTACTGTAGATGAAATTGTTATTCAATTATATATCATTGTACTGCTTGGGATTGTTACTATACAATATTAAAAAAATAGCCTGGATGCATGTCAAAACAAAAACACTAAAACAAGAAAATATCACAATTTTTACATTTTTTTTTTTTTTTTAAACCTATAAGAAAACATATTGTCTCTAATTTAAATAATATTTTAAATTAAATAAAAAATACTTACCTTCTTAACTGAATACAAGATCATAACAGGAATATTCTTCTATTATTATATGTCTTATTGGTTATTATTGAAAGCACTGCAATATTGTGAATAAATTGTTCGCATAAATTTAATTACTTTATCACCACTTCACTTTAACCGCTTATGAGTCATCGCTTTGGAATGCTTGCCTAAATTATTACCTCGATTCGTGACCTATGAGGAGGGCGGTGGGATTGTCATGGGATCATCAATTAATTGATTATTTGAATTAACTATTTTCCACCTACTATCTTGTACTAGGCTATTCACTGTACAGCGTTTTATAAACGTTTTTGTTTACGTTGGATAGTTTGAGGAGTAATTTGCAATAAGAAACTATCAACAACAATAAAAAAAAATAGTCAATGTAAATTAGCCCACTTAATTTAAAATATGTAGATCTATTTCAATCTCCCACCTGTGGGGCCATTCTACCCTTCTTTCATCAGGTAGAAAGATATTTAAGATGAAACGTTGGTATATATTGAATGAAACACGAGACAGACGATTCTAACGACTGAAAACCACTTTTAACATAAACACTAACGTCTAATTTGTAGCTGGGACCACGCAGGTTTGTGGATGAAGATCTGATTTAGTTCTGCTTTCTCGGATGTTAGACGAGGTGGAGGTTTCACTTAGTGCCAAAAAAAATTATATATTTAGTTCACTCATATGCCGCAAATGATTCACACCTAGAGGTAATAAACGAGGTACACCTCTACACATCTACTTTCACCACATATGTTTTAATTAACGCACTTCAAATTGCAACTAAATTGTTCAAATAAATGGAACTACTCATCACTTCAACCGCTTATGAATCATCACTTTGTAATGTTAGCCACAATTATTACCTCAAATTGTTTCCAATGGGTTTTTTACCGATTCTTTGAATTTACTTTTTACCACCAAGCCTGTTCTCAGCAATTCACTGTACATTGCCTTATTGACGATTTTGTGTACAAGTTACAAGTTCGAGGCCTCACACTCCATAAAATCAACTTACGTGCAAACTTAGTTTATGATTCTGAACCTGATTACAATGATGACTGTGACAACATTTTGTCACTCACATTCTAATTAGAGAATAGTAACCTTGTACCCTGGAATAGCATGTATTTGATTAATTCTGATACGTTCAATGCTTAGTCAAAGCAATGGTTTGACTCCACGTTTAGGTAGGATTTCTTCCACAACCGTATCTCGCTTACCAACCACTTCCATGCAAAGCCTCGTTGGGATGGTGGTGATAAATGAACGTGCATGTGGCTGTGGTTGATCACATCGCCGATGGAAATAGGTCGTTGAAAACACGATGGGAACCCGGAACCATTAATTTCCTGCTGAAGTCGACTAATGAACGCCTGGGAAATGGCCGAAGCTGACTAAGTTTTCACAATGCTCTCGTTGGCTAGAAAGACGAAATTCGTAAACTCCCTCCCCTTTCTAGCACCCCTTATTTATCAACTTTATAATTACATAACAAACCCTTAGACCGGGATTTAAGCACTCAGACTTAGATTTAATTGGCAGAACTAATTGTCGGAACTTGAAGGTTTTCTACTTTCTTGAAGGTTCAATTCAGTTATCGCTAGACGCGGATTATGCTCCATCTAATACTACTTCAAGATGGCTCGGAGAGAAAAATAATAAAAAGTGTATCATTTTTAGTGTCTACTTTAATTTCAATATTTTCAATACGTATCAAATAAAAATAAAATTAGTTATAGCTTGATAAATAGTTTGCTAGCATAGTCTAAAATTACGCTCTAACATGATAACAATAAAAAATAAATACATAAATCATTGTTTCATGTATTTTTTAATTTATCAAAATAAAATTATACATGTGATAAACGCTAATTAGAATTTTGCTATGGCTCATATCAGTATCAGCGTCAATTAATTTTATTTTAAGTAGATTAACGATGTGTCATTGTTCATAACGCAGCTGCAATTATTTTCAATATCATTGTCACCAAAATGAACAGTCATGCAGAACATGGTGCTTGTAAATTGTTTTTCAGAAACTTTTTTTTTTTTCAATTTGTGTAACATTATTAAGCACTATTATTTTTTTTTTTTAAAGATAATATACTTTTATTCACTAAAACAGTTATAGAAGAACATTTTTTTTATTTTCAATAATTACCGAATAAATTATTTCATATAATGCTTAATAATTTTTTACGAAGATGGTTGTGCTTGTTATTCTCATGATTTCATAAGACATGTAGCGACTAAAAAAAAATCGGAACAAGTTGACAGGAACACCGGTTACGCTACTGGTTTCTAGTAGCGTGAAATCCAACGAAACACTAAAAAGATATTACATTAAACTTTGAAACCTATATTATAGTAGTAAAAAATGTTATAGTTGCATTTACATAATATTTACAAAATCAGTATGTATGAATATATCTAAGGTGGTTTTTCCAACGTGATTTCATCCAGAATAAAGGTACAGCATAATTAATACAAACGGTGGTAAATATATATAAATAAATAAATATGTAAGTTTAAACGTTACCGCCAAACTTCGGCACATATGTTAAGTGTCCCTACAGAGCGCGCTATTATCAAAGGACGCTCCAAGCTGTAACCTGGTGAATAACAGTACTCTTGTTAAGACAATGATCAACGCTTATTATCGTCAATTGTATTGATTCAGGTTAGTTTTAAGTGTTATTTGCTTATTGTAATATTTGTAGCGCGAGCTAATGTGTACATATGTTTAATATTTCAGTTCTAAACTACATCTGCAAGAGTTTGATTTATAACCTGACAACCTCCACTTCCTTTAATTTTCTGAATTCGAAACTTACATATATATAGATATAATATTATTAGCTGAATAATCCATTAAACTACGCATATATATATGCGTACAAGTAAACAATACCACAACTACAACAAGACCGCTATCTACATAAGATAAATCACCCTCTACTCAATTGAGTAGCACAATGTTATATGTAAATTACTTATAACATGTTGTAAATTACAGGGAAAATATTTAAATAATATTACCAAACCACATAGTCTTATCAGTGTAAATATTGTAAACAATAAATGACGTAGCTGCAGGAGATTTCACAGGCACCCCCAAGTGTTCTAACGCAGCCCTTCCAAGTTTGCAGGTATCACCTGCAATGCGATTAGCCAAGATAAAACCCCAGCTCATGGTTGCTTAGGGCTATATATACCCCTAGTTTTAGTCGACAATTCATTCAATCTACGGCTCACCCCTGGAATGGTACTTGCAGCTGCACTAATTTTTCAAGATAATGCCTTCTCATTCATGAAACCCGCTAAACTTCTATCCTAACCTTTTTAGTCCGGCGTTGTCATACCTTCCTAGTGAGATTGTCTGCCTCTTCTCGCTAAAGTTAGCACATCCTTGGAAGGGAATCTTCCATGCAGACCACGGTTTCTGGGGCCCTACAAAAATACATAGTAGCGTCTCCCGCAGTGAACCAGTTTCCCTCTTTCCGGTTCACACTCAGAGCTTAGTCACTAGTTATCACCTAGAGGCAGAAAGAGGTTATGGTGACCTCCTTGCAAATATATACATACAAATTGTAATATATTAAAATTAGAATAAATTACACACATAAGCATATATATATAAGTAATCGTCTCCCAGCTGTAGATGATCGAGAAAAAGGAATGAATAAGGAGGTAGATGATATAATAAGAAGGTTTGTTTTATAACTGGCTTTATTTTCCTCCTGATCCCCTATACACACGTTACGGGTTTGTTTACCCTAGGCTACAAGGTATTAGGCTTAACATTGCCGTACCGCTAGACGTAACTCCCCCCTACCAGTTTACGGACATTCCCCGTAAACTCCTAACATGCAACATCAGCTATTTATCTATAGCAACACAAAACAAAAAGCATACTCTGTTAATAAAAAAAATTGAAAAGAAAAATGTCTTCCAGGTCCATCTAAAATCACAGCACAGACCCATATAACACAAAAAAAACATAATAAACCAAAAAAAAAATATATATATATATATAGGCCTCTCGGGACTGGTCACCTGTGACACACACCAGAGTTATGTTTCGACGACGGGGCTCCCAGGCTCCACCGCGGGAAACTTGAGCTGTTCCACATGTACCGTCCGCCGTTTGATCAGGGGTGTAATGCTTTCGACCGTGACCACGTTGTGTTCGTGGAGAGCGATCACTCGGAAAGGACCCTCGTACCACACTAGTTCCTTACCCCTGTTCGACCCTTTTCTCCGGTACACGAGCGCGCCGAGTTTAAGATTGCCCAGAATATCGCGGACTTTGAGGTTGTCGCGCGCCACCCGTCGCCGTTTCTTATCCTGGAGCCTTCCCCGAACGGCCACCCACTGTTTCTTTAGCGCTATCTGATTACTGACTACCCGTGCGGCCAGTTCTTCATCGATCGCCGTACTCCTGCTATCGCGCCGGCATCTTCGAAGTCCAAACAGCGTCTCGACCGGAGAAAAACCGGTGGCAGAATGGATTGAGTGGTTATACGCGATGACTGCCTTTTCCATCGCCACGTTTGGTTCAAAGCCCTTCCCTCCATGGTAAATTCGTAGGTGGTCGCTAAGCGTGCTGTGCAGCCGCTCTACGTCTCCTCGACTCTTCGGGTGCCCTGGGGTGTTGAGATGCCAACGGATCTCTAAGGCCGCCGCCTCAGCCCTTATTTCGGCGTTATCGAACTCCCTACCAGCGTCGGAAGCTATCGCTATCTGCTATCAGATGGGCCATCGCTGTTTTGCTGAACCTATCGACAATGGTGACCCATTTGTATCCCCTCCATGTGAACGTGTCCACCTGCAAATCCTCCAACGGTTGGTCTGCCGTCGGTGTCTCCTCCTGTATTGCTCTGGGGGGGGGGGGGGTGGCGATCATATTTCGTAGTGAGGCAAGTGTCGCAGGTACCAATAACTCTCGCAATCGTGTCTTTCATGCCCAACCAGAAATATCTCCTCTTCAATGCTTGGCGAGTAGCGTCGATTCCCCGGTGGTTTGTCTTCCCTTGGTGGAATGCAAGGGTCACTTCTCTCTGCCGCGTTTCTTCTTTTACTGTCTCCACCTTCAGGGTACATCGGACGAACGTACGATCGACTCCGATCCTCTCCGTCCTCCATAGGCGTATGATGCGTCCCCAGATGGTCGCATTTCCCACGTACATGTGGTGCGTTTTCCCTGGAGTAGATGCGTCCTTCAGGGCGCGGCAAATCGTATCGTCGTTTATCCCCGGTGTCGACCAGATCTTGACGATGTTGCAGTGGCCGTACTTCTCAGATTCCATCTTGAAGAGCACAGAAGTTTTGGTGAGCCAAATGATCTGGCGCCTCTTGTCATTTATTATGGTGTCGAGGTCCTCGATGTCCGAGGGCCTATCCCCCACTGAACTCCTGTCACTCAGAACATCATCGGCTGGAGCCCCCTCCCGCTCCCCTTCTTCGCCGGGTGACCATTCCTGGACGAATTGGTGGGTGTCACGTGATGGTCCTGGAATCTCCTCTTCGATCGCATTCACGACCAACGCGCGGGATAACCAATCGGCCACGACGTTCTCCTTCCCCGGTTTGTAAATAATGTCGATGTTGTATTGACTGAGGAACTCCTTCCATCTGGTAATCCGCGCTGATGACTCTTTCAGTTTTCCCACCCATTGGAGGGGTCGATGATCTGTTTTAACCCGAAACATCCTCCCGAATACGTAGGGCCGGAAGTGTTCTATCGCCCATACGATACCCAGTAATTCGCGTTCTAGCGCGCTATATCTACTCTCGGATTCAGTAAGGCGTCTGCTAGCGTATGCTATTGGTCGCTTCCCCCTGTCGCGATCCTGTGAGAGTACCGCCCCCAACGCGTATTCACTCGCATCTGTGGTAATGATGAAGGGGACTGCAAAATCTGGAAACGCTAGTATAGGCTCTTCCTGTAGCCGCTCCATGCAACGTCTTATATTGTTCTCCATTACCGGGGTGATGACGACTTTTTGTCCTTTTTTAAGGAGATTGTTAATAGGGTCGAGGTACTCCGCCATTTCTGGAACGAATCTGCGGTAGTAGTTCAGGGATCCGAGTAAGCGCCGGATTCCTTTGACGTCTTTGGGGATAGTCATCCGCTGGATGGCCTCCACCTTCCCACGATCGGGTTGCACTCCCTCTCTGGAAATTATGTGGCCTAAAAATTTCACCTGCTCTTGTTCCAAAAGCGACTTCTCCGCAGACAATTTCAGCCCGAATTGCTTAATTCTGTCAAAAACCTGTCGCAGATGGTCCTGGTGTTCTACCTCATCTCGACTGAAAACCAGGAGGTCATCCATATATATCTGGCAAAACGACTCTCCAATCCCTCTTAAAAATTCGTCCATCAGCCTCTGGAACGTTATTGGCGCGTTTTTCAGCCCAAACGGCATTCTGGTGAATTCGTAATGTCCCCGCTCGAACGTGAATGCCGTTTTGTGTTGGTCTCCACGACGCATCCGAATTTGATGGTAACCCGCCTTCAGGTCCAGTGTACTGAATATCTTTGCTCCACTTAGGCGGTCCAGGATGTCTTCAAAGCGAGGAATGGGGTATTTTTCGTCTATAGTCTTGTCGTTTAATTGCCTGTAGTCTATTACTACGCGGTATTTTTCGTCACCGGACGACCCTTTCTTTTTCACTGCCCACAGGGGACTGTTGTATGGAGACGTACTATCTACTATGATGCCCTGTCGTTTCAATTCCTCGATTTCGTCCCTTATATGCTGTCGCAGCGCCTGCGGGTATCGTCTCTCTTTGATATATATCACTCTCTCCTACTTCAGTGGGATCTCATGGACCGTTTCCCCCGTCACTCCCAGTTTGTCCCCTTCGTTGAAAAATATATCGGCATACTCTCGCCGAATAGCGCGTTCCCAGTTGTCCTCCCGATCGATCGCTCCGATTCGCTCCTTCCCCGTCCCCCACGGTTCCTTTACACCGGTATAACATTCTTCCCAGTCTAATATCCCATATTCCGTTACGGCACTTCACTCTTGCTCCTACCCTTCCCAAGAGATCGCACCCTATGATTCCATCGTACTCGCGCGGCATCTTCCTAACCACGTGTATTTTCAAATATTCTCCTTTTTCGCCCACCTATCCAATCCCATCGTCAATTCGCCTTCGATTTTACACGGCCATCCCAGGGTGATAAGCTTGCACTCGCATGCCTGAATCCGCGACGACCCCTCGCCCACACACAATCTGTCCGCCACTTTCCTGCTGAGAATAGTACAGGAACTCCCCGTGTCTATCAAGCATCTCACTCCTCTCGCCACTCCAATAATGGGTATACCGCCGTAATTCCCTCTGATGCTATAGTTTATTAACGTGCGGCCATCCCTCTGCCAGCCCGCTCCTTAGGCCACCGCTTGCCGTTTCCTTCCTCCTTCCGTGCCATATCGTCTGCTTCTTACGTAGTCCCTGTCGTCCTCTTCAGTCTCTCCTCTTCTGCTCCTGGGTTCATCTTCTTCTTCTTCTGTCTCCGACGCTCCCGTAGTTTTTGACGATTCGGAGGGGGTTCTGGTTCTTCTCCATACCCTCTGTGCGTTTACCTCCATCGGTTCCGGCCTATTCCTCTCTGTTCGCTGGAAAATGTATGGACACTGCCTCGCGATGTGTCCCTCAATTCCGCATTCAAAACATTTTTTTCGCGGGCACTGCGCCACTAAATGTCCAATTCTTCCACATCCGTGACATTTTCTGTCCTCCTTCCTCCCGCTGGGTCTCGGTCTCCTTTGGCTAAGTCTCCTTCCTTCAACCGCCGCCCCTTTTTTCTCCGCATACCGTTGATCCTTCCTCTTCCATGCCTGTTGCGGCATTCTCGGCCTCCTGTACATCACTTTGGACCACCCTGCCTCGTCTGCCTCTAATTTTTCTTCTTCCTCACGGGCACCAGTGTCCATTAAATCTTGGGCGCACTCAATGAACAATCGGTCTCCCGGTAGACTATCTTTCTTGCCGGTATCCCTGGCCAACTGTACCTTCAGAATGGTCGATAGGAATGCCATCCGGCCTTCCACTTCCGCTAGGTTCACCGTTTCTCTCATTTTTTCCGTTATTTTGTTAAACTTTGCCAGGAGTTCTCCGGCGTACTGCCCTTTCGTTTGATTCGGGCCGTCTGGTCTCCCTGAACATCTGGAAGATGTCCTCTTCTGGTGTCCATCTGCCACCCCCGTATGCCTTCTTTAGTCTTTCTTTTACCACGGTCCATGGGGTGTCTTCGTCGGCCTGTATTAGGTTTAGTACGCTCCGTTTTATTCTACACACTAGGTCCGCTTTAATTGATTTTGCGTCACCAGAGTCGAGTAAACCCTCACTTGCCTTCGCCTCTACTCTTTCCATAATCCTATCCCCACCTTTGATGAAATGGTTCAATTCGCCTAACTCTCCTGAGAATTTCTCTAGGTCCGATATTGTTCTCCTCAGGTCCTGTGACGTCGCCGCTCGCACCTTCATCCAAGCCAGGGAGTTTGCATGAGCTTCGGCCATCGTTTCCCTAGGTAATTCGGGCACTTTGAAAGCCACAGGCCGTAATTCTACCCTGTAACTAGGTCACTTTTTCCCAATAAAACAACAGGAAAAAAAAGCTGTAGACGATCGAGAAAAAGGAATGAATAAGGAGGTAGATGATATAATAAGAAGGTTTGTTTTATAACTGGCTTTATTTTCCTCCTGATCCTCTATACACATGTTACGGGTTTGTTTACCCTAGGCTACAAGGTATTAGGCTTAACATTGCCGTACCGCTAGACGTAACTTATATAAACACTTATAATCGCAAAATAAATATTATAATAAAAAAATATAATAAAATAAGTTTTCCTGTAAATCCATGTGCAATTATTCTTTTAATTAAATTAATTAAAAGAGCTGAAGAAGAAAACAGTCATCAATACAGCTTATTTAAAAATATTTTAAAGGCAGCATAGGTGATAAGCACCTTTTATAAACGACCACTGTATGGTATATTGGTTGGTATAATTGATTAGTAAATGCAAAAGTAGCGTTAATTGATTAAAAGAGAAACATGTATTTTTGCCAATTTGGTTCGTTGGCCATGCCTTTCATTGTTAAACCATTCCGAATGTGAGAGTACCCATTAGACTGATTGGACCTCTAGAAAGAGATGAAGCGCTGATTAAACAAACTTTGGGGAATTGTGGGTCATGCTACAGCTTGCTCTTTACTTTATTTGATTGCTTATATTATTTATTTTTTTGATTACTTTAAAATCCTTGGTATGTTTACTTACTCCTAGGTGTGCAGCCGAAGCTGATAGTATGCCTATATCTTCAATCAAATTAAATTAATGATTATTCCAGTTGTATGAATCTCCACAGATCGGTATATTTAATTCTTTCACTTGTGTTTTTGAAAGATCTGGCTAGCATTATAAAGTACAATGGACTCTTATAAACACTAATATTTGAATTCAAATAGAAGCAAGTATCATTTAAAATGTATTTATATACTTTCCAAAAGATTTATGAGGGCTTTTTTTCAACTGAAGATTCGCATTATGCTCTACTTAAGAGGGACCATAACTATTTTAATGGTTAAAATATGTACTATATTCCCGTCTCGTGTGATCTTGTCATTTAATATTTGGTTTTCAATACGGCCTCTTCATATTTACAATGCGCTCACTATAAACTAATTATAAGCACCAAAGTAGGAGTAAGGGTACGACAATTTAAAGTTCTGTAACGATTAGATCAATATATATGTAAAGAAAGTATACTCTCTTTAATTTGAATTTGCTGCTTCTAAACTAGATGCAGCAATATTCTAAAAAGTGAGATGATTCAGAAAGGCTATATTAAGTAACTAAAGTTCTATATAGAGTGTGAATATAGAAGTGATAGTTATAAACTGTAATTGCCGTTCCTTTGTTTACAGGTAAGATTTCGTAAACAATATGAATAATTGTTACAATATAAAATATAGTGAATAAAATAGCTTGGGTTGCTTACAGAGAAACTGATTTCAGTTTATTCACCCCACCTTCAATAAATTTCTTACATATATATATATATATATATAACATGTAATCATTGTAAACAAGTAAAATTTTAATTGACATCATTTCCCGACTAGAGAACATCATATAGTGTCAAGTGTAACCAAGCGACGTAACAACAATAGGCGAACTTTCTTTCATAGCCGAGTTTTCTCGACAAATGCTTCTTAATCCAAGGACAGTGTGTACAGAACCTTCATATCACGAAGCATTAACATCAAGGACAGTGTGTACAGAGCCTTCATATCACGAAGCATTAACATCAAGGACAGTGTGTACAGAGCCTTCATATCACGAAGCATTAACATCAAGGACAGTGTGTACAGAGCCTTCATATCACGAAGCATTAACATCACTTTATTAGACGTTCAGAGATTGTTACTATTATGTTCAAAATATCGTTTTATTATATTTTTGCTAATACGTTTTTATGTTAAATTCGAAGGCAGTACATATACTTTTGTGAATCATCTGCCAACCATGTCAACCAAATTGAATCAAATATTTTTCTTCACTCCCCATTCGTTATTTATTTTATCTGATGGTTCAGCGAGGCCCCACGTCATTATATACCGCCATTAAGCCAGCAATGGCCACCATAAATTGTCTAGTCTAGTCTTTTTTTTTTATACTGCACAAGAAAAATAAAGTGCCCCTTTTACATATTGGATGAATAAGGTTGGTAGAATTCTCACGCCAGCACTACAACTTTGCTTATAATAATGCCTTATTTCTACAATACGTTAACTAAAATTACATTTTTTGTCTGGGATAGAATCCCCTTGAATTATATATGCTGGGAGGCACTTCTCAAAAGTGTATTTATATATATACATTACGTTGAAGAATCCTTTTTAATATTTTTTTGTTCTTAGGGGACATATCCTTAGGATAATAAAAATATTGATGCTATATTTTATGCACCTAGTTAGTTTATGTTAAGATTTGAACGCATTTTTCACTATTTTAATTAGTTTTATACTGACAAAAAACCTTCAGTAAGTCATTGTAAATCAATCACCACTCATAATTATTAAGATTATCGAAATTTAGATTGTGTAATAAACATTTTTAACTAACTTTTATGCGTATCGAGATCCTCAATCAAGATTTTTTGTGTATGTTATCCTCAGTACCACTGTTGGCGACTGAGCCGCTTAAAGTCCAACAGCCAAAATTACTGACTACGAAGCGTTCTAAATCACCGTGGACACTCGACGTCCTAATTTTCTGCTTGAGCGGATCCTGGCCAGCGTCGGCGCTAGACGCCATTGCCCTTGATCGATGCGATCGCGAGCGCTCCGCTTGAGTGGGCTTCCATTTGTGCCAGAACCCGGCCTTCATCGACGGTATTGCCCTGCTATGCATATACATGATGCTTCCTGCCGTTTCACAGCTAATGGCGAACCCAATCCCAAAGCATCAATATGTGCTCAATGGCCTTCTCAATGCGGCCCAATCAGCTTTAAGCTGCCGTAATGACGTAAGCACCAATCGCAAAAAATGGTTTCGTTGATAAGTCAATGGTTTTATTGGATTTAGTTCTTACTGTCAAAAATTACTTGACAAAATTTGAATTTTGAACATTCAAAATATGAGTTTTGAAAATTCAAAATATGATTTTGGAAAATTCAAAATATGAGTTTGGACCATTCAAAATATGAGTTTGGAAAATTCAAAATATGAGCTTGGAAGAAAATTCAAAATATGAGTTTTGAATAAATAAACTTTCTCTGGACTACTCATAATTTTTTATGAACTGATAAGAGAGCTTTTAGCGGGTAAACCATTATTTTTAAGTATCTAAACAGACAATTATGCTCAGTATAATATTCAATGAAATATAAAATGTTGCAGTTTATTATTGTTTACAACTATTCTTTATATAATGAAAAAAATAATCAACCCTGTAATACTCATGTCGCGGTTGGTTTTGGAGTCGTGTATGAACATGCCTTGGACCATCACACCCGTACACTGACCATGAAGTAAATATCTGGAAGGACGTAGGCATTATGTGAAATTCTCAAACATATTTATAGTATTTAAAATCATTTAAAATACCAAAGATAGACCAGGAATAGTATTATATATATATACTCTTTATTGGGCTATAATTACAATCTGCCTTTTATAAGGCAATTAGCAATTGCGATAAACGCTCTCATTCATACCATATTTACAATTCATCATTCACTCACTCATTCATACAATATTTACAGACAGCCCAAAGACCTCCCAAATCCACTGCGAAGAGAGAGCGGAGTCTTGGGAAGTCCCCCACGATCAGGACATGATTGGAGTAACTGGCCATCGCCAGGACCCCCGCTGTCACGCGTTTATAGCAGGTCACGAGGCCACTGCCGTTTTAGTCTCCGAGGAGGATTATAGGGATGAGTGGCGCAGTGCAATGACTGTGCTACAGGATTAGGGTGGTTGGAAAGGCTACTGTGGAATTTCATAAACTTAGAAGGGATGAGTTCTAGAATGTAGGGTATATTAAGGTCGTTATGAAGGGTTTTGTTGCTGACATAATAAGGGGCATTTACTATTGTTCTCAGGACATTTGATTGAAAGGATTGGATACGCTTGATGTTCGACTTTTTTGCTGTCCCCCATAGCTCTATTCGGTATGTCCAGATTGGCTTAAGTATAACTTTGCAGATTAGTAGTTTATTTTCTATTGAGAGATGGGATGTCCTTTGAAGTAGTCTGTACAGTTGTCCAAAGCGCCTGTTTAGTTCTTGTATTTTTAGTCTCGTATGTGGGTTCCATGTGGGTTCAGGAATAGTATATATTTATTAATATGAAAATCCCACTACGCGGCTTCCAACATAACTACAAATAACAATTCAAACAAAAAGTCTTAGATAAAAGAAGGGAGACCCATAAAGGCTTCATGGTCCAACGACTGGGACTATGGGCCCTTTTGTCTCATGTCTCCCTCTCAATTTTTATTTTCAAATATCAGCGAGTTCTCTCAGCTAAATTGCATTGCTCATGGCAGGGAGTAATACTAAAACATAAAAAAGAGAGAGGCAGCTAGGCACTATATAAATTAAAATACCTAATTTCAAAGCATCATAGTAATGTTTATTTAGTATACTAACAAACTAAATATAATTCATGGTTAAATTGATCTGAAAAATATTTAAAATAATTTAACTAACGAAATAAAACATAGACAAGCCTAATAATAAATGGTAATTACCTTTAATACTCCAACAATGAAAGTACTACTCTTTGTAAAAAATACAATACACCTAATGAAGGCTCTTTTACACGGTCCTGTCAGTTCTTCGTTCCGTTTCTTGCTTAGTTGAACTGTCAGGTAATCCTGTGAGTAAAAGGAAAAGACTGACGGTAAAGCTGAACCGGAGAGGGTGAACTGACAGAATGGTCGGAACTATTGGTCCTATTTCCGTTTCAGATCGGTTCTTAAGTTCGAGAGGGCAAACAAGTTCCTTTTTGAACTGGTCAGTTTAATTTTCGGTGTTTTGTTTCGTTGTGCTTCAACTTACGATGTTGAAAGATCATTTCTTCGTTTGTAAATTCATTGAAATTTACCACTTAAAGACATCTCCATGATCCAGACTCAAATTACCGAAATTTGAACATCAGAGAGGCCGTCAACACACTTATGTTGGATAAACACCAGGAGTATGATGGAAAGGCAGCAAAGACGATATTAAAATAAAAAAAAGCAAAAGCATACGCACGACTTCTTAATCATAAGTTTCACTAATTTTAATAACAGAATATACGCATCCCTGTACAAACACATATTATAATAATTATATACAACAACAATTTATTAAGATAAAATTACAATCTGCCTTTTATTAGGCAATGAGTAATTGAGATAAGTGTCATCATTCATACCATATTTACAATTCATCATTCACTCGCTCATTCATACAATATTTAAAAACAGCCCAGAGGCCTCCCAAGTCCACATGGTTGTCACCTCCCTTGCATGCGAAGGAGGTAATTAACTGATTACTGATAATTACTGATAATAATATAATTAAAATATATAATAATAATATAAATACACTACGTTGAATTATTGCATAGTACACTCCTTGAAAATTCAATTCCGACTCGAGACTCAAAATTTATGAGGGATCTGAGAACCCCCTGAAAGAAACCCTGATCTCTACTGAAGTGAAAGAAAGTCGGAAACTGAAAAGGAACTGAGAGCTGACATTACCATGTAAAATGTCCTTGGGATGATTACACACACCAAGATACCACTTATAAGTTGATCCCACTAACTTTTATACAGATAAGTGACGCCTGACATCTGCACAAGCAGTAGCGAGTATCAAGACAGTCATTAACAAAATTCTGAACACTTGATTTCATTGAATTGATTGACTTCATCTAAATCCAAACCAGAAATTAAACCGCAAAGCCTTCAAATTGATTCGCTAATCATCACAATAGGAAAATTATTATTTTTAATTTAATTCTATTATTATTTAAGTCTTAGTATTATCTCAGGGGGGGGGGTCAAAATATCTTTATGCCATCATGTAATTAAATAGAATCATGTCAATAAATTTAGAAATACTACAAACTAACAATTACCAGAATATGCAGATACATGCCTCTTACGCCGCTAAAAAAAGTAGGGCTCATCACCTAAACCTGAAATCAGTAAAGAAAATATGTGAAGCAGGAAATAATCAGAGGGAATATAGGAGTTCCTGCTTCAAATCGGACGTTCTCTTTCTCCGAATTAAATCTGGTATGCATGATTGTTCCTTTTTTTTTAAGTAGCATTGTTAGCATACGAAGACATATTACTTACTATCTAGCCATGCACACATGCAGTACTTTTGTACTCACGTCGACATGTACTCCATGGAATGGGAATATCTTGGTGGGTGGGCTCTCGTTCGGCGAAAACCTATAGAACTCCCTCTGCCCCCTGTACCACTTGACCGAGTACAGAGGAGATCCTTCGAGATCATAGAGGCACAAGAGGGTCGCGACACCGCCTCGCTCTACCGCAGTCGGTAAGAACTCGAGAGAAACGTTAGCAAGTCCCCAACCACCTGCAACATTACAAATCAGATACATAAGATAAATCTTTATTGAACAATAATATAAAGTTTAAATAAGAATCGAATTTGAATTTAAACCTCTTTGACATTTAAAGTTGCTTTTGCTAATTGTTTTTTTTAACTGTGTTTATTGATTCACATCTATACTACTGTGATCTTTACAGCTAGAAACATTACAAAAATAGCATGTCTGCAATGAAGGCAGAGGGCTCAGAGCACCCCCCCCCTATTTTGCTGAAGCTTATTTCGAATTATCGTTAGTTCATAATATCTCCATTCCTTCATAATGTGTTTCATGATCATTGAATGTTACCTAGTCAGGTCACAGGGCTAGGCTAGGCTAGAGTCTCTACGACCCGTCTTTGACCTTTGCTGGTGCCCTAGTCGGTGGGCGGCTTTATTCGTATTGATAGGACTCCATAGGGTTTTAGAAGGTGTGCCCTGACAGTGCACTATGTTCTGGAGAAGATGTACAGAGTAGGTCTTACAGGTAGTTTATATGGTCCTGGAATAACCACGAATCCACATTCGGTATCTAAGGGTGAATGAAAACCGTTCGGATCCCAAAGGCAAGTAAAAACCTGAGAGAGCCCCCGGCATGAGGGCTAGCTGAGTCGGCCGTTCGGCCGGGGAATTGACCTACCCTGGGCAGGTAGAGGTGCGTTCCATCTTGCTACGGTTGAGTCGGCCTGGTGATCGACTGCTTTCTCTCGGCTGGGTGTGCGTCGTTCAGTCGGGATCGATGAGGTCGATCTACTTCCGGGCTTCTGCTGTCCAGCAGTGCTTCCCTCGGACGGGTAGTGCTGGCGGTCGTAGGTCAGAGAAGTGGATTATGGCAGTGTCGTAACGAGTCGAAAAATTTGATGTGTCGTTTCTTGATAAAATCTTGAATAGTGAGCACTTCATATTTTTCATATATAGAGGCTGCTTTCATCTTATGGAACGGGGTGTGCGTGATGGTGATATGGAGAACTCTGTTCTGAAATTGTTGGAGCCTTGTTAGTTAGTTTGTTGTTGGGAGCTGGGTACCTATACAATGGAGTCCCGTACATTAACGCCGGTCTCAGGACACTTTAGTATGTCAGCAGCATGTGACGTACTGATAAAGCCGGACCGTCGAGTGGGTGGCCTAGGCTGTAGAAGGTTTTTCTAACACTCTTCAACTTCTTGCTGAGATGCGTTGTGAAAGACGAGTGTCTACCGAGAGTAATCCCAAGGTAGTTTCTTTTGCTGCTCACGGTGCACTCTTTCCCGTCTGAGACGAAGAATCTTGGTAGTTTACTAAGTCCAGTTTGTAGCTAAAAACAATCCCTTGCGTCATAGCCAGGATCACCTTGATGTTGAGTTTCTTAGCAATGAGTTGGCTGGGGCTCTCTGCAAATTTCAGAGCTCTGGTTGGATTCACGGTTGTGCTGTATACACCAATGTCGTCAGCGTACGCCGACATCTCACAGTTGGGGTACGAGGTTCCAACGATGTGGTCGTGTAGATGTTGAACAGCAGGGGGCCTAGCACTGACCCTTGGGGGACGCCGGCAGTATATTTTTTTCGGGTAGTAGACGTGGTGCCTATCCGAACCAATAAAGTTCTACCTGTGAGATACGAAGTCATTAAGTTCAGCAGCTCTTCCGAGAAACCAAATTGTTTCAGGCGTTGAAGCAGGGTGTAGTGGTCCACTGTGTCGAAGGCTTTTGAGCAATCCAGTCAGATCATTGCGGTAGCTCTGTTACTCCGGATGTTTGACGCGACGTGGTGTTGCAGTCTCACCAACTTGTTGTCCGCACTTAAGCCTTTGCTGAAACCAGTCTGCTCTGGTGAGATGACTTCTCGTGCCTCACAGTGTTCGGAGAGATGTGGGTGGATGATTCTTTCGAACAACGTCGAAAGCTGAGTCATCAGACTCATAGGGCGGTAATGAGATGGCCCATAACCGCTTTTCGCTGGTTTCAGGAGAGGGACGACCACAGCGTGCTTCCGTGTCTGAGGAAAATGATGAAGCCTGAAGCAGGAGTTTATAATGTTGGTGATAAAAGAGATTCCTTTCCTCGGGAGCTTCTTTAGCAAGACGTTCTGTATCCCATCGTCACCTGGTGCCTTGTTCCCGTTGGTACGTCGAATGAAAGCAGCCACTTGCCTGTGAGAGGTGCAGATTTCAGCTGTAGCGGGAAGGGATAAATGGACAAGGCTCCGAATCTCGGCTTTATATAAGCAGCCAGAGGCTGGGCTATACCCGCGCCCTCTAGTGAGCTCCCGTCTCGTGAACCAGTTCCCCTCTCTAATCGACGTCTATGGTTTTTATTATTACAATACGGAAACTTAGGCGGGTGTTTTCTGGTACTTGAAAAGGGGAACTTCTATTTATTCGTGGCGAAGAAGTTGCTACTGCAATCCTTGTATCAATAGGTCTGAAGAGCTTGTCATGAATTTTTCAGCATAGTGGTCTAATGCATGCAGTCAGTCACGAGAATAGGGAATTTTTTTATCTTGGTTTTAGCGTTATTACTCAATCCGTAAGTGCTTCTTGAATATATGTACAAATCTGTCTAACCTACTGGTGTGTACTATTTTCTAATGACTTCGGTAATAAGGACCAAGGGTTTATTACAGAATTATCGAGATTAAATGAATGATTGAGGATTAAAGAAAATACAATATACAATTAAAGGTGTTATTAATTTGTATTAAAATTTCATATTTGTATAATACAAAATACAAATTTGTTTTAAGGACAGGAAGTCCTCTCCGTCACATCATCGCCTTCTGCCAGCATCAAAATGTCCACTCCCGAAAGAATTCCTTCAACAGCCACGTCGTCGTTAAATGGGACACGATCATCAAACGTAATTTGTTAACTTTTTGAGCAGGCGATTAAAGGGGCTATGCCAAATGATCTATTATGGTCATCATCAGCAGATGAAGCAGTCCTTATCGAAACCAGAAGCACGGATGCAACTTTATATAGTAGATGGTTAAAGCACACTGAACTGAAGTAAAAATATAGGATATCGAATTCAATGTAAACAGAAAAAAATGTAAGCCAACGTGATTGAGAAAATTGAAGAGTGGGAAAGGGGTTTTTATTTATCAGTGTGTGATTGCCAACATTCACCTACAATTTTTTTTTTCCTAAGCTCTCTAGTTAGAATTTTAGGATGAGGGAGAAATATAAAATATTCAGGGTGATCGGATCCTTGTACTCGGAGGACCTGCTTGAAGGTGGTGTGAGAGGAGTAAGGAGTGTGGGAATCCTCGGTGGAGGTTGATTAATTGTGAGATATTACGAGGTGAGAGTCCACAGGTAGCTGTTACAATTTTATTTTATTTTTTTATTTTCCCTTCATAGCCTCTTTAAATTTACAGATAATTACATACAATCATAGATCCTCAGGTGAATCTATTCACAAATTATTTTGTATTTCCTGTAGCATCACTACATTATATACAGGTATTGTTATTTTATAGAAATTATATAATCGAATAAACAAGCATAATGATATACATTATACGTGACTAGACTAAACTGACTAATAAGGTGATGGGGCTAACCTTTTTGATCAACCTTAAAACTAACTTACATACTAATTCTTATCCTAATTTTTCCCCGACAGTCTGTTGCCATCGATGTGGGAGGGGTGGTGGGGCCATAGTGTTAAACACTGGATTTGTCAGGTGCTGCAACGAGTCAAAAAACTTAATGTGTCTCCGGCGGATGAACTCACCCACCGACGGCACACCAAGCAATGGGTGCAGGTCAGCGTTCTTCAACCTCTCGAAAGAGGTATGTCGGACCACTTTTCGCATGATTCCATTCTGAAAGTGTTGGAGACATTTGGCTGTATTGTCAGTCAAGTGGGAAAATAGCGGGGCACCGTACAGGAGAGCTGGCTGGAGGACACATTTATATATTATCAATTTAAGACGAAGCGACAGATTAGGTGAAGTTAGCTTACAAATTATTTTTTTTTTCCCCTAAGCTCTCAAACTTATAAAAAATAGGAATGTGGGAAAAATAAGGCGAACGATAGAAACTTACAAATTATAAGATGTCTAAGTGGTCTTTAGTACGAAAATCATTTAGAATTACCGAGAGGACCGATTCGTTGTTTTTTTGTTTTTTTTTAACGCAAAACCACGATTTTTCCAGTTTATTACAAATAAGTGGGATTTACAAATTGGCAAGATTGCCTGACAAAGTGTGCTAGGTGGCATTTAGAACGCATTACCAAATTTTATTATTTTGGTTAAAAACAATGCCAAAAAATTAACTTTATAACGTGTGTCTTATAAATTTCATTTACTTTATAATTTTCAGTCTCGCACTGGTAGTAACTCTGGTACTCCGATTTTTAGTTATATTTCTGTTAAATTTTCTTTCTATTGCTTTTGTGGATTTTACATCTGTAACGATAATATTCCAGAAGGGCTGGATGTCAGTCTCAATAGAACTGCGGTATTTCGGCACAATTAATATTAATATCTATCTTGATTATTATTTTTTTTAAGAATTTTAAATTATAAACAGCAATATAATTTAGCTGTGGGTAGCTCCTCCTACTGCATAACATAAGCATTATAAGGAGTGTATATCTCAAAAACAACATCTTATCGTGATTAAAAGTTATTTAAACTGAAACAGAACTAGGTGGAGAGGCTCAACTTCGGGTTAAAAAAAGGGACTTGCAGGGAGCTTACTTCACCAAATCTTGTCACAGACCAAGTGGTGAGGAGGGGGGCTCCACCTGTTTGTAGCGAGGGGGGGGGGGGTTCTTGCTTCGCGAATTCCAGGAAGGACGTGCCTAATAGTCAAGTAGCAAAGGAAGTACACTTCGTCAGATTCAAATGCGGTCCAATTGTCGTACCTGCCAGCGCGAGGGGTTATTACGGTTTTTAATAACTGGGCACATAAGGTTAATGTTAAACGTGTGTAGATAAGTAATTTGAGCGATGATTCAGATATTTATTAAGTGTTTTTCATTACATTTTCTTGAGAAGTTTCCTGGTTGTCGGATAAAGTCTCTGTTTCAAGCATAGAACTCTGCAATTTGTAGTCAAATATACAACTTTTGTAAAAGCCTGCTTACATAGATGGATAAATGACCAAGATCACTGAGGAAAACTAAGAGAACTGAGGCAGACTATAATCAAATTTCCAAATCGTAGATTATGTGATATTAAAAGTAATTTAACTAAAGAAAATCTCTATTGAACATAAACAAAAGAAAGAGTTGGGCTTCCTTTGTGGTAAAAAATGCCTTTAATAATAATCTCTTTTCCATAGCATCCAAATAATTCTTAAGCCAAAGCACTGCAGCGAGGATGCCTGGTGAGAGTTAAAACATTCTCTGGATGCTTCCTTAGCTCAGGGCCTTCCTCGGTTCAGCCTCGTTTGTAGACTAGCCTTGTTAAATTATTTGGGGCTCTCCCAAAAAGAGAATATTTATAGAGCAATTTATTAGTATATTATTTATTAGCAAGCCCATAAGCTGTATTTATGGTGAAACTACGTACAACTAAAAAAAAATTAGTGCATAGCTTACAGTATATTTTACTACAGCTTCGATTTTGAGTACTTGTGAATAACGATGCTTATCAAAAGTAACAGTAGCACCATTCAGGCCAGGATATCCTTATATATATTTATATCCTTATAATATATATATATTATATATTATATATACTTTGTTTATGTAAAACCACTTGTGATTTAGTTATAAACCTATTATGGGTTTTGCTGATTCTTTTTATTTAAAAATGTACGTTATATATTTTTTTTGAATTTTAGCTTCGACTAAAGGTAGGAAAATGTGGAAGTATGTTTTATTCTGAACTTTTGGACTTTCGCAAATGAGTAACAGAGACAGGTTTAGTATTTTTGAATAATCAACAAAACCTTAAGAAATAATATGGTATTTTTAGTTACAGATTTCGGTTAAGTTAAAGTTGTTTCACCTGCTTTCGTATCATATGTGATGGCCAACATCTTTTTTAGACATTTAAAAATATCTAAGGAAGTAATACAATAAAAATTTAATTAATATTAAATAGTATTGCTTGTTTAATTGCATTTGTCTGATACTTTTCGTTATCAATAGTCACAGATCTTTCATCAATCTATGTTTAAGTTATCTTCAACAAACAATTTTTGCAGAGTAAGTTCTTTCCAGTCAATGTCTGAAAGACCCTTAGCTAGATTTTTTTTTTTTATTGTTCAATCACACACCATCAAAGTCATTCAGAAATTTGAACAGAACATAGAATTTCTCTGTGGGCAGCTGTAGAAAAGTTCTACAGGATGTTTTGTCAGTTCTTACATAGAAAAGATACATTAATATTTGTCTACATGGATAAAAGACAATAGGCTTATTTTTATAATTTTGCCTGAGTACAAATACACAATTACAGTATTCGAGTTATTGTTTATTTTAATTAACAGCTTTTTAAATTTTTAAAGTCTGAGTACAACTCTGAGATTGGACATAATAACGTTGAAGATACAAACAAATATATTCAGGATGGTTACCAGAGTTCTCATAGCTCAGGTTAAGGGACGGATTTTATAAACTGGATACTTTTTATTAGCCATAATAATAATAGGATATAGTCATTAGCCTGAATGACTGCAACAGTGTAGTTAGTATAGTAGGTACAACCAATGGCGGATCAAAGTTAATGAAGGAAAATGTATCCATTATTTTCACCCCTTCCCACAAGTCTTGTCCACTGGTTTCCATTCCTCTTCCTGTGTCTGAGACAGTACGGTATTTAGGCTTCCATCTCGACAAAAGGTTGACATGGATCCCACACACGTAGCTAAAAAGACAAAAACTAAACAAACGCTTTGGACAGCTTTACAGACTAATTTATAGGACATCTCTCAAAAAAAAAAAAAATTACAGATTTACATACTTATACTAAAGCCAATCTGGATATACGTGATAGAGCTATGGGATATAGCAAAAAAGTCGAACATCAAGCGCATCCAATCCCTCCAATCAAAAGTCCTGAAAACAATAGTAAATGCCCCTTATTACGCCAGCAACAAAACCCTTCATAACGATTGTAGCGACCGCTAACTACATAAGATAAATCACCCTATACTCTATTGTGTATATATTGTAAACAAATCTAAATAACATAACCAAAATATAAATCATTGTAAATATTTTAAACAATAAAAAATGCGGGGACCCAATTAGTTATATGAGCTGGGAAGCCAGCTGTCTGTAGCAGGTATATAGACCCAACCGCCGGAAGCCCTTCCAAACTCTGTCAGGGAACAAAGGAAAGCCACATCATTGGCTACTACAATGGCGATGCTTATTGGCTGCTGGCAAGGCCAGCTGGGTATTTAAGCTCGGAGATTTAAGTCCTGTATATCATTCTCCTGTCAACTACCCGCTCGTGGCTGCACTGCCTGAAACTCTAAAACTTGACTGCTTCTTTATGAAAAACCTCTGCATCTCTTCTCGCCTCGCCTTGCTACGTTTTAGTCCGGCGTTGTCAGACCCCACACTTTCTTAGTAGGAACCTCTGCCTTCGTCTCGCTAAATCTAGCACTTCCTTGGGAGAGACCTCTCCCTAATGGACAACGGTTGTCGTGGAACTGCAAACTTACCAAGCAGCGTTTCACACGACAATTCAGTATGCCTCTATCCGGTTCACACTCGCCTTTGGAATCCGGACGGATTTCGCCTACCTTCAGATACCGAGTGTGAATTCGTGGTCATTCCAAGACCACACAAACTACCTACCTACCTACCCTATACCTCTTCTCCTGAACATAGTGCATTGTCGGGGCACATACCTATAAAAAAATGTAGTCAGATAGTAAAGCCGTCATGAAACGATTGTCCATGTTATAAACTCAAACAAACCTCACTCACTCACTAGGGCTAGGGTAACTAGGCCCCTCCCTCGTATATACCCTATTATATACCCCTATTATATACCCTATTAATATACCCTACATTCTTGAACTCACTCCTCCAAGTTCCTGAAATTTCATCGAAACCTATCCCACCACTCTAATCCCCTAGCACAATCATTACACTGCGATATAATTTTGGTCACCCTCCAATGGATTGGTATTTGATGCCGCGGTAAATGGAAGAGCGCGAGGGACTTCCCAAGACTCCGTTTCCTCTTTCGTATGTGAGGGGGGTGACTACCATGTGGATTTTGGAGGTCTTTGAGCTGTTTGTATATACTGTATGAATGAGCGAGTAAAGGAAGAATTGTAAATATGGTGTGAATTAGAGCATTGAACACAATTACTAATTGCCTAATAAGGCAGATTGTAATTTTATCACAATAAAGATTTTGAAAAAATTTGTCATAGTAGAAAAAATATCATAGTTCAAATCAACTGTCAATGCAAATCTAGGAAAAGGGTATTTTGTTGCTACATTTGGTTTCTACGTCAAAATCACGAAAACTGTTTAATTGTATTCTCGTCTATTGACGTAAATGTCGGCCATCATGTCATTAAATGTTTAGTAAATGAAAATAGCAAGGAAATAATTTGTTTGAAGTAAACATTGATTTCCACGACGTTAAATCAACCTCAAAATCTACTAAAGCGAATTCGTGGCTGTAATACAAATATTCTCGAACCTTCGTAGTTTTATGAAGTTCATTAACCCCTACATTGTAAATAGGACGGGAGCTCCTTAGACTGAGGAATGTCGGTTTCATAGTTTCTAAACTATAATTAGTAACATCTCCTTCATTAGAAAGTTCATTTACATAAGCCATGCGTGAAAGTGTAATCGTAACAAAGTTTACGAAATTACTTTTGGAGGGTTCCTTATCGTGACTTATATGACCTTCAACGTTCTAAGAAACTTTTTGGCCAAGTGAACGCGTTCCGAGGAAAATTAGTCATTAATCGATGTAGACTTATGCTAAATGTGTTCTGATAAAACCGAATTAAAACAGTCTTAAGAGTAAAATGATAGCCAAATTCAATGTTAAGCAAATAAAAACTACTTTTGGACATAATTTAGTTAAAATCAATTGATAATTACTAGTGACCAAAACTGCAACTCATCTCTTATTTACAGATCACCATTGAATCAGGCAATTGTCATAATCTGTATTTATACTACTATACAATTTTGTTTTGCATGGACCAAGCAAGTTCAAATAAAATCTACTATAATTAAATTTTGAAGCGGCAAAATTCTTGCTGGAATATCTAATATTTTTTGTATGCTTTTATGTTCTTAATTTTGTTATTATAAATTTTATAAAGACACTTTTCTAAAAACCAATTCAGCTAAAATTGACATTATTTCTAATTGAAAAGTTAGTAATCTTAATATAAAATGAATTGTTTTAAAAACATGATTGAACCCCATCAATTTTAATAGAATATAAATATGAGAAAAGTAGGTATATATTGGGACTCGGGTGTACTGATTCAAATGAAACCTTTCTGGATAATAATCTTTTAATGCCCTGAAAAATAGCTCAGTCTTAATAAGTCTTAATAATCAGGACTTCAATATTGGGTTTGAAAATCATTACGAATTAGTGAGGGGGCCGATATGAATTGTTTTTTTTCGAATAACCCCAATTTTTCCAAGAGATCTCTAGTTTATTAGGAATTAACGGGACACGGATTACCGAGATTTTACTAATTAACGACCTGTTAAAAAAAAAAAAGAAAAATGTGGGTAGATCGGAGAGAGGTGTAATTTTTTTTATATTAATTGTCCAAAACCGGCCTACCTACATTAAAAAAACAATAAAATCCTTTTTGCAGCCGTAGTAGCAGAGCCTATCAATGTGTCGCGTACCACACTTGAATATTATTGCTTTTTCACTCGTCAATAGTCATACTGAGAAAACCTTAGAAGATTCAAATACAAGCCAGAACTTCTTTCTCGACCAATCTTTAATCTTTGTGAGAGGGATTTATTTGTGTTGGGTCTTAATCGGAACTGGACGAGTATTGGAGAGGATAGTTCGACTCCGGGAGACTAAGGGGGGGAGGGGCCCGGAAATGGTGGTGAATTTCCAGAAGATTATCCCTCTTCCGGCTAACTTCTGAACCATCTTCCCGCCACAAAGTTTAGATAAAGTGGAGAGAACTATCCGAGTAAACATCATCGCTGGAACTGCTCCGAAAAAGTTATCTTCCACTAACTTTATCCTGAGTGGTTCCAGGTCTTTGTACTTAATTATCCAAACAGAACAAACATGATCCCCGTACCACATTCACGGAGGAAATAAGTTAATTTTTCGTTTAATGGACTTGGCATAAGTGTCAATTTTTATTTTTCAAATGTAACCTCTACCGTGTGAAAATTCGTGGCATAAATTAGGAACTACTTTATTTTATATAGCATAATAAAACATTAACGTGGAGGATGAAAAAACAGGAAAAGTTTCTTCGTGAAAATTCTTAATTAGTGATTAAGAATAGTATACTGTATGTTTTTGATCAAACATTTTTTTAATATTATTTGCCAAATTGTACAAGTGGCTTTATTTTATTTTCTAACAATATCATTCACTTCATTTAGTCGTTAACAGCTATATTTTATCCTAAACTATCAAGAAAAAATCCAAACATTGTATTTTTAACAGCTTCGGAGCTGTTTTGTGTCATTAAAAATCCAAAATAAGTTGTTTGAGTTAAGCGCCTCCTTAGCTAAACGGTATTCAGCACAATAAGGGATCTTTTTAACGTGGCTTTGATATACCAACTTTCTAATCGTTTGGATTAATTTCGCTACGGGGAAATTACGGTTAAAACGAAGCGCATATATGTGAACTCCCGGACCAATATTTTCTTTATGGCTCCTGCAACTTGTTGAGATAAGCGATGTTATATGAGATTAATTAACTTGGAGTTCTAGTTAACACATTCAATGACAACTCTACAAAAAAAAAACAATGAGGCTTAATAGGGAATATGAGGAGGAAATTCCTCACAAGGTGAACTAAATCCAGTTTTTATAACTCCCTTATATAACCTGTAACATTTACCTCTCAGACCACCACCTTGTTTGCAAAGGATGAGAAAGTCTTGCAAATATAGAAATAGGAAGGACGTTTGGCCCTAGAAGAGAACCAGGAAAATAGCAAGTTTTATGTTTTTCATTAATCAAATCAAACCATTTCAAGGGTAGGGAATCTGACTAGCATAGAGTAGGAATCAATGATGGATTTCTCGAATTATGTATTGGATGACAAGGATAACGGTTGGTAAGCCAAGGCTTAGGTGGAAGAACAGAGTGGCAGATGCCGCAAGGAGTCTTCTTGGAATAAATAATTTGTTGAGGCATTGAGGCATTTCAAGACCAATCTGCATTTGGAAACTCATTGTGGAGGCGAGGTTCATTCAAGGGCCGTAGTGCCAATTATTTAATCGTAGAACGCACCGACTGACAAGCAGGTAAACATATGGTTAATGCCCCAAACCTGTTCAAAATATAGCTTTCTCCCGCAAACTAAAGCCTTCCAGTTCTCTGAACTAATTAAAATCCACTTAAGTTAATTTTAAATCATCACCTAGTAATACCCTCACCACTGCCGGCAAGATGGCAAATCTCTAGATCTGGGAAATCAGACCAAATCGTGGACATAACGGCCCTTGGCCAATCAACAAAAAGCCTCTGACGGGCACCCATCACTGCTTTCCAACTGAATGAGCTTCCACTACATGCCTAGAGAGACTCTGGGCTCAGCCTTCAGTGGACTCTCACCACCGAAACATTTCCACCTCTACCGAGGCTTCCCACACTCCTTAATTCCCTCGCTCCACCTTTAAACAGGACTACACCTAGTAAGAGGATCCACTGACCCCAAATAAATTCCCTTTATTTTTTCCCTATCTATAATCTTAAAAATTTGAGAGTTAAGGGGAAAAAAAACCTAGTAATATTGAATAAATAATAAGTATTATAATAAGTTAGATTATTAACTCTGCAAGGTCCAAGCTAGTTTTGTTGTAATGTTCCTAACCAGTAGATTATTTGTCATCGATTTTCAAGTAACTTTAGTTTTTAGTGTAAGGAATCCACTCAATCCCGATTCTACTGAGCAAGAGAGCTGAGATCCCAACTGAAGCTGTTATTCTAAACTTCAGAAATAAAAATGAATATCCTTACATAGCAAACTTCATGATGAAGTCCCAACAACGATGCAGTGACTTACTGAATGATGGTGAAGCTACCGTACAATCACTTCTAAAATTTCTGAAAGAAATTGAAATCTACAATCGAGTCTAAAATACTTTAGGACTTTTTCCCCAATGAGTAGGAGCAGCATATCTACTACGTAGATTAATAACGTAGTTTTATTAATGTGTGCAGGTATCCTTGCGATAGCCATTCTTTCAGTTGAGAAATTGACATCAAATTCAGTATTTAATTTTTTAGGTATTTAGTCCTAGTAAGTAGTAAATATGAACTAAGTATGGACAAGGCTAAAGATTGGTTTAGAATATAATGTTGGCTAGCCCACAAGATTTTTTTATGTATTTAGTGCTTTGCTGAAACTAATTATAAGTCAAGGAAAGTGGAAAAATTAAGTAAATATACATTTTCACAAATAACCTTATTTGCACAGATGCCTACAAGCAAACCTTTTGAACTTCATACAGGCTTTTAGCGACTTTGAGTTATTTCATACATTCATTTCGGTGATAAAGGTGATATTATTAGTCTAAAGTAGAAATGTTAGGAGTAATACCGGCAGCTCGATGGGAGCTGGAAGAGAACGGTCTGTAAAAGACGATTTTTCATCCCCTTGTAAATGGGATACAGTATTTATAGGGAAATATACGCCTCCCATTTCCCAATAACCGTTTGGTGAGAACGTTTTGAAAAAAACAAAACAGAGGTAGATTAGTTTGCAATGAATTTTCCAATTACGAGCACTTAAGCAAGCATTTCCCTAAACCTTGGCTCTCTTTTACTGTTCATAATTTAAGAAATAAAACGTTTCGACCCTCCATGATTAATAAATTTTGTGAAGAGACAAGACGTTTTATTTTTTAGATGCATCACTCCACAATCAAATGTACAATTTGTGTAATCTTCCCTAAAGGCTAGACATAAATTCCATTAATAAAAAGCGTGAGTAGATGGATTTTTTGGGATATCGACTTGAATTAATGAACGTTTTCATCAAAATTACTAGTCAATAAATTTAAATGAATGAGAACATTAATCTCAATTACTTATTGCCCAACAAGACAGATTGTAACTTTATCGCAATTTTTTTTTTCTTAGCTCTCTTATTATAAGATTAAGGATGAGGGAAAAATAAAGGAATATTTGTGTTGAGTGGATCCTTGTACTAAGAGTACCTGCTTGAAGGTGGTGTGAGGGAATTAAGGAGTGTGGGAAGCCTCGGTAGAGGTTGATAGTTGCGGTACAGTGGTACAGTGGCTGGACCTAGAGTCCCTCTAGGCATGTAGTGCAGTCTTATTTAGTCGGATAGCAGTGTTGGGTGCCCGTTAGAGGCTTGTTGTTGGTGGGCCAAGCACCGTGATGTCCACCATTTGGTCTACTTTACGAGATCTTGAGTGTTGCCATCTTTCCGGTAGTGGTGGGGGTGTCATGTCTCGGAACAGAGGGTTTTGGCTATGTTTCATCGAGTCAAAGAGCTTGATGTGTCTTCTTTGGATGGCTTCGGTGATGGTGGGGACCTCGAACTTTTCGTGGATGTCGAGAGCCTTCATATCACGAAAAGCATTATGCCACAGTGTCGTGCGCAGGATCCTTTGGATTCAGAATTTTCAATTCAATTTAATGTCTGTATCAGGTTTCTAGTGGGAGGGGATAGTCACTGCTTATTAAATATTGGAGACTTAGCTAAATTTTTCATCAATGATTTCCAATTAATGTATCCGGTAATCCGGACGTCCTCGTATTATTACAAAATGGTTAAATGACTTGAAAAAATAAACCAATTTGAGCAGATAAAATCAAACCATTTCGGCCCAGACCCTTTTGATTAACCGGAAAAGTTCGCAAAGTTCGTGGCCATAAGTATTGTTTGCAGGAACGAAATGTTGAATAGAAAATTGAAAGACACTTCTTTATAACTGAAATATATATCTGCTGCATCTAGTGAAATTACTGTCGATGGTAATAATTTATATGCGCATGGAATACCATTGAATACATTCATTTAACATAGCCTAAATCTAATCGATTCGATTGAACCCACAGATCAATGACTAATAGCAGGTAGACTAGCCAACGCCAATAATTAATTTGTTTGTCATGGCGGTCGGAGCAATGCAATTTTAAAATGAGCGTAATTGGAACTTTCATATTTTACTGATTATTGCTTCTGCTTGTTCAACAGAACACAGACGATTGCGTTCCAAGCATACACAACAAATAGAATTAAGTTATATTTAAATTGAGCATTATATAATACATAAAGTATTTTTGTGAAATCACCTCTAAATCTAATTTTATTTTTAAAAATAATGTTAATATAAACAAGTGATACTTATAAAATCAAAGAACACTGAAAAAATATTAGTTAAAGTTTCTCAAAAAAAAAATTGATTTTCTAAAATATTGAAAATTTCCATCTACCGTTATTGTGGTTGGCTCCCCAGTACTTGATTGTTTGGAAAATATTATATTTTTCAATTTTCCTTAACTATGGTGAAAAAAAGTTTAATAAATTAAAATTAAAACTTTCTAGTCTCAGGAAAGTTTTCAAATGTTAGTGAAACGTATTTTAGGTTAACTTTATTTCGTCATATTTCCCGTCATAGTATTACGGCCATGTTATACCCAAGTATAATATCGTTCTATAATTCCCAAAATATCAAGCAACAATCTCAAATTTCTTAAATCACTTTCTTGATCGATTCATTGCCAAGCTTTGTACCAAAAATTGGAAGTTTTTTTTTCGGATGGCAACCTATTGTGAAAAAGTTTTCACCGACATATTTTTTATCTTTCGCTGGCCTCAGTAAGACATGGAAAATGGTTTAAACAGCTCATAATATAACACCTACTTATAAAGAAGGATAATAAATAATTATGAACAATTGGATAATATAAACGTTTATCAGACGTCTGAGTAAATAATCTTCCACAAAATTCAATTTTACTAAATCTAGAAGTGACCAAAGCACTAACTATATATTATAGTGTAGCGAACGCTAACTACATGAGATAAATCACCCTATACTCTATTGTATATATATTGTAAATTAATTTTAACAAATGTAAATAACATTACCAAAATATAAATCATTGTAAATGTGGTAAACAATAAACATGTAGCTGCAAGCCAATTAGTTATATGAGCTGGGGCACTCGCTACCATTAGCAGGTACTAAGAGACCCAACCCGCCGAGAGACCCGAAGACCCTTACCCAGATCAGATAGCAGTGACCTATCACTGTGTCAGACAACAAAGAAAACCACATACTCAACTGGCATATGCTACAATAAAACCAAAGCTTATTGGCTACTGGCCAAGCCAGCTGGGTATTTAAGACCGGCGGTTTGGGTCTGTATATCATTCTCCTGACAACTGGCTGACTGGCTCGTGGCTGCTTTGATGCTCTCAAACTTGGCTTCCTCATTATGAAAACCTCTGCATCTCTTTCTCTCCTCACCTCGCTACGTTTAGTCCCGCGTTGTCAGACCCCACACCTTCCTAGTAGGAATCTCTGCCTTCGTCTCGCTAAATCTAGCACTTCCTTGGGAGAGACCTCTCTCTAGTGGACAACGGTTGTTGTGGCCCTGCAAACTTGCCAAGCAGTGTCTCCCGTGACAATTCAGTCTGCCTCTCTCCGGTTGACACTCGCCTTTGGGATCCGGATGAATTTCACCTACCCTTAGATACCGAGTGTGAATTCGTGGTCATTCCAAGACCACACAAACTACCTACACTACCTACCCTATACCTCTTCTTCTGAAGATAGGCACATACCTATCAAAAATGGAGTCAGATAGTAAGACCGTCATGAAACAATTGTCCAGGTCATAAACTTAATCAAACCTCACTTCGTCACCAGGGCTAGGGTAAATAGGCACCCCCCTCGTGACGACCCGACAATAGTAAATAGCAATATATTCTGGTAAAGTAATTGTAAATATAATAAATTTACATCACTATAGGGTCAAAATCACAGCAAGAAACATGTTCGAAATCTAAAAAGTGGATTTCCCACTGTTCAAAATTTACAACAAAATAGATTAAACTAGCAACATATAGAAAATCTAATGGTGAACAAATTACTAACAGTGCGTGATAGTAAATAACAATATAAACGCCCCAGCTCATTGTAAATACAATAAACTGACTTAAAATTTACATCAGCACAGGCTCAACATCACGCCATGAATAAGGCTCAGAACCTAAAATGTGAATTATCCACTGGTAAAAATTGACTAATAACTAGAATGAAATTTATCACAAAGAGTTTTTAATTTCGCGAATAGTAATGATATCTCATTGAGGTTCTTCAAAACATTCATAACAATACTTTGAAATCTCTCAAGGTCTTTGCGTATTGGTAATTTTCATGACAAACAGGTGCTAATAATACTTATGTCCTTGTCACACACAGCTGCTCTAGTGCAGAGGGAGCTGGTACGCCTAAAACCTTTTGAATAACATCCCGCTGTGCTTTAGGGGGTCTCATCGTTATATATTCTTTCTTCCGTGAAGGGAAATATGTGTTAAAATCCAAGGTTTTTCGAAAAAATCGGCTGGGCTTCACATTAAAAACAAGCATTATAAAATTTTATAGATGAAACTTGCCATAATAATGAAAACACACAATTTTTAGCATGCACGAGAAGGTCGGGTGAGAGGGCACTACAGCGCGTTCTTTTTTTGAGAAAAGAATCAAATGATGTGGTTACTGACCTGCAAGCGCAATGTAACCAACAGTACACCTTTAGATACTGATATCCCCACCCCTTGCGCCTCAAGAAAATTGAGCTAGGAGTGAGGGTTAAAATTTCAGATTAATTAAAACATCGTTATGACCACTTTCGTCAGTTAAATAATCTTGTTCGAGTATAGTATTTTAGGAAACTTTATTATGAATAACATTCAAAACACTGGTATATATACAAATATTAGTGAATTACAGCTCTAGAACATTCCTTGACGAAGGCTTAAGAACAA
Source organism: Acanthosoma haemorrhoidale (assembly GCA_930367205.1). NCBI lineage: Eukaryota > Metazoa > Arthropoda > Insecta > Hemiptera > Acanthosomatidae > Acanthosoma > Acanthosoma haemorrhoidale. The sequence continues at coordinate 94,534,040 of OV884014.1, read as the reverse complement.
GTGTTGGGTTTTTTGGATGTGGGTTGCTGGTTGCAGGTAGTTTTGGGTTAGGCGGGTTGTAAAAGAGGGACAAATACAAAGGAAGGGTTGACCTTCCTCAACTGAAGCACACATTTTTAGCTAAAAATGAATATTACATAACTGTCGATAATACAAAAAAAAGAACATGTTCCGAGGATGTCCCCACTTCGAGAAAAACATATACTGGCACAATAAGGACTCGAACCCAGGTCTTCTGTAAAATACGGTCAGGAGCCTTCACACAATGACAGCCTGGACGAATCTTCCCTATACCTATCCTAAATAGCTTTACCTTTCGAGTGGCTAGAATATCATCCTCTCATGCAGGCTTTGCTAGTGAGCACCTGACTAAAGATGGAGGAGGACTCGGTTCAAGTCCCGGTCCTGCGAGTACATTTTCCTTTGACTGTTAATTATTTACAATAACAAAAACAACTGCATACATTTCCAATTTAAAATTGATATATTATTTATTATTCTTGGAAAACTAATTTTGAAGCCACGCTAATTTTGAAGTGTCCTGCTGTCAGCTCCCAATAAAACCTAAAAATACCAGTTGTGCATGGAATCGCCTACAAATTATAAATATTTCGTGAGTCAATATTATACAAAGCAAATATTTCGTGATTTTGAGTAAAGATAAATTAATTGAGCCGATATTAAAATTAGAATTCCAGGCTCTCCTCTTGTTTTTCTCCTGATCGGCGAAGCTCTACTTAACCGAATTCCAATAAGTTAACGTTTCTCTTAAAACCCCTTCATTTTCTCTCAAATAAATTTCAGCAATATGCCTATAGAATAAATAGAATTACTTATTTATTAAAGGCTGTTTACAAGAGTGTCGAACCAGGATCACAGATTGCCCAGCCAAAACTTCTGCTCGCCCAATCTATTATTAAATAAAAGCTACCTGGTTCATGAAATTCTGACAATACTGGTAAAAGAGTTGGCCTTAATAAAGCTGTTTTACTATTTTCAAAAAAAGGATTAAGCAGTCTATAATTCGACAAAGTATTTTTAATACTCTCACTTTGTTACATTGGCACATTAAACACATACTTAGAGTCATGGATTTTAAAATTATTCTATGGCTTGTGACTAGCTTAAAAAACATTTCTTTAGCTTGTGTCTTTTTTTCATTCATTGCATATTATTTTCACATTGGGATGGAATAAAACGATACGGTCACTTATCGTTAAATCAAATTTAGTTTGATTGCAAACCCTTGTAAAGTACATGCTTTAGATATTATTTTGATAGAGTGTGAGGTTCAAGCACTCTCTGTTATACGTTCCTAGAACGGACTAATAACCAATGCGCACTGGATTATTAGTGATTCAAGCCAACAAGCCGAGTAACGCTACTGTTATTGTTAATCAAAATGCAACCAATATATTATTTATTAAATCGTTCTAAGAATAAAAGTAAATGCCCCTTATTATGGCAGCAACAAAACCCTTCACAATGATCTGAATATACCCTACATTCTTGCAGTTATCCCTTCCAAGTTCATGAAATTCCATAGTAACCTATCCAACCACCCTAATTCCCTAGCACAGTCATTGCACTGTACCACTCATCCCTATAATCCACCTCGGAGATTAAAACGGTAGAGGCCTCGTGACCTGATATATAAATACGTGACCATGGGAGTCCTGGCAATGGCCAGTTTCTCCAATCATGTCATGAGCGTCTGTGGCGCTCGCGCTCTTGGTTAGCCTCCACTGGCTCTTATCCAGTGACGCGGTTGACGTAGGAGGGTGGGGGACTTTCCAATACTCCGCTTCCTCCTTCGCACATGAGGGAGGTGACAACCATGTGGACTTGGGAGACCTCTCGGCTGTTTTTATAGATAGTATGAATGAGCGAGAGAATGAAAATTGTAAATTGTAAATTCGTATGAATGAGATCATTTATCAGAATTACTTATAGCCCAATCGGGGAGGTTGTAATTTTATCATAATAAAGTTGTTAAAGTTAAAAAAAAAAGTTAATAGGGGTGACCTGTCACCCCAAATATTTTATTAGCAAAATATAAAGTGAAAAAATCGTTTAATAACAAAATCAAACAGTGTATTTTCTATAGAGCATTTAGGGGAATGTTTTTGTACAAGTTAAATATTTATTAAAAAACAAAAATGTTTACTTTGGATTTATGCACTTTACGCAAACTGTTTTTACATTCCTATCCTTTTTTCTAGGACATAATACGTACCTATCTATGGAAGGGCGAGAAATCGTTGAATATTTTCTCTTGCCTTGCTATGTATTTTTCCCTGTAGTCACCGCTTGATATGAAGTTTTCCCTGTAGTCAAGGATTGATATGGAGTTTGACAAGCTCCATCCGAAGCTTTGTCATATATTTGACTTGTTATATTCGAATAAATCACTCAATCATTGATGCCTTATTAGCATACCGAATAAAAATAGCCGAGTTTCCCTTGCCGTCGTATAGCTATCAACAATTTTGTCGGATGTATCAACTCCACCTCTAGTGGAGTTACAGCAATAACAACATAAATCACATCAAAGATTATTGATCCGCAACTCTTTAAAAAAATCTATCCGATAACAAAAGAAAAGGAACAGAAATCTAAACTTAATAAGGTAACGCCATGAGGCGGGAAAACAGGTAGACATCTTGTACAAGAGCTGTGAATATACTAGGAGTAGGAAGACCTCATGGAGAAGGGAGACTAGTCACAACACGAATAGGCAGGAAGTGACATGTTCTGCTGAGACTTTCCTTGAAATCCCTCTGGGGTGACCCAGAACCCCTGTTACCTTCCTAGGGTTAAGGAGAAAACTGTGGAACATAAAATGCGTGGAAGGAATAATTAATTATTAAGCATTTTAAGCACTAACTATTTTTCCCATGAGTCAATGCTGTCTAAATCCTTATATATCTCTAAAAAATAAAGCTAATTGGGTTGAGATAAAGACGTTTAATTGCTTATCTTCAGTATAAAGGTTGGAAGAGCAGAATTTGTTTGTATAGGTTCATCGATGACTACCCTACTGGATCTGTATCGTGGTGACGATCTGCATGGCCTCCTCAATATTTTTTCATCTGTTTATCTAGTTAGCTAGGTGTTATAATTTATTTATAGAGTTATCGAAACCTTTAGCAAATTTAGAGTTTACAGTTATTATTCACTTGAGTATCTCGTTTTTTATTAATAACGGTTTTGATAGAATCTATGCTCAGTTAAGTGGTGATTAAAAGATTTATTCCAGGACAACATGGTCTGTTTTTATCAATTTAATATTTCAATCCTTGTATATGGCCGGTAGGAGTAATCTATTTCAACCCCATTTCACAACGCTCCCTTCCATTGGAGAATTAATTAATTTTACTAAACCGTCAACTATATGAAAAACTTTTCTGAGGCGGGTTGACAACTAGCTCATGGCCGTTCTCTATTAGAAAAAGTTATGAGCGAAAATTAAATTGAAAATAAACAGCTTGGCATTTTATTTATTCTGTACATTTCTAATATAAACACTGTTAGCAGTATTATTTCATAGATTATTACTCGTAAGTTAAAACAAATCATTCTATTCCAAAAAAATACAATAGAAAATAATTAAATGTCTTAGAAATATTGGAAACTTGACCGCACGAATTAAAAATCTCTAAATTTAAACGAAAATCGTTTCGCTCAAGTTTTTTTTAATAATTTAAAATATATTACATCCAGGCAATAGTTGGGAATGGAAATATCACGATTTGTATTTTAGATAACACACACAAAATATAGCTGTTCTTTGATACTTCCATCAATGACAGTAAAAACTATTGCATGCTACTGGATGACAAAAGTTTAATAAAAATGTTATGAAATAAACATGAGAAACAATGCGGTGGGTCAGAAAAAGTAAATAGTTAATATTTGTTGTGTTTTGATTTATATTTTTTATAACTAAAATTTGTTTCTAGCTAAACATTTTTTGCAGTACAATATTAACTAAAAAAGTACAAGTTAGGTTAATTTTTTATTGGGGTATACCTTAATTCAAATTAAAAAAAAAATTGAAATAGGAAAATTTAGCTACGATTAAAAATAAAATAAATCCGGCTATATGACAACTTCAGAGCTGTTCCTAATTGAGTGTAGTGCACCTGAGACAGATAAGTGCGAGATGTTTTGTTTGCCAATTAAAGGAAAGTTTTTGAAGTAAAACGGAAATTTGATTTAAAGCCTGAATTATACCGTATCGTCCAATCAAGCACCTCATTTTAAATAAAATCTGTTAATTAGAAGCTACAAAAATTCAAATATTTGGGAACCACGGATTGCATGGTCCGGTGGATAAGGCGCAAATTAAAACCTATCTAGCGCTGTCACTGGAAAATAACATTAATCTCTAAAGGTTGAGATATAATTTGATTAAAGAATAAAAATAAGGCAATGAGGAGAGGACCAGAGGCCATGAGAACCGTCGCTTTAAAGCCATGGAAAAATATGGCAGTATTATCTCCGTGGAACTTCAGAGATGAAAGCTGTCTGAAAGACCACATTAATCCTACAGAGGTAAAGAAGGGATGGTCTTAAATATTTAAAAAAGACTTTCCACGACTTGTTCTGTTCCATGGCAAAACTCGTTCACATACTTCCTAGCCCCGGGCTGTAGGACAGTGAATTTCTTTGAGCGTTTAGTTAATGAATATTCTTCAAATGCTATTTGTTTAGGGGTCGTAGATATACAGTAGATACCTGTTTCTAACTGGGTCTTCGGGCTATATTTCACCTGACAGTAACTGGTCTACGGGACTAGTGGTACTTTTTAGGGGCTATATTTTACCTCCCTTTGGTTAAGATCTCATCGTATGCTTTATTGTTGCATCGCTTTTTTTTTATTATTGCAAAATTAGCTCTTGAGGAGGTTTAGATAATTTACCTATTTGTCTTTTTAAATTCGTAGGGCTTCATGAGCAAAGATGCTCCGAACCTGAACGAAACATTGGTGTACTCTTTGTGCATGTTAAATTTTTATTGTCATATTAGCGAGTGGTTTTGTGATATCAGAAGTTTCTAATCCTCTTTGAATACTCACCTCTTCACCTCCTAAACACCCTTTATTACCCAATGACTACCACAGGTAGGATATTAAGATGTATATTTATTAACTTCCATGTTTATTTACCGTGTTATGGCTGAAAAATAAATCTGAGAAAGGATCAGTTTAATCTAAAGTTGGTCTAAAATTAATTGTCTGCCCGTAAATCGTTACGTATTTATTTTTTCTCACATGTACTTTTGGCAGTCACGACCTTAATTAAATATACTAATACTTTTAATGGCTAAAACCATCAGATACATATGAAGGAAGTGGGAAACATTAACCTTTCAAATCAAAAATTATAAAACGAGCTGTCACAATAATATTAAATGATTTTACGGAAAAAAACTACAAACTAATTTGAATCCATATAAATTTATATACTAAATGCGCATGTATCTACAGCATAAACTATTTATCACGGCAAGCAAATATAATTTGGCAGATTAAAGTATCTAAAAATAAATAAATAAACATATAAAAGAATTCACGCAAAAAAAAAATTCTACACCTTTTTATTTATTACTTCTATTTTATTGACGTTTTGAATAATAGTTTGATAAAATAAAGTAATACTTCATTACGATAGTCAAATTGCTGAATATTTTTTTTTTTTTTTTTTTTTTTCAGTTTTCAAAACAATTTTACTAAGATAAAATTACAATCTGCCTGCTGAATATTAATTCTTTAATGGACACGCCCCACACAAACACCACGGACAACAGTACCAGGCCTTTGGGCCTTTTATACACGGTTACAAAATTGCTCTAAATATATAGGGAATGGATATTTTAAAAATTAATTGCAATAGTGATTAGGCAAATTACACAATCTTTAATTTGTTTACAGTAAAAAAATAAGTATTTTAAGAATTACGTTAGGTCAAATACTGGTATGGTATGCTTTAACGTCTGACATTATCTCTCTACTCATTTTAGTAATAAAATAGAAAAAGTACGACAAAGGTCTTACCGGCTATCGCATTTTCTAATTTCACCCAACCTGTCGCTTCGTCTTAAATTGATGATATATAAATGTGTCCTCCGGCCAGCTCTGCTGTACGGTGCCCCGCTATTTACCCACTTGACTGACAATACAGCTAAATGTCTCCAACACTTCCAGAATGGAATCATGTGAAAAGTGGTCCGACATACCTCTTTCGAGAGGTTGAACGCAGAACTGCACCCGTTGCTTGGTATGCCGTCGGTGGGTGAGTTCATCCGCCGGAGACACATTAAGTTTTTTGACTGGTTGCAGCACCTGACAAACCCAGTGTTTAACACTATGGCCCCACCACCCCTCCCGCATCGATGGCAACAGACTGTCGGGGAAAAATTAGGATAAGAATTAGTATGTAAGTTAGTTTTAAGGTTGGTCAAAAAGGTGAGCCCCATCACCTTTATTAGTCAGTTTAGTCCAGTCACGTATAATGTATATCATTATACTTGTTTATTCATTATATAATTTCTATAAAATAACAAAACCTGTATATAATGTAGTGATGCTACAGGAAATACAAAATAATTTGTAAATAGATTCACCTGAGGATCTATAATTATATATAATTATCTGAAAATTTAAAGGGGCAATGGGAAAAAAAACAAAAAAAAAACTGACATTATCTAACAAAAATAACTCTAGCTCTCGATATTATTTTTTATCGGTATTAAAGATCATTAATAAAAAAATTAAAACAGTTACACAACATTATGTGTAACAATTTTTTACAATAAAAATCACAAAATCTATGTTATTTAGAAACATATAATAGGGAAAAAACATTCAGATCAACTATATTCAGTTAGCATCTTGAATCATTTTGTCGTAGGTAAGGCATAATGTTGTGAATTGTTACAGACAAAAGAGTAGTTATACTAAGTTACTCCGCTTCCTCTTTCGCATACTATGGTAGGTGACAACTATGTGAATTTGGCAGGCTGTTTGTAAATAATGTAAAAATGAGCGAGTGAATGAAAATTGTAAATATGCTAAGGATAAGACTATTTATCACAATTACTTATTGCCCAATAAGGAAGATTATAAGCTTGGCATCTTTTCCTGGCCGAATTATTCAATACATTTTCAAGGTTCCATCATCCTTTTTTAATATTGGTTTTTTTCAGGCCTTCGGGAAAGTGAGTTCTTTTGAGATAGCTTCGATGAATTTGCTCCTAGGTTTACTCCTATGGCAGCTTCATTTCAACTTTGACCATTACTACAATTTTTCTAACTTCACATGATCATACAAATTATTAGCGATTTGAAAGTAATAACTAACTTTAATAATTTAAATTAAAAGTATGAAGGTAATGGAAAACACCACACAGTAGTCCAGACACAAGTATCAGTCAGATCCATAAAAAAGCTACGAAAGCGAAAACCTGTCATTGAATAGAACTGAAGAATGTAGTAAAGTAAACTGGAGGGGTAGCTTTAGGTTCAAGTCATAGTTTGGAAACACACAAAAATAAATTCAGTAGGACACACGCACCCCTCGGAAGGTTAAAAGGGTTAAAATAACATTATCAACCCCCATGAAATTATACATTGTTACATCCGAGTACTTCTGTCCATAAATTGCCATCTTCAGAGCTGCAATCGCTAGTCTTCATTCAGCTCCAATGAAGTCTGCTTTTCATTTCTGTTTTTTTTGTAGGATGTCATTCGTTCTAACTTTATATCCGTAATTCATTCCTGGGAGCTATTTCAGAGCCATCTGATGAGACATCCTATAATGGGAGAAGAATACCCAGAAAGAACATAAGACCAAAAAAAACATACATCCGCACGAATTCAGGAAACAATAGTAGTCATTTCTAATAAAAAAAAAATATATATATTACTTCTTACAATACGTTTACTAGAAACAATTAGGTACTGAAAAAAACATAATATCATTAATGTATTTATATAGTCTCGGTATATAACCAACAAACTTTTTAGCAAATTCACGCACTGTATCTCAATAAAAAAAAAAATGCTCAAGAACTAAAATTACCGCTGAAATGTTGAAAGGAGTGTTAGTAGGGAATATAGTATAGCAGAAATGACGGGGAAGGAAGACGTGGTAAGGCAGTGAGTGCTGTAAGGTAGAGGCACCTGGCCCTTGCCAAATGCCTTCCCTAATCAACTTACTGCTTCTTTTACCACCTGAGCCTTACGCCAGTAATTGTATAACAGATGCTCAGCTGTACGGGTATTTCGTTTTAATATTTGAATGCGCTAGAGGATTTGTGGGGTTCACAGCTGAGAAATTGTTGACAGCGGTAATATTTCGCTTTACTAACTGTAATAAAGATTCTGTTGACGCCATTTAACAATAATACCTAATGCTTATGGTATTTCATTACTTCTCTCTAGCGTACAATAGGCCTTTTAGGAGCATTTCAGAATCGTGCTTCTGCACTAGTGGACAGCGCAAGCAAAAGAGAATGGTGACAGTGATTATTATGTCATTAATAATTATACTATACATTAATATTATATATTATTGCCTTATAAAAGGCAGATTGTAATTATAGCACAATAAAGGAATATATCTATCTAATAATTACATAGTAATAAGTATGAGTTACTATGGAAGTTCCAACAAGTTCCGTTTTGGCCACCCTGTTCCTAGGAGAAGAATACAAATATAAATAAAGATTCATTTTTATATACGTTGGATCCTGTGTATGGAATGTTAATAATTAAACGGAACCCATGCTTAGAATTTATCGTTTTATTTGTCAAGATATTTCAAAGGTTCATGACCGAATCAGCAGTTTTAAAGAAGAGAAGTTCACACAACCACTCTTGACTCTTCCACATCTTGTCCTAATCACACGTACCTGCAAATTTTGCCCCTACTTTAAAAAATCGGTGCTTTAGAATGCCCAGTGCTCTTTTTGATAACAGGGCTGTATATTTTTATTCTGGTAAATATAAAATCTGTTTAGGTTTGGCCCTTAAGCCTATAGCTCTATCACATTTCCCGTCCCCATTGTTTAATGGTTGCATGCACTGCGGTAACCATGGTGCGATCCCTGGGTTATTATTATTTTTTTATTTTTTTGGGGGGGATTTTAGGATGCGATGGGTTTGGTCGGTGTTAGCTCTGCCTCGTGAAGGGACATGAGTAGCTACTTGAAACAAACAGGCCCTATTAATAAAACCTAACTTGAGGTTGAGAGGTAACGAACTTACAATCCTGATACGAAGTGACAATCCTGTCAACCCGACATTTTCACCCTGTAGTGGTAACTAGAAAACTATCCAACATCAAGTGGTATCCCAGGATCTTTCTGACCCCCCCCCCAAAAAAAAAGATTGTCAAAAACAGATAAATGCTAATTAATGATTGAAAATGGGTTTGTAATTTCAAATAAAGTACTAAGTTCGAAACTAAAGAAATCGAATTAATTTTTATAACGGTATGAAAACTTATTTGGCAGGTGCTAATAAAAACTAAATATTGGAACAGAAATTGTGACAAATCATTGATGAATGTTTTAGGCAGACAAACTGAGCACTACGCTGATTAAAAACGAGATTTGAATAATGGAAAAATGTATATCTGGAACCCTTTTTTATGTCCAGATTATGGCTTCTGGTATGGACCCTGTTCTTTTCTGAGTAGGTATTCTATTTTTCCTAGGAGTACTAGTTTCCCCCTCTCTTAACCGACGCCTAAGGTTTTTATTCTTAAAATATGGAAACGTAGGTAGGTATTTTCTGGGCCGAGAAGAGGGGAACTTATATTTATTAGTGGTGAAGAAGTTGGCACAACACATGCTCTTCTTCCTTGTAAAGAGAGATTGTTTCTGCCAACTATTCATAATTATTTAATATGTAAAATTTATTATCCAAGTCTTCGTCATTAATTTCAGGCACGATTTACCCTCCCAAACGTTCTTGTTAATGAAGTTCACTAACCAAGTACGGATCTGCTTTACAATTTAGTTTGAAAACCATTTTCAAAGAAGAGTTCATGATGAAAAGTAACCTTTGGTCTAGGGACTGTTCTTTAAAGTTTCATCGCTTTACTTTGCATAGCTAAACTGAGAGAGACTCAAGGAACGCCATCCTTTGACAGGAAGGTACTCGAGGGGTGAACCTGTTGACTGGTTTCTATGTGACAGATACAACAAAAAATGTTTTTCTATGGGTTAGACAGGGACAATGTTACCAGTGAAGGGTTGATGGAGGTCTATTGTTTTATTACGTAGATAACCCAAATTTAAGCACATGAAATCAGCACTAAAGACATGCACTATTGCATACCTCAAGCTCCTTTCAATCCTCTGACACAAAGAGCTTTCTTCGTTCTGCTCTATCGAAGAGCTCGAGGGGGCGTAAATCTCTGACCACTTCTCACTATTTATTACCCGGGCCAATATCGTTTTATTGTTAGAGAGCGAGGGTCTGTTCATTCTCTCCTTCCCAACAATACAAAATAATTCACACAGGTCTGAAGGGAGGGAAGATTCATATTATCAGTGGAGATAGATGAAAAGAGTTGCGGAAACTACAGTTCTCATTTCTCTTGGAATATGGAACAAAATAATAAATTTATAACTTTATTTGTTATTGCTGACGATCAATTTTATGTTGAATATATAAAACCTCTCTATTCTTTACAGGGCATTGTTCGGCATAACTTTTTCGATTGATTTAACAGTTATCTGTAGCCCTGAAATTAACTACTAAGTGATTACTATGCTTGTCATACTTGTATCCTATATTTGATAATTATAGCATTCATGATAACATTTTTACGAATTTATAGCGCGCGCTATTTTAGGAGTTATTTTGCAGTAGAAAACAAAGAGACAATTAAAAGGTTAGATAATGTCAAAATAATTAACTTACCTTCGTATATTTTCTATCGCAATATACCCTACATTCTGGAACTCATCCCTTCCAAGTTCATAAAATTCCATAGTAACCTATCCAACAACCCTAATTCCCTGGCACAGTCACTACACTCCGCCACTCATCCTTAAAATCCTCCTCGGAGACTGAAACGGCAGTGCCTCGTGACCTTCGTATCTGATGATCTACCGTTATCTCCTACCCGTGGCAATCATGCGATAGCAGAATGCTTAGGATGAACGGAGGTGATTATCATAACTCTGCTTTGCTGATTAACCAGAGTTAATCTCCAGTTGTTTAAAATATACCTCCCCCTCATAAAATGCTATCCCCGAAATCTCTAGGGGTAACCCCGTGGTACCTGTGCAGGCCATAAACCCTTTGTGCAGAAGATTTCAACCAAAAACCCAGACTCCTAATATTAACTTACTTCAAGTGAATAAAATAAGTCTGATTCTAAAAAAAGGATTTACAATAAGTATACATACTTTAGACCAATGAGCTTACTTTCATTTGGTGATATAATAATGGGTATCCTTAATCAAGACTCACCCGCTCTGTACAAACTGACACTAATTGATGTTTTTACATCTAACTAAAACTAGCTGTCAAGACCAAGACTAATCATCCACATAATGTTTTTTATCACAATTGACTCTAATAATGTCCTTACCACGACAAAAGTATCGATGCAAAATTGGTTCAAACGACGAATAACAAAGACTAAAGGGCGTGAATTTCATGACTACATTCCAGACATAGACCTAAGACATTTATTTCTCATGGATCACTACTGTACAACTCGACTCGACAGCCGTGCATGTATGCCATTACAATAAATAAAATATATAAATGAACTTGATTTTATAAACAGACATATTCACTGAAAGTACGCGGTCCCATTGTGAGATACTTACATTCATTCCGGCTACTTGACAGTGCTCATTGTAGTTGTGTCGGGACGGGAATACATACGACCACCTTATATTCTGGGCGAAGTCATAAATACATCAGTTTATATAGTTGTTCTCAAAAACGGACTCTATGACCTTTATCTAAACGTGAGCCACTCAACAAATATAGTTATTGATTGCACAAACCTGACCTGGCACAGTTAGAGGTGAACATTACGCTTCTTATAAAATATTATAAAAAGTACAAGAAATCTTTAAGGCGACAACCCACATTGTAATATTTTATTTTATTGATTTGTCTGCGTCAAATTTAAAAATTGTTTAGATAATTTATCAGTTTTGTGCAAATACAGATTCTCCTTGTAAAGCTTGAATACATAAACTCCCATAATGCGTGACTACAGTGCTTTAAAATATATATAATAAAACAGCTACGAAAATAAGGGATACAAATAATGAAATGTGTTTTGAACACACTAGTCAAAACATAGAATAATAATAAAAAAAAAGTAAAATAATATGAATTAATAACTTTTTATTCAATAGCGAAAAAACTAAAAAAATTTCGCTTAGTAAAAATAAATTGAATATGCCCATTTTGTTTTTTTATGCGTGTTTATTTAGGGAATATAAATGTGCAGAAATAGTTTTGAAGAAGAATCCCCCAAATTTTTAACAGGCCAAAAAATTATTCTATTATTATATAGCTATATGTGGCAATGTATTTCCTTCTCATCCAGTATTGAATTTCAGTAGTAAATTGTTACTACGAATTGGAATTAATCCCGGGCACGATAGAAGCATTTATTAAGTATAACTAATAGCTTTTCTTTGCTATAATGTATCTTTCATATGTTGTTTTTTAATGTTTATAATTTACTTGTAAACTAACATGAACTGGCAAAATTCATGTTGCCATGACATAACATTTGATTTTAGATGTTTTTTTTTTTCATAACTCTCAAACTTATAAAAATGGGATGTGGGAAAAATAAAAGGAAAATTATTTTGGATTGATGGGTGCCTTTCACTAAGGGGAGTCCTATTTGAAGGAAGTATGAGAAGGATATGGGATGTGGGATGCCTAAAGGAGGCGGGTGGGTTCGGGAAGGTAGTGAGAGTCTACCTATGGTGGATGGTGGAAACTGTTTTTTAGATGTTATCAGGAAAGGGTTATTTAGCTGGATAATTGATCAGTCACGATGAATATCTTGCAGTTGCTATTAATATTTTACACCAAGCAATTCACCCGGTAATTAAATATTAGCACTGCTAAAAGCTTTTACATTGATACGGCTTACATACATTGCTGAAAAATGAAAAAAAAAAATTGATTTTTAAAATTCACTAATAAGACTATCTAAAAAAAAGTTTAATTCAAAACAGTACATGGACAACATGATAAGAATATATCATCATGACTTGGTTAATAAAATCAATATTTATGTTTCTATTTGGTGCAATATTTACAGTACCATTGTATCTCCATGAAACAAAAAAAAATGCTATTAAACTGTTACTATCTAAATTAGAATCATTAGGGATTAAAGTTTTTTTTTTGTTCTAACCGATCCCGATCTAATCTTACTGATTAAAGGCAATGCGTCTTCGAAGAATTTAAAGCTGACTCAGGTCTCAAAGACTTTCACAGGGGCTCATAGATTAACCCAGACAAACGAAAATAACTTCCCTACTCATCTTAGAGAACATGGCTGAATGCAATGTACGGGCACTCGGTCAATTATTTTCGGGTGGTACCGGGATATAATGCTATATTGATCAGTTTACAAGTTAATGATGTTAAACTGCTCATATATCATGTTATTATTTATAAGGACCTAAAAACAATAAATAAGACTATTTTCATGAATATACTAAGATTGTGATTTTTTGTGCTTTTGAGGAAATTTTCTGGAAAAAAATAACTCACAGTTAAGGGAAAGTTACCGGACGGACTATATTGATTACACACAGTAAAGAAATCATAATTATCCGTAGAGGAAAATGTTATTTGATAAGGTAATACCCAATTATCTATTATATAGAAACAAAGCATAAAAATGGGCAATAATTCTGCTCATACTTGATTCGGCTATAAAAAGCAAGGAGATTCTTCACTTTAAAACATTGGTCAATCGTCAGACAGTCGGCATGTTTGTTTTTTTTATTGCAAATAATTAGTCGTTAAAAGGATTGAATAAACCTTTAATTTTAATGGCATTATAATTATTATTACTGTAAAGGTCAAAATAAAAATGCTAATGACGTAAACAGCTCCTTCCACTCTTCATAAACAGTTTCGTTCAACGAAACGCTAAAAATTGTGAAAAACTAACATGACAAGGCTCCTCTAATCCTTAGACCATCTAGTTTAATTACATAGTTAATTAAACGCTTAAGCAAAGGATATGGCACCCGGGTAAGATTACCAAACACGATTGATATTGATATCACGTTACTGAGGCTCAGTCTAATAACACTTGACATACCAAGCCTTCAAAGGTCACGGACGGAAACCTCACAGGTAACTTGATGATACACGTCTTGGTTCCGGGCAGCAATACCACAGGAGCATGATGAAACTCTGGAAGGACTTTATCCCAGGTCCATCCAAATACTCCAGGGAGTACAATAAGAGAAATAAACCAACCTGGACAATGGTTGTACAAGTGTTCTTCTAACAAAATACTTAGGAAAAACTACTGTTGGGACTAATAAAGTTCTACGGTATAAGTGTATAAATAATAAAAATAATATAAATACAAGTAATAATAATTACTTTCTCTAAACTTGATGAGAAAATATCGAATTTCTTATAGGTAAGAGTCAACTATATTTTCGTGTCTTGTCTGTAGGATATCTTTCCTGTAGGATATCAGCTGTAAAATAGTCTTTATATTTAGAAGGAGCGTAGGGGACTTCCTAAGACTTCGCATCCTCTATCGCATGCGAGGGAGTTGACAACTGTGTGGATTTGGGAGATGTCTGGGCTGTTTTTAAATGCTGTATGAATGAGTGAGTGAATGAAAATTGTAAATATGGCATGAATGAGAACATTTATCACAATTACTTATTCCCCAACAAGGCAGATTGTAATTACAACACAATAAAGAAGTTTAAATAATAATAATAATATTTTATAAACGTTTATACACGTTAAGTATTCAAATATACGTCGGTGTAAGCAGACTGGATTTTGGCCAGTGTACAATAAAAGGAAGTTTATAAAAAAAAGAGAAAAAAAAAAAGGGAATGAACAATATCGGCTTCATATCTATTAGGTTGGTGCGAATGAAATGTCAGATTCTTTAAGTGAATATATTAAACTGCATATCTTTCTCCAAAAGCTGTTTATTTAACCAAAATATGCTCCATTTACTTTAATACACTTTTCCCAACGAGATTTTAATGCATAGATGCCTGTCTTGAAGAAATTCTGATCTTTAGAATCAATGAACTCTGATATGGCATTTTTCAGACTGTCTTCATTTTCGTACTGTTTAGCCCGTAAAATCAGTTCTACATGTTTAAATAAATAAAAGTCGGTTGGTGAAAGATCCGGTGAATAAGGTGGGTGCTGCAAAATTTCATATTTTAATTGATTTAATTTCGCAAATTGTTTTGTACGATGTATGCGGCCGAGGGTTAAATCGGGTTAGCAATGATGAGCATACGTTCAAACGATCCAGCTTATTTCGCTCGGTTAGTTCGTGCGGTATCCACTTATCCATTTTTTTCACCTTGCTAATTTCAGAAAGATGTCGCAATATTGTTTGTTGTATGGTCAACTTCCATTCTGGCAGCAAGTTCCCTTGAATAAACAGTTAGATTCGTTTCCACCAATGCTTTGAGAGCATCGTTTTTCACAGACGTTTCGGGTCTTCCACGCGGTTCATTTTGCAGGGAAAAATCACCAGACCGAAATTTTTCAAACCAACGCTGAACTTTTCGATCGTTCACAGTATTCTCCCCAAACGCCTGGTTTATATTGCGTGCAGCTTTTGCAGCATTATCACCAAGTTTATACTCATATAAGAAAATTACACGAATATCGGTTGAATTCATATCGGTGCAAAATTCAAAGCAAATAACAAAATGGAACACTTTTGAGAAAATCTTCTTTGCTAAAATGTGACTCTGGCAATGGACAGTACGACTATAAACCAGGTTATGTCTAAAACAAAAGCATAACAAAAACAGGGATACAAACGCTCTCATTTAAAGAAAATCCGATATTTCATACGCACCAACCTAATATAAGCTAGTCCTCGATTCTCCGACTTATAGATTTTCTCAAGTCATTTCTTACACATTGATGTTTTTATTTTTTAATTGCGGGCGAATTCACACCGAGGATGACTAAAAAATAAACTGAAAGATATTTATAAACATTAAAATAATGTTATAATAAAATAAACAAGTCACCTGTTGAATATTATATATGAGGATTTCGAGAGATATCTTACTGCTGAATTGTTAGCTATTTGCTAATTAGCTCCTTTATCCTATTTGCAGTTTTCAGGATCCGGGACGGTTTCAATAATCTGATGTACGTAAAATGAAGTATTTTTTAATTAAAAAGGCATTTTCATCACAATCACTGATGCTGGGTGGCCACGGGCCGTGAGTCACGACAATAAGTATTATTTATTATACACTTTTTTAAGTTTTTATTATTAAGTATTAAACACTTAATATGTATTAAGGAAATTAATTACATTAAAGATAATTTTATATTTACAATTCCGCTGATAAACCAAATCACGGTTCACGACGTTTTTTTTTTGTGAAGTGGTTAACAAAGCAAGGTAGCTGATCTCGCTTTAGTGAATCACGCCTTGTGGGCACCCGTAAAAATATTTAATAAAGCACACCAAAACTCCTCTATATTGTTTCATTACTGTCTACGTATTTTTAACTCGTTTATTATTATTCATATAAATACATATTCATACATATATAACAAAGAAAGAACTAATGAAACCGCATCAAAACAAGGTGCACAACACTTAATAACAAAAAATGAAAAGCATGTCAAAAATCTGAACAATAGTTTTTCTTTGTAATATACTTTTCATCTTTACTTAATATTGAATAACTCCTTTACCAAGCTTCTTAGTGCTTCTTTACAGAACTTTCGTTACTCAACAGGCTTGTTTCTTAACAACAGCATCTATCATCGTGGTTTAGTCAATAAATTACATGAATTTCTGTATGTCTCACTGTTTTGGGTTGTTATCACATGGGCTTGTAGGGCTGCTTGTTGATTTAAAACTATTTACAGATCCATGTCTAATGTTGAGTAGTATGAAAGTGAGATATTGTCTGCTTGGTATTGATGCACTTATGTAGTAGTTGTCTGAAATTTTCAGGTGTTTTTGAAATTTTCCATTGTTTTTGCCATTGATTTTGGATTTAACAAATTTAAGGTGCACTAGAGGAATAGCTTTGCATCGCTAGGAGCCAGAATCGCTTTCATGTCGGAATCCATAATTTCCTAGTACGTGTTTTAACCCATGTAAATAAAAAAAAAATAATTTAGGGTTTCTGTGCCTATATAGTTACATAACCTGGAAATTTTATTAGGATCTCTACCTTTTTACGCATTGATGCGAAAACATTTTCGCAAAAGAAGGTTTTATGGTGACAAATTTATTTATAGTAACATACCTATGATAGAATTCAAAATTCCTAGCGATGTTAGATGTTCTTTTCGTTTAAGTGACCACAAAGGGCGGTCTAAGATAAAGTAACTTTTAGATCCCGAAGTCGTTCAAATACATTGGAAGACCCCGTGCGCTCAGCAGTTTGTGAGGGGGGATGTCCGCCATATACATTATTTATTGTCGATTGCGCTCCATAGCACCTCGGAATTTCTTTAGTGGGCTAGTGCGGTAACCCCATGAAAGTCCACGTGGCCCCCTGTTAAATGTTTGCTTCATAAATCTTTTCCGTGCAAATATACTAATATGGAGAGATTATAAGGGGCAACATTAATTTTGAAAAGTTATGTAACAATTAATGTTAACAATGTGCCAAGAAGTACTAAATAACCACAAGCTTCTCAAACTCAAGACGCGAAGAATTTGTTCTTCATGGGCACGCTGCACTTTCCTACTCAATCTTTTTATTAATACTCTCGTGCACCCGACTTGCACGGAATGACTTTATAGCAGAATATTAGCCAACAGAGGGCCTACTTAACAAAAGAAAGGAGGACCGCTGGCATAACCAGTGCATTGGAGAAAGCCCTCAGTGAATGCGATGAACTTTTGTGAAAGCAACCATTGTTCCGGCTAATTTAAGCAATCAAGATTCAACAATGCGTTTGAAAATTAAAAAATAAACGAAATTAAAAAAAACAAAATGTAAACGAACAATGCCCGAGTTCAAACTGGACTCGCTCCCCATCATTTTGTAAATAGCTAATTAAACTATTGCGATGAGCTGCACCATATTTATAAAGTTTAGTTAATTTAAATAGTTCTTTTATTTAATGTTTAATTAGTTAGTTTAGATAGATATTTTTATACCTTCTTTTTAAACACTATAATACGACTTATACGTAGCTGAAATATTACCTAAAAATAACCAATGAAAACCTAATTATAAGTATTTTATCCAAACTGGTTATTATAAGCTCAATAACTCTTTTTTAAATTCAATTTTAACTACCATCGATAACATAATAAATTCATAGTGTGATAGTCAGATATATTCAGAATCTGAGTTAATTTATATTTTTCAGAGCCTAAGAAAGCAGAACATGCTAAACAGTGTCATAATAATGGTGTAAACAAACATTGACAACTGTTCATAGATTGAAGTGGACCACACAAAAATTTAGATATTATTTTTTTTATTTTACCAGGATTATTTGAAATTCTTACCAATTTATATTCAAATATTCTTCTAACTTATCCACAATATTTAGCTTAATTTTAAAGTATATTAGGATTACTAAAAAAAAAATAAACAAAACAAATTTATTTTGTTCAAGCAATTGGAATTTAGTCTGAATTTAATCATCTAAAGAAATCAATATTCATCGTTTACCACCAGTACTCATTTAAACAGTGCTCTAGAATCCTTTTTAATGTTCCTTTATGAAGACTTACTGTTGAATAACTAGGGAGGGCTTTTCTCAGCGCGATGTTTGCCGTAGACTTAATTGAACTCACACAGTTATCGGAAGAGCCTGGTCACGAAATCAGGGAACAGGTGCACTCATGGAGTAGGGACAGTTCGAAAAACTACCCTTAAGCAGGATCCATATTTGAAAATTCAGACCTCTAGGCAAAGAGATTTAACAGCTTGAGAACTGCAAAGCGCTTAGGAAGACGCAACAGGGGCCCGCATTTCAACTCCAACAGTTAGAAACCACCTCCATGAAGTCGGTTTAAGGGCCAGAAGACCGGGGAGGTCTAACAAGACAACATGTTAATGCTGGTGAACATGTTAATGAACCTAATGAGGTCTGGGACTCTGGTTTATTTACTGACGAATCAAAATTAGTTCTTTATTATCATAGCTGACGTTTTAGAGTGTATGGATTGCAAACTAGCGACAAATAAGCCTTGCAGGGTCTCGTAGAGGAGGTTTGCTAATGGTCTCGGCAGGGATGGTCAGGTCACGTGACTGGACACGTACAATATCATTAGTCCTGTCATTTTCATACTTGAATCAAATTTAGTTTTTATGATCTGAGGTGATAAATAATAACATTTTACACATTTGAGAAGATTTTTTTCGTAAAAAACCTAAAGCCGATGATTGGGTTTAAAAGTTTAACTTTTTTTGAAATATTTTATCTCACTCTGAATACCGTCAGAGATACAATGGTATTTTCAGTTCAGTGCCTTTTTTGTATTTTTTTTCTTTTATCCCGTGGACCGTAGGGATAAATATATTGCCCTGCTCTATATTTATTTATCTTTTTGAGTTTTATTAAAACAAAAGGAATTGTAAAACACATAGGGCGTCAATATGTTACTCCGGCGACTCGCAATCGTATTCCATATAGAACCAAAATCAAGGTAAAATTAAGGGTGGAATATCGATTAAAGAACAGGCTCCTTTGGGATGATAAATTGCCATCAAATTTTATAATAATTTTACATTTTTAATAATAGGATATAATGTAAGAATAAATCGAATTTAAAAACAATCAAGATATTATAAAATCAAACAGTATTAATTTTAACTAATTGTATAACCACAGCCGCTAGGACAATTATAGCTAGTCAAATAATACATATATATATATATATATAAAACTTCTTTATTATACTAAAATTACAATAAGGATACTCAATAAAAATTGCCTTATTAGGCAATAAGTAATTGAGATAAATGTTCTCATTCATACCATATTTACAATTCATCATTCATTCGCTCATTCATACACTATTTATTATACAAACAGCCCAGAAGCCTCCCAAATCCACATGGATGTCAAAACCCTTGCTTACGAAAAAAAAAGCAGAGTCTTGGGAAGTCCCTCACTCTCCTCCGTCAGCCGCGTCACCGGTTACTAGCCAGTGGATGCTGACGAAGAGCAGAAGACCCACATACATTCAAGACATGATTGAAGAAACTGGCCATTGCAAGGGCTCCCACTGTCACGGGTTTATAGAAGGTCACGAGGCTACTGCCGTTGTAGTCTCAGAGGAGGATTATAGGGATGAGTGGAGCAGTACAATGACTGTGCTACGAGATTAGGGTGGTTGGATAGGATACTATAGAATTTCATGAACTGAGTTCAAGAATGTAGGGTATATTAAGGTCGTTATGGAGGGTTTTGTTGCTGACGTAATAAGGGGCATTTACTATTGTCCTCAGGACTTTTGATTCGAAGGATTGGATGCGCTTGATGTTCGACTTTTTTGCTGTCCCCCATAGCTCTGTTTCATATGTCCAGATTGACTCAAGTATAACTTTGTAGATTAGTAATTTATTTTCTATTGAGAGATGGGATGTCCTTTGAAGTAGTCTGTGCAGTTGTCCAAAGCATATGTTTAGTTCTTGTCTTTTTAGCCTCATATGTGGGTTCCAGGTCAGTTGTTTGTTGAGATGGAAGCCTAAGTGCCGTACTGTCTGGGGTACAGGGAGAGGAATGGAATTAAAATAAACTATAAAATAAAATATTGGACAAGACTTGCGACAGAGGGTGAAGGTAATGTGGGAACATTTTGCTTCACTAACTTCGCCATTGGTTGCACCAATACTCGATCCCATCAAGGTGTTTTTGAAGATTATGGGATGCTATACCGGGATCTGAGTGGGATACCAATATTGGGGTCTGAGTGGGATGCCAAAACTGCAGTGTCATCTGCATATGTAGCCAAGAAGGTATTAAGGGTAGAGGGGACATCAGCGGTGTATAGGTTATAGAGGATGGGGCCAAGGACACTGCCCTTTGGAACTCCTGATTTTATACGATAGTAGTTAGATTCGGAAGAAGCGGTTTGAAAGGCAAGACTGTAGGTTTAGGAAAAGGGTCTGTGGTAAATATCTTTTTAGCTTGTAAAGCAAACCTGCGAGCCAAACCTAATCAAAAGATTGAGCTATGTGCAGAAATGCAGCAGATCAATACTGTTTGGATTCTAGGGCTGAGGAAATGTGAGCAACAACACAAAGTTCTTGATGAGAAGTGGAATGTTGTTGACGGAAACCCAACTGGTGAGTAGGATAAAGGTTTTTGGATTCAACAATTGGAAGTAGACATTTTAATAGGAGTTTTTTAAAATATTTTTGAGAGGATAGGGAGTAGGCTAATTGGACGGTAAGATGAGGATTCATTGGGTGGTTTACCGGGTTCGGTGAATAGGACAGTAATGGAATGTTTCCAGAGGAGAGGAAAGTTCGTCGTTTGGATAATGCAATTATACATGTAGGTTCGGAAGATTATGCCTTTAGGAGGAAGTTGTTTGAGAATTTGAGGAAAAAGAAGATTATATCCAGGGGATATTTAGTAAGGTAAGTTTTTCAGAATTTGACCTCAGAGAGGTTAACTGCTTTTGGTGGAAGTGAGATAGGTATAGGTGAAGTGAGGTAATCTTCTACAGTTGTGCTGTGAGTATGGCTTTGATGAAAAATGTAAAGTGTGAAAGTATGGGAAAGATGCAGAGTGAATTCTTCCGACCTATCCCCATCCGAAGCCGCCCAGGACCCATCATCACGACGGAGTGGATGTGAAACAGGATGATTCATAAGGATTAATTTAGTTACATTCTACAGGGAGTTACACAGAGAAAAGAGGTGGGAATTGAAGGAATGGGAACGGAAGGATGCTGATTGCCGCTTTACCAATCTGCAGTACTGATTGTACGAGCGGTGATCAGCAGGATGTCGGGATCTTTGCCACACTGTTCTGGAGCGGCTTTTGGATGGGATTAGGTCTTTGAGTTGCTGATGTAAACGAATTCTGGAAGACGGTGGGGCGATGATAAGTGAAATAATAAATCGATTTTATTGCAAATAATTAGAAGTAAAACTATAAAAAAACTACCTAATAAGTTAAATTTCACATCCTTAAGACAAAGCCAAAATACTCAAAAACTCACATGTAAAATAATAAAATAACCAATATAATAAATTAGTATCAAATTCAATTACAATAAAATCGTAAAATGACATGCCGGCACACAATTAACACCCTCTTTCATTTCAATTCAACATATCCCGTTCCCAACCCTACTTCCTGTATGATGCACCAACATATATATTCACTATTTTGTAAATTTTTAGGATCGACATATATGCGCTGAACATCATGCTTCAAGAAATTTTTTCTTTATTTAGAAGACAAGAACTAAACAGAAGATTTGGACAACTGTACAGACTACTTCAAAGGACATCCCATCTGTCAATAGTAAAGAAATTACTAATCTACAAAGTTATACTTGAGCCCATCTGGACATATAGAATAGAGCTATGGGGCACAGCAAAAAAGTCGAACATCAAGCGTATCCAATCCTTTTAATCAAAAGGCCTGAGAACAATAGTAAATGCTCTTATTACGTCAGCAACAAAACCCTTCATAACTCCTTATATACATTATATTCTTGAACTCAGTTCATGAAATTCTACAGGTCTGTGGGCTGTTTGTATAAATATGGTATGAATGAAAAAATTTAAATTTATATATATATAAGTAGTTTTACTTATTCCCCAATGAGGCAGATTGTAATTTTATCATAATAAAGTTTCTTTTGAGAAAATTGTAGTTGAGGGGAAAAGAAATCAATTTAGGAAATACTGCCGACTCTTTCATACGATATCCGAAGAGTTCTGAAATAATTAGTTGTTCAGAGCTTTTGCTTGTTGAATGGCTTTGACGGGCTGTTGAATTGTATTTCCTAAACGTACAATTCACTTCTACCACTCACCTGGAATGGATTCAATTGTCATATATACAGGCGTAGCCTTAGGCCGCTAATGTACAAAAGCGGTTGACGCTCATCATTACCTGGGCCCGATTGAGGGTCCGCAGAGTGCTTTCTGCGGCACGAGGTCACGCCCGCGTTCCGCTAGTAGTTGCAACAGTCAATCTAATGGGTGTATCCCCTATCTAATGTCAATCTCAGGTAGCAAATTAAACGGAATAATACGTTCTAAAGTGCCAAGTCTGTGCTCTAAAAGCCCTCAAACTTCCTTGTAGTCGTTTAACTCAGCGAATTGAATAAATGGACTTGAATCGGTTGTTGCAAGCTACGGCTATACATATGTTAAATTATATATTTTATATAATTCATATAATTCAACACAAGACCACCTGGTCTTAGCCATGAAACTCCAAATGTCGTTTGTGCAAGCTGTTTCAGCGATACTTTATACAACTTTGATTATAAAAAAAAACAATTGTTACAAAATGGTAGCAGAGTATAAGTAAAAAGAGCCGGTGATGTTTGGGAAAATCTCCTTGCCTAGAGGTGTGAATTTTCAAATATGGGTCCTGCTTAAGGGTAGTTTTTCGAACTGTCCCTACTCCATGAGTGCACCTGTTCCCTGATTTCGTGACCAGGCTCTTCCGATAACTGTGTGAGTTCAATTAAGTCTACGCCCAACATCGCGCTGAGAAAAGCCCTCCCTAGTTATTCAACAGTAAGTCTTCATAAAGGAACATTAAAAAGGATTCTAGAGCACTGTTTAAATGAGTACTGGTGGTGAACGATGAATATTGATTTCTTTAGATGATTAAATTCAGACTAAATTCCAATTGCTTGAACAAAATAAATTTGTTTTGTTTATTTTTTTTTTAGTAATCCTAATATACTTTAAAATTAAGATAAATATTGTGGATAAGTTAGAAGAATATTTGAATATAAACTGGTAAGAAAGATTTATTTAAGAAATACTACTGCATTTTAATGAGATTAAGGTCCGTGTAGCGTTATGTCACCGAGTAGGAGTAGTGGGGATGACTTTGAAAGAGGCCTTACTCTTGCTATCTAAACTTATATTTATTTAGGCAGTGATTTATTATAAAGTACGGCTATCTGTTCTATTTGTCAAGTAAGCACTTCGATGGAAGATAAATTGACCGTGGAGTACTTAAAATGAAAATCAACATCCCACTTGAATTGCTGCAATTTCAAAGATGATGATATCGTTATACTCACAAAATCAAAAAAAAACCTGGCACTGCTTGGATTAAGTTGCGTCTAGGGAGACAGTTCCCTACTCGGAGTGGCCGGCCAGCTGTGCTAGAACAGTACGTCGAATGTAAGATAAATTGCCATCGATTTTAGCTGTGGTAGGAACCTTGGTCGTAGATATGAAAGACGAATGATATAAGAGAAAGAGAGAGAGAGACACTGGTTGAACAGGTTGATCTCTTCACCGTGACCCCTTCAAGAATTTGGAGGGGCAGGAGCAAGACAAGCAGGAGCGGAGATCCTCTCTAGCATCCTGGTCGACATAAGGGCTCTTGGCCAATCAGAAAGCCTCCGACGGGCAATTTACAGAAAGCTACCCAATCACGATAGACTTGGTACTATATCCCTAGACAGACTCCTGGCATAACCTTCAGTGGACCCTCACCGCTGTGCCGAGATCATCCACGCCTCAGCCGAGGTCTCCCACACTCCTCAATTCCTTTACTCACCCTTCAAATAGGTCCCTCCTAGTAAAAGGATCCCTTTCACTCCAGTAAGTTTCATCTTATTTTTCCTCATTCCTATCTTTCAAATTAAGAGCTTTGAGAGAGAAAAAGCAAGCGCCTCAGGCACTAATTCAGACATTAGTAAGAAATGATTGAAGTTTCGCCTACACCGAGCAAAGGAGGTGCTCCTCGGCAGGTCACTGGAGGCCATGGCAGTTCTCGTTATCCCTGGGGATTTATCTGCAGAGGTTGAGAGGCTGACGATGAGGACACGGTCAAGAACAGAAGGCCGCAGGGTGACGAACCACGCCCACACCACAAGTTTCGTGGGCCAGTCTATCCGGGATAAAATGATCCAGTTTCGTAAAACGAAGAGGGGGTGAAGAGTCACCCGGCTCCTACAATTGGACGACGACACGTGGACCTACATTGGTGACGACCTCTACTGCGAGCCTAGGGAGATGAGGTTATCTGGGAAGTATATATTCGTCCGATTCGGTGATTGTAGAGCCAACAGGCTGTTTTTATAGAGTGCCGGGGGACCTGAATGACTACGCTTGACATCACCTCGGTCGTTCTCTTATAGTTTTAATTACATTTTTCTGTAAAAACAGTTTATTTTTTTTTCTTTACGACACAAATCCTCTGCATCACCTTACTTTATGTTACCTGTCCTTCCTCTACCCACCTCCATTACCAAACCTGCTTTTTTTCTTTTTCTACTCTTTCCAATCTTTTCCCTTCCATACATGCTTTTTATATTTCTTTCCATTAAGCCATTATTTTGTACTCCTGCCCATTACGATGAATTCCTTTTCTACTCCACCAAAAACATCTTCTACACTATCGTTTATTTAAAGCATGACTTAAACCTTACGTTCTTTCCTACTACGTCTCCCTACCCAACTATACCTTTCTCCGCTATTACCGGCCTGGCCAGACATGGAGTTAGTGAGTTGCTGGCCTATTAGTACAGCTATACTAAGTATTTGCCAAATGTACAGCATTGCAGCTTACGAGAATACATAATGTTGTCCAACTCCCTTTGTTTACATTCTGTAATAAAATAACAAGGGCTCCTCTCCATTAGTAGTTCTCCAACAGCGCAGTATGGAAAAGGTTTTTCTATACATTCTTGATTCAAAAATAAAAATCACTCGTTTAGCAACCTTGTTTCTTTATAAAACCATAGATGATTTTTTTACCCGGAAACTTCCTATTAGCCAACAATGTACAGGTGTCAACTCTACGGATTTCAATAATTGTCTAAACCAGGCGATAAAGATGGTTTTTAGTAGAATCGATCCCCCCAATCTAATAGGCTTAATTAGAAGTTAAACCAGACATTGGAAAATCTCCTTAGCTGAAAAATAAACGATAATTGTAAAAAAGCCTGGTCGACTCTTGCAAAATAATGAGTCGACGAATACAACGATACGATACACAGTACTACACACTTTGCACATCTCAACTCCTGCTTGGTACGAAACCTAAAATATCACCTCAACCGGAAGAGAGCAAACCATCTCTTGAAGAAGAGCAAAAACTGGCGTTCCGGAATTCTAAGATGATTTTTCAATTAAATAAGAATCGACGCCTATTTATTTTTCAACGTCGATGATTTGGCCTGCATTGAAAATGGAAATGTACTCAATCGTAACAAGTTAGATCATGTTTTAATTGGTCCTTTTCAAATCGTCCAATGAATCTTCCAGTAGTTTTATTAACTGTGTGGTGGAACAGAAAAAGAAGATCTTTAATTATTCTTTCATTCCAGTAAGCTACCCCTCTTGTTCCTCCACGAAGCTGCTTTGAGGGGGAAGGTGTAAGGTTGGCTACATTTCTCATATGTGTTTGTCCGTTGTATAACTGTCAACATACTAGATTTAAAGTACATGTAATTAAATTCTTATGTAAAGAATAAAACCACATTCTCAGAATGAATATTCATATACATAAAATGTGTATCTAAATCTTTCAGGAGCCTTGTGAAGATGCTCAAAAGGCGGTGGTACACACTGATTCAAGAACAGGGTGATCATAAAATTAAAGTTATACATCACAGCGCTTTCTATATTGCATATAATCCAACAACTTTTAAAATTTAAAATACAATAGAATAAAATAAGAAGAAAACAGTCTCATTCTGAGGATAAATGTTTTATATTAAAAGTTTCAATTCAAATTCAAAGAAAATATTTTTTACATTTAATATAACCAGGTATACCTAGAAGGTCCAGAAAGAGTCATTTGACCCCCTATATAAAAACAAGCTTTTCGTTGCTTTGAAAACTATAATTCATTATTTAGTTATATAACGGGAACATGCTGTTTTGATTTTTTAGCTATAATAGTGGATTTGTATCTGGAAATTAACTATTGGGTTGAGTTCAGAAAATAAGTCTCTTTTTCTTTCCCTTTAATTTTTTTTCTTAAAAAAATCACATCAAACATCGAATATTTGTGCATAAAACTCTATTGCTGACAAGTAATGTAAAAGTTGCATAGTTTAGAAAATGTATATTATTTTTTTATTGTTGGAATAACTATTGTTTGGTTATAAATTTAATGTTATAAATTCCATTTAAAATGACTAAATACGAGCTTTGCCTATTCTATGTGTTTGTTTTACTATTTATTTCAACCTTTACATTAACATTAACAATCCACATTTATTTTACATTGTAGTAGTTAAAAATAAAATGTATTTATATAATATGTATCACCTAAACAGGTCATACCCATTTTATTTGGTGGTAATGCACCTAACTTTTATAGTATTTCATTCATAAGATATTACTGGCTATTTCTGAGTTACTGGATATTCCACAAAAACGCTACTTTTCAGGCCATTTTAATAATACTAAGTGCATTTAGTAGTTAGGGGCAATTTCTTTAAATGGTAAAGAAATTATCTACGTAATTTTACAAGGAGTTATACTTACAGTTAGAACAGAACAATATTTCTCGTGCAGAAAAGCTTTTAACAGCTCTTGGTCATTTTTAAGAGCTTAAAATTAAAAAATGTCTGTTAGTATATTTTAACTGTGTAATAATATTCTGTAAACTGTACAAACTGATAGATTATATTTAACCTTAAAGACTAAATTATATCTATTAATGCAGAATATAATTCTTAGATATTATATTTGTATTTCTTTTTCAACTTTATTATAATGTGAATTTTTCCTTTAAAAATAAATAGAAACATTAAATAACGATGCTAAAAGGATTTTCCACTAAAGTCTAAGCTTAAGCCTGTTCAAAGGGTACAAAGAGCAAGGCGGAGTCAGATACATATTTAAATCCTTTAAGTATATAATATTTTTCACTGCGGAAATATGAGTGACCTACTAAGAAAACCTATTCTCCAACTATAATTAAAACGAAATATACAATAGTTATTTTTCTTTCATAGGCCCTTTAACTTTACAGATAATTATATATAATTATAGATCCTCAGGCAAATCTATTTACAAATTATTTTTGTATATACAATAATACAATAATTTTTTTTTTTTTTCTTAGCTCTCAAATTTTTAAGATTATGGATAAGGAAAAAATAAAGGAATTTATTTGGGGTGAGCGGATCCTTTTACTAGGAGTACCTGTTTTAAGGTGGATTGAGGGAATTAAGGAGTGTGGAAATGTTGCGGTGCAGTGGTGAGAGTCCACTGAAGGCTGAACCTAGAGTCTCTCTAGGCATGTAGTGCAAGCTCATTCGGTTGGATAGCAGTGATGGGTTCCCGTCAGAGTAATACAACAACTGTGAATTTGATGTACGATGAGTGGTAGATTTACTTTTATTACCTTTCAAACTTTATAACATTGGAGGTATTTGTCACTTGCACACTATGATAGGAGATTAATTAAACTATGAAGTGAAGTAAGTGAATTTTGATTAAGTTTTAATAAGCATTTTCAGTCGATCGGGGCTTATGATAATTCCTGATTAGAGGTTATTAGCGCAGGAGATGATTATACCAGGACAACTGGAGCGGTGCTAAGATCCTTCATCTTCTAAAGGGAGGAGGGAGAGGGGCTGGACGCAGAATTAACCCTGTGTAACGACACTGGTAGCTCCTAATTGCTCAATAGCCATCTATGGAATATTGATTAGACTAATCACCTAACCCTAGGTATTTTCCTCTTCATTGGCCATTTAATTAAAACGAATCATTGAACTTTTTTGAATATAATATATTTTCAATCGCTAGGATATCAACATTATGAGGAGATTGCCTTCTCTTAGGGACTATAACTTGTTTGATAAATACCTACCCTACCAGAGGCATCCAACCTCATGAAGAATCAATTGAAATGAAATCAGAAATTGTCTTCATATCTCATACCTTTGAATATTATCAAAGCAAAGAACTCTTTCCTCAGGCTCACTTAAAGCCTCAAGAATAACATTACTAGCTCTTTTTAAATACTAAAAGTAGATCCTTTCATTGTAGCCAGCAATTACCAATTATTTGATTATACATATCTTTTACAGTTCATTAAAATAATTAGACCTATCGTTTATGTCAAGTAATATAACCAGTTATTTTTATTTTTTTTAAATTCATATTTACAATTTTTACGCTTCTTGGTGGAAGACAAGGAATATGTATAATAATAATAATAATAATAATGTATATTTGTATAACACATACGATTTATTAATCCTGATGGACTGCCAGGTTCTCACGATTTTCCCACAACTCTCCAGATTGTACCGGCCGTGGCAATGTGAGTTCTTCCTAGACCTGCGTGGAAACACTCTTTTTCGTTTTTCCAACATAAATTTTGGGTGCCCCTCCCCCAACTACATTATGCCAGTGATTTGTAAGCAGCCTACGAATATCCCTTTTTTTCAAAAGCCTTTTCAACTAGTGCTCAACCAGATATATCAATGTAAGCCTTATTGCTTATATTAATTTGCGCTTATTATCTATCAGAAAAAATATTCATTTCGTAGTACCCGTGGCTAATGTTTTAAGCAGTTATTTTTCAGGTAAAATTCTAAAATCAAAAAGAAGAAATGGCACCACGAAGTCTTGTCAGAAATATTTCATTAGGAGAAATGGTATTGTTAAGAAATAATTATGACGTATTAGAAATAGAATTTGTGTGCAACAGACGCCACAAGATGGATTCAACTATCTACATCTGTATGATTTAATTTTTGAGGGAAATATAATTCTAGTATAATTATATAATGGCAATATTACATATGTAGTTCCATGTGGGTCATTCACATGTCCACATTAAAAGTTAAGGTATTCTTAAATGATTTCAGAATTTATCTGGCTCTCATGTCTCATGTCTCTGTTACGCTATATGTACCCTCAAAGACCACACTACTTTACATTGAACATTTTATTGTAGAGTTCTGTTGTTGAGAGAAAGCTTATCTGGATTCGACCGGCAGTGCAAGGTAAAAAGTTTGGAACAAATTTCTATGCCATTTAAGCGTTTTTTTTTTTAAATGGATTCTATAATTTTACTCTTGGAGTTTGTCCAGGCTAGTTTGAAGCAGGTTACGTAACCAGAAAATGTCTTCGTGTTGGTAATACTTGTGTCATCATCAAGCATGGCTATTGATCTTGTAGATAACTGAATAGTATCAAGCTCATTTAAATTATTTGGAATTTGTGACGAAACCGATCCCTGCCTCGTACCGGTATTTATATGGCTTGTTGAAGATAAATTGTTATTGATTACATCACAGAAAGTACGATCATTAAAAATGAATTTGAATTGTTTTTTAAGGTATTTTTTTGGTATGATATTGAGCATTAAAAGCACCATGGTTGATAGAAATTAAGAAAAATACTAATGGGCACACTTAGAAGCGGCCTTCATTGCATTTTATATATACTTGCCATAATGAAATCTAGCATTGTAACATGCTACAGTGGCAAACAGTATCGTAAATACTGTATAATATCTGCGAATAAATACATACGACCGAGGTTGACACTGTAGTTTTCAAGTGTTCTACCTCCTTATATTTTATTTTATATGCTTATATAATAAACTGGTTTTTCTTACCAAGCTTTATTTAAGTAACTTACTGTGTATAACTTATTTAGTTGATTGAAACCTAAACCAAACCCTACTATCGGCAGAAAAATCTTAAGATATAAAGCAAGGAATCTAACCCACACCTGGCATTCTGGTCAATAGAAAATAATGGCTTTATGTGCATAATAAATATAAAGAGGTAACCCTATAGTACAATATGGCATGATAATGGTAATTTTAAATATTTTTGATTTTATCCCGTCAAAACAAGGCACTATAACTTTTGTTTGTTTTGTTAATTAAAAAATTCCTTTTTGAATTAAACCTCATTTAATTTGTTAGTTATATTTTGCGTTGATTTAAGTAATAACACTGTTAGGTATCTAACTTATTTTTCCTTGTACGTGTTTGTTTCATTATGATTTTCCAGACTACGCACAGTGCCCTGTGTCGCATGCGAAGGAGGAAGCGGAATCTTGGGGAGTCCCCCACGCTCCTACGTCAGCCACGTCACTGGATAAGTATGGAGGGGGGGCTAGAAAGAAAACAAAAAGTATAACTACGAAATATTTGATTAATAGGAGTGACCTATGTATTTATTTAAGGGACCAAAAATTAATAAATAGAACAAATCAGGAATCCTGTGATATCTTCTATGAATATGTACAAAATAAAAGCAACCTTCAGGACCCTTCTAAATATCTAAGAGAAGAACTACTTCAATCCTTACTTTTGTTTTTCAAACTTTTAAAGCGAAATTGGGTTCAGTGCAATCGTAACTTTTCCAACCTTGCGTACGTGCCAGTTGCCGAAACAAAAAGGACTGTGTGGCTTCTAGAAACAAAAACATATTATTGTCAGATATCATTTAGAAACAGGGCTGCTGATCGATACTCCCAAACAAGGGGAGGGAAATACAAATCATGGATGGACAGTATAAGATTTCTTTTAAATTCTAAGGTGTCTTCAGATATAATCGGCCTTTACGAGGATTTTATTAAAATGTTAAATGTTATTCTTTATCTCTTAGCATTCTCTTTTGACATAAGATATTCTGCTTTCGAAGATTATATATTAAACATAGCGAAATTCTACACAGTATATGGATGGTATGCTATTCCCGTAACCGTCCACAATATCCTTACTAGTAGTCCAGCAATCGTTAACAAGTCCTTATTCCTATTCGCCAAATGTCTGATAAGGACCAATAAAGTGGTCACAAACAACTTAAAGTACCGCCAGCAATTTTCTAGAAAAATATCTAGAACACATACAAATGAAGATATTTTTCACGATTATTAGTGATTTCATGTGCCAAACCATTATCTCCAAACAATTTTGGCTGTTCTAAAGAACTAAACTAATAACTTATTCATACATCGACGTGCCAAGATAATACCACCATTGCAAGTAGCAGTGTTAACGAAAGCAACTTGGACATATTAAGTGATATGCCATTTTAATTTGAACATGCTTAGTAAGGTGATTTATATAATTTAATACCTGGATTAATTTTAGGTATAATTAAAGAGTAAGTGAATTTTGTTTGCTAAATGTAATTTCTTTTTGGCCTTTTTCTGAAAAATTGTTGAAAGTTTCTGTGGTAATTTATCATGTGAAATTCATTTCAGAATTAAAATGATCTTTTTAAAACTAAGTGCAAATATATTTGACCTAAAAAAACCTTTAATTTATTAACTTTGATTTT
Source organism: Acanthosoma haemorrhoidale (assembly GCA_930367205.1). Classification (NCBI taxonomy): domain Eukaryota; kingdom Metazoa; phylum Arthropoda; class Insecta; order Hemiptera; family Acanthosomatidae; genus Acanthosoma; species Acanthosoma haemorrhoidale. The sequence continues at coordinate 94,501,359 of OV884014.1, read as the reverse complement.
CGTTTAGTCAAATTGTGTAGCAGCTCTGAGCGAAAACATCTGGTTAAAACAGTTATATTTTTTTCTAATTATCTTCTGATTAATTTTCGTTGTTGGAGTTAGAGGTAGTGAGATGCAATTAAATTCATGATTATTATGAAGTTATCACATATAATATACGAAAAACTCAGAAAAAAGGATGGTAATAAGAACAGTTAGAATGTTGTCACAAGACTGCTTTGTTCAACCCGATAATCCTCTACACATATGTTCGGGATGTTTACATCCCGACGTTTGGATATTAGGGGTGGACACTAGTGGAGCTTGGACATAACTCCCCCCCGCCAGTTTACGAACACCATTTCGTAAACTTTAAAGTCCAACCCTTGGACGTCTTATTCCATCCAAAGACCGTTCCGCTAATGTTAAGAGGGAGCAAAGGCCAGCCCCTCCCGTACACAGCCTGTAATCCCTTACATTAAGCTCTAATCCTATGAAACTTATATACACTGGTGGTGGACTTAACTTATATATATATATATTTTAATTGTCATGTTACTAGTATCTAAAAGGGGGAATATACAGTTCTAATAATGTTATTTAAACGAAACAAAATCACAAAATTTAATGTCAAGTTAATTCTTTTTTTGTGTAAATACCATTATTAGAACTGTATATTCCCTCTTTTAGAAACTACAAACATGATAATTAAAACATATTTATAATAATAGAAGTGTTAGTTAATGTAAATATAACGGCAGTAATACATTTTATAATATAAAAATAAATAATTTATATATTGGTTTGTCCTCGAATCTAATATAATACATATTATAATCTAATATGTATATATTAATCATAACATAATTAATAATCTAATATGTACATATTAATTATAACATAATTAATAATCTAATATGTTCATATGATATATAATAAGTTATCATGCTATAAAGTTTTTATTTTATTTTTATTTTTTATTTATTTATTTTTTTTCCATAGCTCTCGAACTTAAAAAATAGGATGTGGGAAAAATAAAAGAAAAAGTTTTTAAAAAAAAGTTTTTATGTTGGGACCTACTATATTTATAGCTGAGTCAACTTTTGTTTTTGTGAGTATTAAAAGTAAAGAAAAATATTTCTGAGATCGATAATCATCGTTCAATGTTGGAGAGTGTACATTTTTTAAAAGGAAATCGCCCAAAATATCGTGAAAGCCTACTTACTGTTTTGGCGATAACCATTATTCTCACGTAGCTGCTCATCTCAAAATTAACCTAATATATTACGGTTGGGACGGTAGAGTGATCCAATCTCACAACACAAACTTTCAGAGTGACAATTTGGTTTTCGGGGAGTATAGTGGATCGCTAGGTGCCTAGAATCGTAATATCCCTCTATAAAAGTTATGCTGATTGAATTCAAGTTTGAGAAATATGTGCGATTCAATTCCCCTATATACTGAGTTAGGAGTCACTCAGAGGCCTCGCGTTTCCCGGAGAAAGTTTATTTAAATTAGACACTTCTCTTATTTAAGCCCCAGACAGCTGGAACTTAAAAGTGTTTCCACTCTTAAAAAACTTTCTTCCTGTCAAAATAAAAAGGAAAAAAAAGGATGAGAGAGAGGAGGGTAGAAAAAAATGGAAGAAGAAATTTCTACGGATGAAATATTTACATGACTTATTACTTTCCCCCCAGTGTGGGTTGTCTCTTAGCACGAACAGCTCAAAGTTTTCTCGTTTCCTCAAGACTTTTGCTTCACCTAAAGTCACTACTATTCATTTTTCGCTAGCTCTGACTTTTACACTTTCCTATCCCTTCTGAAGGATCTCAGTTAAATTTATATTGGTTCTGACTTGGTGAAAGCTGTTATAAAGTCTCCGTGATGCTGAAGTATTTAAAGTAATTTATTTGACAAAGCTTGGAGGAGACTTCACTTTTCTAAAAGAATTAACTTGACATTACATTTTGTGATTTTTTTTCGTTTAAACCCATTATTACATCTGTATATTTCCTCCTTTAGAAACTACAAACATGATAATTAAAACATTTTTATAAGAATAGAAGTGTTAGTTAATGTTAATTTAACGGCAGTATTACATTTTATGATATAAAAATAAATAATTTATATATTGTTATGTCCTCTAATCAAATTGGCCATTGTTAAAAATAACAGCATGAAATTTGAATTGAATTTAATTATAATGATTTGAATAAGTTCCTAATTTTAATTTAAATATGAAAATGAGTCTTCAGAAACTATTCGATTGTTATGCTACCACAGTTGGCAGTCACGTTTTTATTCGGAAATCAAGACCCAAATAATACAATCGTATCTTTTTTATGCCTTTCAAGCCTACTTAATACTCACAAAAAGAATTTAAGCAAAAAAAAACTCCCTTCATTAATGTCAGCCCACTTCAAAAGAACAACTTGACAATAGCCAAGAGCATTTTGCATCACGAAATCAATATCCGAACAGTCCAAACATCATTTGGTACAATTCTCTAAATGATGTTTGACTTTTGAAAAGGATGACACCCAACTTTTTTATTTGCCAATACAAAATATTATCTTCAAAGATTCGGCATCAATTCAATAAACCTAAACTTGAAACAATTTAATTTTAATATTACTCCAGAGGAGTGTGAAGTTGTTTTTAATTTTGCCGTGCTTATTTCATACCCAAGTGAGCAATTCATTAAAGCTATTAACTCCATTAGCGAGTTTTATTTAATGAAGACAAACCGTCGACTTGGGAGGTCTAACTGAAAAAAAAGAATTTGTTATTCTATGATTAAGAAACCACCAATTTTAACAGTAATAACCTTTTTTTTTTTTGGTAACTCGCCATACATAATTAATTGATTTTAATAAAAAACGAAATATATATATAGAAAGTATACTCTAATTTTAATATTTGAATTTGCCACGGAAACGTTAAGGTAACGTTGGCGGAAGCTCACGAAAACTCCTTGGCGTGGATCGCAAGACCTGAGAAAGGTGGACTTACAGAAATTTTCAGGAGTTAAGCCATTTTCTCAAAGGCGGTGACAGATTTAAGGAGAGAGTGGAAGCTAAGGTGAATAAAGGTCTACTCGATACAGGCAACGCGAAGTCGATTAAGGCAAAATGGGTGTGCAGGGTAAAAGGAAATATATTAAACCTAATACAGGCCGATGAAGACACCCCATGGGGGGTAGTAAAGGAAAGGTTGAAAAAGGCCTACGGTGGCGGTAGATGGACACCGGAGGAGAATATATTTTAGATGTTCCGAGAATCAAGATGATCGAAATATACAAAAGGGTAATACGCCGGGGAACTGTTGGTGCGGTACAACATGATTACGCAGAAAATGAGAGCGACAGTGGGTACAGCAGAGGTAGGAGGCCGGATGGCATTCTTAGCAACCATCCTCAAGGTACAGCTGGCCAGATAGAAGCGGAGGAAGGAAAATCTACCGGAGGACCGGTCCTTCGTCGAATGCCCTCAAGAGATGATGGACGCTAGCGCCCGCGAGGAAGAGGTGGAGGAGCTAGAAGCAGAGGAACCAGGTTGGACGAGGATGACACACCGTAGGCCAAGGATGCAGCAGCAGACTTGAAGTAGAAGAGAACTGCATTGTGAGGAGAAGAATAGGATGGTGGCTGAGGGGAAAAGAACAAGCCAAGGAAGAGCTAGAACAAGTGGAAGGAGAGAGGACAGACGATGTCATGGGTGTGGGAGAACAGGGCATCTAGTAGCGCAGTGCCACAGTTTGAAAGTACGCGTAGTAGGGAGGATGCTTCGAGAATACGAAGAAATAATCGGGTGTGACCTCACAGGAAGAGTAGGAGCACGAGTGATGTATAGAGAGGGCACGTGGTCTATTAGGCTGGAGAAGAAATCATACTGGTGTATGGAAGTCGTGAGGGATGGTAATGCGAGAATCGGGGCAATTAATCGGGAGAAAGAATGGAGAGAGTCGATTAGGAGAGACTATGAGGATATCTTCTTCAAGAAAGGGGACAAACTAGGAGTAACGGGGAAGAGGGTACATGAAATTCCGCTGAAACAGGAGCGCGTGATATAAGTAAAATAGAGGAGGTACCCGCAGGCGCTGAGGCAACACATTAGGGAGGAGATCGAAGCATTAAAGAGACAGGGTATCGTGGTGAATAGCACGTCACCGTATAATAGTCCCCTGTGGGCTGTAAAGAAGAAAGGGACACGGAATGAGGAGAAATACCGAGTGGTCAACAGAAAGTTGAACGAAAATACGGTAGACGTGAAATACCCTATCCCCCGCTTTGAGAATATCCTAGATATATTAGGTGGGCGAAGATATTTGGCACTTTGGACCTAAAGGCGGGTTACCACCAGATCCGAATCCATCGATGGGACCAACATAAGACCGCATTCACATTTGAACGGGGACATTATGAGTTCACAAGAATGCCTTTGGATTAAAGAACGCGCCGATTACGTTCCAGTGGCTAATGGATGAGTTTTTGCGGGGTATAGAGAAGTCCTTCAGCCAGGTCTACATAGACGACTTACGGGTTTTCAACCGTAATCATGCAGAACACGCAGAACACTTACGCACCGTGTTCAACCGCATTCGGCAATTAGGGCTGAAACTGTCTGGGGAAAAGTCGCTCTTAGGTCAGGAGCAAGTAAATTATTTAGGCCATAAAATCTCCAGCGCGGGAGTGCAACCAGACTGCAGTAAAGCCAAGGCAATCCAGCTTTTTTACTTTTTTATTCCATTATATAATTTCTATAAAATAACATCCTCCTACCTAGCAGACAGAACATTTTCTGGTGGTTGATACGGCTCCTAGTATTAACTACCAGAAGAGATTTCGTTGTCGGAGTTCCCCAAGGGCCGGTGCTGGGACCCCTCCTCTTCAACATATACACCGCGCACATAGTAAGAGCATTATACTCCGATTTTGAGGTAGCGGCATTTTCGGACGATATAGGGGTCTACAGCACCACCCTCAACCCAACGAAAGCTCTGAAGGCTGCAGAGGGCACCAGTCAATTAATCGCTGACAGGTTGCGAGCTGTCCACATTCAACTGAACCCAGCCAATACTTAGGGTAACATCTTCTCTTTCCAGCATGGGAAAAGAAAGCGTCAACTCAGCTTCACCATAGCCGGGACTCAATGCAAACTTGCCAACAGCATCTGCTACCTAGGCATCAACCTAGGTAGACACATGACGTTCGGCACACATTTGCAAAAGAAATTGAAACGAGTACGCAGAACTTACTACTCTCTCCAGCATCTCATCACAAGCCAGGCCATATCCCTTCGACTGAAACTCTTAATATACAAGAGCGTCCTGAGGCCAGCTCTACTGTTTGGGACACCACTCTTTAGATTCCTACATGCCAGCACCATAACTCGACTCCAGAGCTTCCAGAACATGATTCTGCGAGCGGCACTATGGCATACCCCTTTCGTGAAATGAAGGCTTCCGACATGCACGAAAAGTTCGAGCTCCCCACCATCACCGACGTCATCAAAAGAAGACACATCAAGTTCTTTGACTCGATGAAGCACAGTCTAAACCCTGAATTTAAAGACATGACACCACCACCGCAACCGGCACGATGGCAACCCACAAGATCGAGTAAAGCAGACGAAATGGTGGACATCACGGCACTAGGCCCGCCAACAACAAGCCTCTAAGGGGCGCCCACCACTGAAATCAGACTAAATATGACTACACTACATGCCTAGAGAGACTCCACCGAGGCTTCCCACACCCCTTAATCCTCGCACACCACCTTCAAGCAGGTACTCCTAGTATAAGGATCCAATTAACTTAAATATTTTATATTTTTCCCTCATCCTGAATTTCTAACTAGAGCTTAGAAAAAAAAAATATATATATATATATATATATAACAACAAAACCTGTATATAATGTAGTGATGCTTCAGGCAATACAAAATAATATGTAAATAGATTCGCCTGAGGATCTATAATTATCTGTAAATTTAAAGGGGCTATGAAAGAAAAAAAGTTTGTTAGTTACCTTATAATTGATTAATTAATTTATTAATTATTGTTTTTAAAGAGGTTGGTTTTAGCACTAGCATAATTAGGGTAACAAGCTTAAGGCTCGAAACAAACATTACCTGTCTTCCTGATACTGTGGCTGCAATATAGTTATGGTTATAGTTGACAAGAGGACGCCAAATATTATCAATGGTATTAGAAATGCGATAGAAAGTATTTACTTTTCAAATACAAAGTTAGTGATTATTGATTCTGATGACTAATAGCAATTATCGATGGTGTTTTATTGATCGTAATCCTTGTTTTTCAATGATTTTATTTAATTAAATATTGTTATTATCATTTCTATTATTTATTATCACATTTTAGGCATCTTCCCTTCATGATTTATTTTACATTATCGAAACAATGCTTCCTCAGATTGCCTATTACTTATTGCCTTATAAAAGGCAGATTGTAATTATTGCACAATAAAGGAATTTAACTAAAAAAAAAAAAAAAAAAGATTGCCTACTTCTTTTCTATGCTTCTGAGAAAATATTTAATTTATTTGGCTAATGTGTGTGTATGCGCGCTATTTCAGGGAGTAATTTTTCAATATGAAATTATCAACATAACAATAAAACCAGTTATACAAGGTAGATTAAGTGGCTTACATTAATATATGTATATCTGATGTAATCTCGTACCTATGACAATTATGAATAGGGTGTATTTAGGATAGGGAAGTTATGAATAAAGAAGAAAGCACAGGCAATGCTGATGCCTGCAACCACTTTTATAAACACACTGTACTGAGAGATGTTAACTGGTGGGAGTCTAAGTAATAACTGACCTAAGGGGGCTTACTCCCTTGGTGAAAGAAAAAATTGTTTGATAGTAACTGTTGTAATTAGCATTGCCTAAGTCAATAATTTACTTGCTTCAAAGCATTATCGCAGGGTGAAAAGCAAAAAGCTCATGTCACCGAAAGAAAATTGGGAATATTATTTGTTTTTATCTTTGCTGAATTGAACATAATGCAATTTGAATTACACATCCTGAGCGGAGTCTGATGCCGAACTAGCAATATCGATGCACTTGGAGATCTCCCGGAGAAATATGGAATAATTTTCCAGAGGATCCTCTCGGGAGAAAAGTGTATTGTCTGATCTTATTGAATCCCATCTAGGCGTTGAGATATTGAACAATGGCCGATCCCCATCGAGGGGTGGATCCCATTTTGCTCTCCTCATACACCTCCTCAGTAATACACCTCGTATATCAGCCTGTCTATGAACCTCCTACGGTTTGTAGAATCGTTCTTTGTTTTATATAAACTGTTTTCTTACCCTGTGTACACCCTAAACTTAAATAGCCTTATTTCCGCCTTTCATAACTTACCTCTTTACAATTTTTTTTTTTTTGAGCGCTGAAGCTTACCTGAGATATTTATAAATTACATTTTGGCCCATTTAATTAAATTACATTTTTCTTCTCAGATCTTTGTGACTCTCCTGTTTAATTTAACCGTGTGAAATTTTACACGGGGGTTCCCAAAAACAAGATTAGGGGCGATTAAAAAATATACATATATTTTTCAACAATTTTGTCTAAGGCATCAAATAAATCATAATTTTATCAGTAAGTAATGTAAGTTTTTTTTTTCTTTTTCTACTCATAACTAAAAGTAATTTCTTATCCACCACTGAATTGGTACTCGAAGAGTATTCCAGGGGAAGAGGGAATAGGGAAATAGGGAGATCCTCATTGGAGGGGATTTAAATGCCTGGCACACAGCGTGGGGTTCCATACATACTACGAGGACGGGTGTCGTAGTCGTGGACTTCGTGGCTGCTGACCAAATGATCATCATGGATAACGAACGTGGACCCCCGACATTCATGGGGCCGCATGGTAGCAGCTGTACAGACATCCCTATATCCTCGATCCCACTCGCAGGACACATAAAAAATGGGAGGATATCCGCCGAGACTAGCAGTGACCATAACTTCATTTCCTTTGATGTGCTCACCGGGGTGCTGAGGCATGGAGCCTGCGTCTGAGGAGCTAGGTGGTCCACCTACGAAATCCAGCTGGAGGGGAGTCTTGTATAATGTGCTCTCCTAGGGGATGATACTCAGGTAGGGGAAAGCAACGATTGAAAGGTAGTGTCTCTCACAGTGGCCATGAGGTACGCGTTGGAAGCAACCCTCTAGCACCAGAAGCCCAGGAAAAGCTGTGACTCATGGTGTACGTCCACCCTCACAACGGCCAAGATATACAGAGCAAGGCAAGTGTTTCCGAATTGTAGGAACCAGCTGGTTCGGGGGGTCCTCCGGGCCCAAGACAAGTCAGTCCGGAAGGAGTACGTGAAGAAGATCGGGGCTCCTAGGAGGGAAACCTGGGATGATTTCGTCCAGCGCGAGTCAAAGAAGAACCCCTGGGGTATCCTGTACCGAGTAGTGATGTCCAGTGGTGGTCGGTCCAAGACCCTCGCCGCACTGAAGAGTGGAGATTGGCAGCCACCTCCATGGAAGGAGCGGGGTCTAACTACATGAAAGAAACATACACCAGGACAACGACTCGCCCGAAGCCTCCCGGGTAAGATCTTTGACACAAACCCTGCCTAGCATGGACCTGTATGCACAATGGGACATTTGAGATTCGCACCTCGCGGTGGACAATCAGAATATTTGGAGAGCTCCAGAACTTTTTCAGAAGGCTGAGCCTCTAACGGGATTGCCCCACAAGCCCATGAAGTGGGCTCGTGGGGTTACGTAGCCTGTGGTGCGCGTATTCCGGTGCAATGGGATTGTGGCACCGGTCAGCGCACCTTCGGTTATTCTTTTTTGTTTCTTTTATTCTCAAAAAAAAAAAAACCATGATAATAATATATAAAAAGAAAGAAGAAAACACAAAACTAAAGTAAAGAGAAAAGAAACCAAGAAACACCTCTAATAACATATTTACAAATCCTAAACTAGCTATATATATATATATATGCATTGGTTTTTTTAGAGAGAGCTCCAGAACTGGATGAGATCGATACAGCGATGATCAAGGCATTGTATCTACTCAACGAGAGGAAGCTGCTAATGATCATGAATAAGTGCCTTGACCACGGGTATTTCCGGAGCCAATGGAAGGGAGTAGAGCTCCGGCTGATTGCGAAGGGAACAGATCGGGACCTGAGCGGCTGATGCACATGGCGTTGCGGCAGACACTTGAACAATCAGATCACCCTGGGAAGTACAGCTGACGCCTTGGACAGGATAAGAGAAGACATGGTGACTCACTCCTAGTACGCGGTGCTACTTACATTTGACATCTCCTCTGCTTTCGACAGGGATTGTTTGCCCTACATGATAAGGGAGCTGCAGGAGTTGGAAGCTCCAAGCAACCTGTACGAGCTTGTTGGCAGTTACCTGAGTCAGCATAGGGCGGTCATTAGAGGAATGTCTTACTACGTGGTGGCACCGGTGGGGCAAGGTTGCCCCACGGACTCAGTTCCACACCACTCATCACTTTGGAAATAATAACATAAATTATGCTTAGCAAATTTAAACAAAAATAAGCATTTTACAAAGAACAAAACCAAATTGAGCTTCATGCACCCCAAAACTTGAATAGTGTAGAAGCAGTGTAATCCACAGCATAAAAATATTTTAGGGAAGGAAAAAGTAATTAAAGTGCAAGGGATTTTACGGACCCAATCAAGAAATTTCCCTGAGACCTGCCTTCATAACGCTTGCTTAGGTCTGCTGATGCTACTGAGCATGAATTTTGGGAAACGGACTTGGTTTCATTCAGCATTTGTCAGCCCATTTACATCACATTCTGTTGACTAAAGTATTGAGTTACGACATCAAGTGTCTGATTCCTGACGGGAAATATTACGACTAGAGCGACTTTCAATGAAGTTCGATAAATTCCTTCCAAAGAACCTTCCAAAGGTTCGAGATGTTTGGTCTCGAAATTTCCAGTGGTTTGGATGTATTTGGTTATCTATGATTAGCCGGGAGTACGCAGCTTGACGAGGACCTAATTTAGGCTGTTTTGCAGCAAGTGTTAATGGTGTAGCGCGCCATGACGATGCCCTTCTCATCGACAAAAGGAAATACAGAAATGCAGAGTACCCCCGTTATTTGCTTTTGACAGTGATCTTGATCTATAGTGCTGATAGTGCTGATCATTCAATTGGCTAGCACTCGAGGACTTTCGTAAGATTTTACCACATTCTCCCACAATAAGATATAAAAGCCATTTTTTTATCGAGATCTGAGACAATAGGACAGCTGTTTGACCTTTCAGTGTCCCCACAAGATAGAATATTATAGTCAGGATACGCTCTCAGCGAACTAACGAGTTATGACTCGTGGTTATGTTTGGGGAAGCTGCAGCTTACTTGAGCTGAAAGTGTTTAATGTAGAGTAAGAGGAGGGTGAATGAGCTTGTGCGATGCGACGTGGCTCTATACGCATTATTAATGCCTTACCTTCCCTTATTTCATCTCTTGTGAGATCATAGGATCGCTGACGAGCTTAATTTGGAAAGCCTTCACTCCTTACGATCCTTAACGGCATCGGGAACATTCCAAATCCTTCTAAAATGTTCTCCTTCTTTATAGTCAGTTTACTTAACACTTTTAGTGAAGAGGTGTCACCATACTATGCGAGTTATTTCTTCCTTCCATCGACTAATCCAGTAATGTCGTGGCTTGACGCTCTTAGTTTGCGTTCTAGAGCACTCACTTCAGTAGGATATTTGGGGATTACAATAGAATGATGACGGAAATAATAAGAAAGCTAAAATAATGAGAAAATATTCACAAAAAAATTAAGAAAAATAGTGAAAATGCTCGCTCGTGAGAGCAATAAAGAAAGCAATAAAAGCTCGATGAGAGACGTGAAACATGAAATGTAATACGAATATGACTAGCTAGTCAAAGAGGAATGATTTCAGATGTGTTCTTTGAAACAAAATAGCGTATTGGAATTGCTAAAAAGGAATTAAAACATTCCTGGAATAATACGAGAGAAGACCCAGTGAGTGGAAAATATCAGGCAACCAGAGAAGAGAATGTTGCACTAAATGAAAAATCCAAATGAATTTAGAAAATAATGAGATATATGGAAACAGCTAAATAAAGTTAATGTTTCTTGGCTAGTAAAGATCTCACTGCTGCAGGTGTGTTACAACCTAAGAAGTTACATAGCGAGGTCTCAGAATGCTATTAGGAGCTAAATTGTAAATAATAACCAGTTTATTGATGTAAAAAGCATAAATGATACCTTTTAAACACATAACGTAATTAAGATTGATTGTATAAATGTAAAGAAAATGTATTTGTTTAATTTTGAATTTTGCCACCCTCTGTGTAATAGAAGTAATGGCCGCTTTACACATCACGGAAAAACTAAGGTTAGTAAAACCGTAATAATCAAGAGTAGATCAAAAGTTAAATAATACAAATTGTTAAAAGGAATTTCCATATTAAATAATAAACTTTAAATGTCGTTTTTATGTTTACAGAGCAATATAACATAGCGTTTATTATTTCCCAATCCTGATCCAGATAAAAAATTAAACTTATATATGTATAGGATGTATATTGCTCTATAATGTTCCCATTTTATTTGAAAGAGAGTAAATAGTTTCTCCTAAATACAATAAATAACTAAATCTCTAAATATTTCCAGCACTTCCAGAACAACATCCTGCGTTTGGGACTATGACACACCCCTTTCCGGGATGATGAAATGAAGGCTCCCGACAAGGCCCCCACCATCACCGAAGCCATCAGAAGAAGACACATCAAGTTCTTCGACTCGAACACTGCCAAAACCCCCTATTCCGTGACCTGCATCCCCCACCGCTGCCTGCAAGATGGCAACTCACTAGGTCTGGGAAAGCAGACAAAATGGATGACATTACGGCCTTTGGACAACCAACAACAAGCCTCTGACTGGCACCCATCACTGATAGTAAATTAAAAGAGCCTGCACTACATGCCTAGAGAGACTCTATGCTCACCCATCAGTGGTCTCTCACCACTGGACCGTGACATTTACACCTCTACCGGGGTCTCCCACACTCCTTAATTCCTTCACCCAGCCTTCAAACAGGGCCTCCTAGCAAAAGGATCCGTTCACCCCAAATAAATTTTACTTTATTTTTCCTTTATCCTACATTTTTAAAGTTTGAGAGCTGAGAAAAAAAATAGGATTATAATTCAATCAATTATCATTTAAGCAATTATTTTTGTAGACATATAAATTTGTAACAAGGGTATATAAGAAAAAAAATCCAAATAGTAAATATCATATATAATATGATATATACTCTTGTTTGAGATATTAAAGAGTCGCTTGATAGGAAAGAGATGATAAGAAACAAAACTCATGTATGATTCTTTCTCCTATACCTAGCATATAGCATATACTAGCATTTCAAGTAAATTTTGAGACACTTAGCTTTGTGATTTGTTTTATTATGTTATGCGTTCAAAAATGGTTGGGTACTTATGACCGATAAGTAAGACCTAAGTTCTAATAAAGGTGAAGAAAATTAAATCGAGACAATAATGAATTCAGACGACAGTGACGCCCCTGACTACTTCCACTCCCAGGAAGACACTGTTAATTTAGTAAAATACTTGATTGCAATGATAAGTAATACCGTCATATGAAAGGAATGACAATCAATACGAGTGACTTATAACGCCTCAGTAATTATCCTCTTCTGTAAGGCGATTGTATTGTAATGAGATGATAATTTTGAATGAAGAACTGACTTCCAAAGTAAGATAAGGTACAAGAAAAAGGTATCATTCATATTGGACCTGGTTCTTTTTCACAGAAACGTTAGATTGATTTTTCTTTTATTTTCCCCAGCAGTTGTTGGAGGTTATTATAAAACGCAGGCACGAAGAAATTTTGACGAACACGGTTAAAGGCCCATTATGCGACTGTTAGAACTACTCCAGACTTTGGCTCTATTACGGTTTTACTCAGTGTTGCTTTGAAGAATAACCTAATGGCCACCGAAGTTCTATTTAACTTGAACTAGAGATGCTGCACTCCGTAAAGTTGAGGTTTCAAAGTTATTTTAAAAAACATTGTGTTATGTTGACAAATTATGGAGCGAAGAAAGAATACAAAACGAGGCTTTAGTTCCTGTTTTTGAGACAGGGGTGCTCTTTCCACAGAAAAAAAAAAAAAGCGAACTACAGAGTGTAGCTAACCAAACTATTGCTGCTGATTTCTAGGTCCAGGTCTTATTTTGTATTTTTAAACTAAAATTACTATTGTTTTTGAATAATGTGCCTACATTAAATTTATTAATATTTGTTCTAAGCTGTATCTTATTTATATATTCTTTCAGGGTAAGTTGGTTCAGTGAAGAAATATCAAAATAAAATAAAAAACAAAAATATTAAAAAACTATTCATGTATACCCACATTTGTATGTTTGCGTCCATCACAATCGGTGTGTGTTAACTCATTTCAAATATTTTCATGTACGCTTTAAACAAAAAACTATTTTTTGGAATCCAAAAGTACACCATTTTCTTAAAATACTACACAAGCAAAAAATAAAATACAATAACAGTACAGAAGTACTAAGCGACACTAGGGTCCAAATATTATGTCCAGGGATTTCCGTTACTGTCCATGCAACTAATTTAAGTAAATTGTAAATAACTCATTACGTTTTTATAAAAAGTAATTTTAAAAGCCTATGGAATAAAAGATCTATTTCCAGGAGTTAACTTTCATTGTGTTCAGATCTTAAATAGAGTAGGCCGTAAGGAAATTCTTTCAGGAGAAAGTAAATTTAGACTTCAAATAAGAATCATCGAAAGATGCTACGTACAACATTTTTGTTTTATATTGGATACGAATTTTTCTTCGTTGCCTTTTAAATAACTTAAATAAGTTTTGTTGTTAGGAGGAATTTGTTGTTAGCCAAAAGTAAGGTACAGGGGTGTACAACATCCTTAAATTTTCTCCCTCGCCCTCTCCTTTCCCCTGTACTACGAACCTCATCATTATTAAGTTTCCAACTTAATAAGAACTCTTAACAGGTCTGCCTTGAGTAAAAAATAAAAAAAAACGAATATTAGAAGGAGAGTATCCAACCATCTGAGGGATTATTCCCGAATCCGTGGAGTACACATAATGGTTTCAATGTTGAAAACTTCAACGGCAGATTAGATTTTTTACCTAGCTACCTTTGTAAGAGATCTTTTAGACATTTTTCTGCTCATCTGAGAGAAAATTTAATATTCTCCGAAGAGCTAAGGAATTTGAGCAATAATCTCCTGTCTTTAACGTAACACTCAGACCGTAATAGAAAAAATATTGAATCAAGGGATATAAGCTTTAAAATAAGGAAGTTTGTATATTCAAGCATGCATAATTACAGTTATTTTCTCGGTAACGAGTAATAAAGTTTTTATTTTGTCCTTAGCACTTATTTGGCTTACGTCAAGACTGAGCTGTAAAATATATTTACACTGGTTTATAGCCTGTCTTGTAATATTTTCATGATGAAATTTAATTTATTTTTTTAGAATGTGCATTAGACAGTCGGAGTCTTGGCAATGGCCAATTTATCCAATCATGTCCTGAGCGCCTGTGGCTCTCGCGTTCCCAAGACTCCACCTCCTCTTTCGCATGTGAGGGAGATGACAACCATGTGGATTTGGGAGGTCTCTGAGCTGTTTATAACTACTGTATAAATGATTGAATGGATGAATAAAAGCATTTATAACAATTACTTATTGTCCAATAAGGCTTGTAATTCTATTACAATAAAAAATAATATGCATATTTAGAAGGAGTGTGTTTTTAGCTGAAATAATCTGCATAGTTTAGTATAGAACATGATTTTAGTACCAAAAACCCTCTCAACCGTTAAAGAAAAACGACCTTAGTTATGTTGTGTGTGTGTGGCATAGGAGTTGTAGTATATTAGCTTGGTGATACAGACTTATTTAGACCTTCGTACAAGCAACAATTGGCGTAGTCTGGGTACAACTTTATTTTCTAATCTCTTGAACAGTTTCCAGTCCTCCTTTAATACTCATACCCTTGCTTCCTATAATCATCCCCCTCTGCCAAGGTTAGCATATGAAGTTAGAGCTTCAGTCACTGTAGTAAACAAATCCATTTTGCAATATCTTAGTTGGACTTTTCACGTTACATTCATAAATCGCATATTTTTTTTTTGTCATCATCACAAAGTTGAAATTCAAATTACGTTACTGTAATGTGTGAGTTCTATGATATCTAATATCCAATTGACACGAATTTGAGTAACTGAACTACATACATTTAACAGCGCGTTTAACCATTTTTATAAGTTTGTAATTAACCATTATATCACCACAGGGATCTGCTAATTCATCCTGCTCAACTTTGGAACATAAAGTTTCATTGGTTGAAATCATAAAAAAATATTTTTTCTGTTTGGAGTTCCTTTCGAGTACTCTTTTATTTACAGGCAATAACATGGCTTAGTCTTGAAATTGTTGACAAATTATGGAGGTCCCAGTCTGCTAAAATTGAATGAAAAGTGGGAAAAGGAAATAATTAATTACATTTCAATAAAAAACGAGAGAGTTAATAATAATTACAAGCATCATTAAATTTTTGCGTTTGCTACTACTGTTTTTCAGATCTTGGTTATATATTATTCCCTGATGATAACAAAACTATATCTCTCACCCAAATCAAGAGCTATACAAAGTACGTTTAAAATTAAAAAAAAATGTTTATTACGTGAAAAACCTCTAAACATATGATCTCATTATCTATTACCCATGTAAAATAAACAAAAACCTTTAATCATATTGTGATGGCTTTGGTCACATACAGAAACACATGGCAATGAGCTAACCAATAAAGGAGCCAGAGAAGATTCTTCTGCGTTGTCAACTATAATAGTTAATATTCGTGCCAATACAAACTTTTATACAAAAACATGGTGGTGAGTTGAACAGCCATAAAGAACGAAGAACGAAAACAAAGCGTGAATAATAACAAAATAAATGATGACAAATCGATCGCTTACTATTTTCAGAACATGTCATAATATTTGGCTGACACAACAACCTAGGATAGGTTTGATATTTTACTTTCAGCCGTCTATCTCTCTCATTTGCTGAGGCAGTAAAATCCAAACTGCTTGACACAGAACCAGAATACCAGAACGACTTATGAACATACTGAATTTCATCTAACGAAGTTTATAAACCAATACATTAGACTAGGTAACTGCCCCTAAAATTAATTGTTAATGAAGTGACGTCAAAAAAAATCAGGAAAAAAAAAAAAGGCAACCCCTAGAAAATGATCTATAAAAAAGTAAATAAAAAAAAGACTTCTGATTCACACACACCTTTGAACTCAAGACTGCTTTACTTTACCCTTAGATATCGATAGTGAGTTCCTGGTCATTCAAAATCCAAGGGAGTATACTACCTTTACCTAAACACCTGCCTCACTGCCTATGCAACGTGTTTAGGGTGGCCCTTCTAACATCTATTGGGGTCAGATCATCAGACATAACTCTTTCTTAAGGGTTAGGTCAGTACAGACCTAAGAGCCTTCGGTGTCCTTCTCAAGAGCTTCTATTAATAGCCCCTTTATTGTTTGATACAACACAATTAACCAAACACCATGACATGAATTTTGTATTATATATCTTTTCTTCTATGGATCGAGTGATGTGCCAGTTGGGGATTTGAATTTAAAATAGGTTTTACCACCTATCGATCGCTTACTAAACGAAGGCTTGTTGTTAGAGAATGGCAACAAATGGAGATTGTTTTTGGAAGTGAAAGTAGATATTTTGTAAAATATTATGATAACATTCATGTAAAATGTGAGGCAATACCTCCCACCCCAATTCATTAATTTTTTTACAGGGTTCGTCTTGTGCAGAGCCATCTTGAATGATCGTGTTGTAGAATATATATAATTCCTTTATTGTGCTAAAATTACAATCTGCCTTGCTAGGCAATAAGTAATTAAGATATACGATCATTCATACCATATTTACATTTCATCATTCACTCGCTCATTCATTCAGGACATGATTGGAGAAACTGGCCATTGCCAGGACTCCCACTGTCACTTGATTATAGCAGGTCACGAGGCCACTGTCGTTTCAGTCTCCGAGGAGGATTATAGGGATGAGTGACGCAGTGCAGTGACTGTGCTACAGGATTAGGGTGGTTGGAAAGGCTACTGTGGAATTTCGTAAACTTGGAAGGGATGAGTTCTAGAATGTAGGGTATATTAAGGTCGTTATGAAGGGTTTTGTTGCTGACATAATAAGGGGCATTCACTATTGTTCTCAGGACTTTTGATTGAAAGGATTGGATACGCTTGATGTTCGACTTTTTTGCTGTCCCCCATAGCTCTATTCCGTATGTCCAGATTGGTTTAAGTATAACTTTGTAGATTAGTAGTTTATTTTCTATTGAGAGATGGGATGTCCTTTGAAGTAGTGTTGCAGAATAACGCCTTTTCTGTTGACATTCGCTGGGCACTTTTCAATTAAAGAATGATTTACTCGATCCAATTGTACAGATTAAAGGTTTACATTCACAGGTTGTACTTCAAATTGAACGACCCCACAAAAACTCCATAAAACACACAAAAGTGCCTTTTTGGAGTTCAAACCTGGCTTAGCAGTTCTTAGTGGCGATTCATTCGGAGACAGCTACTTTTGTGATTTGTTGAAAGTTTGAAGGTTTTTTCTAGCCTCCCCACAATACTTGCCTGATATTTTGCCATCGGATTTCCATTTATTCCAATTGCTACAACATTTTCTAAGTAGCAAAAAATTAGGATGATGTCCAAAATGCCTTATCCAGGAAGTTTGCCCAAAAACCACTTGGTTTTTATCGATGAGGCATTGAAAATTTGCACACGAGGGCAATTACATCATTTATTAAAAACAAAAACTTGTTAACAATTTATCGGTTTGAATTTAATGTAAAAAACTACACACTTTTCCGGTCTCCCTATTTTTGTCTTTATAGCTGTATTCATTTGAAATTCTTACATTTTACACCTTATTAATCATTGTTGGGTTGTTCCAGAACCATGTTATAAATATTGTTCTTGTGCTTGCATCAGAATATGTCAATCACAAATATTTTAATGATATACTAAGTGCACTTTCTGGTTGGTGATCAACCATAAGGGTTTTGATATGACCACCCCTGTCCATCAGTTGACTGTCCTGGCTGTGTTGAGTTCATTTTGTTTCTAAATTCGATTAGTCTAGTGGCCGTTACCCTACAATCCTTATATTTAGTTATTGTAGAGGTAAAGCTTTGCCAGGTGTAAAGTAGTCAACACAGTTCGTTACTGATATACATGATATAAATATATATAAGGTATATACAATATATATATATTGTAGGATAATGAATAGTCACCGACCGACTCCTCGAAAGGTTTGCCACTAACCAAAGGCCCATAGCCAACATGATATATTTGTGGGTCAATGGTTGGAGCAACATCGGATATAATTCATTGCCACGGCCTGCAACTGACTAAGTAGCCTCTCTGTTGTATGTAACTTCCGGGTCCGGGGGCTCGATCTAGGCTCCATATGGCAATCGCTTACTTGCCTTATATTCCATTCCCTATTGATAGAACCCTAACAAAAGAAACCTGCCTTTTTTTTTCGGGAGGATCCTGAAGGACATTCATTCAAAACGTACACACACACACACACACACATATATAATTCAGTAACCAAATATCCCTCTGGGCATAACAGGTCAAAACAATAAACATTCATTATTATTAAATTTATTAAAGGCATCTTAATCAAATTAGATTTACTGAAAAAAACTTTATATTGAAAACATCATACTTTCAGTTAACTAATGAATGTTAATTGATTTCACCGGTCATCCCTGGAGAAATTTTTGTTTTTGATCAAGGAACGTTGAAAGAAATTGTAACATAAATAAGTTATATATATGTTTATTTTAATGAGTTTAAAGATTTTATTTATTGTTATGATGGACGTGGATCTACTGCTTGCACTGTCAGGGAGAGATTCAGGCTGCCCTTGCAGGGACAGGACAACTAAAATAAAATAGGCAGTGTAAGAAATACAGAATCGATCCTCCCGACCTTCGAGAAAATGAAGTAGTATAATATTGGGTGGTGAAAGTCCCTATATCTAGAGACCCCTATATCCCTATATAAAGAGCTAACAAATATTTTTATTTTAAGTTAATTCTGAATTTGTAGTTTTGTAATTGCTTACCGTAGGTAGGGGATGTAATATATCTCCAGAAAGAGAAATCTTTGTTTGATGAAATAATGTGTCAATATTTACAATAATTTAACAATAAGGGAAATAAAGGACTGGAGAGGTTTATAAAGAATATTAGATTTATTCGATGAAGTTAATGTATTAGAGATTTAATAAAAATAAATCTGTACGCGAAATCTAAAAATATATATATATATATATTGTTTTTTTTAAGGAGTATATGGGTATACTTATAATGTTATAAGTAGTATAATACTTATATTATATACGTCGCCGGCATATAATGATATAATGAAATGAATCAGGGAATTATGTTTTTCCCCAATTTAACGTTTTTTACTGAAGCTGAAACAAAGCAAACCATTTTTGCGTCAAAGAAGAGAGAACCTCTGAGACCTCTGAGAGAGAATGTGAAGGTGGTGAAAGCTGATCAGGAGCCTGTCCTAGAGCAATGTTGGTGTTTGTCATTGAAAACCACGTTGAGTAATTAATTATTAATGAACCAGATCCCGTCATCTCATTTAGAGCCAATTAATTTGAATGTTTGGAATTACATTAAATGCAGGAAATTCAATAGGTATGACCAAGTAGTTATAGAACTTCCAAAATATATATCATCCACCAGAATTTTTTTTTTTTTTGGTGTAATGATAAAATTTTTATTTTAATATTCTCTGTTATTAATTAAATATATCGTGAATATTATTCTTTTCTTCAGTAATACAAATATTAAAAGGACTGAATGTGTTCTGATGCCGGTGGCTGAAGTGTTCAGCTTGCATCATAACGCCCTTCGGAACTGGGTTCTGCAGTATATAAGTGTTTGGACCTTACTTTATTTTACCCTTACTTTCACAACTTTAAAGCCAAGGCCCCAATTTAATATCATAATAGACTGAGTGTAGCGACAGCTAACTACATAAGATAAATCACCCTATACTCTACTGTATATATATTGTAAACAAATGTTAATAACATGAACAAAATATATTGTAAGCATATGTAAATAACATGAACAAGATATAAATCATTGTAATTGTGTTAAGCTAAAAAAAATGCGCTATGTTTTAGTCCGGCGTCGTCAGACTCCACACCTTCCTAGTGGAAACCTCTGCCATCGTCTCGCTAAAACTAGCGCCTCCTTGGGAGAGACCTCTCCCTAGTGGACAACGGTTGTCGTTGCCCTGCAAACTTACCCAGCAGTGCCCCCCGTGACCATTCAACCTACATCTCTCTGGTTCACACTCGCCTTTGGGATCCGGACGGATTTCGCCTACCCTCAGATACCGAGTGTGAATTCGCGGTCATTCCAAGACCACACAAACTACCTACCTACCTACCCTATACCTCCTCTCCTGAACATAGTGCATTGTCGGGGCACATACTTATCAAAAAATGGAGTCAGATAGTGAAATCGTCATGGAAAGCTTGTCCAGGTTATAAACTCAAACAACTCTTACTTGTCACCAGGGCTAGGGTAACCAGGCACCCCCCTCGGGACGACCCGACACTGAGAAAGACCACAATGAGGGATGGGTATAGGTCAATCTCATCACCAATCTTGTTCTCGAAGGCTGTGTTTTTCTCTTTTTTGTCTTATTGTCTTATTGACACTAGCTAACTGCCTACAGTATAGGCTCTACAGTATCTATCCTAATCTGTCTAATTGTTTGAAAAAGGTTTTTCCAAGATTAAAATGGTCCTTTTTCATAGTTCATAATTATAAGTACCAATTTTCTTTTTACTTGGCTTGTTTTTTTAGCATATATAGTTATGTATTGTATATAGTTATATACATATTTAGTTATGTAATGCTGTGAAATAAGTTCTCACTGTCTCCCAGGACGTCACTGGCTTTCCTGATTAATCTAAATACTCATCAAAAACTGCTGCCCTTCCCCACACCAATCACTGTACAAATAGCTGTCGTCTAGTTAGGATCAATCTTTCTTACATACTAAAGTTGTTTAAAGAGTGATCTGAGTTGTTATTATTAAACTGGCGCCTGAGAACAAGGGACAAGGATAATTTTACAAAGAATATTAGGCCGCTCTACACAGGTCTGCAGTCGTATATTTTACACAGAGGTAATGTACTGACCTTCTTTCTCCAACCGTCAGCACGAGTTTCGACATCAATGCTCTCAGATTGCAAAGAACTTCTGGGTGACTGTACCCCGCGGTACAGAGGGAACTAACAATACAGGTGACCATCGCCATCTTCTTCATTCATTCGAGAAGCAGACCACCAAAGTGAATCTTGAAAATATTATTGTAAATTTAATTTTTTTCTATTATATTGTTGTTTATTTTGTAACTAGCATGGATGTCCAGACATGAGATACATTATCAGAAACAGGTCAGAGTTAGCTAATTCTAAAGATTCGGACAGTTTTAGTTTATCAAGTCCCTCATAATGCACAAACATGAGTAGACAAGAAGACATGAAAAGCACGGACTACGACTACATTCCCGAATTGGACGGAAACCCCAAGAAATTGGTTAAATTCTTAAAATCTATAGGGATGTTCATAACACAGTATGCAGCAGTGGCACAAAATCATGAGACAGTTATGAATATAAAATCCAAGCTCATGCGACGCGCAGAAATTAGAACATTGATCCACGACTTTCAAAGCGTTCGTGAATTACTCGCTCATTCAAAAAAACACCTTAAAGGACACGAGAGCACACGAACAATTAAAAGCAGAATTTTTAACACAACGCCTTGTTACCATAGACATCCGCTAGATTACGTCAATGGAATAGAGTATAACACTCCTCTGGAATACAGAATATAATTAGAAAATACCAACTCGACTACTTGAAATACGTTATAAAATGATTAGATGAAGAATAGTTTTTCTTATCTTAAACCACATTTCTCATGACCTCAGAGATTACCTTAAGACACAGGCTTTTTCAAATCCTGACCAAGCCAAAATCCAACATTAATGCTCACTTATCTTAGCACATATGCCGTTCAGAACAGACAATAAATTAATAATAAGAATATAAATTCGATAAACAACAAACTATTCATTATGGCTCTCCCCCCCCCTCAAGCTGTCGGGAACGAAAACATCCTTCCACCCACACTTAAGTATTCTAGCCAATAATCATGACAGACATCAAAACCCTCAAAAAAACACCAAGCTAACAATGCAGCCATAGACCGGAATACCGTGATAATTTTAATGAACCACAAAACCAACATCAATGGAGTCACAGACAGGAGAGGAACAATCAGCCTCATCAAAACAATTGGCCAAAAAGCTTGGTGGGAAAACCCTCAATCGGGGCGGTTTTGACCTCATTGGGTAAGCTATAATTTAGACCAAGTAAAAACAGAAACCTCCCTAGCCATTTAAACCCCAACTCCTAGGATACCATATCGATGAGAACGGTAATTGACAATGAAGAGTTTGAAGAAGATCTACCGAGAGATCCTTCATCAATATTTCCCGATCAAAACACATATGCATGCAGTTCTGACGACGAAAGCTCTATATCTTTCGGGGAGGATAAAAGAAAAGAGTTCTACTAAAAGTGACGGTATTACCTTAAAAGTATGGGGAGAGTAAATCTAACTTCACAATTAGGGTGAGGATTGAGGAGATAATTCTTAAAGAAACATTTAACCGATTAGGTTAATAAAGCAGAGTTTCTTGCAATGGGTGGATCTCAATCAATTACAGATTCTACCCTAGCAACAGTGAATGAAGTGAATAAAGAAATGTGTGACCAGTCCGCAGAAAACTAAATAAACCTCTATTCTGTCGAAGAAGTATTATACCATCCAGAATCATATGGTATAATTTATCTCTTCTGATAAGATTTTTCAGAGAAAAAAATTAAATGAATGCATAGCTAACTGAGCCTCACGTTCAAGGGTCATAATACAAATTGAAAAAATGGCAGAAAATAACACGATTTCATTTGAAGAATTTAAAGGTAGTGTACCAAAAGAGGTAATCATCATCGAAAATGTTCCGTTGCTAAAACATGGTCAGAAAACATCAGCTAAATCACCATTATTAACCTAAAGCCTATAATTAACCACCTACGGTAAGTAAAAATTAGAACTAGGACTAAGTACCATCCTCGCTATAAAACGTTTTTACATTTGTATGACAAAAAAAATACTGTTAATTGCAATTCATATTGCTCGGAAAAGAGCATCTATAAAGAAACGAAGCAAATTATTCAAGAGAGAAGAACACAATTAATTGACAAAGAAAAAGAAAAGAGACAAAAAAACTTAAATGAAAAGCGTTAAAATATAACTTTGCGCCGCGAAAGCTACATCTGCAAATTAACCCAAGAACTCAAGATCAATGACTTGACTTAACGAGAGGTCCCAGCCTTAGACCAATTAAACGGTTAAAGGAAATGATTGGAGCAATAGATGACATAGAGAATCTACTTTATTCCAATCAATTACATTTTCTAGCATCCTATGAAAAGAATAAATGCCATTGAACTCTCAAGTAAAGTATGTTGT
Source organism: Acanthosoma haemorrhoidale (assembly GCA_930367205.1). NCBI lineage: Eukaryota > Metazoa > Arthropoda > Insecta > Hemiptera > Acanthosomatidae > Acanthosoma > Acanthosoma haemorrhoidale. Next base: position 94,477,573 of record OV884014.1, on the reverse strand, counting down.
TCGATTATTGATAAAAATACCTTCTGTTTAACTTGTATTATCTCATTATATTTACTGATACCAAATACATTCTATTATTCATGAATATTGTAGAATTATTTATAATAGAGCTGTCCCGTATAATTTAACACTTTACCTGCTCTTTTTGCCATGTACCCTACCCCTCTAGGCACTTATATAACTGTCGAAAATATATTCCTTGAATATTTTTGATTTTATAAATTGTTAGTTGCTAGTGAATAGCTTTATTTATTTTGGTAATTTGTGAAACGTTCTTGGAGTACAGAGCAATTATCAGTTATCATTTCATTGCAGCACAAAATCAATTTATGACATTAGGCAGAATAATCGTAATAATTTAGTTACTTTCATATTATTTTGTTAGTTATTAGTTCATTTTATTTATTTTCCCTACAATGATGCTGATTATTTTTTGTGATGATAAACTAAAACTACACATCTAGTTGTTTCACTGTATGAATCTAGTTGTTTGAAAGTACTTGTTCTACACTTATTTTTTTCTTACTTCTATATTTTCTTATTGCATGATCTAAGAAGATTAGAATATTTATAAAATATAATTATTTAATGAAAAAATATATTTTTTTTTGCTTTTTACATTTTAAGAAAAACTTCATTTGTCAAGTATTTTATTGTAAAACACTGCTTTTCAATTTTAAAACACATTTCGGGATTATGATTTAATTGCTTGTTTTTTAATTTTTTTTTTACGTCGTCAATCTATCATTCACATCCATTTATACCAATGTTTATCGTTTATAATTATTTCGCTGATGGCAGCTTCAATCTTAAGGCTAGAGGAGTTATGTAATGTTGGAAAATAAGTTCATAGCATCTCCTATGAAGTCACTTCCTTTCCTAATTAGTACAAATACCCATTAAAGAACTGCTGTTTTTTCCCACTCCACAGTTCCAATAGCTCTTGTCTAGTAAGGATCAATCTCTATTAAATAATAAAGCTTTATTTTTAAAAAAAGGATGAGTAGTGATTATTTGATAACAAAATGGTTTAGGAAATTAGTTATCAAACTAAAACTGTCGTTGATTATAATTTACACCAGTCTTAACTCCTTTAAAATGGCTTCATTTCGGAACACATAAAATGTACTAGTATAATACATAATTAATTGCTAATTCGACTGACTGACTAAGTGATTGGAAGTGTGCCTGTTTGCATATGTACTATAAAAACGGTTAGAAGTGTGGGAAAGGAACGTGATCCTGGATTCCAGAGATTATCCTGAGATAGGAAGTAAAATGAATAACCTGTTTTAGAGAAGTTATAGAAATGTATCAATGATTTATAGGGATTTAAAGGTCAGAAAATATAGTTCTGCGATTAAGTCATCTTTGACATTTAGGTTATTCTGAGAGCAATAACTGTAGACGTTTCGAATTGGATTATTTGTACTGCAACAAGCTAGGCTGTACCTAGACACAGAATTCAAACGTGCCGTTAAACACTGTCAAAAAGTAACTCGGGACCATTAACTTTACTAAATGAGAAATATTTTCAGAGCGAAAATGTTTTCGTAAGGAATTGGGAGTAGCGGAAGTTTAGGTCAAGCCAAAAGGAACATGTCCATAATCCGATCAGGCTTTACCGGAAGTGGTGGCGCATTAACTTTCAAAGAGGTCATGTCACTTTACGGTCCGTAACATTTACTGCCTGACACATAGAGTCAAAAATTGTTTTTCTCTCTCAAAACCATATTTGTTTTTTAAGAAATCTTCGAGCTCTCCATTAAGATGAACAAGAGTGCCTGTAGGCTAGAGTATAAGCACGCAATCGCTCATGCATCGCGTTCTTCACAAGATTATTTAATTATTTTCTGCCGCAAACAAATAAGTACTTATTATATACAGTGCTGACTTATGTAGCAGTGTTGATTTTTATTCTATTTGTATTATATCATGGATGTCATAATGTATTAAAACGTACTATAACTACTAACTTTATTTTTTTTCTTCGTAATTTATTATCATAATGTATTATCAATTGACATTCAAAAAAGAGAGAATGGAATAACCTATTTACCACTTTTATATTGCAGTAGACACCCACGTATAATGATAAAATTGTAACGATAATCAGCAACTTTTAGCATTGTTCTTTTGAGGCTAAAACGTGTAGGTAAAATGGTCCAACTAAATGAAAAACAAAAAAAAACAGACTCCTCATTATTTTTATTTGAATGAACATTTATAACAGCTTTAAGCCACTAAGCCATTCGATAATACCATCTGTAACAACAGCTAACTACATAAGAGAAAACACCCTATACTCTATTGTATATATATTGTAAACGAATGTAAATAACATAACCCAAATATAAATCATTGTAAATATGTTAAACAATAAAACATGCTGCCAGGGCCAATTAGTTATATGAGCTGGGTCACCAGCTGTAGTCAGGTATAAGGCCCAAACCGCTGGCAGACCCTTCCAGCCTCTGTCAGGGAACAAAGGAAAGCAATATCGTTGGTCACAACAATGGCGATGCTTATTGAATGCGAGCAAGGCTATCTGGGTATTTAAGCCGGTGATTTAGGTCCTGTAAATCATTCTCCTGCCAACTACACTGGCTCTGAAACTCTGAAACTGCTGCTTCTTTATAAAAAAAACTCTACATCTCTTTCTCTCCTCGCCCCGCTACGTTTTAGTCCGGCGTTGTCAGACCCCACACCTTTCTAGTGGAATCTCTGCCTTCGTCTCGCTAAATCTAGCACCTCCTTAGGAGCGACCTCTCCCTACAAGACAACGGTTGTCGTGGCCCTGCAAACTTACCAGCCAGTGTCTCCCGCGACTATTCAGTCTGCCTCTCTCCGGTTCACAATCGCCTTTAGGATCCGGACGGATTTCGCTTACCCTCAGATACTTACCCCCCTGTACCTCTTCTCCTGAACATAGTGCACTGTCGGGGCACATACCTATCAAAAAATGGAGTCAGATAGTAAAGCCGTTGTAAACTCAAACAACCCTCACTTCATCACCAGGGCTAGGGTAACCAGGCACCCCCCTAGTGACGACCCGACACCATCATACTAAAGTCTTAAAAAACCACAAAACTGTAAGTTATAATATATTTGTTACTGACTTCACTTGTTAAATGACAGTATAAAAGAGGGACGTATATAGGGAGGGGGTTTAACAACATTTATGTTCTATTTCATTATTTTAATTTATATTACAAGAACTAAACAGACCCTTTAGACAACTGTACAGACTACTTCGAAGGACATCTCATCATACATATTCCGTTTCTTACCATACTTCCGGTAGGATACACCAACATATATGCTTACTATTTTCTAAGTTCATAGGATCCACATACCTGATCCAACTAAGTTCATGGAAAACTGTACATACTACTTCGAAGGACACCTCATCTCCAATCTGGACATACGGAATAAAGCTGTGGGGGACAGAAAACAAGTCGAATAACAAGCGTATCCAATCCTTTCAATCAAAAGTCCTGAGAACAATCATTAATTCCCAATATTACGTCCGCAACAAAAACTTTACCCGATATTCCCCACACCCTTTCTTAATATTCCCTACATTCTTGAGCTCATCCCTTCCAAGTTCATGAAATTCTATCTAAAACTATTCAGGCAGTGGCCTCGTGACCTGCTATAAATATGTTACAGTGGGAGTCCTGGCAATGCCCAGTTTCTCCAATCATGTTCTGAGCGTCTGTGGCTTGGGCACTATTGGTTGGCTCCTCTTCCGTATTTAAAAGATACAAAAACGTAGAATTCTAAAAGATAAAAACTAAATTATATATATCGTATTATTTTTCTTTATATACTCTTCTTATTATAAATTATGTAAATAGAATTATGGAAATGATCATTATGGAAATAAATTATACACTACATAACTCTGTAATAAAAGTATATTGTACATTATACACTAACTGTCTAAACAAGTTTAAAGTGATGGAGCTCTTTCTAGGAATGAAACATAAAACTAACTTACATCGTACAACAAAACCATAACCTAATCTTTCTTGATAGCCTGTTGCCATCAATGCAGGAATGGTGGTGGAATCATAGCGTTAAAAATTTTCATGGGCGTTGTTACTTTTTTTTCCCTTTTTTTTTAAATTCTAAAGCCGATAAACATTAGGCGAAAGCCCGATAATACGACCTATGGAGAACTGGCTAAAATGGGCACAATTTAAGTGGATATACGTCCAACAATCAATAGATCCTTGAAATACAATTTAGCTTTCCAAGCTATCAATTCACGTCTTTATATTGTTAACATAACGCATTGAGCGCCACCACGTTGTGGAAATTCTTACTTTATTGTCGTGAAAATGTTTGAAAATAACATATAAATAAATAAACGGTTTTCAGTTGGTTCTCCTTTATTAGAAAGAAAAGTAACTATGATATTACAAACTAACAAACTAGCTTAATTTTTTTACAAAAAAAAGTTTTTTATTCGCCTACTCCGAGTGTTAATTAAATTGAACTCGTCCGTCCAGAAAATCCTTTTGCTACTTTCAGTGGTTTCCTACCTTTTGGCTTTTCTCTTTTGTAAACTGTCAGTACAAAGGAAAAGTGTTCATTTATTTATGTGGCAAGAAAGGGAGGGGTAGGCTGTTTTAATTAAAGGAGTGACCTTCTAAAATTAATAAAATGGCCAAAGGGTTGCGCTCCGTTTCTCTTTGACTCAAACATTGGGGTAGCGATTGTCTGATTGTAATTTTCAACCAAGATCCGGGAGGAGTTCTTATCTTCTATATTTTATGCATTTTTTTATCATTATAATGTATGTTATTAGTTACAGATTTAATTACTTCACACTTACCTATTTAAAGGATTGTCAGTAGTAGTTTTTTGCTATATTTGATTGAAAATAGAATTTATTTATACAGAATTTTACTGTAAAAATTATGGATAAAAGATTGCTTTGAGTTTTTATTTAATATTTGCTAAAACGGGTTCAACTTCTAATTTCATTTCAACTCCGTAACATTAATTACATAATTACAATAAAGGAAAGTATAGTCTATTACTATAGTACATATTAAGTATTATTGCAACTTGTAGTACAAATTAAAATTGATAACTTGTAGTACTACTACTAGTTACTACTTAATGTAACTAAAATAAAATTAATGCTTATATTAGGACTGTTTACCTTTACGTTTTTTTTTTTTGTTTTTTTTTTCTTAGCTCTCAAACTTATAAAATAGGATGTGGGAAAAATAAAGGAAAATTATTTTGGGCTAATGAGTGCCTTTCACTAAGGGGAGTCCCCCATTTGAAGGATGTATGAGAAGGATATAGGGTGTGGAATGCCTAAAGGAGGCGGGTGGAATCAGGAAGGTAGTGAGAGTCTACCGAATTAACTTTACGAAAAATCAATTGACATATGATAAATAAATTAAAATCGATCTATAATTACGAGAAAATTTTTTACAAATTTTCTTGAAATCAGAGATTTACCTTGACTTTGACTGCATTTCATAACAATGTTATGTAGTAAGAATAATTATTGTTCTAGTAGTTTAGAGTGTCAAAAACAATTAAACTAAATATATTGTGAAGAGATTCAGAATAATTCATTCAACTCACGTAAAAATACTAAGTACTGCCAATAGCATAATTATTTTCGTATTATCCTAAAGTTATTACTCAAGTTTCTCCACCCATATTATGTTGTAAAGTTTAGTTTTATAAATTGGTTCAAACCCAATGTGACTTATTTCTACAATCTTACAAATAAGTCTACAATTGGAGAAATATTCTCAAGCCAGGACGAAATAACTGGAGTTAGAATTTTCAGTAAATAGGGTATGAATGATAACATTTATCTCAATTATTTATTGCCTAACAAAAAGGCAGATTGAAATTTTAACTTAGTAAAAATTGTTTTAAAAACCTAAAAAAAAGAAGAATTTTCACTTTTTCATAATTACATTGTCCTAGAAGTCAATATTGCAGACGAAACCTTCTAAAATATAGTTGGTAGAAACATATTCCCATTCTTCTAGATAAAATTGCTTTTTAGATTTACATATTGTGGGAGTCGTTATATCAACAATGAATATTATAAAATCAATCTACAAATTTCAACTTAAAGTTGAATAACTTCATAACTGCTAGCAAGCAGAGATATCACCATTCTTTTCTAATTACGAATAGGTCTCACTGGAGTGACAGTATTTTTTTTGGTATTTGTTGCATATTATGTAAGCATGTTATTAGCTAAATTTACCTTGAGCCAAGAAATGTTTCACAGTACCCGACCATTATTATATTCTCTTAGATACAAAAGTTTGGGTACCACTTCATGAAGGCAATACTAATGTTTTTCACTCAGCGAATACAGTGAGACTGACTTATAGGTGTGGCACCTCACAAGATACAATAATTAACATAAGTAGCACTGAAGGGCTGGTATTGTATCTGCTTCAAGCTAATAAAAGCCATATGAATTAAAGATCGTTGAGACAACCTGTGAGGTAATTTTATTCAATTAACTCCACGCCCAAAAAATATGTTCCATCATATATACTATATAACATATATATCACGAAATAATGCCGTAATTATAATACCGTTAAATGCGTGACCCTACTCAGTACATGAAGGCCTCTTATATACATATTAATTATAAGAACACCGGTTGACATAACCGATTTAATGGCGAACAGCGTTTTCTACACATTCCGAATAGTAATTAAATTTATGTTTAATCGGTTGGATTACTAATAACAGTAATTTTCTACTCCTTCACTACTCTGGTTCAGAAGGTCGGCTTGGCAGGCATCGGCACCCCATCGTCACCCAAAAATCCACAATCATAATCGTTTACCTCAGCATCTCATAGATCTAATCAAATCCAAACGCCGCTCCAGAACAGTGTGGCAAAGATCCCGGCATCCTGCTGATCGCCGCTCGTACGATCAGTACTGCCGATTGGTAAAGCGGCGATTGGCATCCTTCCGTTCCGATTCTTTCAATTCCTACCTCTCTTCTCTGTCTACCAGGGATAATGTACACATGGATAATGTAACAGACTTTGTGGAATGTATCTAAAAAAAATCCTAAAGTATCAACCTGTTTCACACCCACTCCGTCGTGATGATGGGTCCTGGGCTTTGCTCTGCATCTTACCCATACTTTCACACCTCACCTTTCTCATAAAAACCATACTCACAGCACAACTGTGGAAGATTTCCTCACTTCACCTATTCCTCTCTCTCTCTTCCACCAAAAGCCGTTAATCCCTCTGAGGTTAAATACCTTCTGAAAAACTTACCTTACAGAAAATCCCCTGGATATGATCTCCTTACTCCTCAAATTCTCAAACAACTTCCTCCTAAAGCCATAATCTTCCTAACTTACATATATAATTGCATTATCCGAACGACGCACTTTCCTCTCCTCTGGAAACATTCCATTATTGTCCTTCCATTATTCGCCAAACCCGGTAAACCACCCAATGACGCCTCATCTTACCGTCCAATTAGCCTACTCCCTATCCTCTCAAAAATATTTGAGAAACTCCTACTAAAATGTCTACTTCCAATTGTTGAATCCAAATACCTTTTTCCCACACACCAGTTTGGTTTCCGCCAACGACATTCCACTGCTCAACAAGGCCTTTGCGTTGTTGATCACATCTCTTCAGCCCTTGAAACCAAACAGTATTGCACTGCTGCCTTTTTTAGGATGTGCCTAAGAAATGGTGGACACCAGTGCCAGAGAAAAAAAGATCAAAGGTGGTGAGGAAGAAATGGTCTGTAGAAGAGTGTCGTATGGAAGCCCCAAAACCACGCCGGTCACATGGAGGAAGAAGGAGGTGGAATATGGTGGAAAAAAGAGGGTAACAGCGAGAGAAAGGAGCCGTGGAAATGTGGGACACTTCAGGAGGTGTGAAGACAGGAAGTCCTATGAGTGGTGGAAGGCACTCGGTAGCACAGTGCCCAGGCACTGTTCAATTAATGTACCTTTAAAATGATCATCTTTAGAGTTCTTTTTTAAATTGTGTTCAATTGAATCCTCTAAAAAGCTACGATCTCCTTGAAATGTCAGACTATGCAGCATGGTATATTTACTATCCTGCTGATGGAGATCTATACTGAAGTGGGTGAACCCTTGCAGATTTTTCCATTTGTGGACGAAGTGGAGAAAGGTGTTTACTACTTTGTCTGCAACAGGTGAGAAATTGTATTTAGTTAGAATCGGAAATTTTTAAACTTGTAGTCTTTCTGACTTTACATCAGGGTCCAAGTTAGTCCCCAGACGGTCATGGAATTACGTTTTATTATTCTTGGAATCAATTTTTTTGTAACAAAAACTGTATAGCTCTACTCACAATGCTCATGAGCCAGATTGCTGAGGCTCGGCAATTTGCCTTCTCCAAGATGACGGGATCTATGCATGATTTACAGTTCACTGTTTTTATGAGCTATTTGTTTCCTTAAAAGAGAAAAATGTTTACAAGGAAGACATAGAATTGGATGAAACATTTAAAAACTTTTCAGAACAGTGTTTTAATTGCCAATGAATAACCGGTCAATTGATCATTTTGACTCTGCTGATTGCAGATATTTCTGAGAAAAGCGTGGTGGAGTTTTGAGTAATTGGGTCGATGGGTCCAGGCAGCGTTTCGCTGATTACTTTTTTTAACTCTCTTTTTTTTTTGCTGGCCCCAACCTGGGATCGTTATCCCAAAACGGAATTTCCCCATGGCTCGTGACGCGGGCATATAGGTTTTATTCTTGCCTGTTGCACGCGTATAGGGTGCCTTTGGCATTTCTGCCCCAGTCAACGTTCATTCTTTCATACCATCTTCAGTTTTCAATCAAAGCAAAAACGAGCTAACATTGTCTAAAAAACAACAGTTTACTACTTTCTGCAATAATAATACTAATTTACAATTATTAAAAAGGAACAATGTGACCACTGGAGCAAAAAAAACAAAACAAATTGATACGCTATTCCCAATTCCTCAAATATACTAAAACTATATATACAGGATTACACTCTCTACTCCAACTAGTACAAACGTATCCCATAGCTGTGGATCTAGGTTATCAGTATATTAACTGTGTCTCCACTCCACGTTCGTACAACGTCTTCGGGATAAGCCATGCGTCTCCTAGATCACGGATGCCCATCCTGCAGTACCCTCCTTGCGATGTACAATGTGTGCAGGGCCGTAAACCTTGCCCCTTTAACAACCGTGGGAAGTATCCTACCTTGTTTACAAACAATAGTAGGTTTTATTCTGTTCGAAACATACAAGTTTTTTTTCAAACTCCCTGTCTTTCTTACTACTTACTTACTGTTTAGATAAAACGAGAGACCCGAAACATTTTACAGAGAGCCTTTTCGTAGAACACGACAAATACAGAAATCTTTATAAAGCATGAGTTATTGGTTAATTAATTACTTTTCAATAAAACAATAATAATAATAAGATAAGGTAATAATAATAATTATAAGAAAGGTTTAAAAATGTAAGAATTTCATGTCCCGATTTACAACAGATATTTTGGTTTAGGTTTAATAAGATACTATAAAAAAAACTTTCTCCCTCCTAATATTTACCGTTTCTTCATCCTTAGGAACCTTCAAAACGCTGCTATTCCACCTACACCTCTTCACCATCCAAACTTGCTAGTCTGGGAACTATTTATTGATTTTCATACTTTTGTTCTTTGAATTTCTCTTTTTATATGATTGTTACTCATATGTATGTATATATAGCCAAATAGTTTAGCTAGTACCCTCCCTTTGTTTTTCATAGGATATTCACCCTGAATGTTATTTGTAATGCATTAATTGAAATGCTCTCATTCATTATAATACAGTATTGTATTTTACTGACATCTTCATTTTGTTTTATGTTTTTTCTTTGTATATACATTTACGACTTTATTTGCTAAATGCAGTTAAACAATCTTTTTTTTTATATAGAGGTTTGTAATAGTTCTTTTTGTTTGCTAAAATGACATTTTCATACGTACGTCATCGTTATTCATAAGTGACTTGAACCGGAATAAGAATCTCTATTCTATTCTATATTAACGAGATAATTGTAAATTTGTTACATATTCACCTATTTCACCATGGCTACACACGATTCAATAAACGTTGAACACTACTAATGAAATTAATGTCCCCTGAAATTAAGTCCTCAAACGTAACTCCACAGTGTCGGAAGCGTAACTTGCCAGAAGTGGGATGGCACAAAGTGATTGCTTTATCGTCTTCACTGTGTGCTCCATGTACACGGCTCAGTTAGACTGAACTCAGATCAAACAACGTGTATTCCACATCCAGTTTTATAACTGCTGCGTCGGTCTCAAACAGGCAATGCACTCAAAACGACTTATGTCAACTTGATGCGGTGGCAGTCTACGGACCAGCCGACTAAGATTTTTTTTTTTGAACTTCTCCCTTTCATACACACGTTTTAAACATTAATTCGATCTTTATGCATAGAATTTTACTAATATTTATCATTTAATAGCTCTATAAAAATACTGAAGGCAAGATGACTCATCAATTCCTTTATTATGAAGTTATAAAAAGTAAACATTTTTTATTAATATTCGTATAGGTTATATCATCTGTCTGTGCTATTCGATAAGTTAATTATGCAGTTTAAAATTAGATGATGTAACAATCATGCAGTTACACATATTAAAATGAATGCCCTTACCACAGTAGCATGATGCTCTACATCAAAATCTACATCTACTATCTGTGACAATCGTTGTGTAGACAATATATTTAAGAAAGAAGGATATGAGTAATAAAAGAGGATTAGAGGCATGGATAGAAGCGACACTCTAATAACTGTCTAATATAAAACGTTAATGGAGATTTCTTTATCATGGATGAAAGTGGGTTTGAAAAGCTAGGTTTTTTTCCGCTTCCTGCTACTCACTAGGACCATGCTCCAACCATAATAAAAGTGTTTTTTTAAAAAGTACATTAATAAATTACTAAAAGAGTTATATCTCGTTACCTGGCTAAGTCCTTAAAAGTCTGCGCGGATGTTTTTGACAACTCTTACTGTGGTCATATATACACAACAATATATATCGATGTGACCTAAAGGTAACACTAAGCTCCACGCTCTCAACAACAAGAAGTACTTTCATTTTGTGTTTTCAAGTATCATGACAAAAAAGTCATTGAAATTGCTCAACCCGTCTTGGTTGTGTTGATGATATGTATACAACTATTAGATAGAAATAAATGAAAAATCATTTACTTCGCAATAAAAAATTAAATGTAAAAAAAATATCATATAGAGAATTGAATTAAACCTCAACGTTGTTGTAGCGACCGCTAACTACATAAGATAAACACCCTATACTCTATTGTATATACATTGTAAATTAATTTAAACAAATGTAAATAACATTACCATACCATAAGTCATTGTAAATGTTGTCAACAATAAAAGACGCAGCTGCAAGTAAATTCGTTAGAGGCTGGAAACCCCACCCAGAGCTGGTAGCTAGTGACCCGGACGAGGCCTGAGTCACTACGAGAACAAGGGCCACCCATACTGGGCTGGCCACAATAACGAGTGCCATGATTGGATACTACTGAGGTACACCAACTATAAATAGACCCGGGAGTTGGCCTGTAAATCAAGGTTTAGTTTTTAGTTTTCTCCCGGTTGTAAGCTGAAGGTGAGCCTCATCACCTAGTGTAAATTATGTGTTGACTTTTTAACTTCAATCTAAAATTGTATTATATTTATGCCCTCCTTCGAATGCATCAGCGCATCGCAGAAAGAGGAGCTTCTTGGGAGAGACCTCTCCCTCGAGGACAACGGTTGTCGTGGCCCTACAATTTTACCTAGTAATGTTTCCCACGGCAATCCACTCTGCCTCTCTCCGGTTCACACTCGCCTTTGGGACCCGGACGGATTTAGCCTACCCTCAGATACCGAGTGTGAATTCGTGGTCATTCCAAGACCACACAAACAACCTACACTATCTACCCTGTACCTCTTCTCCTGAACATAGTACATTGTTGGGGCACATACATATCAAATATGGAGTCAGATAGTAAGACCATCATGAAACGATTACCCAGGTTATAAACTTAATCAACCCTCACTTCCTCACCAGGGCTAGGGTAACCAGGCACCCCTCTCATGACGATCCGATAGTTGTGATTAAAATATTATGAATTATTTCCAAGGAGAGAGTAGAGTTAGCATTAATACTAATTTTGATATATATTATGTTTGCATATTCTTTGTAGCGACAATTATGCCTTTAATTACTCCATACATATCAACATGAAAAGGTTTGAATTTACTTTCTTAATTAAAGAACGCCTTGCCTCTTTCGGGCTCATCTGCCATACTTTTGATCAAAAACGGTTAATTTTATTTTTGAATCATCTTGGAATTGGAAACTCCAAACCATATATTATAACGTCACAATCGTTGTTTCGTCACAAAAAAGGTTTTTATCATATGATTTAGATGAATTAATTATACTAATACATAAATGCCATGAAATTTATATAATAATTAAACTGCATATAAAACCTATATTACAGGCACTATTCTGGTATGTATTAAAATCTATGATAATTTTAATTTAAAAAAAACAGTCTGTCGTGTTAGGGTAGCTGATTCATTTATAACATCATCACTAATGGTTAATTTATGCCATCAATGCGACAGGTGTTTCTAATTATACTAATAATTAATAATGCAGTGTATTTAAATGAGAAACCTTAATTATATAACCAGTAATTAGGTACATATTATGTTTAGAGTTATTTAGTACTTTTGACTCTTACGTGGCTCTACTGGCCATCTATGAGGTAGAGGAGCTCTTTGTGTCATCGAGAAGTAGTACCCGATGGTAGCAAATGTGAGCAAAGAGGGTTCAGTTGGTCTCTTTGTAAAGATTGTTTAGTGAAACTCACAGTTGAGTTATATATTTCATCCAAACCTCTCCAACGGCTAAATTATGTCTCAGCACAGAAAGGAATTCCGGATTAATATTGAACAGGTTACATTGTGTTGAAAATAATGGTTAGTAACAAGTTATACCAGTACATATATGGTTCTAGAAGATATGATGCATATGAAGAGCAAGGAGAAAAATCTAGTTGAATATGCTGACACCTCCGATCCATCAGATGGTCTTCGCCTTCTCCACGTGATAGCAGATGATTACACTCGACCTGCCTCCATTCGTCGAACAGTGGCTCGGTGGCTACACGATTTCATGAACGTGTTTGCTTGCTAAGTGCATGTTGCCCCTTGAATATAGGTACACCTAATCTAAAAACGTGCGTTCTGTGCTTACAATAAAATTTGCGACATACTATATTTTTTACAATGTCAAAAACAAAAAAAAGAGGGACTCTTACACGGTATGGGGTTTTAGTATTTTGTCTCCATGCCAATATATATTGTCTACAAATACATCATATAGTATTATAGGTAATTTAAAATCCACATTCTAAGAAACTATTCTTGTTACGCTATATGTATATGTTTTAGATTTGTTGCGAATAAAGCCGGACAATTGCATTTTAATTGATCCGCATATCTCTGACTATTAAGGTTTCTTGAGCTTAGAACCTAGTTTTTATTTTTAAGCCCTTTAAGTACCAAGACGCACAATAGATGGTGATTGAAAGTTATTCCAAATAAACATTTGGGAGCGTGTATTCACTACTTGTGGGAAATTTTTGCAACAATGATAGTTAGACATTGTGAAATGGATTCGCTTACTTTAGTGTCCAATACGTTAGTTGAATGTCGAACCTATGGTAACTATTGGATAGACGGTTATTTAAGAAGGAAGAGGTATACCCCTCCTTTAATACTCACGTCTTTGCTTATGTTGCCAATAAAAGAGTATAAAATAAAACAGCAATATCTAACCTACACTAAGGGTACGCAGCATGTTCTTTAGACAAATGAATATCTGGAGAGCCGTTCCTTTTTCCCCCCAATCTACAGGTTACTGGTACCCCCCCCCCTATAATAAATTGATGTCCCCAAAAGATACAAGGAATTAAAATCTGTACACAGGGTATTTGAACCAAAAACGCACTCCCTTAAAATAAACCTACTTCTAATAAATAAATTTAGTTTGATCATAAAAATATGTATATGACTGTGATCTAAGTAGGTACTGCTCAGCCCAAGTTAAATCTGTCATGGGTGGTAACAATATCGACTGACTTCAGATTTTATCCTTAAATATTTATTAAATAATTTCAATTACTTATGTCAGATAGTAAAATTTTTCATGTTATCAGTTTAATCCATCTTAGTCACAGATACTTGCCTTTCGGACAATTTCGGCTAGTACCATTTTATAATCGCTGTGGGAGATAAGAACAGTTAGCTCTCAGAACCACTTCTAAATCCAAATAGATAGGCTTTTAGAGTAAGCCAGCCTATTGAGAAACCAGTCAATTAAGCCAAAATACACGCTAACTTTGGTTTTCTCTAGCAACAGCAGAAACACACCATCAGATAACCGCTGTTCTAAAAAGACCGGCCTATCAGATAATCATGTGGTGTTGGCCACTGTCCGATGTTATCTTTTGCTTGCTTTAGTTTGGGTGAATTATCTTATTCACCTTATCTAGTCATTTTATGTACTCAGATAGCCACGAGTAAAACGGGAATTTATGTGTACACAAGTTTATTTGTTATACGTGGGTACTGGTATAGAGTTCACTGTCATTTATGAGCTTAGTTTTGTGCTCTTATAAAATTCAACGACTGCATAAAGGGTGGTCAATACAGACGGAGCTCTTCTTACTTAAATCAATTAAATTCTTACTTAACTTAAATAGTATTCACCACAGGGGGTCAAATTCCCGATTTAGTTGAAAAAAAAATTCACACTACGATTTGATTGTTCTGGTTATAATGAACAATATTTTCTCTTTTTATTAAATATACTTACACGATTTTTTTTTTAATTTAAACGTCTAAGGATATTTTTATTAAACACCTAATTAGGAAAAAAGTTTATTTAAAAAAATCGGTACTGTTAGAACCAGAAAATTATACAGACAATTTACACATAAAAATTGTCACACAACTTGATTTAATTTAAAGAATCAAACCAGTTCATATTAAACTTGTAAAAAAATTTACTCATGTTACTTAGAATTTAGATTATAGAAATAAAGAATATACAATTAATGTATTAATAGAGTGCTATACAGGATCGTATCTACTTTAGATATATAGTAGATATATAGCCAGAACTCTAACTTAAATATTTTTTAGCACATAGTCTCACGCTACTGACGGTTACTGAAATCTCTTAACACATACTGATTTAAATATACGTAATAATAACTATGAAACGAATTACTTTATATTGTTACCAACTTAAGGTCGTAGAAAAAAGCTAATTGACATAAATGGTTTTAAATTATAAACTAAATATTGCCAAATCTGGTTATCCTTCCCACAGTGTCGTTATGTGGTCTTCTGTCATATAAAATCTATAACTAATTTTTCTAGAAGCCTTATGCACTTGGATGCTTTAGTCATTTAAACTAATTCTTGGATGATAGTTTTTAATTAAGGTATACAAATTAGTTTTGAATTATTATTTTATTTTTTTCTTATGTGTGATGTATTGTTTCTTTTTTGTTGGTTAGGGTCGTATTTATTTATCTGAGTATTATTTTTATACACATTGGACACCGTCCCTGAATAAAGATTTAATTTCTATAATATTTAGGATTGAATAGCTCGTAAACATTAGATATTTGAATTAGAGGTCCAACCCGAGTTTATGCCTCCATAAGTTCATTTTTTAACGTATTTTATCTGGTAGGAGTTTGTCTTTGTTTGACATTCAATGGAATAGAGATGAAAATAAAATTGAATCGTTTTAAGCTGGTTGCTGAAATTCTTTTAAAGTTTTCATTTGACCCTGGATATGTGTAAAACCGGTATGACAATAATCGTACAATGATTTATGTATGTTTATTAACGAATACTTCCGTTGTTAAAATAGTTTTACTTTCTCATTTATAAAGAGTAAAAGGGCATTCATAAGGAATAATATGTTATTTTAGAATTAAAATGATCGCAGGGGCTCATATGGTTCTAGTGTATGATTGTATTTATTTTAATTGTTTCATAACAATAAAATTGACTACAGAGTTGTATCTGATTAAAATAATATTTACCTAATATTATATATACATATATAATATATATATGTAAGACAATTATTGAAGGTGGGGTGAATAAACTGAAATCAGTTTCTCTGTAAACAAAGTTAGCAATTTTATTCACTATATATTATATTATAACAATTATTAATATTGATTTACACAATCTTACCTGTAAACAAAGAAACGACAATTACAGTTTCTAACTATCAATTCTCTATTTACACTATTTTATTTTACACACTATTATATGTTCTGTTATCTCACATAACCTTCTCTATCTGATAACTGATGCTCCATCTGGTGGGGGCCAGTGGAAGCAGCACGGCAAATTCAAATGAAAGAGAGATCACTTTCATTACATCTCCCCTCTCTGAGGTGAAAATTCTTTGAAAATTTTCAGTCTGGTAATATCGGAAGTAATTTTGTTATGTGAAAGAATCCAGTTTCTTGCTTTCCTCTTCCGGTATTTATTTTATATATTGAATTTGATATCTTTTCTGTTATTTCAAAGGGACCAATTTTTAATTCATCTAGTTTATTCCTGTTCAATTTGTTGCCATTTTCTATATATACTGTATCTTCTGTGTTAAATTCCCAATGTTTTCTTGATTTATCAAATATTTTCTTGTTGTATTCATGAGACTTTTTTGTTCTTTCTAAGGCTAATTTACTGTCATTTATCCAGTTTTCTTTATTGTTTCTTTTTTTTAATTCTTCAGGTAAAATGCTAGTATCTGTGCCATCCAATAAATACTTGGGTGGAAAACCGGTTACTGTATGTTCTGTTTCATTATATTTATCCACACATTCTTTAGCGACTGTTGTCCAGGCTCTTTTCTTCCCTTTTTCGTTCATTTTACATCTGATTTTATTGACTAGAGTTTGATTTAGTCTCTCATTTAAACCATTGGAAAAGGGTGCATTAACTGCTGTAAATATCAATCGAACCTCCTTTTCCCTTAGGAAATCTTTGAATTCTCTTGAGTTGATTCCTGGGTATTGATCTGTAAGTATTATACCTATTTTCTCTGTTTCCAGCACATTATTTACTAACTTAATGAAGTCAGTGGCACTCTGAGTTTTTGATGTTGAAATGAATGCATATCTTGTGAAGTGGTCAATAAGCAGGTGGAGGTATCTTTTTGTTGATCGTTGTCCTCCAAAACCTCCAATAGTGTCGATTGACATTATTTCGAATGGTTTTATTGCTGGCCCTAGTTGTGACATTAGCCCATATTTTTCTTGCCCTCTGGATTTGTTTTTAATACATATTTCACAGGTTTTACATACTTTTTTTATATTTGCAGTTATATTTTTTGCTGTGTAATAAGGGCATACCCTATTCATCATTTGTTTAATTCCTATATGGCACCATTCAGAATGTATTTCTTTAATGAATTCTAAACTTAAGTTTTCAGATAAAATTATCTTTTCTTTATTTCTTACTTTTTTATAGAACACTCCATCTTTTTCTATTAATTTTGTTTTGGTGTTTTGTAATATTCTATTTTCCTCTTGATCTTTTTTAATTTCTTGTATTTTTATCAAATTAACTATTTTTAGGATTTCTTCTTTATTTTCAATTGGTTCTAATACCGGGTTTCTGCTCAAACTATCTGCTTCGGTATTATCCTTTCCCGGAATGTATTTAATTTCAAAATTGTATTGTGACAAATAGTAAGTTAATTCACCAAGTTCTTCATCCGTTCTTGCTCTTATGTTTAAATTTTCTAATGGTTTGTGATCTGAAAATACAGTGAATTTTCTTCCAATTAACCAGTATTGCCAATATTTTAATGCCTCTTTGATTGCCAAACACTCTAAATAAATTGCTTTTTTCCTTTTTTGCGGTTCGCTTAATTTTTTTGAAAAGTATGCTACTGGCTTTTCTTTTCCATTGTTTTGTACTTGTTTCAAAACTGCACCAATACCTTCTAGAGATGCATCTGTATAAATTCTTATTGGTAAATCATTATCAAATATTTCTAACACTGGTTGGGAACATAGCAATTTCTTTACTTCTGCAAAGGATTTTTCACACTCTTCCGTCCATAAGAATTTTTCATTTTTCCTTAATAATTTATGCAGTGGATCTAGCAATATCGAGCTTTTTGGTATATACTCGTGATAAAAATTAATTTTTCCTAAAAATTGTCTGATGTTCTTTTGGGTTTTTGGAGTTGGAAAGTTTTTTATTGAAATTAAGTTGTCCTT
The DNA here is from genome assembly GCA_930367205.1 of Acanthosoma haemorrhoidale. Lineage (NCBI taxonomy): Eukaryota > Metazoa > Arthropoda > Insecta > Hemiptera > Acanthosomatidae > Acanthosoma > Acanthosoma haemorrhoidale. The sequence goes on along the minus strand of OV884014.1, from coordinate 94,459,156 downwards.
TATTGGTCTTACTGTATTGTGTTGTATTATGTGTCCAAGGTATTTTGCTGATTCTGCTGCAAATGTACATTTTTTAAATTTTAATCGGAAACCTTCATTGACTATTGCTTTTATTACTTTTTCTATATGTTCTATATGTTCTGTGAATGATTTCGAAAAAATTAAGATGTCATCTATATAATTTTCTGAAAAGTCTTTTAAATTGTGCTTTCTTAAGATGTTGGATAAAATTCTTTGGAAAATAGCTGGTGATGTCTTTAAACCATAGGGTAGGCATGTCCATTGGAAGTGCCCTTCTTGTGTGACAAATCCTGTTTTCTGTCTATCTTCAATGCGTAATGGAATTGACCAAAAAGCGGAATTTATATCTAGTGTGGTGAAGTATTTGCAGTTTCTTGTTTGTATTATTAAATCATCTATTAATGGGAATGGTTGAGCTTGTGGTATAACTAGTTTGTTCAATTCACGAAAATCTATACATAATCTTGATCGCTTGTTTTCATCTCTTTTGAATGCTAAGGTTACGGGGGCTGCGAATGGACTATAGGACTCTTCAATTAGATCATTTTGTAATAATTTTGCCACCTGATCTTCTATTTCCTTCTTATCTGCTATAGTGCATCTATAAGGCCTTTTGCTGCAGAATCTGTCCACCAGTAAGTCAATTCTAGCTTCGTAATCCTTAACCGTGCCCACATCATATTTGTTCCTGGCAAATACTGTACTGTACTTTTCTATCAGTCTTTCTATCGTAATCTTTCTCATATTATCTAAGTGATCTAATTTTATTTTGAACCCGTCTTCTTCGATATGTTCATTAAAATTCACTTTAACTTCTTCATTTTTTTCTTTCTTTTTCTCAGTATTTCCTGTTTCATCTTCTTTCTTCTGTAATATTTGTAGATTCTCATTTTGAATTAATCTAAATTTTTTGATAATATCTAAACCTATAAGAAAATCTTCAAAATCATCTCTCTCTACAATGAACACATCAACATATTTTTCTATCTCAAAAATTTTCACTTTTATGGTTACTAAACCTTTTGTTTGTGTCACACCATTGACTGTTTTTAAATATATCTTATTAACATCTTCTGTTTTTTTCTTTATCTTAATTAATTTTGTATTTATTAGAGAGACTTGGGATCCTGGATCATATGTCCCATTTACCTGTAACTTCTCTTCTAATAATATTTTTACTTTAATCAATGGTGTGATTATTCGTTTTTTTGTTCTGTATTTAGATCTACTTCTAATACTGAGTTGCTTCCCAGTATTCTAGTTTCATATTTGTCTCTCTTTTTAAACCAGCATGAAGCTTCTGAATGATATCTGATGCCTTTGTTTAATTGTTCACAATTATTGCATGGCCTTTTTTCTTGAAATTTATTTTTACTAAAAAGTTTTTCATCTTTCTTTTTCATAAAATTATTTTTGTTCGCTAGACCCTCACATTTTCTAATTTCATAAAGTAATTTGGTCGAATTCTCACATTTTTCCTTATCTAACTTATTTCTAATGAACTCAGGTAAGCCTGCAGCTATAAGCATCACTAAAGTCTGTGAACTAATATTCTCATCCATATCTAACAATAATTTCTCTTTTTTCATGGCGTATTCCATCAGTAGACCTTCTTTAAACCTATATGATATAGCATGCATTCCTGTACTCCATCCTTGGTCTTCAAAAGTTTCCAAAAATTTTTCTTTCCACTCAGACCACACAGAGTCCATTGTTAATATTGTTAGGGTTGCTGAGTACCAGTCTAAGCATGACTTTTCCAAAAACAACCTTAATATCTCAATCATATTACTGTCTGCATTGATTCCACATCTTCTACATTCTTTCTCAAACATCTCTAGCCACTGTTTAGCATTTGAGTGTTTACATGTAAACTTCTCAACCATGAACTTCTCTGCTATATGTTTTAAATTTAGCTCATTCTCTTTATTTTGTGTGGATTCAACCATCTTATCTTTATTCACTACTTGTTCTAAATATAAATTATCAAACATTACATTACCTTCTTCATCAAAATATATTGTTTTCATTTTCTCGGTTAATGTAATCCACACACTCTTCTGTTGACCTCTTTGAGTAAAACTGTTCCTCAATCTTTTATAAATAAGTGTCTTAGTCAATTCTTCATGATCACTCATAAAGCTTTTCTCTAGGGGCAACACATATTCTTCATTTTCCTCTGTCTTAATTGTGGTAATTGAGAGAACATTTGTCTTCTTATCCTTCGGTGATCCCACAAAGTTAATGGTGAATTGCAGTCTTTTCGCCATTGTAACTGTAATTGTCGTTTTGTAAGACAATTATTGAAGGTGGGGTGAATAAACTGAAATCAGTTTCTCTGTAAACAAAGTTAGCAATTTTATTCACTATATATTATATTATAACAATTATTAATATTGATTTACACAATCTTACCTGTAAACAAAGAAACGACAATTACAGTTTCTAACTATCAATTCTCTATTTACACTATTTTATTTTACACACTATTATATGTTCTGTTATCTCACATAACCTTCTCTATCTGATAACTGATGCTCCATCTGGTGGGGGCCAGTGGAAGCAGCACGGCAAATTCAAATGAAAGAGAGATCACTTTCATTACATATATATATATACATATATATATATATATATATATATATATGGTTAAACTATTTAGTTTGTATTATGGTTGATGGGTGGCCTCCATTCCTAATTTATTTCTTAAATGCTGGCTTTCATTGTCTCTAGCATATTGCTCTATTTCAAGAATCCCGGTCTGTGCTAAGTGGAGGTTTTTTACAAATTATTTTAACTCAAAACTCACTTCAACCTAGCTCTAACGAATACATTTCATTTCATAATAAAACTATCATTAAAATCTATATTTTTTACACTGATTGACAAAAGTAACTAATTTAGACTTCAAAAATATTTGAGGAAAAAATAAGTAATTTGAAAACGAAATTGTACTTTATAAGTAAAAGAACAAATATCGTAAAATAAAATAAACTTTTGAAAAATTGTTTAAAGAAAACGTACTAAATAACGGGTATTTCCGCCACTGCCACCAATCACGTCTTGGCATTTATTGGAAGAGGTTTGCGATAAGTCCTGAGGAATATTGTCCCACTCTTCAACACCAGCCCTTTCCAATTCTTCAAAGGTGCTAGGACAAAGATTCGAAAGTCGTGCTCTTCACTTCAGTTGGTCCCAGACCAACAATAGTTCAATATGAATTAAGTCTGGGCTCAGTGGTGCTACACCGAGGGCTCAATCCCAACCTCAATCAGGTAATCATCAACTAGTCGTGTTCTGTGTGCTCTGGGATTATCATCCATTAACAAGAATCCCTCGCCGATATAAGAAGCAAACGGCACTATATTTTATTCGGTCATGTCTCCTAAGAATTTCTGTGCCGTCAGGGACTTACCCATCACTACAACCAATTCAGTAGGAACGTTGAAGGAAATGCCACCTCTTTTGGCCGTCTTCAGGTAAAATTACGCCCATCTGATGATTTGAGACCAACTCTTGCCTCTTCTGTAAAGAGAACTCTTTGCCAGTTTTCCAAAGCCCAATTCGTATGTTCTAGAGTAAACTGAAGCCTGGTCATTTTGTGAGCTGTGGTAAGGAGAGGTTCACGGGCAGGCCGTCAAGCCCTCAGCTAAGGTTATTTTTATTAAACCTTCTTCTTACAGAATCTTGCTGGGAATGGAATCATTTTGGACATTCCGGAAATGCTCCGGCTTCGCATAGCAAGGTGCCGGATGTACTAATCGTCTCTTTCTGTTTTAAATCTAGGACGACACTCTCCCTTTCTTGTTAGGTGACGCTCTGTCTTATTAAATTGCTTTAAAGCCCTGTCTATGGACGAGTGATGTATCCTGGCGAGTTTACGCTGGCAGTATTCTTCCTCTATCAATGTCACAGCCATAACGGAATCGTATTCACATAAATGCCTTTTTAGGGCCATTGAACATAATTAAAACGTTTAAAAAAAGTTTATTAAGAGAAAGAGCGATTAGAACCAATTTTATGATGTGTAGATCGGATAGATCAAATATTAGTTACAAAGGGTAAACAAAGGATTATCTAAGGTTTGTATTTACAATAATATCTCCTTAATACCAATACTTAATCAAACTAAAAGTGTAAGATTATTTATTTATTTTTTATTAAAACAAGTTGAGGTGCGTTAATTTTGTCCATCAGTGTATATATTGTAACGGCCTTATTGATCGCTGAGGTTTCGTCCGTCCAGTGCTGACGAATTAACTTAACCTTAACGTATTAACTGAAGCTGGTGAGTGAGATTGTGTTTGTTGTGACAGTCAAGTGGCGAGTGTGGAGATAGAAAACAATCTCTCTCTCAGTTCTTACAGTGTTGTATTTTGTTTATGTTAAAACTAAATAAAGAAGTGTTCCTTAGAACAGTGGATGTCAATATCATAAAATTTTATTACTCTGAACCTAACCTAAAATACTACAGTAAAATATGCTTAAGATTATCCATTCAATATGTATAGTATAATCCTGCTATGCCTTTGAGTATGGTTTTTAACCGGACGTTACCGAAACAAAGTCAAAGAGTAGCACGGTCTTTATATAAAAGTCGGCCGTGAAGAGATCAGCTATAATCCGACCGACCGATACCTGATGATTGCGTGATTGGATTACCGAGTTGAAACCACCGCTGAATTGACTTTTCTTGTTCGGTGCAGAAAATGTTGATTAAATCTACTCCTCCCTTTGTTCTGGGTTTCCGAACCGTTCAATGGTGGATTAGTATCACAGCATATCAAAATCTCATCAACGGTCGGATCTTTGGGAAAAAAATAATCAATATTTACTGGATAGTTTTTAAAACATTATACAGAAATAATAAGATGATTCATCAAAGGTGCTAGTTATACTTACATCATAACATTTGATCCTTCGTCATTCACAAGACATTATTATTTTAAATTTGTATTGTCATAAAGTTATAATCTGCCTTATTGGCAATAAGTAATAGTGTTCAATGTTCTCGTTCATTCTTCATCCACTTTCTCATTCTTACAGTATTTAGAAACAGCCCCGAAACCACATGTAATAGACAACTTTATTATTATTATAATGAGGTGTTAGTAAGAGATGGTAAAACTTAGGTTTAAGAGGCACAAAATATTCTATTTTCTTTAATACTTTTTTTTGTTTTCAAGCGTTTTATGGAGTTTACATATTTGATATTTAGTGTACGGAAATTAAACAAATATTAAATTAAAATATTCAATACAAAATAATGTATAAAGGGGTTAGAATTTAAAATATTATATCCGATGAGTAAATTTCTTAAAAAAGTTCACCAGTATTTAAACGTAATCGAGCAACTCTTACTCATATATACTTCAAACGAAAAGCTGTGTTGATAACGGATGAGCATACAAATATATTTGTGTCATATATATATATATATAAGTCATAATTAGACTGACTCCGACGACTAAAAGGGGATGTGAGGTACGAAGTATGGACACAATTAGAACTTAACTAACTTTCATCCTCTATATATACAGTTCGAGTGAGGCTTAACCTCATTCTTAGCTTTTGTTTATTTGTTTTGTTTCCGAAATCCCTTTATGTCGGTTAACTTATACATATAAAAAAAAGATATATAATAAACAGATGAATTAAATTTGCGACCGCTGAGAGTATGTGTATTTAGAGACTTTTTTCTAAACAATACTGTGTGACGAAGAAGCGAAACCCGTGTAATGAAAAAAAAATGATCTGCTGATACATACATGTTGATGGTAATTCGTCAGCTTGCGTTTTTAGTTACTTGGGTGGTATCTTAAAAAAATCAGTCGGTACTTTACTAACGCAGATACTACCTGTGCGTAGCTGAGTAATCCCAAACACCCTAGAGACACTATGTGCATGGGAGTGTACAGGCTTAGGTGCATAGTCAGAAGAAGGATAGCATGCTTAAAAGAAGCAACAATCAAGTAAGTCGGAATTCCAACTACACGCTTTATTTAATATGTAATAAAAGCATTTCCATGTGTTTTAAGCACTGCGACCTCAGTGAACATTATGAAGTAAACAATTTAAGTACCTTCAGGATAGTTTACAGTGAGTGATAAGTGGAGCATGTAGTGGAACGTCAAAGAAGTTTTTATGGGTCCCTCATGAGCGATTTAAAGTCCAACACGTTTCAACCTATACATTCACGATATGGAAATTAATGACCACTAGCTTTTCGGCACCTACAATGATGACGCTTAGCCATCGAGTCAGTTCAATCATCTACATGTTGGACTAGCGTACTTGAAGCAAAACAGAAAGCATTTATAGATTGAAATACGAAATAAACTTGAGATGGAACCATCCCACTCATCCAAAAATGTTAAACGACATTAACTATAGGTCGTACTAGCCCAGTCAGCTCATAGAACTTGATATTCTCACTATGGATGAGGTCATGAAAATGAATTAATCATCCTCGACGTCCTACATAGGTTATCTCACTCGCTCATAGTTTGACATCCAAATCTTCACAATTCATTACCATTGGTTAGACACGAGGGAGACACCTGTCCACCATAATATTAAGACCGAAATCAGATGACTACTGAAAGGTAGTGGTGAAATGACAAAAAGTGTTAGGCAGATACAACTCTCACCTCCTCAATAAGAAAATTATGGAAGTTATATCGCATTGCAGTCAGATGGGGTACTATTGTACCCCGTGTGGCTACAGAGTTTTAACATTGATTCGTTCTGTCAGGTATAATAAGCCATTGTACCGAGACTTTTTGCTTCTCTGTAAACATTGTTTCCCTATACTCTATTGTATATATATATATACTGGGTGGGTCACATTCTAGAACAAGCAAGCGTCACCACAACCCTGCAAGGTGGTTGGTCTGAATAACACCCCATATCATTGGTTACTGAGGGCTATAAATAGGGCCTCATTTTGCCTGTAAATCGTGTATCAGTGCATCGCAGCACGAAGAGCAACTTGTAACTCTATAAAAATTGTTTGTTCATTTTATTATTTTTTTTGAGGTTTTGAAATAAAAAAAACCACAAAAAAAACCTGTAAATCCTTTATAATTACGGCTCTCTCTCTCTGAATGGTGGTACCTTCAGCTGCACTGATGTTTAATGATTTCGCCTTCTCATTTATAAAAACATCTGGACCTCTCTTCCTAACCTCGCTTTGTTTTATTCCGGCCTCGTCTGCTAGTGGGATTCTCTGGCCTCGTCTGCTAGTGGGATCCTCTGCCTTCGTCTCGCTAAAACTAGCACCTCCTCGGCAAAGACCTCTCCCTCGCGGACCACGGTTGCCGTGGCCCTACAAACTTTACCTAGTAGCGTCTCCCATGGCAATTCAGTCTGCCTCTCTCCGGTTCACAATCGCCTTTGGGATCTGGACGGTTTTCGCCTATCCTCAGATACCGAGTGTGAATTCAAGGTCATTCCAAGACCACATAAACTAGCTACAATACCTACCCGATACCTCTTCTCCTGAACATAGTGCACTGTCGGGGCACATACCTATTAAATATGGAGTCAGATAGTACAGTAGTAAGACCCGTCATGAAGCAATTGTCCAGTTCATAGTCTAATCAACCCTCACTTCGTCACTAGGGCTAGGTTAACCCCTCTCGTGATGACCCTACAATTGTCAATTCCAGTAGTACATTTTTTTTATTGTTTATATATTTTCATATTATGCCAACATTTTGAATAGTATTATTAGTAAAATAACCACTTAACGTTAAAATCAATAAGAATAATGTTACTATTCTTGTTTTATGAATGACTTTTTGAAAGCCAAATCGGTACGCTAATATTAAAAGACTGTCTAACAACAGGAGGGCTAGCTTTAATTCAGCCTGTCAGTGACTGGTGCTCTCAATTCAATGTTTGCCAATTACAGGGGAGATAGAGAGAGAGGGGGCGTGCCCAGGTTGGATAATTGATTGGCCAGTGGCTATAGTCTGCCCTAGAGTAACAGGTATACATCCCCACCCTGCAATCTGCAAATTGAATGAAACCAGCCCAATTCGTTGTCCACCTAATGACCAGCTATTAGTACCCTTCAAGGGTGGAATTATTTAGGCACGGATCTTAACAGCTCTCTTTTCTCTCCCCCACCCACCAGCAATTTGTCCAGGTGGAAATTCAATTTCTTTTCCCATTTATCTGATGATTTCAGAACAAAGTTGTGTATTTTGACGCCGTAGACAATAAAAACTGAATAAGAGGGGCTCTTGCTATTTTTTTTATATTGAACAATTCAAATATTTTTTTTCCTACAGCTTTCCGTTTCAAGATATAATTGGAAATTCTTAGACAAACAACCTGTCAGATGTTTTATGTAAAAAAAAAAAGCTCTATCACCAGCTTTTTTTTAAATTGTGATTGAGAATTACTATTTTTATGATTTATTTTCTGTTCTTTCAATATTATGCTCTCGTCATTTATTGGATTTAGTTCTTCAAATATATTTGATATGTTTTACGTGTGTATCATTGAATTAATTAGAACTTGAAGATGTTGTCATTCACAAGTCTGTTGATTTATTTCTTTTACTGTTGTCAATTATATTATTGATTAAATTTAGTAATATGCAAGCGATTGTATTTATGAGATTTATTGATCTTGACTGAATTCCATGAAAGCATGAATTGGCAAAACACCGAATGTTGATATACATTGTCGGGTCGTCACGAGGGGGGTGCCTTGTTACCCTAGCCCTGGTGACGAAGTGAGGGTTGATTAACCTATGACTTGGACCATTGTGTCATGACGGGTCTTACTACTGTACTATCTGACTCAATATTTGATAGGTATTTGCCCTGACAGTGCACTATGTTCAGGACAAGAGGTATAGGGTAGGTAGTGTAGGTAGTTTATGTGGTCTTGGAATGATCTTGAATTCACACTCGGTATTTGACGGTAGGTGAAATCCGTCCGGATCCCAAAGGCGAGTGTGAACCAGAGAGAGGCAGACTGAATCCCCGTGGGAGACACTACTAGGAAACTTGATGGGCCACGACAACCGTTGTCCGCGAGGGAGAGGTCGTTCCCAACGAGCTGCTAGTTTTAGCGAGGCAAAGGCAGAGAATCCTACTAGGAGAGTGTGGGGTCTGACAAGGCCGGACTAAAACATAGCGAGGTTAGGAAGAGAGAGGTCCAGACGGTTTCATAAATGAGAAGGCCAAGTTCTTGAACATCACCGCAGCCGCAAGTCATCAGTAGCTAGTCGTCGAGAGAATGAATTACAGGCCCAAACCGCGGGTCTTATATACCCAGCTGGCTTCGTCAATAGCTATTCAGCTTCGGTTTTATTGTACCTAATGCAAGCTTAGTATGTGTTGGCCTTTGTTATTTGACAGCCTTGGCCTCAGTCACTGATACCTGACCCGGGTAGGGTCTTCAGCCCTGGTTTGGTTCGCTTAGTACCTGCCACGGGTAGTGGGTGGCCCAGCTCCTATAACTAATTGGCTTGCAGCTAAGTATTTATTGTTTACAACATTCACAATGATTTATGGTTTGGTAATGTTATTTGCATTTGTTTAAATTAATTTACAATATATATACAATAGAGTATAGGGTGATTTATCTTATGTAGTTAGCGGTCGCTACAGTATTGTATATTAAGATCGTATAAAAGGTTTTCTTGCTGACGTTATAAGGGGCGTTTACTATTGTTCTCAGGACTTTTGATTAAAAGGATTCGATGCGCTTGATGTTCGACTTTTTTTGCTGTCCTCCACAGCTCTATTCCGTATGGGTAAAGGTTATGTGGGAACATTTTGCTTTATTAACTTTGATTCGCCATTGTTTGCACCAATACTTGATTTCATCACGGTGTTTTTAAAGGTTTTGGGATGCTATATCGGTGTCTGGATGGGATGACAGGACTGCAGTGTCATCTGCAAATGTCGTCAAGAAGGTATTAGTGGTAGAGGGGACATCAGTGGTGTCTAGATTATAGAGGATGGGACCCAGGACGCTGCCCTGTGGAATGACATACATCAATAATAAAATATATATTTAGGAAGAGAATGGATGTTTATTTTTTTTGAACACCTAATTATAAATTTGACTATACAATAGTATCTGTTACTGTGAAGAATATTGTTAAGCTTATGTATAACACATATGTGCTTATGTGAGTAACACATATGTGCTTATGTGAGTAACACTTAATTGATCGATTCATTGTTACAATTACTTTACAAAAAACGGGCAATCGAATGTGCTTATTAAAATATAGGAATATTGATTGAGAAAATATCATTCATTACCCATCAATCTTCAAGTTGTTTCATATACAAAATGTACTGGCTGTAAGGTATGCCTAACCAAAAAAAAATAAAATGTAATCTATTGGATAGGATCTTAGGTTAAATGGTTGTTTGTTTTTTTTCTTGCATGCAAGGAGAAACCCCTCCTCTCCATGGAAAGTGGAAAATCCCGTTTGACAATCACTAAAATTCCAGCATCGCTATGCTTCAAGACGCGGAAGGTTGCTCTCAACCGACAATATCCAAGGTCTAAGCAATTCCAATTTGTCCCAGCTCTTTCTCGCCATTACCTCTTTCCACGGGGAATTTATCATAGCTATTCCTTTTTATTTCATCCACTGTTTCTTCTTTTAGTTTTTGCAATCGGGAATAGTCTAAATCTAACATCAAACTTTTTTTTTAACGTAAAGTATGTGCTGGATTATACATGGCATGTTCTATCACAGATTGTACAGTTCTTGTATGCTATGAAAAAAATCTCTACTTTATTTAAATAAAAATATATTTATTCATCAGTAATTATTCATAAAATATGTACATTAAAATTACACGATATGTACATAATCCTTTTTACATCCATACTTAATAAAACCATGAAATTCAGGAATAGAATAGAATAGAAGAAAATCGTCATTCTGGTAATATGCCCTCTATGAATAACAACGATGCACAAATCAATACAACTTGGCTCAGTACGGAAGGAACAATACATTCCACATAGAGAGAAAATAATATTCAAAAAGTAAATGGTAATGCTCTAATTAAAAAAAAAAAAATTGTTTAAGTACAAAAAAAAGGACTATTATACACAACTAAATATCAATAATTTTAAAAGAGTTATTGACTTGAATATTAGTGATTGCTATTTTAAAAGGATGCTACTAGGAGGGCTTTGACAGAACAGTTAAATGGGTAATAGTCGTATCTAGATTTAAAAAATATTAAAATTTCAATAGAAAAAAGGATACAAATATCCTAGGTTAGTAACCGTCTGTCTGAGTGGTAAGGAGCTCTTGAAATAGTAGGGTTATTAAAGTACCAAAGCATGATTGAAGACGGAGAATAAGAGGAAGAGAATTCTAGGGAGTGGTTAATAATAATAAGGGGATTACGAGAGATAGTTTGGATTAGATATGAACCAACGAAGTATTGTGTACAGAGGGAGGTAAAGAGCCACCATAACTTGGTTCTGAGAGCCTTTCTACACTACCTGAGGAAATTCCTCTAGAGACCTTGCACCAAAGTGGAGACATAGTTCTATCCACCGGAATTTCTTTCCAAAATAATCTAGTGTGAAAGCCATTGACACCAGAACGTCATTGTGACGCCAGCGGATGTCAAATGACTTAATTATTTACGAAAAAAAAATTGATTCCGATATCTCCTAGTTACAAGTTATATGTACAAAATATAGATTCCACAAAAGAATCTATTTACGATTGCTTCATTGTATTTTCTGTAGCTTAGCTACATTTTATACGAATTCTAGTATACGAAAGAGTGATCTGCATTGTGCAAAAGTATAATAATGTACATTATACATTAATGGACTGAATTTATTAATAGTTATGGGGCTCACTTTATTATCATAAACATAAAACTAACTGACATCTTGTTAAACTTAAACTAAATCGTAACCTAATTTTTCCCGACAGTCTGTTGCTATCAATGCGGGAAGGGTGGTGGGGTCATAGTATTAAACACTGGGTATGTGAGGTGCTGCAACAGGTCAAAAAACTTGATGTGTCTCCGGTGGATGAACTCACCCACCAATGGCACACCAATCAACAGGTGAAGGTCGGCGTTCTTTAACTTCTCGAGAGACTTATGTTGGACCAATTTTCTCATGATCCCGTTTTGTAATTGTTGAAGACTTTTTGTGGTATTGTCAGTCAAGTGGATATATAGCGGGGCACCACAGAGCAGAGCTGGCTGGAGGACACATCTATGTATCATTAGTTTGAAAAGCAGACAAGTTGGGTGAAGTTAGCTAGTGGTGAATCCGGTAAAACCTGTGTCGTACTTTTCTATTTTGTTACTAAAATGAGTAGAGAAATGGAGATGCTTATCCAAATAAAGGAGAAAAAAATTCGCCACGACTAATAATTAAACCAACGAAGGTTGAAACGCTAAGAGATTTAAAAATACCAGTAGGTGGAATATGAGTCATTTTAATGTGTTATATATGTAGAAAATGAGTTATTCATAATTTTAAGAACTTACAGTTACTATGGAACTGTTACTCACCTGGCTGCCCAAGGTGATAGTTGGTTATTTTTAAAATTACAATATTATAATTTTTAATCAAAATTAACTTTTAGTAAAAATAATTTATTATTAACATTAAATATATATATATTATTATGGTGTAGTATTTTTTAAAATCAAATTGTAAAATTAAAATGGTCAAAGAACATCTAAAGCCATCCCATAATAAAAATATTTAAATTATCTTATTTTTCATTTATCATTTATGTTAATTATGTAAAATATTTGATTCGTTCGTTAAATGTATAAATGTGTGAGGTGAAGTAGTTTGAAAAAATTTAAATCACAGTGAAGTGAGATTTCTTCCAAGTCAGAATCTGTAAAACAGAACTCTTGAAAATGTTACATTTATGACGAGACTTGCCGACAGGCAACGAGAAACAGGTACTGGAAGTCGTCAGTGTTTAGGATCGAACACCTTCGTTAATACTATGTCCAATTCTCATCTCATATGAAAGCACCTACCAAGGCAAGTATTTTTCTACCCCACCATACAAAGAAAAAAAGAACCCCCAATGAAATTTGAGAGCAGAAGGCGAAATAGCGACGTAAACGAGAAAAGAATGGTCTTCTGTCTCCAGCTGGTGTCGAATAAACACCTGACATCTATCAACCCTCCATCTGCAATACCAGAGGACGTTTTTCAAGAGATAAAATCTCCGCTGTTCAAGAGTTCCTAAATAAGTAAGCGCACAATTTTACTCATGAAAATATTTAAAGACAATTATATGGCGATTTTCAATTTGTGATCATAACTACTTAGATTGATACATTTGTTTTTGTAACCTGATTTTCATTTATAGTATTAATGTAGGCTTTTATATTGCAATTCATCCACTTAAGTCAATTTCTAAGTGCATAGTAAATAGCAATAATCAGTGCAGTACTTAATAAAGCTTTCCTAAAATCCTATCTATTAGTGAATATTATTATTTCATTATCATGTCTATTGAGTACCCCTAATAAACTGCCAATTCAAGTCAAATTTTTACTCGAGGAAATATTCCTAGACAAACGACCAATATTATCAGTAAAGTAATTAACAAAAGTTTATTGAAATCAAAAAATTAAATTTTAGAAAAATAAAATAAGGGAAGACAAGAGGGGTTATATGACCAACCCTAGGTCATGCACACATACATGTACACTTAAACATTTACCTTTGCTTCATGGCATATATGGCACCTTGTCATATGGTTGATTCCAACAGAGAAAATGTTCAATTGTACCACCAGGTTTATTTGTTAGATGCCAACACCACAGAAAAATCGTAAAGCGTCGCTATACAATGCTTTATTTTGAGCCGTGCTTTATCCCAAGGACTGAATATTTCCTTCAACTCCGTGTTTACGAATTTTCCTTGTAGCACGGAATGTATTTTTCCCAAACATTTTTCTTTTCCTTTCCTCTCATTTTACTAGACCAATTATCCAGTATGCTCAAAATAGCACTTCTGGAATCTAACATGTTCAGGATGGATTCAGTTTTCATAAGCCTCAAAATTTCAAGCAGCATCAATCGGATGAAATCAACGCTGATTGCTGCGAGAGTAAATCCATTACTGCTACGTTTGTAATTCATCTCCAGGCCTCAAGACTCAACAAATTTTGTGGCCGTGGTGTTTGCGGAAGAAGGTGAAGTGCAGAAGCGACGGAGCAGCTCGCACCCTCAAGTCAAACACCACTTCCATTCCCCAGACAAACACAATTCCGAGTTTCCTGATCATCATTCTTATAGCCCCGTAACTGCATGGCAACATTCTTCAATTTAATTGAACGGTTTCCTCATCAAATAATAGTTTGTAGGATTGCACGAGTTCATTATATAGGCACATACAAGTACGGCAGCACTTAATCCTTAACTCTTGATTTGTTAGTTGGCAAATTACGTATGAAAGAAGACTTGGAATATTTGGGAACAATAATTAGGTAATCATTTCAATTTAGCCCTACAAAAATAATTGACTTTAGTGAATGATTCTCTGAAAGAATTGATTTCCTTTATGTTAGAAAAGGTTACCCGCTGTCAATAAGACACCCACTTATTTAGTAAAAGGTCATTTCCCATGAAACGGTTTTAAAAAGGTTTAAGACAATCCACTAACAATACTAAAATCATCAACCCATTTCTAAGATTCTATTATTATTATTCATTATTAAACTTAAATTACATCATATTTATTATCAATCTTCGAACACATGCTCGTCCCTTCATTTAGAACGGTAAGAAACAAATCACGTTTATCCATTTCCAAAATGGAGCACATTATTATTTTTATGTTTTAAATTATAAAAAATATTTTTATGAAAAAGCATGACCTACTTTATTTGTAATTTATATAACTTATAATCTAATAATTAACACTTCATAAAATGATAATCAATGACCGTTTGGTTAGTCAGATCATTATTAAAATATCATAATTTGTCATTTTCAAATCGGCAAACTTTTTACTATTTATTTTCGTGCTGAGCCCATAATATTTTGAGCTCGGGAATTCCTCATATAGTACATAATAAATATCATTCCTAAAGGAATTAGCAGTAATCTACCCCAACCTAAACACGGTTAATCAAAAATAAGTAACTAATTAAAGAGTTAAATTTGAAGGGAAAGGGTAGTGAATTCAGGACTATATTTGTTGAGCAAGATGTTGAAGGTTGCAAAAATGTTATTCAAGGACCAAACAGAGGATAAATCCAAAATCCCCTTGCCAAGAATGTGGAGAATAGTTGCTCGATTTTGTTTATTTCATTGTTCTTATCAGTTTATTTTTTTGAGATTTCTTATTAAAATACGCCACGGTATAGTCACAATCTTGTTTAGATTCTCTTTCCATTATTGCACTAGGGCAAATGGTTTGAAACCAGTACAGTCTACGTAAAGTAGATAATTTTTAAAGTCCTTAAGTTATTATTGTTTAATTTTCTTGTTTACTAGAAAAAAAATTGAAATGCTATTAGAACAGCTGAAATAAACAAAAAACTAGGCGTGTGCCTGTAAGGCTAATAGCGGAAGGTTACGTCACGGCACTCACGAGACTTCTTTTTTTTTAGGCTAGTAATTTGTAGCTAGTGTATTTTCTATATTGAATAAATTCCAGTGTTTCTTCCTTCTTTTGTTTTGTTTTATGTTGATATTCAATTCGCTATGCTCACGAAGTAGGAAGGATTTACGAAGTAATCCGAATAGAAAGCCGGTGAAGAAAGTTGCAGAGTTATTCTACCAAAGGGGTGCATGTTGGGGCTACTTTGGAGGTCTTTTTATGTCGGGAGCAGAGGAAAAGTTATCTGGAAGAATATGTAGACTGTCGGGGGTGGATCAAACAGCAGCTTTATAAGACATAACTCTTGCCAGTGTTGCTGCTCGCTAAGCGGGCGACTTTTGTACAGATATCCCTGTTTGTTCGGGCCAGCCTTTGAATCCTGGCATGTATAATGTATGGCCGAAGCATCCTTCTTTGTGGCCCGCTCCTGGGGTCCTCCACTGGAGCATTGCTACGATTTATCTTATTTGTATTTGCTCCATATCCTTATTATTATGCTAGGCTAAATCAAAAGTTCACCAGTTATAATGAAACGCTATATATATAAACACGTTCCAAAATTTACCTTACCACCTGTTATTTTTAATTTTGTTTAATTTCAAATACCGAACACGTGATTTCATCGTTAGCCAATGAGAGTCAGCCAGAAGGAAAAGTTAGTTCACGCCTAGTCTCGAGTGAGGGCCATGCTCCCGTTAAAAGTGATCTGCAATTTGGAAAATATTGAAGAGTAAAGAAAAAGCAGTGACTTTGAAGAATCATTGGACATTCCCATGACCAGAAAAGAAAAATAGCAGCCGAGGTATATTACAATATATTGTTTATCTATATACTGTATAGCTATTACAGATAACTAGGTGCACAGAAATTAAGGCGTTGATGAAAATACTCAGACCAAGAATATGCTCAAAACTGAATTAATGGCTACATGTATACATAAATTTAAAAAAAAATTGGGGCATATTATCTCTGTTAAATCAACTACTACACCCTTTACAACATCCCAGTCATATAAAGTCGAGAACCTCCCGCTACCTACATTCCTGGCTACCCTCACATTTGAATCTGTATGTTAGTACTCTGTACTCACATCTCATATCCGGCAACCCAGAACGACGGCGAAGATGGCCTTGTGACCTCCTCCAAACCAACTAGTATTTTGATTTTACTTCGCTTCAGTGATCGGTGTTTACTTAAGTGTCGAGTTAAGTATTTTTGGCTAGCAAGCCTTTTTTCCAAATAATAATAATATAACATGATGTTAAAAACTGAAGGTCTTAGAACCTTTTAAAGTACTATGTATTGATCACATGTAAACATTTCAATAAATATATTAATTGGAATATTGTATTTCTCCAAATTCACTACCCTAACTAACGAATACCCACCAAAAACTTGATGATTCACTATCACAGCTTTATTATGGCAAAGCAATAAACGAAAAAAAAAATAAACAAAATCGCTATAAGCTGATTAAATCTGTCAAGTACCTCGCATTTATTATATATCACAATTAACACCCGCGAAGTCAAAATGGTGAAGAAAACGTCAGGTTTCTTTTTACGATTCTCCATCAAAGTTTTTGCGTTGTTTTTGAGTTATGCCAACGGTTTACAATAGCAGTTCGTAATTCTTTATTCTCTTTCAAAAGCTGCATTTTGAGCCCTTTCACCAACGTCTTTTCCAGATTTATCAAAGTTGCTTTTAACCATTTACTGCCCTTATCTGCGCCTACCAGAAAACGTTACTTTCTTTCATTTTTAAGTATGATGGAGTAACCTCTATGAGGCTAAGTAAAAAAACGGAGAAATGGCAATAAAATTTTTGATGTAAATGGAGTTAGTCAAATGCTTAATGCTTAGTACTTAATGCTCTCAATATGCTGTTCAACAATTAGCCGCAATGATAAAAGGCTTTTAATAATAATATGGTGAAATGCAGTGGGCCAAAGCAACTGAGCACGAATGCTCAAATTTATCTCTAAACCTCTTTTGACGATTATAAGCCTGGATTTCTCCGAGTATATTCATTTGAATAATGAAAGGGCTGTGTGGTTTTACAAGGATATACTTTGACGAAAATAGTAAGGATTAAATTCATATGGTGAGCCTCATCACTTTTGAATATGTTTAGAGAATGAATGTATAGTGTGCATTATACTTTTGTAACCATCAAAAATTGCATTGTAAACTTATTAAAAATTTTATAAAATGTAGCCAAGCTAAAGGGCATATAATGACTTATTATAAATAGGTACATGTATGTAGAATCTTTATTGATTTCCGTTGGTTATAATAACAAGGGGATATGAAGGGGAAAAAACTGTCCTAGGTAATGATTTTGTCTGTTAGATGTAAGTTTTAAGTTGTATGATTTATAAGGTGAGCTCATCATTTTTTAAACATGTATAGACAATGGATGTGTAATATACACTGTACCTTTGCTACAATCGCAAATCAGAGTGTAAAATTGTATAAAACGTAGCCAAGCTACAGGACATATAATGTAAATAAACCTACTGTAAAAAGATTCATTTATGTAGAATCTATACTGATGGGCATTGATAATAACAAGAGGATATGAAAAAAAAATAATAAAAATAAGGATTAAGCTTTTGTTTTGATATCTAACTAAATCGTGTCACAATTAAACTATAAGAACATATTTACTTTAAAAAACAAAACAAGGCTATAACTGGATATATAATGCAATTTACTTCATCGGAAGCAATTTACTTAATGGAGCTCTAAGCAGGACTGTAATTTGGATGAATGTAGGTTGTTGTCACTTTTCCCTCCCCAAGCCAATGTTCTCTAACAATCATTAGCGTGTGTAATTCAAAAGTAAATTATAAATATTCCCCCTCTCCTTTAATAATAGAAACCTTTGAAACTTCCTTTGATTGTATGTTTTGACAAATTTTTGCTTTATCTAATTAAATTTAATGTAAATGACAGAGATGTCTAGGCTTCTTTATCACTTTGTCACATTTGTTGTATTTTTTTAAAATTATTTTTACTGCTTTATTAGCCCTCAAGACGTGAGTAAATCTCTTATTACATTTGTGTGAAGTGTGATAAATGAAATCGGACAGAGAAGTCGGCCATATTGGGACGCCTTGCCATTAGCCGTTCACGGATCGGAGATACGAAGCAGTAGGCTCTCTGAGCCAGCCGGTTTGGTGGCTCAGAGCTAAGACTGCTGACTCGCCCCTGGAAGCTGCAAGTTCTCGAATCCCAGCGGCGCTTACGTTATTTTTTTATTAACGTAACAAACATTGTTATGATAAAATGCGTTTTTATCAGCAACTAATATTACAAAATAAAAAAAAACGATCTAGGTCAATAGGTCCAACTCCGACACCGTCGCCTGTAAAGCGAAAACCAATAAGGTCGAATAGGAACGCACAAATGACCTCCTCTGCAGCTAGTTCCATGGAGAAGATACCTCCACAGGCCAGCACATCCAAAAAAGAAACCGCCATAGACTCGACTTTCTTCACGCCAAACACCTTTAAGGCGTTGAAAAATATCCTAGCAGAAGAAATGGAAGTCAACAAAACACCCACGCAGCCCAAGCCGCCTGCTATATTTGTACGTAACATTAGCAACTTTGAATTACTATGCTCACAAATGAGTAAAATTGTCGGTACCGGAAAATATACGTGCTTCAATCGCTCTCGGGATACAAAATTTCCCTAGACACTCCCAATACTTATCGAGCGAAATATCTGGATGAAACCAATGCAGCCTTCCATACATATCAGCTAAAACCAGAACGATCGCTACGAGTAGTGATATGAAATCTGCACCCGACCAAACCAGCTGATGAAATTGAAGACAAACTCTCAGCCCTGGGATTCAAAGTTTGACAAATAACGAATGTTTTACGTGAGGACAGGCAACAACACGAATCCATCAAAACGGCGTTACCGTTATTCTTTGTAGATCTCGAGCGGACATCTGGCGTGGAGAATATATATGATCTAACACACCTGTATTACGCAAGGGTACAGGTTGAAAAACCGTACCCCAAACGAGACATCGTCCAGTGCCATAACTGTCAGGTATATGGGCACACAAAATTGTACTGCCACCACCCTCCTAGATGTGTAAAGTGTAGTGGGCAGCACAAAAGCGAATTGTGCGAAAAGCCCCTAAAATCGCCTGCTGTATGCGTGCTCTGCCAGCAAGACCATCCGGCCAACTACAAGGGCTGTGAGGCCTATAGAATCCTCAAGTCCAGGAGCGAGCAACGTCGTCGTCCAGAAGAAGAGAAGCCAGTGACAGGTAGCTCAAGAAGCGCCACCACCAGAAGTTTGAGGCCTTCTGTCTCTTTTGCTAATGCCGTTTGGAACAGAAACCAGTCACAGGCACTGCCCACTTCTCGTCCGCAAGTATCTCTTCCCCAGCATTCCGCTCATCCCGCCAACCAGCAAACCCAATCCCATCCTCAACCACACATCTCGCATATTCCTTCACCACCAAGCTCTTCAGATCTCACTAGCCTATTAACATCATTCCTTACAGAATTCAGAACCCTAATTACCCCTCTCATTTCCCTTCTTACAAATCTTGTCTCCTACCTTATCCCCGTTAAACAAAATCCATAAGTGGATCCTTCTGACTCCTTTGGAATGCGAATGGTGTTCGCACCCACACTAACGAACTGACAGCACTACTCCACGACAAGAAGATCGACGTAGCTCTTATTACTGAAACAAGACTTACGAGCAAACGACCATTTACCGTTCAACAGTACCAGACTTATCAAACTGATCACCCAGATGGAACAGCTCATGCAGGTACCGCTGTCATTGTCCATAACTCCATATCCCACCACATAGTTCCTTTGGTATCACATGATTTCCTTCAATCCACTGCAGTGTCAATCACCACCTTCACTTTTCCTCTTACGCTAGCATCAGCGTACTGCCCTCCCAATAAATCCATTTCTGACTCCCAATTCATCTCCTTTCTAGACTCCATCGGACATCGTTTCCTTGTGGGTGGGGACTTTAATGCGAAGCACCAACACTGGGAGTCAAGCGCCACAAATACACGAGGACGTGCTTTGCTGTCTGCACTCACACGGAAACATTGCTCCTATATCACTCCTGACACAGCCACCTATTGGCCATCAGATCCCAACCGAAATCCTGATCTCCTTGACTTCTTTTTTTACAATAGTTTAGGAACACTAAACTACTCACTCACGCGCCTTGATGACCTCTCCTCTGATCATAGTCCTTTATTATTAACCATTTCCCTAAGACCAATTCACAAACTGCCTCCTCCTTCATTTATTAGGGGCCCAGTTAACTGGGACCACTTCCGTCAGCTTCTTACAGAGTCCGTAAACCTAAAATTGTCCTTGAAAACATCCCAAGACCTAGACAATGCAGTGCATTCATTCATTGCTCTGGTCCAGAGGTCGGCTTGGGAGGCATCGTCACCCCATCGTCACCCGAAAATCCAAAATCATAATCGTTTACCTCAGCATCTCAAAGATCTAATCCAATCCAAACGCCGCTCCAGAACAGTGTGGCAAAGATCCCGGCATCCTGTTGATCGCCGCACGTACAATCAGTACTGCCGATTGGTAAAGCGGCGATTGGCATCCTTCCGTTCCGATTCTTTCAATTCCTACCTCTCCTCTCTGTCCACCAGGGATAACTCCTTGTGGAATTTAACCAAAAAAATCCTTAAGTATCAACCTGTTTCACACCCACTCCGTCGTGATGATGGGTCCTGGGCGGCTTCGGATGGGGATAGGTCGGAGGAATTTGCTCTGCATCTTACCCATACTTGCACACCTCACCTTTCTCATCAAAGCCATACTCACAGCACAACTGTGGAAGATTTCCTCACTTCACCTATTCCTCTCTCTCTTCCACCAAAAGCCGTTAACCCCTCGGAGGTTAAATACCTTCTGAAAAACTTACCTTACCGAAAATCCCCTAGATATGATCTCCTTACTCCTCAAAGTCTCAAACAACTTCCTCCTAAAGCCATAATCTTCCTAGCCTACACATATAATTGCATAATCCGAACGATGCACTTTCCTCTCCTCTGGAAACATTCGATTATTGTCCTATTGGCTAAACCCGGTAAACCACCCAATGACGCTTCATCTTATCGTCCAATTAAATAAACGACCATAATTATTTTTATCATAGCTTCTAGATAGCAAGGTTATTCAGTATTTGAAAATAACTAGTAAGTATTTTATAAATTCTTTATTGAAAAAAATTACAATTTGCCTTTTCCAGCATTAATAATTGTGCTGAGAGATCATTCATACCTTATATACAATTCCATTCATACCTATATACAGTCCATTCATACCTATATACATAGATTCAGCCCAGGAGCCCCCCCGCCCCCGAAGCCAATCCCCCAGCAAGCTGGCGGAAAGGCCGGAAGCAGCGAAGCTCCCCCCGCCCCCTCTCCGGCCGTGGCACCATCCGGCGCAGGCCACAGAGAGGGCAAGAGAGCCACACACGCTCAGGACATGAGTGGGGATGATGGCCAGTGCCAGGACCCCATGACATAGAATGTCTATTTATAATAGGTCGCGAGGCCACCGCCGTTTTAGGCGTCGAGGAGGATTGTAAGGATGAATGTTACTGGATATGGAGTCGACCAAAGGATTCGGATGTGCGGAAAGGTTTTGGTGAAATTTGGAAAATCTTGAGGGTATAAGGTCGAGGACAGTTGGTACATGGAGATCTCTGTGAAGGGATGAGTTTTTAATATAAAAGGGTGCGTTGACTATGGTTCTGAGGACTTTGGATTGGAATGTTTGGATACGTTTGATGTTCGATGGTTTGGCTGTCCCCCATAACTCTATTCCGTAAGTCCAAATTGGTTTTAATAACTGTTTGTATACGTGGAGTTTGTTTTCTAGTGTGAGGTTAGAGTTTCTGTTCAGTAGTCTGTATAACTGTCCAAACCGTCTGTTCGATTCTTGTCTTTTAAGTCTTGTGTGAGGGTTCCAAGTCAGTCTTTTGTCTAGATGAAAACCTAGATATCTAACTGTATTGGACATGGGAAGCGGAATTGAATTGAAGGTTACGGACGGGCAGGATCCTCGACGGAGAGTAAATGTGGTGTGAACGCATTTGCTAAGTAAGTATTAAAGACTTTTAACCATGTTTAATGTGACTTAATTGTAATTGATTTTCTTCCAATTCTGAAAAAATGTTATGGTTTACTTCGGTTTTATTAATTAGTGAGAATTTGTATTTAACCGGTAACTTTTAATGCAACTATACCAAGTAAATATAATTATTGATGGACCTTTGTTTATTTTTATTGATCAAACAAAATTTTTTATTAGAAGTTAGTTGATTTTAAGGGTGGGAGCTTTCGGTTAAGTGGTGTCTTTAGGACCTGTATAGAGTGTTAATTGCCAGTCCAGTTACCAAGGGGTCAGTCAACCTTAGAAATTAAGGGGACAGCCCTTTGCTATGGTGGGGGTAATTAGAGTTTGACCAGTCAAAGCCGTAGTCATTTCAGACCATCATCCAGCAACACATGATTTAGCATGTTTCACTTCAATGTTATGCTTAAGATAGATTTTAGATGTCAAAGCGTCGCATTGTCTTTTAGAAATCACCTCCTTGCTTCCTAAGTTTTTATTATGTTTTTCAATAATCATAATTTATCATTTACAGCAGCAGCATGAGTGCACAAAGAGCTCTTACACAGCCCAAGTCTGTTTGTAACGTTATGACTGACAGACTGTCCATGTTAAACCTCAGTGTAAACGCAGGGAAAACCGACTGCGTAATCGTCTCCCTCCAAAAAGGGAAAAAATCCTTGCCAAAATCGTATAGTATAGAAAGACAAGAGATCTCACCAGCTTTCTCAATGCACTATCAGGTTATAAAAATGGATAGGCATCACCATTTCTCTACTCATTTCAGTAATAAAATATTAATGTTATTATAACATTATAATGTTAGGCTTTGTCTCAAAATGATGATATATAAATGTGTCCTCCGGCCAGCACACTGTACGGTGCCCTGCTATTTACCCACTTGACTGACAATTCAGCCAAATGTCTCCAACATTTCCGGAATGGGACCATGCGAAAAGTAGTCCGACATACCTCTCTTGAGAGGTTTAAGAACGCTGACCTGCACCTGTTGCTTGGTGTGCCGTCGGTGGGTGAGTTCATCCGCCGGAGACACATCTAGTTTTTTGACTCGTTGCAGCACCTCACAAACCAAGTGTTTAACACTATGGCCCCACCACCCCTCCCACATCGATGGCACAGACTGTTGGTGAAAAATTAGGTAAGAATTAGTATGTAAGTTAGTTTTAAGATTGATCAGAAAGGTGAGCCCCATCACCTTTATTAGTCAGTTTAGTCCAGTCACGTATAATGTATATCATTATACTTGTTTATTCATTATATGATTTTTATAAAATAACAAAACCTGTATATAATGTAGCGATGCTACAGGAAATACAAAAATAATTTGTAAATAGATTCGGCTGAGGATCTATATATATATAATTATCTGTAAATTTAAAGGGGCTATGAAAGAAAAAAAAACGAAAACACAAAATTTAATAGATTAGTAACAATTGAAAATAAGTACCATCTAATTGTTAGGTTTCCGTGCATTCCGTAATTGCCTATTTCCTTGCCGCATGTTTAATGCCGTAAAACCAGGTTGCAGAAGTGTGACGTATTCATTTTTTTTCCTTTTCATGATAATAGGCAGTTTTTCATTTTAATTGCAACGAACGCCCTGGGGAGGCGTAAATCAGCCACGAATGAAAACAGACGGCTCATAGTCCCATATGCGAGGGTTTAGGATCGGTGCATTCTGAATAATTGTGCTGTCCCCATTTACCAATATTAATCTGCATAGTTTATACGAGTTCATTGTGGAGAGGACTCACGAAAATTAAATCAGCATACTAATGGATTAACTAAATGATGTAGCGTTCAATGATTTCACACGCTAATGGGCGAATTCTACGGTTGAAATAAAGACAAACAGTTAGACGTTAATGGGACTTTGTTATTACAAGCAATAAGCTTTAGGCATGAAGTTCGTTTTTTTCCGTGATAAAGAAAGTATTGATATAATTGAATTTGGTAGTGAGATAATAAATTTATACACGTTCAAAAAAAATTAAAGTTTGTTGAGTGCTTGTAGCGACCGCTAACTATATATGTAAATTACCCTACACTCTGGTCCATAATGTATTATAATAGAAATGCAAATCTATGTAACTTCTGGTAATAAATCATAGAGAGGTCGGAAGTCGTAGACAAGTAACCCAGAGGGCCCCACCATAAAACCTAGGGCAGGCACACCTGCCCTTAATAAAATAGACCTTCAGTCACGTTCCCACGGTCAATAAATCATGCTAGGAACAGCTTAGGCACCCTTTTACCCCAACGGTCAATAAACTAAAAGGAAATGACCACCTGTGTATCGTAAAACTTACTCCGGGCAGACAGACCCAGCCTTCCACGAGGGAGGGGGTTATCATATTTATATCAGTAAATTTCACTCTTCACTCTACTCTGTCTCTTAGCTTCATAGCCGCACGACTTATCACTTACCCCAGGGCCACCTGGCCCTGGTGGGCTCACTCTGTTTACTAGTCTCCACAGCCGATTACCTCGCGATATGCCAGGGCCTCGGGGCCCTGGGAGTAAGCCCCCCTCAGCCTTCCGCTAATTGACTCTCGCTATGCTACACCTATACGACGGCACTTTGCCTCACAGTCTATAGCAGACCTCTGACGACTTGTACTTATTACGCTGCCGATCTCTCGCCCGAACTCTGAAAACTGGTCTTATTCTTTATGAACCTCTGAACCTCATCCTGAACACTGTGTCTTGTCGGGACACATTCCTATCGATAAATGGAGTCAGATATTAACGCCTACATGGAACACGGTCCATGTTATTAACTACAGCAATCCGACAATTGTTCACCTTTTCCGACAATTGTTCACCTCCGACAATTGTTCAACCAATACCCGACAGTGCTATTTTTATGATATGTTGAAGACTGTGAGCGTGCGATATTGGCCGAAGTAAGTGGTAATGACTAAAATAAAGGACAAATCAGTACCTTTCGTGGGTGGCATTCTTGGCCCTTATATAAAACGAGTTTTGATCGAGGGAGAGGGCAATAAAAATAGTGCTTCCACTCAACTGGCGGTGAAGGAACGAATATAACTAGTAAGCCAGTTGTCCTGTCTCAAGTCAGCCTTCACAGACAGTCAACTTGCATGTTCAATTCACCCTGAAGACTCATACAACGTTGGTGGTAAATAATATTTGACCTTGTCGGTTTCAGATATGTGAGTTTCCAAGGTGGGCGGAGACGCCCGCCGTGGGCTAGGGTCACTACAACCCTTTAGCCGCCGTCCGGCGAGCACCTAGAAATAGATAGAGTGGGTGGAGCTATGGTCTTTCACCCTGGCTGCCGGCCTAGTCGGCGGGCAGCCTAATTCGTTTTTATCTGGCTCCATACGATCTTAGAAGGTGTGTCCCCGCCAAAGCACTATGTTCAGGAGAAGAGGTACAGGGCAGATTTATAGGTAGTTTATGTGGTCTTGGAACGACCGCAAATTCACACTCGGTATCTGAGGGTAGGCGAAAACCGTCCGGATCCCAAAGGCGAGTATGAACTGGCGGCCACGGCAACCGTCGTCCGCGAGGGAGAGATCTCTCCCATGGAGGTACTAGTTTTAGCGAGACGAAGACAGAGATTCCCACTAGGAAGGTGTGGAGTCTGACAACCCCGTACTAAAACATAGCGAGATTAGGAGAGAGAGATGCAGAGGTAGTTGAATCAGAAGAGCATGGTTTCAGTAGAGCAGCAAGCGCCAGTGCAGAGAGAGAGGAGAGAGTTGTTTCAAGTGACGATCCAGTTCGTTATGCTAATTCGTTCTAGTCTGGTTTCTTATATAGGGAGCCAGCCGTGGTGGGGATTGGTCCCCACCTGCGGCTGTTTCTCCCACTAGTTTCTCCCCCACTCTAAATGACGTCGTAACTTTTATTAAAACATATGGAAACGTGGACATATATTTTCTGATCCAAGAAGAGGGTAACTTGTAATTATTCGTAAATAAGAGGTGGCCACAACGTACCTCTTTTAGATCAATGTAAACTGCAGTCAATTCATTTGATTTATTATTTCAATAACATTCCTGTTATGATAATAAAACATTTCATCATAAACAGATATGATATATTGTGCATTAACCAGTCAACTCGCTAGCTGTTTAAACTCCTACCTTTCCTAAAACCTGTTCAAAACGTGGTCAATGTATAAATTTACTTAGGGGACTGTACATTTATAAAGTGACAACTAATAAGAGGGTTGTATTGAATAAAACAACGTGCTTCTGTAGTGTTTTTCATTTCTAAGGGCTTAATAACTAATTGTGTTAATGGGGTTAACAGAAATTTTGATGGCATGAAATAAAATTATAATACCAGTTCTATATAACAATAAAATACACCTATGGTATTTTTGAGATGTTGATAAAGTGCCACAGTATTTCTATCTAGGGAAATAGTGGAAACACGTTTATTTTGTTGAGCACCATTTATTTCTTGAAGTTCACATTTACTTGCTTGCTTTACCCTAAATGCATCATCTGGGATCCAAGGAGTCCCAGTGGCCTTCAGAATTGTTCTACTCGCTCATCACCACAACGAGCCTGCTGAAGAAAAAAAAGTGTCTGCTTCAGATGCGGATGTCGACAGTAATCTTTGTAGTATTTTTTACTATGAGCACTTGTGATAAGTGGTGGTCAGTGCCATAAATCAACGGGGGGGGGGGTTCTAGTAATCTTGTCAGCTCCAAAACTTGCTATAGCGCTAACCCTAAATTTCCGGTTCTATTATCTACTGTCCCACAAGGAAACGTAGTCTCAATCCTGACTTAGCAACAATTACTGATTATACACAAGTGGTGGCAAACAAAAAATCGACGCCAGTACCCTTTCAGATCTTAAATACTTACTAAAAACTACCTCTACTAGACATTATTAAAAATACAGCATATTTTTATGATTTTAAGATTCAGTCACAACTGTGAATATGAAAAACAAAATATAAATATTTGGACTCTGACATAGCCGAAACCGAGAAACAAGATGTGACATTTAAATTTTTACTCAAAGGGCAAACAGAAAAAAATCATCGTGGCGATGCGTCCCACAATTCAACAAGCGTCCTCTTCCCGTTTCAATATATTACGTGTCGAGGAACGTAAAAATTTGAGAGAAGTGCACACACGTTGGCGAATGTTTTCCAGCGATCAGACATGTTAGGTGCTCAAACCATTTTAAAAACATCTCCTGAATTTATGCCAGTCACATCAGTACAACCCCGATTATCTATGGTAATTCCGGGGACAGGATACCCGGATCATCAATACGCTTCAATGGAAGTAAACAAAAAACACTAATTTTCAAATCACTAATATATTTTTGTTTTCAAACAGTAAGTGTATATATACATTTAGAAAAAAATGAATAAATACGCAACCTAATTAAAATAAGTTGTAGTCTGTTATAAATATTTGTTTATTACTCTCAGATTTTGCTAACTTCTGTTGTTATACTTCTTAAAGCTATAATTTTTCCATATTCAGAATTTTGAACTTCAAAATACGTGATGAATAGGTCAACTACCTCCCTGAAAATTGCATCTTTCATTCCATATTTCAAGACATCCTTTATGGATTTAGCAGAGTTTTCTTCAAGAATAAAACGAACGGAAAAAGGAAAGTCGATGAAGGTACTGAAACCTTCTTTTTAAGTGGCTGCCATACTTTGATCTATGGGCTGAATTTATAAAGTTACATTATGTAGTACACATTAGACAAAAAATTATCTCTTATAAATAAGATATTTTATAAATAAAGTCATCTCTTTTTACAATGGATTCAAACGGTGCTTTGTCTAGTTAAGGAATAGCTTTACTTGTGAAAATTCCCATTTCGCTCTGATATAGGTGGACACGTCGAAAAACTATCATAAAAACCAATCTTTTAAAGCACTTTGATTAATCCAAAAAAATTGGACAATGATAATGGAGTACGTGGATAATTGAGATTGTACTGTATTTTTCGTTAATTCGTGTAAAGCTCAAATAAGCAAGCGATCGTTTTATAAGCTGCTGCAATAGTAAGTTTGTTATTTATTTGAACAACACAACGTTAAGTGATCTACAAGAAAAAACTTATGAACTAAAAAAATGGAAACCCTTGAATAAAGGATAGGAGATTGATAAAAGAACTGAGCATAATCGGAAACGTAATCATAGTCTGACTCAGAGGTCGACCACTGAAATCGTTTTCGATTTCCAGTACGGATCAGAGCAGTAACTCTTTCGTGCAAAAAAACCTATTTTTAAATGGAAGTTAATCCTTCCAGGGATAACTCTAAGCCCCTATACGTTTCATCCTTACGGACAATTAGTAATTACTATATTTGGGGGCCACCAATCGTCATTGAACGAAACCAAAGATGACATGATAGCTTGGTTAATCGAAAGCTAGCATAATATATTTTTACATCATGTTTGGCAGCTTAAAAATCTGACAATATACAAAGACGTTTCAGAAATTAATATGGTATTGGCAACTTTATGCTTCCTGTTCGGTAACAGGATTCTTACTATTTCGTCATCAAATAGGTTGTATTCATTTATATTCGCTAGTTTAGGAGTAATTTTGAGGTACGAAATTTCCTACCTGTGGGAATCAGTAGACAGAATACTATAAAAGAGCAATTAAAGGAGGATTATTCGCAACTGATGAGCGAAACCAAGCTAAAAAGAATACTAAAATTTAACTTCTCCTGAAAGTACACATGGATGGTGGTCATGGTAAAGAAGCTCACCCTTGCTCTGGTTAAACTACAATTTGCCACAACCAATATGAAGCTGTGTCCACGTTCAATGGGTTGGTTACCTTGGTACTTTAACTGGCGATTATACACTCTATACGTGGGATTTTAACCCGAACATTCACTCTACCTCATCAACCTACCAAATCAACCCACTATTTCATTGTGATCATGACTTAAATAAATGAGACATGCATAATAAAGAAAACTTATTTGGTTAAAGTAACCATATGATATTTTCAGAATGAGAAAGTTTTGTGTGGTTAGTGGGGAGTACAAAATTAACTATCCGGTGCATCGATGTGATGAAAACCTCACTAGATAATATAATGATGGAGAACTAAATGGCTTGGTACATCTTCGGATCATCCGAGCGAACATGTCTGGTACTTCTTCCTCCGGTGGGGTGTGTTACCAGCGTCTTCGTCAGCGAGGTTGAAGCCTTCGGTCCGGCCGATGCTATTATATTACCCCTATATTATATTATTATATGCCCGGGTAAAGAGAAAGTGTCTGACTGGCCCACAAAAAGGGCCATAGCATCGTTAGTGTGAGGGCGTTTGATGAGGGCCTGCAAATCTCGATCACACTACAAATAATTTGAACGTGTATACAATGTGGCCAAAACAACATTATATACTTCAAGAAAAGTCCTGGCGAATGAAGGTCCATCCACGCTTCTACCAGCGTCATGAAATGTATAAAGGGTAAGCTGAGATACTTTAAAATTGTTTTTAATTGCTGAATTACTATATTTCCACATAGTTGTCAGCAGCAGACTGCGATGAAAATGAAGTCGGGACGTTCTCCAGATTATAAGATGGAAGAACAAGGATATTACTTCCTTTTATGATAACAGCACAAAAGGTTGCAATATCCCAGACCCTCCACCTTGACACATATTCTAGTTGTGGGAATTGGGGGAAGCCCGTGATCACGTAGGAAACACCTATAAAGGACAGTATCCGCACGATGCTTTGATGCCTTATCTGATTCATTTCCGTGATTGATCGGCGATGTCGTGACAAGATGATATCGTAGCGATTCGCCAATCACTGGTCTATGAATTCTGGATGACAAGCAAATGCCATTAACTGATCTCATCCGATAATATGCAAGGTGGCTTATCTTGGAACCCTTATTAACTTGGGATCATAGCTTTAAAGACAAAATTTTGAGATCAGTACGAAATACTTGTTTTTGATTCGGAACTTAACAATATATCAAATAGATTTATTAGGGACACCCAATGGGGGATGTCCCGTTGTCCTTACTCAACCTGTTGGTGTCAGAAAAAGAATAAACCTGTGGTGTTTGAAATTTGCTGGCGGCCTGGTAAGGTTAATTCGTATATGTTTATATATACATATATATGGTGTGCCAAGACAGTTACTGTGTTCAGGAGAAGAAGTACATGCTAGGTTCTATAGGTAGTTGGCGTGGTCTTGGAGTGACTATGAGATCACTGTCGGTATCCGAGGGTAGGCGCAAACCGTCCGGATCCTCGTCCCCACCTGGGAGTGAACCGGAACAAGGCAAACTGCACCGTTGGGGGAGAGGCTAAGCTTTATGAGGTCCTTCAGTCCGTTCGGTGAGGTTAGTTTCATTAGAAGCAGAAAGGATGAAATAGGTAACTGAAAATATTTTTCGACTTCCATTTGAAGTGGAGAAACACGGTTCCTAATGGTCGGTGAAAACATCGGTTTTCCTTGATCACTTGTAAGCAATAAACGATTAGTTAGAATGGATGTCATCAGCCAGTTATTTTTATTCAATAATCGTATGGTAGCTTTCCAATGCGAGTGGTGTTTGGGGCGAAGTTCTGCCACGTAGCTTTTAACCTCCCGCTTCAACGAGTTTCACAAAAAATTATAAAAGACGTTCCTGATCCTCATCCACAGCCTTCTCTCACACCACCTTCAAAAAATCATCTACAGCCTTACTTCATTTTTATTTTATTTTCCTCCGAATGTCTTTCAACAATCTCTTAGAAGGTCGCATATTCTTATACAATAAACATATTGTGGCCTCTTGCAGAATTCCTGCGATCAGCTGAGGGAAATGGTTCATGGGAATAGAATCATTTGTCACTGGGTATTGACGAATATTTTATCAATTTTTCAAATTATTTTGAAATTGGTTACAATATACTAAACCGTTTATCAGGGTTTATCTTACGGTTTTTGGTAGCAATTTGCTAGAAAAACCAATTAAAACCGGGATGTGATCAGAGTTTAAAACTGCTATTCCTCCAGCATTGAGTGGTAAATGTAGGTTTTATCTGGGTATGATAAAGTTCCGGGGAGATGGTTTCACCTCTAAGAAATGTTGACCTTGCAGGCTCTGAAATGGGGATATGTTGACTAGGATTAGTCTTCTTGTAAACCCAAAAAATATTTTTACTGTTCAGATACCTAAAGCTATCAAATGCCGATTTGGCGGAAACAGATTTGCTATTTCTGCTTCCAGAAATCGTTTTGTTTAGAGGTACACAGCAGTAAATAGAGTAGGTGGGTTTGTATATATGATTACGGATATCACTTCAATACTAGTTACATTTGTTATTATATGCTCCTCAAACTTAATATTATTATTGCTACACTGCCAGGAGCTTTTCTATCATTGCTTTCATGGTTTTGTAGATAGTTTGATCAAAACGGTTTGTCAGTGAAATTCAGCAGACATTTAGAGAAGTAGAGGTTTTCTTTACATTTTACGCATTTTTGCGCCAGATGGCAGTAAGTTTTACTAAAGCATATCCACTGGAAATTTCTGTACATGGGGATGTCAATGTTTTATGTTAGGATTCAATGATAATCCCACATAAACACATTAGGAACAAAATATTTAATATAATATATATATATATATATATATAATATATAATTATATATATATATATATATATATATATATATATATAAAATAATATATCATAGACTGTTAGTTTACAGATATTTTATTTTATAGGTTTATTTTTTTATAATTCCGATCATCATACTGTAACAAAATCTACAGCGTTGGTCTGCGGTGAAATTGTGTGTTACTATACTATTTAAATTTATGATATATTAACACACGTCAGGCAAAAATTACCCATTTCCTGTTTAATATTGGTTCGTCTTTGCTGGCGCTCAATAATTGGAAAACAAATATTACATCATTTTTTTTCACGGAAAAGCCTTAAAGACCACGCGAATATCATTACTATCGGTCATTACTTTCCCTCATTATCTTTACGTGCTTTTGTTTTCTTTCTTCTGTTCACGCGACTCCCTTTTTTGATTTTTTCTTTCCCACAAGAATCTTGATTTCCCTCAGTCTTTTCCTATATCTTTCTCTGTCCTTACAATCCTGGTCCGTTATTCCTAGTCTTTCAGTTTCTTCCTTCATCTGCTTGGTGTATCCCCTTGAGCTTGCGTATCCTCGGATTATCTGGAATATTTCCTTGTTTAGTTTTTCCGGGGCCATTCCTACCATATGTCCATGGAATTTCACTTTCCTGATCTTTATGTCCGTTTCTAGGTTATTACATTATTTATTATACAGCAATAAATATTAATATTAAATCATCATTCCATAAATGCAGAACACGGAGTGGTGAACCGGGAAATTTCAATGATATTTGATGAGGAATTTGAAAATTGGATCCATGAATATACGATCTTGCTGCATGAATATCTGAGACACATAATACAGGAGATAAAACACGATCTTAATGGTTGTCTTTAGTTTGTTTCACCTGATATGGAATATGTTATCCATCTACTACGCTTAGTGCTCAATGTTGCAACATGTATGCATATGTCTTAAGGTAGTGCAACAGCTACTCTACATCAATAATGTCTGGAACGTGACTGTTGTTCTAATGATGTTATCACTGAAATGTTGACACACAACGGCGTGTTATATTAACATCTGAATAATGTCTGATCTATTTTGACTGGGCATGTATGTACCCATTCCTGATGAACGTTAGCTCATGAGATGTTTTATGTTCTTAAAACAAAATGCTAATAAACTAGCTTACAGTTTTGATTATATCCAAAACTATTATAAAATAGAGTTGTAACATCAGCTGTTGATTCATTTTTACTTTTAGGTGGGGTTAGCACCATTATAGTCCATATAACTGCCCAAATCGTACGTTTAATTTTTGTTTACTTAGGTCTTGTACAAGTATTCAAAGTCGGTATTTTGTTCAGATGGAAACTTAAGCACCTAACAGAATTGGACATGGGGAGCAGTACGGAAAACAAAGGTGCACAAGATCTTTGCCTAAAAATAATAGTGGTCTCAACGCATTAGCCTTGATTTGTTTTTAGGCCAGTTTATTATGATTTTGGAGGCTGCTGATTGCGGATTGATTGGTGAGCTGGTAAGTGTGGAAGTGTGCCTTTGTGTTTTCTAGATATTTAATAATGGCTCTGTATGTATCTGGAGTGTCTGGAAGTGTTTTTGTGTCTCGAGACCGATTGAGACATGAGAAGTTTACATTGCTTATAATTTTCGTTAATTGAGAGCATGTTAATTTAAATTACCTACGTTTCGGATGAATATTTCTGGTGGTTTAGACTGTTGTACGTGCCCGAGTAGAGTCCATGTCCTTTACTTAAATATTTTTCAACACCTCGAAACTGTTTGGCGTGAAGAATGGATACTCATCAATTGTTGTTCGTTGTTTAGATGCTGCGTGCTGACGAATTTACAGACACATTCCTATTAGATCGCCGTGGCTTTTGTTTAATAGGAGACGAAGTAGGTGTTGGTCCCAGAGACCTTGAGTGGGTTTTTTTGTTTCAGACATTACTTGTTGATTGAAACGCATGTTTCATTACCAATAATAACTTCGGAATTTTGAAAATTGTTTGTATAACTGAAAATATGATGCTGGAAGGTAGCCTTGAACGTACGTAATCTGCACCAGAGTCTACGACGCTAGCAGCAGGCCACAGTTGAAGCTGTGAGGGGCTGGCCGGCTGCCCCACTCTTATCACTATCACAGCAGAGCCACGTACACAGCCACTTAGTATGGCCGACCTCTCTATGAAATGTCCAACATACACTGAGGAAATACAGTCCCCAGCTTCACAATCCATTCATCTGTAGATAGCTCCCGTGAACAGTTCACAGACAATAGTCTGTTGAAACAGTTCTACAACCGAAACACTTCCTATGAACAGTAGCAAAAACAGTTTATTTTGCAGAGCGACAGGAATACGATTAGTTATAGTTTTGTGCAGGCTCAGTACACGTAGGTGGTTTTAAACCTTAAACACAAATAAAATAAATCAAGGTCACTGATAATGGATGGTGTATTAGCAAGTTATGTTTGGAAAAGTAAAAAAGAGTAAAAAATTGGGAAAACTTGCCCTGTAATTTGGATAATTAAAGGGAGCCACAAACGATCACCGAGAAATATGAGAACAGACAGAACATTCATAGCAATCATGAATATATATTAATTGATTCGACACGTTTTAATGCATCGAATAATAAAGTAATTGACTTTTGCAATACCTTGTTACAAGAATAATAGTACGAACAATTACCTCTCAGTAACTTTATGATTTAAAATTATCAAAGTTGTTTTAATAACTCCTCGACAAGCTATCCCAAAGTTGTAACTTTACACAATGTAACCCATTGAAAGTAATATAAATTTTGTAATATCGGAGTTATTATGAGGCTGTAAAAACATTTATTTAGCATTCGAGTTAAACGGTAAGGGTATCCAATAATGTTCAGTCCGAGCAATCGGTTTTTGATTTTCTTTCAGTTTCTTTGAATAATTTTCTTTAAGGGGTGTTCTTTCCATATGAGTGTCTCATTTGTAGTGTAAGGTGACTTCGTCATATGTCAACGATTTTTCAACTTTATTTTTTGATTTCGCTGGACGTCCGCTGGAGCCTTATCGTCACAGGTCACAAAATAACAACGATTGCATTGAAAATTGTTCTGTT
Organism: Acanthosoma haemorrhoidale; assembly: GCA_930367205.1. Lineage (NCBI taxonomy): Eukaryota > Metazoa > Arthropoda > Insecta > Hemiptera > Acanthosomatidae > Acanthosoma > Acanthosoma haemorrhoidale. Next base: position 94,423,662 of record OV884014.1, on the reverse strand, counting down.
GATTTGTAGATTCATTAGCTATTTAATAAAGTCTATGTTTTCAAACCAGACGATTATTTCTCCCTTCGCGTCATTGACAATTCATGAGCCATTGTTTTTCATAACTCTCGAAATGATGTGGTCCAATAAACTTTTAGTTCGCAGAAATTTTATTTACTTATTAGTTATATGCAAACACAAGATCGTTAAAAAACATAAAATATAGTCAATCGCCGTCCGATGGGTTTCTTTAAATGCCGGCTTTCACGCAGTCTTTCAGGCTCCACAGTTTTAATTTAACATTGATGTGTAAGTGCAGCTTGGGATATTTACCAAATCACCGTTTTAATCACCTGACATTATTTTTTTGGGTATTCCAAGCCACGAATGAATGAGAAAATGGTTTGTTTTATAGCAAATATTTACTATTTATGGGTTATTTAGAACAAGTAGGATTCGATTGTTTTGATATAAACACAGTTATTTTGAATTAAAACTCATCTATAGAGCCCCCCTCACGGACATCCAAAAGTCCCGAGATAGTATGTTTAAGGGGAAGAAAAGAGCCTAGGCTCCTCAGAATCGGCCAGGCCTAGGAGACTTTCCAGTCCCGTGAGTCAGGCGGGTTATAGATAGGGTTTTATAGGACATGAGATATAATAGGAGGGTGTAGATAAAAACCATGTAAGCCACTTAGCTTAAACACATCAGCGCCATTGACTGATATTTTCATTGTAATACACATGGAGAAGTACAAATCGTCCTAACATCTCGGAGCAAACACGTTCTATCTACATGGGACATTCTCCTTGAAAGGACCAATTACAATTCTGAAATATCGCATACATCAGTTATTATTCCAAAGAGCATTCATATTTCTCCTTTTCGAATGAAATACTGAATACATTATAGCCGCAGCATAGCACACACTATCAACACTATGACCCCACCACCCCTCCCACATCGATGGCAGCAGACTGTCGGGGAAAAATTAGGTTAAGAATTAGTATGTAAGTTAGTTTTAAGGTTGATCAAAAAGATGAGCCCCATCGCCTTTATTAGTCAGTTTAGTCCAGTCACGTATAATGTATATCATAATACTTGTTTATTCATTATATAATTTCTATAAAATAACAAAACCTGTATATAATGTAGTGGTGCTACAGGAAATACAAAAAAATTTGTAAATAGATTCACCTGAGGATCTATAATTATATATAATTATCTGTAAATTTAAACGGGCTATGAAAGGAAAAAAACAACAAAAAAAACAATCTTTGCGATCGTATTTAGAGCATAATTTTCGGAGGAGCCACAGAGGATTAAAACTTCGTGTTTTACAAAATATGTTTTCAAAAATTTAATCGCCGAAATTTGATGAGGTATGTTACCTTTAAGGAAAAGAGATTCATGGGGTAGGAGAGGCAAGGGAATGAAATAACTCCAGTTTTTAAACATTACAAATCATACACGAATCAAAAATTATAAGGTGAATATCTTTAGCGGTCACCAAAACGAATGTGCATACGGTGAAAAAAAAATATTTATGGTGCCTTAAAAGTTTTTTCTCAATTTATTTGAAGATTCAAATCCGGTTCAAAATAAAAATTCCTCTTTCTGAGACTGTTGGGAACAAGTAGGGAATGGGAAAGTTAACCCGTTCCCGAATAATAAATATGTTCAACAATGGCCAGCTATCTCCACAGCATGGCCGGACCACTCATTTACTTGAGAAGAGTTGTGCGAACTTGTGCGGGCAACTCAATCAGTCCGTTGGGCCACAGGCTGAGTGAGGAGCCCAAAGTTGCCTGATTGGCCTGTATTCTTCTCTAGTCAATAGCTATTCTACTGCCGGCTTCTTCCTGCTCTCCTGAAGGAGGAGTGCCTGTCAATGATACCCCTCTTTCTGTTCTCATCTTAGAACAACCCAGTATCTAGAGACGTTTAATCAATACTCAACAAAATCTACGGTTGCTCCAATTTCAGAGAAACAAACTAAACTTTGTATAAAATACACATGGTCAAATTTATTACCTGAAGGGTGTAGAAATAATCTAAGATCATTACAGAACTACACATACAATAAGATTATCCCTACTATAAGGGGACCATGTGCCTTAATGGCTAACAATTATTTAATATAAAGTGGGATCTTTGGCAGTATCAGTCCCCAGTAATATTTACAATGTGCAGATGTATTTTTGTATTTACGATGTACGATTAAGGATTTGTAGTATTCATATTTTCAAAATGTATGGTTTGACTTCTGCATTTATTCTGTACCTAGATTATTTTAGTTAAACCTTCTAATAGTCTAATATTATACTTAAATTAACCTGTAACGCTCGTTTACGATTAACTCTATACAAGCTATTTGAAGCTTGAACAATCTTTTGGCAGATCTACATCTGTGGACGCTATCTTCCATGAAATTGCCTCAAGAATGGTCAAACTACGGTGGACTTTGATACTTGCATCAATCAATTATTGATACAGGAAAATACAAGGATGCTAATGGCATCCAAAAATATGGCTTATAAAACACAGTTAAATTGATTTAATAAAACCCTCCATTACGCACATGGAGTAAGTATGCAGTTATGCTAACCTGAGATTCAGATATTTCAACTCCACATTGGTCTGTAAAGGTCAAGTGACTAACAGCATTTTAGCTAAACGAGCTCTGTGAGTAAACAGTGCACTGAGTAAGCAGTACTGCAATCACTATAAATAACTATTTGATGTAGTCGATATGCCCATCCATTTCCTTTTTCTTAGTTTCAGTATTATACCAAGCGTAACGAGGAAGGGGAAGTACCTTTGTGTAAAAATTATAACAATACATACCACTAGGAAAATATATATATATATATATACTGGGAAAGGTACTAAATATTTCCATTACAAAATAGCAGTATCCTGAACAACGTTGCAACGCCTGCATAGACTTCATAGCTTTAATTTATGATCAGTACTGGGAAATTGAGAAAAGTTAAAGAGAAACAAGTAAATATGGTTGGCCCAGGTTTACGATTCATATATATGAGGATAGATTTTAGAGTATTTTTTTCTATTAAAATAAAAACTATTATTCAGGAAAATGATAGAAGATGAGTTCTTGTTAGTGCATTAGATACAATGAGTAGCAAGGCTACGCAAAATAGAATAAATAGTTATTAGGTATTAAGAAGTAATTAGGTAGTCATTATGGGAGGACACGAAAACATAAAGGAAATTAAAGAATATGTTGACTTAGAACAAACTCGGATTCAGAAAACTTTAAGAGAAGTTGGCTTGTAGAGACGAATGGGACAGGTTGCTCAGGGGATCTAATACTCAGCTGTGGTTGAAAAAGTCAACCCTTTGTTGAAAAGGGATCAAAGAAAATTAAATATAAGGTAATAAAATATGCTTAACTAAATTAAATATAAGATGATCAAAAAGAAGATGAGTGCTGAACAAATATGTCTCCTATAAAGGAAATTCCATCGCTTAATTTTACGTGATGTTTAGGTCAAGCTCAAAGAAAAACACGTTTCCAAACATATAAAAAAAAAAATTCTGCACGTATAATATTGGCTCTGTTGATGTTAGCTTTACCGTTGATAAATATTCGTCCCTTGGCAAAGTCAAAACAGCTCCACACTCGTTTATGCTTTATTTTTATTACAGACGGCACTAAAGGCTTCATCAATACAACATATGTATTGGTGCACACATTAAATATTCACAGCAACAAATGTATTTATAAGATACGCACATTTTTGTATAAACATCTTATCATATATTAAATGTTTTGATTGCTATATTGGCATGGCTTTTGAGTGTTACAGACTTATAGAAACATGACTGTATCTCTATATTACTTCATTGCCCTGATATTTTTTTTTTAATTATTTTTCATCCCGTAGAAACTACTCCGTTGTGTTATATGACTAAATAATTAACAGAAGCCAAAATAATCTAAACTTGAAAAAAGGGCAACTAAACTTGAAACATTCAAAAAGGTTATATTCTCTAGAAATTAACCAAGCTCTTGTTGTGTTAAAACTTAATGCGTACTTTCTGAACAACAAGAGACGCTATCCAGCTTCCATTGTGGCAAGAGCTCAAATCCGGTAAAATTTTGATATTTTAGTCAGTGGCACTTTGTTCCCGTGAAGACAGGTGAGTGCTTTTGATTATTATAAGTGGGGCTCTCCCCCTGAACTGGACGTGCGTCACACGGACCTTTGCAGGGTATGGCAAGCCGTAGGGACACCCCAGTTGATGAATTTCAACATCCAAAAAGAGTATGCCGCAAGCGTACTCTCCCCCAGGCCCCAGAGGTTAAAACCTCTAACTCCTTCACCCCCCTAAACTCGGCAGCCCAGTCCGAGGCCAGTACATCCGCCGCCCCTTCTGTCCCTAAATCGCCACCCCCCCCCCTTATATTAGGGCGCATTAACAGCTATGACCTCACGAGGTTATTAGCCAATTAGCAAATAAAAAACTACAAAATAGTGCAGACGCAGCAGGACACTAAGGTGTTCTGCAACATCATACTAGACCAACAGCAAACCATTGCTGCAATCAGGGATTTAAAGATCCCATTTCACATGTTTGCCCCCCGTGGTACCAAGCCCAATAAGAAGTACTTACTTCATGGATTCGATCTCTCTCATCCGATCGAAGAGATAAAAGCCCACATTAAAAGCTTGGGTAGCAACGTAATCGATGTATATCGATTACGGCGCTCCGACCAAAATGGCGCTCGGACAGAGATCGAACCGATACTAGTGATAGGGGATCACACATTGAAGGCGGAGACCTTGAAGCAGCTCCGTCATATAAATAATGTGCTTTTTCGAGTGAGCACTTTTCACGAAAAAAGAGGGATCCCAATGTGCCTGAACTGCCAGGAATACGGTCATACCAGACGGTACTGTTTCAAGCAGGCCAAGTGCGTGAGGTGCAGCGAGCCTCACGACATAAAAGATTGCCCAAGAGACGCTTCAATTCCCCTCAAATGTGCCAATTGCGGGGGAAATCATGTCGCGTCGTACTGACAGTGCCCGTACAGGGTAAAACTTCTAGAGTCTGCAGAGATAAAAAAGCAGGCACAGCATATTACAGCCGGGCCGAGAAGGGCCACATACATGCCTGCCCCCCCTCCACCGCGACAGACTGCCTCCTATGCTCAGATGGCATCCGGAAACACCAGGGCTCCGGAAGTTCTCCCAGAGCCCCTACCTCAACCTACTAACAGTAATAATGATGCCTTGATGGGTATCTTGGGCAGTATGATGAACATGTTGAGCAGCATGACCGAATGAGCCATGAATAAACTCACCGAGGCGGTAACGCAGATGATGTCAGAATTCAAAAGATCAAACGTCTGAATGATGGGGCACGTAATTTTAAATTACAACGTCTGCGGCCTTCGGCCCAAACAAGCCGACGTAGAAGTAATTCTACGGTGCCATTCGCCAGACGTTGTCGTTCTCACCGATACCCGGTTGAAGAAAATACACTTCTGCCGCTTCCCGGGTTATACTGCTTACCGCCAAGACACCGAAACTATCTCTGGAGGAGTAGCGGTGTTAGTTAAAAACGGAATACCCTGTAGGAGACTGCCCCCACCCGTCAGCCTAGGCCCCGACCAATACATAGTTACGCTCCAGCTACGGCTCACGAACAACATCATCGTGTCAGGAGTCTACAGAAGACCAAAAGCCGTCTGCGACCCGTATAAGCTCCTGCTCACTACGATAGCTCATGACCGAAGGCACGTCATCGTGGGTGACCGAAATGCGAACCACAGCTGGTGGAGCAGTACTACGGCAAACGCCCTAGGCCGTTACATCACTAAAACTCCATTTACGGTCATCCACCCAGGATTGCCGACCTTCCGTCATTTCGCTAACCCAGACAGAACCTCCACGCCTGACCTGCTCCTGACACAACAGCCACACCGGGTCACCGGATGCTCGGCCTTAGATTTCACCACCTCCGACCATCGGCCTGTTCTCTATGAACTAGAAGGCGACATGCCAGAGCCGCCTGCTTCTAGGTACAGGTACGATGAGGCCAAATGGGACCTCTACAAGCATCTCATCAAGACCGAGTTGCCCACAATCACGCCCCTGAGACACACTTGGGACATAGATTACGCTATCTATCAGCTACAGGACGTCATCGATCGAGCTGCCGATGCATCGATCCCGAAATTTTCTCCGAAGCCCCCTTCTCTGAGAAAACCTCCGGATCACATCCTACAACTGATTAGACAGCGTAATAACATCAAGAACAGGTGGTTTAGGACCAAAAACAGGGACTTAAAACCGGTTTTAAATGCTCTCACAAACCAAGTTAAGTCCCTGATGGCCCAGTGGAAAAATTCGATTTGGGAAGATCGCCTCACCAGTCTCCACGGTGACCACAAGCAATTGTGGAAGCTTGTGAAGACCTGCAGGTCCAAAAAGTACGGTGTAAGGCTGGCCGTGAACGGGCAGTTCATTCCCACCACCGAACAAGCGGACATCTTGGCGGCCCATTATGAGGAAGTCAGTCATGGCCAGAGACAGCCAGTAGGAGCCCTCGACCCCCCCCCCAACCCCACCCTCCCCACCACTACCGAAATCTACACCTCACACCGGCAATGCGTTGCATTCATTCGAAGAACGGCCGGCAAGAAGGCCCCAGGTCAGGATTCCATCCAGAACATCCTACTCAAGCAGCTGCCGAGGAAAGGAATCTCATTCATAACGAACGTGTTGAACTCCTGCTTCAGGCTGCACTATTTCCCCCAGAACTGGAAGCACGCTGTAGTGGTCCCCCTTCTGAAACCAGCGAAAAGCGGTTATGAGCCATCTCACTACCGCCCCATCAGTCTGCTTGGGCATGCAGATTGCAACACCACGTCGCATTGAACGTCCGGAGCAACAGAGCTACCGCTATGATTTCTCTGGACTGTTCGAAAGCTTTCGACTCTGTGGACCACTACATCCTACTCCAACGTCTGTGGGAATACGAATTCTCGGATCAGCTGCAGAACCTGATAAGATCCTACCTTACAGGCAGAACTTTTTCGGTTCGTATAGGCACTACGTCTACGACCCGAAGAAACTACACTGCCGGTGTCCCCCAAGGATCGGTGCTAGGCCCCCTGCTGTTCAACATTTACACCGCCCACATCGTAGGAGCCTCGTACCCCAACTGCGAGGTATCGGCGTATGCAGACGACATTGGTGTTTACAGCACTAGCATCAATCCCACCAGAGATCTGAAATTCGCTGAGAGCGCCAGTCAACAGATCGCCGAGAAACTCGATGCCGTCCACATTAAAGTCAACCCGGCCAAGACGCAAGGAATTATATTCAGCTATAAATCCGGAAGAAAGAAGCTCCCGAAATCCTTCGTCTTAGACGGCATAGAGTGCCATGTAAGCAACAAGCTATGCTACCTTGTGATTACCCTCGGTAGACACTTGTCGTTCACAACACATCTCGGCAAGAAGTTAAAGAGTGTTAGGAAGAAATTCTTCAGCCTCGGACACCTACTTCACAGCCCGGCTTTATCGGTACGCCTCAAGCTGCTGATATACCAGAGCGTCCTAAGACCTGCTTTAATGTATGGGACCCCTCTCTTTAAGTATCTGACTCCTAACACTCTCAAAACGCTCCAGCAATTTCAGAACAGAGTTCTCCGCACCTCCCTCAATATACCCCGTTCGACCGAATGAAGGCGGACGAGATGCATAAAAAATTTGAAGTTTTCAAGATTTCATCAAGAGAAGACACATCAAATTTTGCGACTCACTCCGACACAGCCACAACCCACTATTCTCCGACCTTCAACCACCACCAATGCCCGTCAGATGGAAGCACTGCTGGACCGCCGAAGCCTGGAGACAGATGGACGTGATCGAACCCTAGCCCCCTGACGGAGACTGAAGATCTACACCCAGCCGAGAGATCGAGGCCGATCTCCGAAGCTACAAGACCCCACGTACCTGTTTAAGCAGGGTTGACCTTCTGGCCGAGAGGCCGACTTATTTCAGGCCCCTGCCGGGGCTGGCCAGGCTTGACCTGGCCGACTACAAACCCTTGCCTAGGTACCCCTAGGCTCCACCCTCGGTAGACTCTCACTACCTTCCTGATTCCACCCGCCTCCTTTAGGCATACCCCACCCTATATCATTCTCATACATCCTTCAAATGGGGGACTCCCCTTAGTGAAAGGCACTCATTAGCCCAAAGTAATTTTCCCACATCCTATTTTATAAGTTTGAGAGCTAAGAAAAAAAAAAAAAAAAAAAAGCCAAAATAAAAATCAGTGTTGAGATTTTGGTGGGGCAGGGGGTTGGTGAAAACAGTATTTTACCCTTTTATTTTTATTTTGAAGTTCTTATTTTTGGCCAAATTTTTTTAGAATCTGGAGGAATTTTTTTTTTGAAGTGGGGGCAGTCAGATTACTTTCGGTTGAGGATGTCTGTTTTTTGTCAACTTCGCATGTTTTAGTTGCACAATATTCTTATTTTATTAATGGATGTATCAGTCTAGTAATCAAAACAGCGTTATGATGACCTTGATGGTTTTATAACCTTCATAAAATCTGACTTTTATAATTTCTATTGAATATAAGCCAAAGTACCTTTTATTAAATTCCTGTTTTCAACGTAGAGTAGATTGGTTCGATTTAGGTACACTGAGTTTAATCAGAAACTATATCAAGAGATATAGTCTCTTTGTATTATATAAATAGTGCCGAGCCATCTTCACCATGAATAATTACAAGTTATCTTTTCACGGACCATAAAACACACACCTACTTTGGGATATTTTTATATCACGAAGCCATAGTCATCAGTGTACATAGAAGTGACTAGTTCAGGATCTCAACACCGTAAATGCTCACAAGAAGCGCTGACGTAGTAGAACGCTTGATTGGTCAAAATAACGGCTTTTCTGATTGGTTAGGACAAACCAACGTCTTATTACATGCGCGTAGTAATACACCTGCCTACATAAGGCAGAACGTTTTTTTATTCAGTCGGATTCTGGAATATGTAATTCACTTTCTCCCTACTCAGCTTTCCCAATAGATTTTCCGCTTTTCTGTCAGCTAAACTAGCATATCCTTGGAATATATCTCTTCCATGTAGACGACGGCTTCTGGGGCACTACGAAATTCACCTGGTAGCTTCTCCCCCTGAGATTCAGTCTGCCTCATTCCGGTTCACACTTGCCTTTAGGATCCGGACGGTTTTCATCTTCACTTAGATACCGAGTGTGAACTTATGGTTACTCCATCTAATTACTAGGATTTCAACTATAAATTTATTATTTTGAATGAACAAAACGATATCAGGGTTAACAGTAACCCAACTCTTTAGAATAGGTCGCAAACTACCTAGGCTGTACCTATTCACCTGTACAAAGTGCACTGTTGGGGTACACCTTCTAAAATATTGATAGCTCAGATCAATAAAAATAAATGAATTAAGCACTGCCTGCCAACTAGGCTGCCAGTGAAAGTCAAATATGACAAGTCTTCTTTTTTTGACGCCCACCGCAACGTGGCTACGGCAACTAGACCTCACCCTCTGGGCACACCCAACAAATGGTTTCGCCCTTTCAACTAATATGAGCTTTGTTGTACAAAATACACGATTCAATTGCATGCTCAATTTTTATTCCTACTGCAATTATTCTATTGATTTTTCTTAGTTTTTTTTATTTGTTTAAATTATAGATTTTGTTTTCTAAGCATCAGATTATACTCTGAAATTTCCTATTTGGGTATTTTGTTTCTTTGTTAGCAAAAGTAATGAGACTTTAGGCACATGTTAACGTGACGGATATAAATCATGTCCTAGATCACTGATTAACCTTTGGTTAGAAGGCCTTTTTTTTGTTGAACCTGCGTGAACATGGGTGTGAAGGGGTACATCAGTAGTCCATGATGTAAAAGCTAGTAAAACAGCATTTACCAGTGTATGTCTCATTAAATATTTGACCTTACCAGAAAAAAACAACATTTATGATGTACATAAATTTATATAAAATTTTACATATTGTTTTTCATAAATTGTAATTTTTTTAAAAGAAAAAAGAGGGAAATTATACTTGAAATATTCAAAAACCTAATCCAGTGAACATATCTGCTAATTACTGGGATGTCAACTATAAATTTATTATTTTAAATTAACAAAACGAGGGGGACAACAGTAACCCAACTCTTTAGAAGCACATACAACAGGTGACTACTGAAAGGTAGGTGTGAAATGGTGACATAGAGTCATAGAAGAGGTAGGGTGTGTACTTGACTACGACTTCTACCTCCACAAAGTGAAAATGATGCATTTTAAATTATATTGCTATCATCAAAAAGAAAATGTAAATTTTATCATTTCATCTCTGATAGTAATAGTAATCATAGTAAATTGTAACGATATTCAAGCCCATTTCATTTTGTACGAGATTACATTTATATGTTGTGAATAGTACCAAATATGTTTATTAGGTATCAGGATTTTAATACTAAATCATACAAAAACTTTGTTCAGCCCCAAAATGCTATTAATATTGTTTATTCGTTTTATCAGCGTGGAACCCACACATGAGACTGACAATACAAGAACTATACAGACGCTTTGTGCAACCCTATTGACTTCTGAAGGACATCTCACCTCTCAATTATAAATATCTTAATAATTTACATAGTTACATTGATACCAATCTTGGCATACGTACGGGTCAGGGTCACTACAAAACGCTTAAACACAAAACGCATCCGTCGGGTCGGTCGTCATGAGGGGGGTACCTAGTTACCCTAGACCTGGTGACGAAGTGAGGGTTGATTAAGTTATGACCTGAAAAATTGCTTCATGACGGGTCTTACTATCTGACTCCATATTTGAAAAGTATGTGCCCCAACAATGCACTATGTTCAGGAGAAGAGGTATAGGGTAGGTATGTAGGTAGTTTATGTGGTCTTGGAATGACCACGAATTCACATTCGGTATCCAAGGGTAGACGAAAACCGTCCGGATCCCAAAGGTGAGTGTGAACCGGAAAGAGACAGACTGAATTGCCGTGGGAGACACTACTAGGTAAAGTTTGTAGGGCCACGGCAACCGTTTCTGAGAGAGGTTTCTCCCAAGGAGCTGCTAGCTAGAAGAGAGAGCCGTTGTTAGAATGATTTACAGACTAGAACCTGGCCCTACTTATAGTGGTGGCTCGTTAGTAACCAATGATCTGGGGTGTTATTCTGACCAACTATACCGCAGAGTTGCGGTGACACTTAGTTCTAGGCAGTGACCCAGGCCTCGGTCTGGGTCAATTGCTACCTTTTTTTCCCTTCCAGGGCCTCTGACTAGTTTTTTGAAGCTGCTTCTTTTATTGTTTACAATATTTACACTATAGGTAATATTATTTACATTTGTTTAAATTAATTTACAACATAATATAACTAATTTACAATATATACACAATAGAGTATAGGGGTATTTATCTTAGGTAGTTAGCGGTCGCTACAGCATCCAATCCTTGCAATTAAAAAATCCGGAGCTACAGTTAAAGCCCCTTATTATGTCAACTGTAAAACCCTTCATATAGATCTATTATACTTAACATCTTTGATCGTATCCCTTCAAAGCTCACAAAATGTCTTCAAAACATATGCAATCATCCTAATCCCATATATCAGTCATTATTTATTCATCCCTGAATCCTTCTTGAAGGTTAAAGTGACAGAGTCATCATGACCTACTTTAAATTCACAATAGGATTCTTGGTAATGGTTAGTTTCTAAAAATATCTCCTTATTACTCACGGTCTTAGGCAGCCTCCACTGGTCCCTTTAGTTATCTTGTTCGTGGGATCGTGGGTCTTCAGTGCCTCCGGTTCATACACAACGGGTTGTTTGTTTTTCTATACATTGTATGAATGAGAGTGTGAATGCTGAATGTAAATATGGCATGAATGAGATCAATGGTTACAATTACTCACTGTTCCAAATAGGGTAGATTGTACTTTTATTTCAATAAAAATGGTCTATTTGTAAGTCGCTTTTATTCAACAACAATTTGCGTATGTAAAATATTATCACCGATGTCATATATTTAGAAAACTTTTACTTTTACTTTTTAATTCATAAAGATTTGTATAACAGTGTATATTGCACATACAAATTTTTTTTTTTACTTACACGACAATGAGAAATTCATTTATAGCATAAGACATAGAAAGGAGAATGTGACAAGCAATTTTGCCTAGTGGTAACAAATACACGCCGACTGAAAGAACATAGAGGAGTTTTATGTGCTCAGGTGGAGTGGGGCCCAGATATATTGCAGATAACCCTGTTGACTCGGTGAAATGTTTCTACCGGCCCACGAGGGCTCTTGTCAAGGGTCGACTTTTATAAGCAAATTTTTCATGCATAAATCTTTTTCCGGCACCAAACCGTAGGGAGCATAAAAACAAAAAAAAACTCTGGCAGCTGGGACAAAAGTGTTCATACAACAACAAGTGTACAAGACATCTTTACGGTTTAACAATGAGAGATAGGAAGTAGGTATTGACACAAATAATACCTCATACTCATATACATGTATTCGTCATCATCTCCTTCTATATCCGCATAAAATCAATTATTTAAAGATTTGCGGTACCATAACAATTCATTGTTAAAGCCAATTTTACTTTTTTTTTGGTTAAACATTTTATATTTTAATGAACAAGCATAACGATAAAAGCACGACGCTCTCATGACGTTATAATTGAGTTATTTATTATAATCTTAATTTTAGTACTGGTATTTTGGCGCTTCAGATAACTTTAGAGGAGTCACAATGGATTACAATAAATCAATACAATATTAAACATGCTGTAACCCATAGGACAGTCGTTCATTGCTACCCAAGAAATTAATAAATGGAGCTTCAGGTTGAGAAAAATAGTGCGATGAGCACTAGTTGTAGAAATCCTATCTGAATGGCCACAAGCTAATATATTAAGTCCTGCACTCTTTAATTTCTTCTCTAAAATATAGCTTCTACTTTAAAATACTCATTAGAGGGACATTCAACCCGGTATCAACAGTTAAATAATCTTTGTAGAGGGGAGTCTTTAAAAAGAAAAGAAAGAAAAGCTTTATTATGAAGTACAATCAAAACACTGGTATATACATATAAATATTATTAATATTAATTAAATATTAAGAGTTACATTATTACATACTGGGTGGAAGGTCTAGGGACGAGTGTGGTCTGGGGCTAAAGCTGAGACATATATGTATAAGAAAAAGATAGTTCTGGGAAGTAAGGAGGGGTGCGGATGGGTTGCTTACTTAAAAATAACAGGCACCATCAGTGACTTCCAGGAAATCACGAGGCAGGTATACAGTTTTGCTCAACCCCCTTCTACTTTTAGAATCATATATAATATTCTTAGCATTATAAAACTAACGATATCACTGGCTCATGTGACAAACTAATGATATAACCAGAAAAGTAACCGTTGAAAAGGTATATCCCTTACCACATGCTACATTCCTTTATACGAGTACATCATTCTACTCTTGCCTGCCTTTCCTGCTTGGATCGGAGTTGCCACTGGCCCAAATTAAAGAACGAACAACAAGGTATATAGATTCCAACTACAAGGTCCTCTGTGTAGATCCAAGCTGAACTAAAATGCTGAAATGTTAAACATATCTAGAATTAAGTCGAAAAGAATTGGAAGTTCAATGGGTAGTGTACGACTTTTTCCCTCATTTTGACGTCAATAAAGTCAACAGGTTCTCCTACGTTTACCCTCACCTTAATCAAGATGTACTGACTCTTTTGTAAAGTATGTATTTGTAAATAAAATTATTTTATGTTCTGGCATAGTAAATAAATAAGTATCCTTAATAAAGGGGGGGGTCAATGTGAAAAATTAGTCGCTGGGTTATGAAAAGTTGAAATTAATTTCGTTTATTAGATAATGTTTATTAATTAACTATTCTGGACCATAAGAAGGCAGGATTTCTTTCACCTAATCAAGGTCCATTGGTAATGAAATGAATCGAGTTGAGTTATTGAGATTACTAATGACGTCTTGATAAAATAAATCTGAAGAGATCCTTCTGATGAAAATTATAAGAAAATCTATAAGGAAGGGGTCCTAATTATTTATTTAATATCTCTTCTCTTTAATTGTTGATACAATATTTTCATATTTCAACTTTAATATGCAATCAACACAATAAAACTTAAACAATCGATGGCAATTTATGTAAGTAAATTCTGTTAGAATTGGATCATACTTGATTGGGTAACTTGTATAGCTTTCATCTAAGGAGAGAATAGGTTTATGATAATACACAATTTTGATTATGACGTCAATATTGAGTATGATACCCTAATTTCAATAATGTAATGATATTTTTCAATTAATAAGATATTTTTTATCAATGTCAATTATTCATTTTTCATAGAATTGATTTTGTTGTTAGTTAAAGAAATCCTGCGGAACGACCATACAAATGGCATACCGTAAAGATAGTTTTATTAATAGTTGGCAATTGTTTCAAAAAACGAAAAATAATCTAATTAAGATCTGTAGTGCGATATGGGGAAATATGGGTACCACATCTTATGAAGAATTGACGAACATTTTTATTTTTGGTTATTTGTGAATTTGGGTTTATGGGCACAATGGTACACAACGACAGCAACCGTGTCAACCAAAAGGCACAGTCACCAATACCCTTTATCTTTTTTGATCAAATTTTGTTACAGCCAGCCTACATGTAAAAGGACAAATAAAAAAAATGGCCCAGGTATAACCTATTTTTAACAAGGTATAGCAGATTCTTTTTTTCATTTTATTCATACCTTCCAAACTCATAGACAAGATGTACCTGAGGTCTATCGAAGCCCTCAGCAATCTGCCCTCCTGTATGGTCTAGTTCCTACTGCGCTCGCCTTCTTCCTCTCTCTGATTCTTGGGATGTATCCTGCTCTCCTAGATATGTTAAAATACCCCCTGTAATACGTTCCTGTCGTGGTCAAAGAAGATAAAATTCTCTGCAATGGTCGTTTTCGTTCCGCGTGTGTGGTAATATTCCAAAATGTGTGGATCATAAGTTAATATTTTTAAATTTAACTTCTAAATATTCAATCAAATTCTTACAAAACGAGTTAAAATTATATACTAAATTTAATTACTGCATACTTGTAAATGCAATTTTTATATAGCAGTTAGATTATAACATTGAATTTGGAGGCATCACTGACGCCTCCTCTCAACAAATAACATTGTTCCATAAGTAAAGATTTGATTTAGAATTAGAATCTCATTTCTCGGCTAGGAATAAATTCATGCATTGCTAGACCAAGGAAACCACGGAAAATTAAATAAACATATGACATACCGAAGTGATTGATTTATTGATTGTTTGAAGGTGATATCTAATATACAGATCGAAATTGAAAGACAAAGCAACTTCAAGCAACCGTGGCCATCCCTCAGTTAAATTAAAATTAACAATTTATAAAAGGAAAAAAAAAAAGAAATAATAAGGGTTGTAATGGACTACTTTAGTGGCAAAGTTGGATAGTTTCAAGGTGGGCTGATGAAGTCTCGCCATGTTCGGACTATTGGTGGCTTACGAACCAATTTACCTCGGCTCAATTTTATGATGGTCGCAATTTCGTGGGCGAGATCGCAATTGTGGCCCCCCCAATCCCCCCACAACCCGTCCCGAAGCAGTTACTTTTTAATTTGCACTGCTCTAAGAGGAATCAAGTAAGTATCCATCAATTCAAAATTAATTTTAGGAATTGTCTTTCCTTCGGAGCTTCCTCTTTTAGCCAGAATCGTGAAATTAAATTTGAAAACTCAAGGGATTTCAGATAAAAGACTTGATGATTTAATAACGTTTTGTAATAATCGTTTCATGCTGAATAAGAATTTACAGATAAGCCAATACGGCTTAGCCCTTAGAACAAAGCCTTAAACATAAGGATCAGTAGTAGTCTTAATGGATTCATTTTTTTTCCCTTCAAAACCCCTTTATTCCTCATTTTTTACAATGTGTAAAAAAAATTAAGGGAACAAATAATTACGAATTTCCCCTCTTGCATTCGAAGGAGGGTAGAATTACAATAACAATATTATATTTGAAGTTGAAAATACAATGCAATAAGTACAGGACAAAGGTGACGAAGCTCACCTTCAGATTACAATGAGGGAACTAGAAACCAAAACCTTAAACAAGAACCTAAAACTAAAGCGTTCCTGCTATCGATCGTGTTAAACACCGCGTTTGTCAAGTATTGCAGGGAGTCGAAAAATTTGATATGTCTACGTTGGATGAATTCATCCACTGTAGGCGAATCAAAGATCTCGTGAAGCTCACTGTTGCTCCGCTGCTCGAATGAAGTATGTCTGACCACTTTCATCAGTATACCGTTTTGGAATTGTTGGAGTCGCCGAGCTGTCGTATACGTCAGATAACGAAAAAGCGGTGCACCATACAGCAGAGCAAGCCTGAGTACACTCTTGTAAATCAATAGCTTTAGACGCAGTGATGGATTGGGGAAAGTCAATAAATGTGTAAGCCGGTAAGACTTCGTGCGTGTTAGCTTCAACTTCTTCGTAAAATGGAGGTGTCTTTCCATATTAATCCTAAGGAATACTAGGTTGTTGGCTGGTGAGTTTTGCTGCGTTCCTACAGCGGACTTTTTCTCTTTTGGAAAGGGCAAATTACGCAGTCAGTCTTACCCGAGTCTCCCCAATCTCTCACTGATCTGGTTACAGGCTACTTCAGCCTGTCTAAGAGCTACCTTTGCGCTCATGCTGCTACTGTACATCGCTATGTCATCAGAGAAAGCATTAACTGTTATTAGGGTTATTATAATTAGAACTATCGAGTATGCAGAATAGACGATAAGCGGGAAAAACAAGTAACAAAAAAATCAAAGTTTAAAAAAAGTTGATGATGTACTTAAAACTCGAAACAGTTAGTAAGCATTGGCCCCAGTTTACTTTCCTAGTCATCATGTTATTATAATTTTTTTTTTTTTTTTACACGCATGGATTTTTGTTTAAATTTTTTTTTATCATGAACCTATGTCGTTACGTGGATATGCTAACAAAATGAAATATCCATAACATGTACACCGACGAAACTCAAACATTGGAACGAACCTAAAGAAAAACTAAAAAGTCAAACATCCGTCCTGGAGATACACAAACTACGCCCGATTCGAATGCCTTTGTATAATAACAAATATAAATATAGTTTTCTCATTTATATATTTTACCGCAGACATAACCAAACTATAATTTTGTAATTTGGTTTCATAAAGTAAGACTAAAAACTCGTGAGTGTATAAATTATAATTAGTTACAATCTAATAAATTGAAACTTGTTATCGAATTTATTACATCAATAAAATAAGCTAAAAATGAACAATATTATGACCCATGACTACATATTTCTAGTCTAGTATTATAAGTTTGGATTTTTTTTTTTAGACTGCAATTTAGACGAAAATTTTTAAATCCCAGTTGATAATTCGCAATTTCGATCATGACGACTATATTGAGTACGATGCCCTACTTACCTTTATGTATGTTATGTTATTAATAAGTTATGTTTTATTGATGACAATTAATTATTTTTTACAGGATTAATTTTATTCTCAGATAATAGGATCCTGTGGAACCACCATTAAAATCCCATGCCTCAAACCATGATCGTTTGTGTGATATTTGGAAATATATGTCCTATATCTTATACAATTAACGAACATTTTTATTTTATGTTAATTGTGAATTTGTAGTTTCGTTTTTAATTACGAAGGTAGATGATGCAATGTATTCCTAGAAAGAGTATTTATTTTCATGTACAAGTGTCAAAAGTTAGAATACGTTAACAATAATCAAAGTTTAATAAGGGACTGGAAAAGTTATATTTAATCCGATTATCAACGGGCAAATGTTGCTTTTTAGGAATTATTTTCTGGCACAAACAGATTAACTAGTTTAATTCTCAAGGCTCCAGTCCTTTTCCTTCACTAAGAATATCTTCATGCTATAATTTAATAGCTTAAGAGAAATCTGTAAGTAAACTCTGGAAATATGTACATCGAATTTCCTTTTTATCGCTCATTTTTCTTTTTGTATATATATAATATTAGGACTGGTACATTGCAGATAAATTGTAACTACAATACCCCTACTTACACGGCTTCATCATAAGTTGAAAAACAACGCGAAACTTCTCTTTACGCAGACATCGTCACATCACTTGATGAATTGTGGGTGGCTTTGGATAACTGATAATGAAAGCTGGCCTCCCTAGGAGAGTAATAATGTTGGCGTAGGTCATAAAAATTATAGCGAGTTAGTTGTTAGTAAGGACTTATTTTAGTAATAAAATAGAAAAAGTACGACACAGGTCTTCCCGGCTTCACCACTTGCTAACTTCACTCAACCTGTCGCTTCGTCTCAAACTGATGATCTATAAATGTGTCGTCCGGCCAGCTCTGCTGTACGGTACCCCGCTATTTACCCACTTGACTGACAATACAGCCAAATCCAACATTTCCAGAAATGGATCATGCGAAAAGTGGTCCGTCATACGTGTGGGCGAGTTCATCCGCCGGAGACACCAAGTTTTTTGACTCGTTGCAGCACCTAACTAACCCAGTATTTAGGACTATGTCCGTACATCCGTACCACCCCTCCTGTATCGATGGCAACAGCCTGTTCCGGGGGAAAATTATGTTAAGAATTAGTATGTAAGTTAGTTTTTAGGTTTGATCAAAAAGGTAAGCCCCATCACCTTATTAGTCAGTTTAGTCTAGTCACGTATAATGTGTATCATTATACCTATTTATTCCATAATATAATTTTTATAAAATAACAAAACCTGTATATAATGTAGCGACGCTACATGAAATACAAAAATGATTTGTTAATAGATTCGCCTGAGGATCTACTAATTGTATATAAAATTATGGCAGTAACTAGACCTAATAAAAGGCATCATTAAAATTTTTAAATAACAATTGAGGATATGGAATAAATGCTTTTTTTTATCTATCTGCTACGATATACCTTTGGTTAAAGGAAAAAATTGGTTAATTGATAAAATTATCAATCGCCATCAACCATATTTCCTTTTTGTTTTATTAATTTGTAAGTATTATAAATATTTACAAAGGGCTGAAGGTTGACGCTCTGTTTTGACGCTTGTGGATATACCAAGCGGTCAGACGGCATAATGATGCCCTTCAGATCCTGGGTTCTTTAAATTGTATACATACACATAGAAACAGAGGCAAAAACATTTGGTTTCCTGATTTTGATATTAAAAAAAGAAGGGATCCCTTAAACTGTTATATTTTAACTTACAAAATCTCTATTGTGATAAAATTACAATTTGCCCTGTTAGGCAAAAAGTAATTGTAGTCAATGTTCTTATTTATATCATATTTACAGTTCTTCATTCACTCCCTCATTTATACGATATTTACAAAGAGCCTGCAGAGCTCCCAAATATATGATAGATCGTTGTAAGCTCCCTCGGATGGGAAGGAGGGAGCGGAGTCTTGGGAAGTTCCCCACGCTTCTACATAAGTTGCGTTCAAATATGGATAACTTTTTTAACATATTGGATTCGCATCCAGAGCGTACGTATTTTAGATCCTAATGGATTAGGGTTTGGGTTTAGTAAATAGCGTCCTATTTTTGTATTCCCACAAGTAATTTATTTCTTATCGATAACCTAAACTGACCAGAATTCCGAGCACTTGTGAATCAGAAATAAATAGCTTGTTGGAAGAAAAAAAAACTAACTGCAATCGTTAAATCTTCAAAACAACATATAATAGTCTATTATTTTTCAGAATTTATCGCAAACCCAAAATATTCAGCTTCGTGAGACTTTTCCCGTAAACTCCTGTCTTTATGTAAGCCAGATAAGCAACTTCAATGACATAAAAATGCACAAATGAGCGGTGAGAATTAGCCGAGGTGTGCAGACTGTTCATCAGACTAGCGACGGCGTTATCTCGACTACGTGCACCGGGCCTGGCTGGGCCCGGCCGTATATCCTGCTCAGGGTGGACTCTTGGCTCAGCATTGGTCCTGATGGACCGGGCTATTCAGGCTAATGGCTGCCTAAGGGAGGTGATACTTCTTTCAGGCTATTAGTTGTTAGCAGGGGCACTACCCTCGGCCTATAATTTACAAATTATATATTTAGTTTGCATTATAGCCTGCGTGGGCTCCAGCAGAAGCCAGAAAGAACCCTTAATACGATTCTGAACAATTTTGAAAACAAAGAACCGAAATAGCTCTCACACACCATATTAAACTTTACGAACATAACTTTGATTTTAAAAATTTTAGAAAAAGATGTATAATGAAATGATATGGTATAAATGAGAACATTTATCACATTCCCCGCCATCCATTTACTATATTATTTGCCAATACGGCAGTCTGTAATATAATAATAATAATAAAGTTTTTGAATTAGTAAAAAAAAAATAATAAAATAAATCAAAAAGAAAACTTAAGGAAACACTTAATATCAATCAAAATTTGAGCAATTAGGGGTCTCTTAATTCTTTTTCGACACTTAGATAAATTATAAAATATTTAGTAAAAAAAAATTGTTATTATTATATACTTAAAGAAATCACCACCAACGGGTTGGAAATTATTCTACTGGTTGGAAAATCTGGTCTTAGAAAACCCACCACTAGCTGCCGGTAGTTCAATATATGAATTTTGGTTTAACATAAGATATATAGAAACTTCTTTATTGTGATTGTTGTGTAAACCTCTTAATTACGAAGTTCCCCTCTTCTCGGTCTAGAAAATACCTACTTATGTTTTCATATTGTAATAATAAACTTAAGGCATCAATAAGAGGGGGAGAAGCTGCAAGGGTGAAAGACCACAGGTCCACCCGTTTTATCTCTTTCTAGGCGCTTGCCGGACGGCGGCTAGAAGTGGTAGCGACCCTAGCCCGCGGCGCACACTGGTTCCTAACGACGAAAAACGGGACAAAAGTCTGCAAAACAGTAAAGTTCGCCTCAAAAATTTTTTTTTCACATTTTTAATGAAGGTATAAATTGCCCTTGATGGAAAACTGGTGATAAATTTTCCAAAAATAGCGCAAAAATAGGCACACAAAAAACTTTCAGAAAAATCAAGTGTGACCCATGATTTTCAAAGTTTTTTTTTACGCTGAATGCAATGGTGTTAGTTAACGCGACTTATTCAACAACCAAGAAAATATTAGGTAAGTTTTCCACATAGTCATCATTGTTTTTAGTGTGAAAAAATGTATTGGGAAATAAATACATGTAGGTAGACAGCACATAAGCATAGGTCGGTCCTCACAATAAAACTATTACCCCGATTAATGGCTATATTTGAAAAAAACAACATGATGAGTAATGTAGTAAAGTTGGTAAACATCAGTTTTCGATTCCGTCTTCGTACATAAATCCAGAGAGTTCGTGATTATTATAATGTTACTTTGTTGTTTCGACAAACAGAGCAAGGGCTTCTTCTTTTGATAGCGTATCACTTTCGTCCTTCTTTGGTTTGGTCCTGAACAAATTTGAAAGGCTTCCTACATTGCTCATAAGCTCTGAAATTTTTTTGAAAGATGTGTGAGCCCGTTTTTTGTCAAACTATACTTCATTGCATATTGATGTTCAGAAATTGAATATAACTCACTCAATTCCTTACCTTTGCGTTTGTTCGAACTCCAAATACGGCACTTTTGGCAGAAACCATGATTATTATCTTTAGAATGGTGGTAACAACTGAGTCAGAAGATCAACAAGGAATGGACCACATTGGTATATTTCTTTCATTTTTAATAGCGAGTCGAATACTCAGAATGTAAATAAACAGACGCGTTTGTCTCCACTAATAAGGATCTAGAATCAAGGGTCGCACTCGGTCACAGCTAATTTGTGTTTTAATCGCTTCTCCATACTTGTCTGAACACGAATCAACTTCATTTTAAAAAGCGGGTGGAAGCGGAAGATTCATAAGCTTCTAAAAGCGTAAATAATGTATAAAAACTAGAATTTTTCTTCTATTAAACGATCTAAGCGCACGTTATCGTTACATTTTCCCGAGTGTTAATAACGTGCTAGCTTCATTGTTTGCCCTGTAAAAGAAAGCCACTGAAAGACAATTTTAAAATAAGCTTGAAATATCTTTGACCCATCATTACAAAACTTGGCTTTTCCTCGCGATTTTCTCGTTTATTCTTAACCGCTTACTCTTTCTTCAAGTAGATGAGCTTACAATATAACGACCAGAGCTTAGAAACCATCGGTTCTGAATACCTTAGGTACCTCTCTAACTGAATTATAATACCATTTTATGGCCACGAAAGTGTCAAAAATGGACTTTTGTCCCGTTTTTCGTCGTTAGGAACCAGTGTGCGGTGGTCTCCTCCCCACCTCTGGGAACCCGACAGTGATAAAATGACGACCTGCCTTATTGGGCAATAATTGATTGTGATAAATGTTCTCATTCATAGCTAATTCACAATTTTCATTCCCTCGCTCATTCATACAGTATTTACTAACAGCCCAGATACCTCCCAAATCCACACGGTTGTCACCTGCCTCGCATGCGAAAGAGGGAGCGGAGTCCCCCATGTTCCTCCGTCAGCCACGTCACTGAATACCATTCCATAAATAAACATTAGATAAAAACCTTATTTAAATTTTAATGTTATATTTTATATAGCTTTGACATAGTTTCAAAAACATTTTCTATTCGTGGTCAAGTAAAAAGAAACCCCTTCACTTATGCAATACAAAAAAATAATCTTGTTCATAAATTACATTAAAATATTTACAAAATAAATATAAAAAAAATTAAAAAACGCATCTGAAAATGCCAAAATATGTAAGAGTGCAAACTTCGAAAATATTTGTGTCAAGCTAAATGATTAGTGATAAATATACGTTTAAGTTATCTTGTGGGTGTACCCGATTTCATAAATTAAGGGATTGCCTGATAAAATTGTGTATCTATAGATTTTTTTCTGTTTAAGTGTATAAATGATGTTTAAACTTGGCCATTAAATACAGAAGACATTTTAGATGTTGTGTAAAACAAATGACAATGAAAGTTAATCAATTATGTCAAGAGATGCACTAAGCATGCACACTATAATTTTACTAAAGGATTTATCAAAAACAGTCATTATTAAATTGTTATACTTATTTAATAATTGCATGTACAAAACAACCCCACAGAAATATTGCTCATTAAAATCGTAAGTAATTATAAAATTCATATAAAACTGGTCTTTGGAATTGACTGTAACTCATTAAAAATAAAATTGAATTGTTTGTTTTCTTAATTTTTTTTAAACATCCTCCATATTGTGAGTCCGTCATTACCCCGTCCTTAATAATTCGAAAAATAGCATAACTTTAAATTTTAACAGATGTAACAGCTAGGCCATGATAAATCAGGCAAGTCATCTGTTCTTAGGTTTTTTTTTGGTTTTTTTATGCTAGATACATTTCGCTATTGTGCTTTTGTCATAAACCAATCCCTTAAATTTAAAACATCCTCAAGAAACATATTTTGACCTTTAAAATTAAAGAACTATTAAATCATTTCTGTAAGATGTACCGAAAGTACACCCTCTCCCCTCGAGCTTGCAAAATTGGTACACTTTTCCCCCAATAAAATGAAATCACACAACCATTATTATTATCTGCTAACATGTTTTTATTATTTTATTAGGCATTTAGGGACCTACTGTGTCCGTATGTTATTTAGAATTTCTTTTTAACTCACTGGGAACTTATGCCCTACAAAAAATTTATTTTTTTATTTACATCAACTAAATATACAGTCCGCTCTGACAATAATTCAATTTAAATTTAACCAACTATGGCCCCTGTTGAAATACTGCTTGAAATGCATAGTTTAATTAAATTTAGTTAGTTCTACTTGCGGTGTTAATGGCAATCATATATAAGCCCGATTCAATTAGGCAGTCAACCTAAATTTATTTTCAATTCATTGATGGTAAAGTGTAAATTAGAAATAGTTTCGGTAAGTAAGCCGAATGCTAAAAATATCTTAAATTCGGTCATTGAAGAAGAAAACACTAGCAATGACCATAGTGTAATTAAAACATTACCAATTTGGTGTGCCTAATTCACATCAACAGTAATAAAATATTATAAGTGGATTTTTTTTTTTTTACGTTTTACATATGTTATCATTCAGTTTACTACGTGTTATTTAATGTTTATTATTCATAAAATAGCAATTTATTTTGTTATTAAACTATTGATTATAAAGATAAGCCATAGATTCGACATGGCAGTGTCCAGTCATTTCCTCTAGAACCACTACATTATTGTTATCCACTCTACTCCAAATACTTCCCTGGCAACATTCGCCGACGACACAGAAGTCCTTTGATCCCAGCCAGATCATTCATTATACGGTACCCCATAACCTTCAAAGGTGCCATGAAGAGATTGAGCGTTGGATCAACGAATCGTGCATCAACGTTAATAATGGAAAAGGTGTTCGACTTACTCCGGATTACACTCCTTAGCAGTCTCTGTCTATCAGTTGTTTTATTGTCATCACACTTCTTATACCCGGCACAAAATAATTTCTAGGCTTCCATCTTGACCAAAAACTAATATAAAACTATCGCAACAGCCAAAAAAGACAAAACCTAAATATATGCCATGAACAACTGTAGACTTGGTGGACATCCTATCTTTCAGTAAAAATAAACTGCCAATCTACAAAGTCACCAGGAGCAGAACTCAACAATAACAGAATTACTTTGATATACCTTGCATCCTTGATCAAATCCTTTTTAATCTCACAAAAATGTGCTGATGCACAGTCTTTAGACAGCATCACTAATCCCTAAATGTCTTCCCAATCAAAGCGGGCGTAGCCTTGTGACCTATAAGTTCATGATAGTGTTAGTTCTGGCAATGCCAGTTTATCCAATCATGTCCTGAGAGTGTGCTCTTGCACCTCTACTGGATGGTGGTGCATCTGTTAGAGAAGTATATGGACTCTCCAGAGACTCTTTTGTATTTTTAGATTCATAAGCAGTCTATTTGTACATACCTAAAAAATGAATGAGTGATTGTTGTGCTATAAGTATGAAATAAATGAATTATTTCTGAGGCTTTCTTCATATTTTATTTTTCCTTCCTGGACAGAGCGCACTTTTCTCTAAAATTAGCTCATCATCAGGTCTATTCCTTTGAGGCGTATTCTCATCATCTTCGAGTGATTTTGTACTGAGGAATGTAAATTACTCGGTGTGAAAAAACTTAACAAAAATCAACAAAACACCGTAACAATATAACACCAAATAAAAATTCAAATTGCTGTAAGAGATACGGTCTTAGTTCACAAAAACTTTCTTTTGCAACGACTGAGGACGATAATCATGTAAACAATTACTTTATACACAGCAAGCCCGATCACACCTCCGACCCCGCTTCCGAATCACCAGTAATTTCCTTCGACCGTGAGAGAAAATTTCATGGCGTGAGCTCTCCCATGTTAAATTCATTTCATGTATTGATTTTTTGAATAGATTTTACGTTTAGAATCGTAGAGAATTCGTACAGACCGGCGGAGTGAAAATAGAAGCTCTTTCTGCCAAGCTTCTTAATAATGTGCGATTCCATGACCCACAATGACCTCCATAGTTCATTCAGTCAAGATATTTTTTGTAACCCTTTTTTGTTTTCTATTCCTAAACTTTCTATTATTGTTCTTTCCAAAGGATAATTTCATTATGAACTTTTCTGAGAGGCAATTATTTTCAACAAGTTTCTATCATGTCTAATATTTCTAATCATGTCAAATTACTGAACCCTTTCCTTTCATGAATGCGAAGGAAATAAACGACGTTAAAATAGTTATTTGTCATTTATAGCGTATTTTTCACCGTCATCTGCATGCAAGCTTATTCTGGTTACGCTATGTCAGTAATGAAATGGTATGGTTTTTTTTTCTTCCCCACTTTCCAATTCAATTTTAATTGTACTACTCATTAAAGACTATAGTGATAGTAGTGATCCTAACTTATAGTCTACAAAAACCTCTTCATAATCAATCATAATACTTAGTTAAAGATAAATAAGAAATTATAACACTCAAAAGTTGAAAAACATTTATATGATTGACCGATTGCAGCTTGACACAAACAATTTCTTTACTTTTTTGCGTCAGTGAGTTGGGTATAATTTGTACTTGTGTATGTATGTATTATGTTCATCGGTTGTATGTTAAAACATGTTATGGTAATATTTATGTAATAATATATTTTATTAAATCAATATTTATTTGTTCTCTTGTAATTTTGTATTTATATTTTTTTCTCTCTCTATATATATATATATATATTGTAACATTCATGATATTTGAGAATATCATGGCCAGGGACCCTCACATCTGGTAAGCATCTTCCCTTGTGCTCCTAGGAGTGGGGATGAGATAAAAGTGCAGTCTTAGCACAACCGTCTAGAAGAACGGACTTAGCAAACTCCCGAACTGGCGGTTACCATACAGGAAGAGAGGAGAAGAACCAACAGCAGAAAGTAACGTTGATTGGATTACAGGAAGATCATCGATTGGGTGATATTAATATTGTTTTTATTATGGATCCATTAAAAGAAATTGAGCTCAAATTCATGTTTGCAATTAGTAGTAATTATCCTAATTTAAAAGGAATTGAATATTTTTTTATACTTTTGTCAATAATCTATGTTATTTATAATTATTTGTTACTACCATTTTATTTGAATATATTTCACAATTCCTAGTTTCTCAATTTATTAATAACTACAACATTAGCCTTGAGATCGGGATAAATTCCTATGTCAAAGACATAAAACAATTTTAATTAAAGATCTCATGACGGACCTGCCAAATTAGTTAAGGTAAATTGATCAAATAAAGTAAAAAGAGGAATGGTAAAAATGAGGTAGGTTTCAATATAAATGTAAAAAACACGTCTTGAGCCATTGTACTTCTTAATTTCGAAATCCGCCACATACGGATGACCTGCAGGACAGTAATGACATAATGTAATGACTAGAGCTTATAGAGAGAGTGATGAAGTGTTTAAGTGAAATTTTGAGTTTAGAGTGTTTGTTAATTATTTCAATTACAGAGAAGCGCAATTGAGTGTTTGTTCACAAAAAAAAATATTACCTACATCAACGGATTATCCAGACAGATAAAGTCATATTATAGTTTCGTTTTTGAGGTAAGTTATCTGTATATTATGTGCAATGATGTAAGTTAGGCAGCTTACATTGTCTACATCCTAAAATTATATGTTAAGGTACTATAGGTAATATAAGGTTGCCTATAAAGCACTATCCCTAACCACTACCTGACATGTGGGGCTGATGCGGCTCCTGGGCTCCTGCCGGTTCCGGGAAGCTTTAGTTCTATTCCCGTCTCGAGATCGTAATCGCAGGGTTTTGACGAAGGGATGCGGAAATGAGTTCAAATATAATAACAATGCGGTTAATGACCTGGGAGGCTTGCGCCGGAATAATTGCCCCCAAAAAAGCTGCATAGAATGCATAATATAATGTATTGGCTTGTGCTAGCCAGGCTCTATTGTAACACTGTAAAAAAAAACACATTGTGACTCATCTATTGTAGTTTCATGTACTAGGATGCTAACTGGAAACTGTGCCGACAAGGTGCCAAATCTCATTGCGATACACTGAAAAAATCAGCTTGCTAACTTTTATCGTGTATAGTAACTAAGAGATTTCTGAAAAAAAAATAGGAAAATAAAATAAGTTATGACTTTTGTGTTATATTTATTGAATCAGATAAGGAGTGGAATTAATAAAAGGGATCTGGCTTACCTTTATGCATCCACTATAGACGATGATGAAAGGGCTGAAATCCAGCTTTTGGAAGGAATTGAGGACTACGGGAAAAGGGATCCCTATCTCTGGGATGGGCAGGCTCCATACAAAGCTTTGTTATATGCTAAAATGGCGAGGCACCATAAATAGATGTTGCCATACGTACGAAACAGAGATGTTTCCACTCATCACGTTCAAGAATAATATGCTTTTCCATGGCCGGTAAAACCTAGAGGATGGGGGAAAACGCGCGGGTGGCAGACAAACAATTGGAAATAATTGTATATGTCTTATACAAATATGGACAGATGTCCTGGCTGCTGGCATGAAATATTCAAATTTAAAAATTTCAAAAAATAACAAGATGCTTTGGATGACAGTAGCCAACCTGAATAACTATAAATAAATATATCAGAGGAATCTCCATGGTAGTTTAATAGCATGGTTTGTAGATCTATTTCTAAAAATCACACCCACAAGTGGCTATAAACATTAAAACGGGCAACCTTTCAAGCATTTTATATAAGTGCAAATTGGTAGTGATTTGGAAAGCGTTATAAGTTTTTACGGCTGTCGCAACTTCGGATCTAATCCAAATCTATTACAGAGCGTTAAAAGGTAATAACATAATTCAAATGCTGCAGGGAAGAAGTAACTCCTTAGCACACTGGCGACTAGCCAAAGCGTTATTGAAAAGCGGTCGGAAGGGTGGGTCAAATGTGAAGCTACCCGCTTCGACCTTACTGACAACCCTTTACCTCTACGGGAGAGGACGGCTGTGAACTCTCCAGGCCTCCAGAGGGTTACTTAAGCCTTCAGACTCCGAAATGAAGGAGACAGTTAGTTAGCCTTTAAAACAG
Source organism: Acanthosoma haemorrhoidale (assembly GCA_930367205.1). Lineage (NCBI taxonomy): Eukaryota > Metazoa > Arthropoda > Insecta > Hemiptera > Acanthosomatidae > Acanthosoma > Acanthosoma haemorrhoidale. The sequence continues at coordinate 94,394,893 of OV884014.1, read as the reverse complement.
CTCCAGGCCAGTATCTGCATTGATCCACCCCCCCCCCTGCTGTCAAGAGCACTTTGTGGTCTGGCGGCTACCTTGTAAACGCTTGTTAAACCACACTAATTAAGATGATTCACTGGCTCACCTTTCTCAAACATGTTTTATTCTTTGATGTTCAGCTTACAACGTTACATGATGCTTGTGTATATATATTATAGATGGTCGTTGAGCAGAAGTATGTCTTATACTTTTTTCTAAGGCAGAAGGGAGCGATAATCTCTCTCTCTCTCTCTCTCTCTCTCTCTCTCTCTCTCTCTCTCTCTCTCTCTCTCTCTCTCTCTCTCTCTCTCTCTCTCTCTCTCTCTCGCTCTCTCTCTCTCTCTCTCTCTCTCTCTCTCTCTCTCTCCCTCTCTCTCTCTCCCTCCATCTCACAATACCATATATAATACTAAAAATAATATAATATCACAGGGCCTAATGTAAACAAAGCATGTTTATAGATAGAGGAGGAGAAGATAATAAAGCCTTCTCATATAAACAGGCTTTGTTTACATTAGGCCCTGTGGCATTAGGCTTAACATTGTCTTGCCACTAGCCATAACATATATATAATTTATTATGATAACATTACAATCTGCCTTATTGAAAATAACTAACTGTGATAAATGTTATAATTCATAACATATTTACAATTTTCGTTCACTCGCTCATTCATACAGTATTTACAAACAGCCCAGAGACCTCCAAAGTCCACATGTTTGTCACCTCGCTCACATGCGAAAGTGGAAGCGGAGTCTTGGGAAGTCCCCCACGCTCCTTCGCCAGCTGCGTCACCGGATACAAGCCAGTGGTGGCTGTCCAAGAGCGTGAGAGCCAAAGATTGCCTTTTTTTGGGTTCAAACAATTAAAAAGACAAAACTCCTTTCACTCAGCGTTAATACTTCTCAAGTCAAGTAATATGTAAATCTTTCCATCAACATTTTGTAACAGCATAAATAAATAAGTTTTAATTATTTATTTTGCTGCTGTTAATTAGAAACATGTACAATTACATATGATTGAAATAAGGATTGAGTGTTGTGTAGGATGGTATTATCCTCCACGTGATTAATTAATTGTTAATAAACGGCTGATTTGCTTCTGAGTTTTGTCTTGACGAATGAAACTTACTGAGAGGTAGCATGTACCTCATTCCTTCTATCTTCCATCTAAAATTTTGTATGTGATTCATAATCCTCCCCCCACCCTATAGATTCGTAACTGACATTAAACAGTTCATCAATTAATTGAAAAATAAAAGTTTGATCAGCTCAAGTTAATACAAACATTTAGAGATCCTTATGTATGAAATTAATTTTTAACTTAATAAGTTCAAGATTTTGTCAATAGCCCCAAATTCCCAGTTGTCACTTGATTCACTCATCGCTTTTAAAGATCAGCCCGTATTCACCTTGGAGTAAAAAGTGCGAGCAGTGCTCATTATATATTTTAATGCTAAAGATAATAATTGTGTGGTTAGCCATAGAATAATAGAATGAACAGATATTTCATATTTTGTCTTATGATCTTGACACCTATAGCACTGTTGGGTATGGTTTGTAAAAAGTAACTTGTGTCATTGATACTACCTATGACTGTGAGCAGTCATAGATACTAAGCGTATAAGCTTTAAAGTTCTGGCTTTCCTTATGGTTCCGAGAACATAAGAGACATATTATATAACATAATGTTTTGAGAGAGAATAGTGCATTTTTAATATTTCAGCTATTAATTTTGTTTTATTTTATGAAAGGGCAATTTTCAGCTACCTTGGATTTGGTCATAGATAGAAATTTTGTTTGGGATCTTTGAGATTATTTGGATTACCTTTTCTAATGAGGCCTGAATCCTCAAGAAAAATCAGTATTTAAAAGTATAAATCCGTTAAGTTAGCGAAATAGGTCAAAATGTTTCTAATTACAGAGCAAGATATTGATTGGAATTTCATTGAAAACCAATTCGGCACATAATTCTTTTTCTTCTTGTTGATTTTTACAAAAGGTAGATACTTCAAATTTAAAGTAAAAACAAATAATACTAAAAAAAAACTATCATAATGGTAATATCTAGTAATTTACATATATGTTGGCATAACTTGTTCTAAATATTATTCTATTAAAGTTGTTTTGGTTGTATGGATGTTGCATAAAGAAGAGTGGATAGAAGTTCGATACGTGGCAACAAACTATTGATTAATAAAAATTTAGAAAATATATTATGCTATTCTCTTAATAATGAGTAAAATACTATTTTTTTAAAAGTTAGCTTGTCACAAATGTTTACATTAGAAAACATATAATATTCACAAAATTTTTTTATATTATGGTGAATATGTTTCAAGGTATATTTTTCTCACCTACCGTGTTTTTAGACTTTTTTGTAAAATGATAATTGTTTAATAAATATAGATGCGGTTTGTGATTCGTCATTTTACACACACTGGTTAGACAGTCCCGGACCAAATATTTGTTTCCATTAGACCGTTGTTTGCGGTCAGTATAACCAGCCGAAGTTCGCGAGCGGCCATCACCCGGAGATTAAACCTTCACCTGCTTGGATTGCATTTGGACCCCCTGTTTGAGGATCCTTCGATCAAACAGGTACACCGTTCTACCTTGTTCCGCGGATGTGACGCTAATTGGTTACTGTAGTCAGGGGACAGAACAACTATGCTAAGCGTAGTCTCACCAGTCCGATTTGGTTTAAATTGCATGTGTTATAGCTAGGTGATTGATTAATTTATTACAAGTTTTTAACTCCTTAAGCCTCTAACAAATATAATAATTGTGGGTTACAATACCTTCAGTTAAGTAGGTATCAGTGGGTAACTCCCTAGTGACTTATTTATACTCAATAGACTCTTTAAGTTCATGGGACTTTAGCTTTTTTGGATATAATATATGATACTTGATAAATGAGATCAAGGAGAGGCAACTCAGCTCAGCTCAGGATCAAGGATTTTACCTGTAGCATTCACACCAGTTGTCAGGTCAGGTGGGAATACTACCATAGAATGTCCATCATAAGAATACCGGTACAGTAATTTTGATCTTAGCATAAACTTGACTACATCTGACCTGACATGACCGCTAGTGTGAATCTGTTTTATATAATTTCTCTTCTTGGCTAACTCGAGTCCAAATCCCTTAGTGGACCGATTTGATATTGCCATTTCTAAACTTCCTTCTCTTGCTTCAATCACCAAAATGTAAACTCTCGTGGTTTTGTACGTTATTCGAGTAGTTTCAACCAATTGTCCGTTTCATTTTATTAATTAATTAATTTCGGGGCCAGACATGGTTGTGGCCATGATATGCACCTCTAATCTGCCGTTGTCTTTAGTTATTACCAATGACAAACTTATATCAACATCGGTAATATGGACTACATTTATTTTTAAAACTAAAATGCAGCTAATATCCATTTCGGCATAACTCATTTTTCAATTGTATAAAAAATAGCATAGAGTAAATACAGGAAGACGCCATTGGAAATTCTAAACTTGGCCTTTTTGAATCTTTTAATGTTAAATATCATAAGTGCCTAAACAATTAATTAATTGATGGTCCATAAACTCTCATCTGTATGCTAAGTCCGAAGTATCACCATGTGACCTAATTACAGAGAAAGATATTGATTGGAATTTTATTGAAAACCAATTTAGCACATCATTCTTTTTCTTCTTGTTGGTTTTCACAATTGGTAGATAATGAAATACTTTAAATTGAAAGTAAAGACAAATAAAAATTTAAAAAAATCTATCATAATGGTAATATCTAATAATTTACATATATATTGGCATAATTTGTTCTAAATATTATTCTATTAAAGTTGTTTTGGTTGTATGGATGTTGCATAAAGAAGAGCGGATAAAAGTTCGAAACGTCTGGCAGCACATGGTATAGAAGAGCAAAAAAAAAAAATTTATTATCAACATGATGAAAAACAAACCCAAATTTTAGCCCGAGCCATATAAAACAATCACCCTGTAATTATTGTCTTTACTTAACTTTTCTATCAGATGAAATTACTATAATCGGTAGACGTCTTGAGTGAGATGAGCCCCTCACAGAGATTACAGTCACGAAATGTTTTCTGTTCCAATATGAATATTAAATAAATTGCTCATGTTTTTTCATGGACGATTCTGTATTGTTAATGTTTTAATAAAGTAATGTTATATTTCTGAAAATAACTGACAAATAATCTCAATTAAATAGTTATAAAGGTGTTATGAAAATTATTTCAATTAACTTGCAGATTGGTCGGCCAATTGCCTAGCAGTAAGAAACAGGCTATGCTTTCAAAATAGTAGAAAGGTAAACCTCTTTCACCTGTATCCATGGATGATTTATAATAGTGAAAACGAAGCAATCGATCTGAATGTTTTAAATTTCTATTCTACAGTGGTAAATATATTCTTTATTTTTTTTTAATTATAATATGTCAGGAAATAGTAAAAGAAAATTTAAATAGGAAAAATATACGATGTCGTGCTCAGATAACTGAGTATCCCCTAGGATCTCACTAGAAGGACTAGTCAACGGGCAGCCTAAGTCGTTTTGATCTGATTCCATAAGATCTTTAGAAGGTGGGTGCCCCGACAGTGCACTATGCTCAGTAGAAGAGGTACAGGGTAGGTTTATAGGTAGTTTATGTGGTCTTGGAATGACCACGAATTCACACTCGGTATCTAAGGGTAGGCGGAAACCGCCCGGATCCCAACGGAGAGTGTAAACCGGAGAGAAGCAGACTGGATTTCCGTGGGAAACGCTACTGGTAAGTTTGTAGGGCCACGGCGACCGTCGTCCGTGAGGGTGAGGTCTTTCCCAAGGAGGTGCTAGTTTTAGCGAGACGAAGGCAGAGATTCCCACTAGGAAGGTTGGGGTCTGACAACGCCGGACTAAAACATAGCAAGGCTATCATATAAGGGAGAGAGAGAGGAGAGTAGTGTTCCAAGTGACGGTCCGGTTCGTTATGTTAATTTTTTTTTTTTTTTTATTTCAAAACCTCAACAAAATAATACAATGTACAAAAAATAAATAATATAATAATTGGATTACATATTTCTCCTCTGGCTGCATTTACATGCATTTGGCGGAGTGCATAATATAATAAAATTTTTATTGTTGTTAAAAGAATATCGTTCTTATACAACACTAGGTGATGAGACTCACCTTCTATTTGTCACCGACACCAACACTAAACACTAGGAACAAATCAAAACAAACTAAATCTATACCTAGAACCTAGGACTAGAGTGTTCCAGCCGCGACAGCGTCCTGCCATCGATGGGGGAACGGAGCGGGGGTTATAGTGTTAAACACCGGGTTTGTTAGATATTGTTATGAGTCAAAAATTTGATATGTCTACGCTGGATGAATTCATCCACCGTAGGCAGCTCAAATATCTCATGCAGCTCACTGTTTCTTCGCTGCTCGAATGAAGTACCTCTGACCACTTTCATCAGTATACCGTTTTGGAATTGTTGGAGTTTCTTAGCTGTCGTATACGTCAGATAACGAAATAGCGGTGCACCATACATCAGAGTAGGCCTAAGTATGCTCTTATAAATTAGTAGCTTGAGACGTAGTGTTAGATATGGGGAAGTCAATAAGTGCATAACCCGATAAGACTTCATGCGTGTATGCTTCAACTTCTTCGCAAAATGGTTACTAAAATGGAGGTGTCTGTCCATTTTAATTCCCAGATATACTAGGTTGTTGGCTGGTGAATTTTCCTCCGTTCCTACTATGTAACTAGTAGGGAGCGGGCTCTTTCCCTTTTGAAAAGAGAAAATTACACAGTCAGTCTTACCCGCGTTTACAGAGATATTGAGACTCCCCAATTTCTCACTGATCTGGTTACAGGCTGCTTCAGCCTGTCTTAGAGCTACCTTGGCACTCATGCTGCTGCTGTACACCGCTATGTCATCTGCGAAAGCAGTAACTGTGGTATTTTTGTACCGGGCTCCGACAATCTCAGACGTGTATACGTTGAATAGTACAGGGGATAAGACGGCGCCTTGGGGTACTCCACAGGTCAGTGGTACAGCTTCGGAGAAGCTATCACCCACCCGCACCCGCAGCGATCTGTTTTTCAGGAAGCTAGCCAAAATTGAATACAATTGTTCAGGGCATTCCCGGTCGCAGAGCATTTTACACAGTGTCCCATGAGACACCGAGTCGAATGCTTGGGTGCAATCAATGTAAATCATAGCCGTGGCTATGTTTCTAGTCAAGTTATGGCTAGCGTTTGACTGCACCTTCAGAAGGGGGTGCTCTGCGCTCATACTGGATTGGAATCCAGTCTGCTATAGCGGAATGATGTCATTTTCCGAGCAGTAATCTTTGAGATAATGCAAAAGAATTTTCTCAAAGATTTTCCCCATCTGTGGTAGCAGACTAATCGGGTGGTAGTGGGCTGGGTGATCTCCACTCTTGGCTGGCTTTAGTAATGGAAACAAGATGGCTTGTTTCCATGTGTCAGGAAAGTACCGCAATCTTATACAAGAATTGTATAAGTTTGCTAGTTGTACTATCCCTCTCCTCGGCATTTGTTTGAGCAGCACTGTTTGTATCCCGTCGTGCCCTGGTGCTCGGTTTCCCTGACACCGGTGAAGAATCGCCTTGAGCTGCTTCGGTGATACAAACATGTTGTTCTGTTCAGCATCTACCGGAGGAGGCATGTGGTAGTATCCCGTCCTAGCCGTAATATCCCTAGCGTAATGGTCGGCCAGTTTTGTGGCCTGTTGCTCAGCAGTCAGAACATTGTCGCCTTCGTGAAGACGGACAGTCGCTGTCTTGCCTTTTGTAGTCTTCAACAGCTTCCAAAACTTTCTGTGATCTCCGTGAGTGCTACGAAGTTTCTCATGCCACTGGGCTGTTTTCCAGAGTTTCATCAAGCCCCGGATTTGCGTTGTGAGAGAATTCACAACGACCTTGGCTTGCTGATCTCTCGTCCTGTACTATCTATTCTTCCAAGTATGGCGCAAGGCAATAATTTTAAGAATGTGGTCTGGAGGTGGTCGCAGAGATGGTGGCATGGGAGTGAACTTCGGGATCGCAGTGTTGGCTGCGTCTATGATCACATCAGTTATGAAAGTTAGTTGAAGATCTACTTCCTCTTTCGTGCGGAGAACTGGCACTGTATGCAGGTTATGGTAAATCTGCTACCGGTACAGATCCCAGTCGGCACGACGGTAGTGGGGGCGAGGGGTCGCCACTTTACCATCCACTGCATACAGTACTGGCCTGTGGTCAGAGGTAATGAATTCAAGGGCGGTGCAACTTGTGATACGGTGGGGTTGTTTTGTCAGTAGTAAGTCAATCGTCGAGGTAGCTTGTGGGTTACCTCTATGTCGAAAAGTAAAAGTCTGGGGGTGAACTACCGTAAACGGCGTTCTCAACAGGAGTCTCCCAGCCATGTTTGTTGCGGTGTTATACCACATCGTGTGTCTCGCATTGAGATCTCCCACCACCCAGTGGTTAGATCTCTGCGAACATGCGTGTAGCAGGGCTGAGTACTCCTGGAGAGGTGCGTACGGTCTCCTGTATAGAGCGGTAAGGTAAATGGGTCTCCCCAAATTTACCTTAACTGTTAGGTGGTGAAACTTGGGATCAGTTGTAGTCAGTGGTGAAGCCACTTTCTTCCAATTGATACCAAGGCGTATAGCAATTAGAACGCCTCCATATCCGTTAACCCTTTCAATGGCAGTTGAATAACCCTTAATGTGGAACAATTGTGCAGATACCCTAGTGTCTGTCAAAACTACAATATCTGGTCGGTAGAGCGCTAGCAGCACTTCTACCTCATCTATTTTGGTCAGGAGACCATCAACGTTAAAATTTAAAACTTGGTAATCTACCATTGTTGATGTTTACCAGATATCATAGCCATGAGCATTTGGCTACAGAAGTCGACTAGGGCAGTTAGCTATTTCGGTGCACATTCAAGGTCTTGACGCTGGTCGTTTGATAGAAACTTTAGCCTAGGATCCAGGTACTTACAGTTTGTATTTTCTGACGTGTCCTCCGAAGTTCTGTGGGCCGCTCTAGACGTGGAGGGGGCCGCTCTCGACGTGGAGGGGGCAGCTCTCGACGTGGAGGGGGCAGCTCTGGACGTGGAGGGGGCATCTCTGTCTTCATTGCTGTACTGAAACAGCTTGTAAAGTGGGCTTTGCCAAGCATTTGTAGTTGGTGGTGGAGCCGGCCTCATCATTGGCTCGTCCTGTCTTCGTTTCTTCTGCTGTGGCTGCAGTTTGCTTGCAGGTCTAGATCTGGCGAGAAGCTCCTTTCTCATCGCGCAGCCTCTGTACGACGCCGGATGAGCCTCGCCGCAGTTTGAGCATTTGAGTGGGGCTTCCTCGTTTCGTGGACATTGGGCCACCTCGTGGGGGCCTGCGCATCTCACACATTTGATTTTTCGGCCGCAGTGGTTCCTCGTGTGGCCGTACTCTTGGCACCTGTAACATTGAGGGATCCCTTTCTCTTCTTATGAGTACATGGTTCACGGCACGTACCTTCTTCATGTCGTTCAAGGTGACGCTATTATTAGTGGTTACCAGGACTGGTGAAATCTCCATTTTTCTTCCTGAGGGATCACTCTTCCTGAGTCGTCGTATGTCAACGACTCCTGGTACTGCATCTGTTATTACAGTTTTTATTTCGTCGATGTCCTCTTGGACATCTAGCCCGAGAATAAGAAATTTCCTATTTCTCGGTCCTCCTCTCGGTGCGAATGTGTGAAATTCCTTTCTGTTTTTCTGCATTAACTTTACTATTTTTTCGCGTGACTCTTCCATCTCAGGATATACAGTCACCCCATCCTTCGTCATTCTCAAGGCGAAGTTCGTAATGTTTGCTCCTCTGAGCAATTGCGTTAGATTTGTTGTTGTCTCTCCTGAGACAACAACTGGCGGCGGCTTTTTAGGCACTTGAGCCACCGGATGTGGGCTTTCCGGTGACTCAGTGGCGAAGGCTTGAAATTTGTTTCCGACCTTAGTCGGATTTTTTGCCTTCGTAGGCCTTTGCACCTTCACCGTAATCTTCGGGAAGGTGAAGTCCTCTTCATCCTCTTCAATTTCCTCTATCTGTGCCGGTGAAGCAGGTCTCTTCCTAGAAGTCTCAACTTCCATCTCCATGCTTTAGAATCGAAAATATTTTACTGGGGTGCCGTCCTCATACACGAAAAAACACTGACACAACAACACTGTCACAAAAATAATAAAAATGTACCTTGGGCCACGTAGGATGGTGGAAGATGATGGCGGGAAACACGGGAAACACTGGCAGCAGAGATGTGTACACTACGACTGCTGACACTGAACTCACTTATGTTAATTTTGTCTAGTACCGTTTCTTATATAGCCGGCTAGCAGTGGTGGAGAAGGGTTCCCACTTGCGGCTGTTCCCCACACTAGTTCCACCCCCACTCTCACTGACGTCATAACCTTTATTAAACATATTGAAGCATAGATACATATTTTCTGATATTCATTTGATGACATAGATTCGAGGTCTGATACGAGAAGAGGGGAACTTATAATTATTCATATTAAGAGGTGGCCACAACATACGACAAAACATTGTTGCCCGCTTTACTGTTTTTTTTTTTCAATTTCTCAAACAGTAGCTTATAATATAAATTTCAAGAGAAAATTAATTTCACGGAACGACAATCTGAACTCGCTTATCTTTTGAATTTATTCCTTAACTATAAATAACAAAAAATACATTAATTTGCAGTTGATATGAAAAAATTCTACCGTATAAGTTATTTAAAGGGTGGCTATACGACCCATATTTTCACTTGCATTAAATAATATATTTAGCATTTATTCTGCACGATTAATTTCTGAATAGATTTTAATGTTTAAAAAGAATACTTTTTCTTTGAATTAAAATCTTCACGTGCAATAAAGAACATTAATAAAATAAGTACTTAGTAAACATTAAACATAACCGGCAGTAGCGGTACAGATCCAGAAGTAACTAACGCTGTAATTATCAATTCCATTCTCTTTTCATTTGGAGGGTAAAAAATGGAAGTTTCTTTACTAATGAAATTCTGACTGTATTTGCTAATGTTGATTAAAAGTGAAACAGTCCTACTCCTTAAAAAAATATGTATAATCCAACTAACTTTCTCTCCTTTTTATCAACCGGTGAAGATTACGTTTTAACTATACATGTCACACCACCCCATTGCTATTACGAAAAGTTTACTCATTCCTCTTGCAATGCTAAACGGGTCGTAACAAGACTCATAGCGACGAAAATGACAGCTATTACGTCAGAACTATAAACTTGTGAAAATTATGTTTACACATAATTAAGTTATAGTTCTGCGCATGCGCTACTTTTAGACAACCACGTACAACTATCGCTCTCCAAATCAATACCGATAACTACCGTTTATAGACCCTTTTTCGGCTTTGGGATTGTTTCAACTGGCAACTTAAGTGAGCTGGCCACGAGGGAGCCCTCAATAAGTGAGTAGATCGCTAGTTACATTGGTGTGAAGTGTAAATAGTGAAATCGGACAGAGTAGTCGGCCATCTTGACAGATCGGCATTAGCCGTCGTTCACGATACATAGGCGTTCTGAGCCAGACCTGATAGGTGGCTCAGAGCCAAGACCGGTGACTCGCCACTGGAATCCCACCGGCACTACGTATTTTATTTATTTTATTTTTTTTAACTAAAATTAATCTTAGCTAATGATAAAATGATATTTTATCAGCAGCTAATATCACAAAATAAAAAAAAAAGATCTAGGTTCTTAGGCCCAACTCCGACAACGTCGCCTGTAAAGCGAAAAGCTAGGCGCTCAAATAGGAACATCCCTATAAACTCATCTGCTGCCAGCTCTATGGAAGATCTACCGCCACTTGCCAGCACTTCAAAAGAAGAAACTGTAGCAGAATCTCCATTCTTCACACCGGATAGCTTCGAGGTACTGAGAAATAGCCAACCTGACGACATGGAAGTTATTCAAACACCAACACAGCCCAAGCCGCCTGCTATATTCGTAAGGAATATTAGCAATTTTAAACTATTATGCTCACAAATAAGCAAAGTTGTAGGTACCGGAAAATATACGTGCCTCAATCGCTCTCGGGATACAAAAATTTCCCCAGACACTCCCGATACTTATCGAGCGATCATCAAGTATTTGGAAGAAACCAATGCAGACTTCCATACATATCAGTTGAAACAAGAACGATCGCTTCGAGTAGTGATAAGAAATCTGCACCCGACCACACCAGCTGATGAAATTGAAGACGAACTATCAGCTCTGGGATTCAAAGTTCGGCAAATAACCAACTTTTTACGTGAGGACAGACAACAAAACGAATCCACCAAAATGGCATTACCGTTATTTTTGTAGATCTCGAGTGGACACCTGGCGTGGAGAAAATTTATGACTTAACAACCCTGTATTACACAAGAATACAGGTCGGAAAACCTTACCCCAAAAGATACATCGTCCAATGCCATAATTGCCAGGCATATGGGCACACAAAATTGTACTGCCACCACCCTCCTAGGTGTGTAAAGTGTAGTGGGCAGCACAAAAGCGAATTGTGCAAAAAGCCCCTAAAATCGCTTGCTGTATGCGTGCTCTGCCAGCAAGACCATCCGGCCAACTACAAGGGCTGTGAGGCCTATAGAATCCTTAAGTCCAGGAGTGAGCAACGTCGTTGGCCAGAAGAAGAGAAGCCAGTGACAGGTAGCTCAAGAAGCACCCCCACCAGAAGTTTGAGGCCTTCTGTCTCTTTTGCTGATGCCGTTCGGAACAGAGAGCAGTCACAGGCACTGCCCACTTCTCGTCCGCAAGTATCTCTTCCCCAGCATTCCGCTCATCCCGCCAACCAGCAAACCCAATCCCATCCTCAACCACACATCTCGCATATTCCTTCACCTCCAAGCTCTTCAAATCTCACTAGCCTATTAACATCATTCCTTACAGAATTCAGAACCCTAATTACCCCTCTCATTTCCCTTCTTACAAATCTTGTCTCCTACCTTATCCCCGTTAAACAAAATCCATAAGTGGATCCTTCTGACTCCTTATCCATTCTCCTTTGGAATGCGAATGGTGTTCGCACCCACGCTAACGAACTGACAGCACTACTACACGACAAGAAGATCGACGTACTGAAGATACTGAAACAAGATTTACGAGCAAAGACCATTTACCATTCGACAGTACCAGACTTATCGAACTGATCACCCAGATGGAACAGCTCATGCAGGTACCGCTGTCATTGTCCATAACTCCATATCCCACCACATAGTTCCTTTGGTATCACATGATTTCTTTCAATCCACTGCAGTGTCAATCACCACCTTCACTTTTTCTCTTACACTAGCATCAGCGTACTGCCCTCCCAATAAATCCATTTCCGACTCCCAATTCATCTCCTTTCTAGACTCCATCGGACATCGTTTCCTTGTGGGTGGGGACTTTAATGCAAAGCACCAACACTGGGGGTCAAGATCCACAAATACACGAGGAGGTGCTTTGCTGTCTGCACTCACACGGAAACATTGCTCCACTATCACTCCTGACACAGCCACCTATTGGCCATCAGATCCCAACCGAAATCCTGACCTCCTTGACTTCTTTTTTTACAATAGTTTAGGAACACTAAACTACTCACTCACGCGCCTTGATGACCTCTCCTCTGATCATAGTCCTTTATTATTAATCATTTCCCTATGACCAATTCACAAACTGCCTCTTCCTTCATTTATTAGGGGCCCAGTTAACTGGGACCACTTCCGCCAGCTTCTTACAGAGTCCGTAAACCTAAAGTTGTCCTTGAAAACATCCCAAGACCTAGACGATGCAGTGCATTCTTTCGCTACTCTGGTACAGAGGTCGGCTTTGGAGGCATCGTCACCCAAAAATCCTCAATCATAATCGTTTACCTCAGCATCTCAAAGATCTAATCCAATCCAAACGCCGCTCCAGAACAGTGTGGCAAAGATCCCGGCATCCTGTTGATCGCCGCACGTACAATCAATACTGCCGATTGGCATCCTTCCGTTCCGATTCTTTCAATTCCTACCTCTCCTCTCTGTCCGCCAGGGATAACTCCTTGTGGAATGTAACCAACAAAAATCCTAAAGTATCAACCTGTTTCACACCCACTCCGTCGTGATGATGGGTCCTGGGCGGCTTCGGATGGGGATAGGTCGTAGGAATTTGCTCTGCATCTTACCCATACTTTCACACCTCACCTTTCTCATCAAAGCCATACTCACAGCACAACTGTGAAAGATTTCTTCACTTCACTTATTACTCTCTCTCTCTCTTCCACCAAAAGCCGTTAACCCCTCTGAGGTTAAATACCTTCTGAAAAACGTACCTTACCGAAGGTCCCCTGGATATGATCTCCTTACTCCTCAAATTCTCAAACAACTTCCTCCTAAAGCCATAATCTTCCTAACCTACATATATATATAATTGCATAATCCGAATGACGCACTTTCCTCTCTTCTGGAAACATTCCATTATTGTCCTATTCACCAAACCCGGTAAACCACCAAATGACGCCTCATCTTACCGTCCAATAAGCCTACTCCCTATCCTCTCAAAAATATTTGAGAAACTTCTACTAAAACGTCTACTTCCAATTATTGAATCCAAAAACCTTTTTCCTACACACCAATTTGGTTTCCGCCAACGGCATTTCACTGCTCAACAAAGCCTTCGCGTTGTTGATCACATCTCCTCAGCCCTTGAAACCAAACAGTATTGCACTGCTGCCTTTCTTGACATAGCTCAAGCTTTTGACAGGGTTTGGCACGCAGGTTTGCTCTACAAGCTCAAAAGATATTTACCACAGACCCTTTTCCTAGTCATACAGTCCTACCTTTTAAACCGCTTCTTCCAAGTCCGTTGTGGTTTAGAATACTCTAACTACTATCCCATAAATGCAGGAGTTCCACAGGGCAGTGTCCTGGGCCCCATGCTCTATAACCTATACACCGCTGATGTCCCCTCTACTCCCAATACCTTCTTGGCCACATTTGCAGATGACACTGCAGTCTTGTCATCCCACCCAGACCCCGACATAGCATCCCATAACCCTCAAAAACACCTTGACGAGATCGAGTATTGGTGTAATCAATGGCGGATCAAAGTCAACGAAGCAAAATGTTCCCACATTACCTTCACCCTTTGTCGCAAGACTTGTCCACTAGTTTATTTTTATTCTATTCCTCTCCCTGTATTCGAGACAGTACGATACTTAGGCTTCCATCTAGACAAACGACTGACCTGGAACCCACATACGAGACTAAAAAGACAAGAACTAAACAGGCGCTTTGGACAACTGTACAGACTACTTCAAAGGACATCCCATCTCTCAATGGAAAATAAACTACTGATCTACAAAGTTATACTTAAACCAATCTGGACATACGGAAAAGAGCTATGGGGGACAGCAAAAAAGTCGAACATCAAGCGTATCCAATTCTTTTAATCAAAAGTCCTGAGAACAATAGTAAATGCCCCTTATTATGTCAGCAACTAAACCCTTCATATTTACCTTAATATACCCTACATTCTAGAACTCATCCCTTCTAAGTTTAAGAAATTCCACAGTAGCCTTTCCAACCACCCTAATCCTGTAGCACAGTCATTGCACTGCGCCACTCATCCCTATAATCCTCCTCGGAGACTGAAATGGCAGTGGCCTCGTGACCTGCTATAAACGCGTGACAGCGGGGGTCCTGGCAATGGCCAGTTACTCCAATCATGTCCTGAGCGTCTGTGGCTCTCGCGCTCAAGTTAGCCTCCACTGGCTAGTATCCGGCGACGCGGCTGACGGAGTAGTGTGGGGGACTTCCCAAGACTCCGCTTTCTCTTCGCATGTGGATTTGGGAGGTCTCTGGGCTGTCTGTAAATATTGTACGAATAAGTGAGTGAATGATGAATTGTAAATATGGTATGAATGAGAGCGTTTATCGTAATTACTGATTGCCTTATAAAAGGCAGGTTGTAATTATAGCTCAATAAAGAGTATAGTATAAAAAAATATTAAGTTATATACAGACTAGTTTAAGTAGTGATATTACTTTAAATCTTTTCATGTATGAACGGGGGGGGTACTTAAAGAAGTTATTGATTTTAAGCAAACCAAAGAATTGAAAAAAAATAGCTATTAGTAAATAATCCTGTACTCAAAGAAACGTTATATTACGTCGGGTACATAAAATAATAAAGAAATAAATCTAGACATTCCTCTGGCCAGCTCTGCTGTCCAGTGCCTCGCTATCTACCAACTTGACTGACGCTGCAGCCACAAGTCTCCAACGTTTCCAGAATGGGATCATGCGAAAATTGGTCTGAAATACCTAAAATTGGAGAGGTTAAAGACCTTCACCCGTTGCTTGATGTGCCGACTGTGGATGAGTTCATCCGCCGGAGACATATGAAGTTTTTCGACGCGTTGCAGCACCTGACAAACCCAGTGTTTAACACTATGACCCCACCACCCCTCCCGAATCGATGGCAACAGATTTCGGGAAAAATTTAGGTTAATAATTATTATGTAAGTTAGTTTTTAAGTTTTGTTTTGTTGTGATCAAAAAGGTGAGCCTCATCACCTTGTAGAGTCTTGTGAGTGAATTGTGTATCATTGTACTTGTATTGATTATATAACCTTTATGCGAATTCAGACCTTGTACACGTATAGAGTGTACCTATGGTACAGGACATATAAAATGTAGTATGTAAATAGATTCGCCTAAGAATCTATAGTAAATAAAAGCTTTGTAATATTTTTTAAGGGGATGGGGGGAAAAAAATTCATACATTTTTTATAATTTACATTAGAATCGTGGCTCAAATTTATCCGTGGGTCGTACAGCTATATTTTATCAAACGCCCATCAAATGACAGACCATTTAGTGGGTTTTTCCCTTTGAACATTTTCAAATTTGTGTAATTTTTTTAATGGATTCCGTAATATTTTACTGTTATTGTTCTTGTTATAAACACATACATATAACAACTGCACACTTTTGTATGTTGTTGAATTATATATTATGAACATTTTTTTTTTAATTTAATTAGTTTAACCAGAAATAAACAAATACACATGCGATTTTTTTGGTGCTTTATACTATTATATGCAAATCGATCTCCGTACAATCATTATAAACGATAACAGTATAAATAGGAAGTTATTTTTGTTTCGAGCTTTTAACCTTTTTTTACGGTTCACTTGAAGAAACTGGTGTACCAAGCTTTTAAAAGAGCCTGGAAACATCACAGTGCGCAGCCATTTCTTTTATGATTGCTTTGTTTTACATTTTGCCTACGAAGTGCTTTTGTACACTCAACAAGTTACGGTTGTATGTCTAGTATAGCAATATATCCCCAAAGCAGAATGGCAATGAAACCAGACTTTTATGCAGAGGGTAAACTTTTGACACTAAACTTTTTATCTCTTTCCCGATCAATTTTTATTCTGTAACTATTTACACATTTATAGTTGTTTTATTTCTTTATCAGCAACAAACTATAGAGTGACTTCGTGAGTAGCGTGACTCAAAACATTTTCGCTCAATTTTTTTATATCATGAAGTATATCGTGTTACAATAACTAATATACTAAATAAAGCCGACCGTATCTTAAAGATTTTCGCCTTCCCGCGAAAAACAAAATGATAAAATCTAAATATTAAGTCCAATTTTTGGATTGTTGTACGGACAATGGAGGTTCCAATGTGTACATATATATAATATGATTTTATCTATCTTGACAATGAGTTGATGTAGGTAAGGAATTTTTCTCTGAACAATTGCGTTAAGCGAAAGAAACGACATTAAAAACCTTTATTTCAAATATTATACTTTTTCCTGCTACTTTTTTCTTTGAATACATATCTGTTGTTTTCAACATGTAACCATGTTTTTTTCACCCGAACTGGGCACTTGAGTGTAGACCCTCGCCCTTGGAAAATTCAAGCACCGAGGTCTTTTCAAGGTTGGTACTTGAAACTTTAAAAACCCAGCGTCTCTCCCCAATCTAAATGAATCCTAGATTAACAAATATACGATTTATACTTACTTATATTAACATAAAATCTACTATAGCTACAATAAAGTATACAATTTATATTTTTGAAATCTATACATTCTCAGCTGAAATGAAGGCAGACCAACATACTCGTGCAATGAAGTTATTCCGGTGTGTACTATGGGAGATCTGTTACCAAACTCAAGAACACGTTTCGAACTACTTGAAGTTTGCTATGGTTTGCACTCAAGGCAGCATTGAAAAATGTAATAAAGCTAAAAGACTGAAACATAAGTACAGAAAATATTTACTAGGGAATAATAAGGAAGATCGCTGTCATAAGAGTGGAAAAAGTAATCTTACAGTGAGTTTGTCCTTTGTCAACTAAAAGTTATTTAAAATGCGTGGTATGTCGGCTAAATAAATTACATCAAAAGCTAACTTTTTTCCCATAGATCCTTTAAATTTACAGATAATTACATATTATAATAGATCCTCAGGCGAATCTATTCATAATTTATTTTTGTATTTCCTGTAGCATCGCTACATTATATACAGGTTTTGTTATTTAATAAAAATTATATAATTAAACAAGTATAATGATATGCAAGAATATAGTACGTGACTGGACTAAACTTGCTAATAAACCTTTTTGATCACCCTTAAAACTAGCTTACATACTAATTCTTAACCTAATTTTTCCACGACATTTTATTGCCATCGATACGGGAGGGGTGGTGGGGTCATAGTGCTAAACACAGGGTTTGTCAGGTGCTGCAACGAGTTTAAAAACTTAATGTGTCACCAACGGCACACCAAGCAACGGGTGCAGATCAGCGTTCTTCAACCTCTCGAAAGAGATATGTCGGACCACTTTTCGCAAGATCCCATTCTGGAAATGTAGGAGACATTTGGCTGTATTGTCAGTGAAGTGGGTAAATAGCGAGACACCGTACAGCAGAGCTGGCCGGAGGACACACTTATAGATCTCCAGTTTGAGACGAAGCGACAGGTTAGGTGAAGTTAGCAAGTGCGATAGCCGGTAAGACCTGTGTCGTACTTTTTCTATTTTATTACTGAAATGAGTAGAGAAATGGAGATGCCTATCCATTTTTATACCCAAATAGTGCATTGAGAAAGCTGGTGAGTTCTCTTGCCTTCCTATGCTATACGATATTGGCAAGGATTTTTTCCCGTTTTGGAGGGAGAAGATTACGCAGTCGGTCTTCCCTGCGTTTACGCTGATGTTTAACATGCCCAGTCTGTCACTGATAACGTTACAAACTGACTCGGCCTGTGTAAGAGCTCTTTGTGCACTCATGCTGCTGCTGTAAACCGCTATGTCGTCGGCGAAAGCGATTACAGTAGCTTTCTGATAGTTTGTCCCAACAATTTCAGATGTGTACATGCTGAAAAGAACCGGAGACAGAACCGCACCTTGTGGAATTATATATCATAAATTAAAGCTAATTATTACATTATTATTATTATATCGAGTACAGAGGAATGAATGGACGAACAATGCAATGCAATTTCTTATTCATTGTACGGATGAACAAAAAAGTGGCAATGAGGATTTCCCATGCATGAAAGCTTATAAAAAAATATCCGCAATGGGCAGCCTTCGGTATGTATCTCTAGAGAAATAAATAAATGAGTGTCGCTGGAATTTGCCCCCCCCCCCCGTGAGTGGAGTTAATAGTGACTCCTACCGGACAGAGTCTCAATATTTAATGTTATTTTCTTCATTTACTTTCTCTCGCCCCCCTTCTCTTGGGCAGCCACTTTCAAAATCTCATACATCTTTCATGGTTTTACTCTTGAAAAAGCGTCACTTAGCTCTCACGACAAAATTACTTTTCTGTTAGGGGTATAATTGAAAATAAACGTGTCTGGTTCAATTGATTGTGAGATAAAACACAGACTGATTTAGATATATTAATGAACAATTTACGTTCCATTAATTGAAATATTTATGGATCATTCCTAAATCATACTCCTACGAAATAACTTCGTAATCAATTTCGTTTATGTTTCTATCAACTAACAACATGGCGTTGAATTAAATGAATACTCTAATACTGAAAAATACTGCCTACAACAAAATACTGCATTTTGTAAAACTAGATAATCCAAGATTCACTAATGTCATTATTTAATTTATTTTAATATAGCTATTTAAGGAGTTAGTTATGGAATGTATAATCTATCTCTCTTTCTCTCTCTCTCTCTCTCTCTCTCTCTCTCTCTCTCTCTCTCTCTCTCTCTCTCTCTCTCTCTCTCTCTCTCTCTCCCTCTCTCTCTCATATAATTTTTAATTATTAGTCACTATCTGTATCTGAAATTGAAATCAAATGTGATTATTTATTATTTATTTATATACTGTTACTCCAATTAAACCCAAGGCAATTATGGAATCCTCACTAACAATCTGATCATTATAAATTACTGTCAATTTTGGAGCTTTGCGTTGAAAACATTTCAGCTGCGTAATCATTTAACTAAAAGAAGTACGAGACGATTTGAAGTTAATAGAACTTTCAATTTAATTCATTAAAGAGTTCACAATTCTTGATCCATGAAATGGTATCAGTTGGGTTTAGAAAGGTGCTAAGAAATTTTAGAACATGGAAAATTTAGGAAAATGTATACTATTAGGGATAATCTATATCATTAACGATTTTGGTTATAGGTTTAGCAACAATGCAAAAATCATCAAATATAAACTGGTAGAGACTATATATTCCTTGTTAACTTGGTGCCAATCTATTAAGTCTTCAACTTAGGGAAAAACAGTCCATCGAAGAAAAGTATTATTTTTTTACTCGCTCGTCGCAGTAAGCCACGTTCAAAACCTATAGGTAAAACCAAACCCAAAGTCAACAAAACCATATTTCTATATGATCTAGCTGTGGTTGTGGATTGATATTATTTAAATAATTAACATTCCTTGGTCTCTTCACAATATTGTGTTGTACCAAAAACGTCGTCCACCAATATGACCTGTTATATCCAGTACTAAACGAATATAGAATTAAAATTTAAAAATCATACAAACTTTTTTATTTTGAAGTTTAAGAGTATTAGTTAGGTTAGTTGATATAAGATTAATATGTTATTGAATTATTTAATATCATTATTTATTTATATAAAGTTGAGGTTGTTTTTCTATAAAAAAATTGTTGCACACTCAAGTACTTTTAAATTGTTATACGTGGATTTACTAATTGTGATAACTGTTTTGATTATTCACATTTTTTTATTGTTTTCTATCATGATACAATGAATGCTTTTATCATCTGATTTTTTCCCATGAAACTTAGAGTAAGAATCAAAGAACGACCCACTAGTTTGATGGGGGGAATTGCCTTAAGAGTGGTGGGGGCTCCTTGGCACATGGTACATTCTATACATGTGAGTTGAACATATATGTTGATTCTTACTTCTCAATTTTTCTATATATATGCTTTTATTGTGCTAAAATTACAATCTGCCTTGCTAGGCAATAAGTAATTAAGATATACTATCATTCATACCATATTTACATTTCATCCCAAATATTTACAGACAGCCCAGAGGCCTCCCAAGTCCACATGCGAAGTAGAAAGTGGAGTCTTGGGAAGTCCCCCACGCTCCTCCGTCAGCCGCGTCACCGGATACTAGCCAGTGGAGACAGTGGGCTGGTAAATGCGATCGAAACAAGATTCCCTGTCTCAATTTTTCAAAGAAATATTTGATGTCAACACTATTTTTATACATATTGCATGTTGCAAACAGTATATGACTTCATAAAGAACAGGTAACGTTGATATGTAACTGAATTCTAACATAAAACCGAACAAACGAATTATACAGTCCATTTATGGAGTACTAATAATTTAACTTTAAAGAGTGCAGTTTCCTTTCAGATAGTTTAAAACACTGATACTTTTATGTATCCTTAAACATATTCTGTTTCGATAAAACAGAAAACTTATATCTGGGGAGAAATGAACAAATCACTGCAACAGTATACAAACTACCTGATTCGTTTACATATTTAATAAAATCATTAACTGTGACTTTTGGAAAGTCACTCGCTCTTATTACTGCATACATTTTCTTCAAACTAAAAATATACACATCACTCATCGAAACTTGCAAAATATTGCAAAACCTGTCATAAAAAAGGCCAATAAATATTGAAAGCAGTCGCAATCAATGTTTTTTTGTTTTGTTTTCTTTTAACAAGGCCCTACTACTTCTTGCTGTTTAGATCAACAACCCGGGATGAAGTTTAATTACTAAGACCAATTCATAGGAATAAGACAAATCTTTTCCTGTCCAGAATTAACGTAGACGAAGCCTCAGAATTACAATAGCCACAAAAACTAACCAAAGCAGACCTCCCGGTCACAATAGACAAACATATATATAATAATATGGAATGTTCGTTAACGTGTGGATGTGTACGCACGTTAATTTTATTAGATAGTTACGTTGATATTGTTATTTTAGATCGAAAATATCTTTGAACCACAAATATGCTTATAAATACCTACCTGAGTATCGAGCGTTGATCTTTGTTCTGCGAAGTTCCAGTCCTAGGGAAGAGCCTGAGGCAGGAAACCTAACTAAGCCCTTTCAAGGGCTTTTGAGAAGTCTGCTATTATAGGTGCTATGCAAAGCTCCCTCTACAACTGGGAGGTACATTACGTTCAATAATTGGGTGCTTTATGTACTTTATGAGAGTTGATAATATATGAACATATTAACGAATTCTTTAACAATATTATTTATTTATATCAGGTAGAGTTTGTTTGTGTTATATTATAATAATCTGGGAGCTTGTTTCAGCTGCTTATTTTGGGATGAATGGCAAACAATTACGATAATATATTCTTCTCTGAGTAACAGCACTTAAACAAAGACGCTTGCATAAGGACATTCCTTCATAATAGAGAAAAATATAGGAGTCTCACCAAATAAATTTTTATTTTATTAGGGTTTGTTGTGGCCACCTCTTAATTACAAAAAAATTATAAGTCACCCTCTTCTCAATCAGATCATATCTATCACTGTTTCCATATGTTTAATAAAGCTTATGACGTCAGTTGGAGAGTAGGGCAGAAGTTGGTGGGGAGAACAGCCACTGGTGGGGATGGCCCCCCACCACGACTAGCCTGGCTATATAAAAAGCCCCCCATAGGGTGAAAATCACAAGCTGAAGGTGACCCTCATCACCTAGTGAGTGTATATGTATTGGACTTATTAACAATAATCTAAAAGTATTATATTGTATTTTATGCACTCCTTAATATGCATCTGCGAATGCAGCACGAGGAGACAGCTGTAATTCCAAATTTATTTATTTATTTTTGTCATTGTATATATATTATCAATAAAGAGGTTTTGAAAAAAAAAAAAAAAAGTGAAAATCAGAAAGAAACAAACCGGAACCTTGAACACGTCTCTCTCTTTGCACTGGTGCTTGCTGCTCTACTCAAAACCATAGTCTTTTTATTCAACTACCTCTGCATCTCTCTTCCTAACCTCGCTATGTTTTAGTCCGGCGTTGTCAGACCCCACACCTTCCTAGTGGGAATCTCTGCCTTCGTCTCGCTAAATCTAGCAGCTCCTTGGGAGAAACCTCAAACTACCAGTAGCGTCTCCGACGGCAATCCAGTCTGCTTCTCTCCGACGGCAATCCAGTCTGCTTCTCTCCGGTTCACACTCGCCTTTGGGATCCGGATAATGTACAACTACCCCTAATGTATATTTCTATTTAGAACAACAATTTTATGCAAAACACTTTATTTAATAAATAATAAGACTGGAAACAACACACCAGTGAATGATATTATCTTTTCAGTTTTCTTTAATCAATTTTTATACATATCTAGTTAGTAACCCTACCGCAATAATAAATTTTTTTTGAATAGGTGAAAAGTCACCTGGGGATGATGCATCAATAAAAAAGCTATGTTGTAAGAGAGACCAAGACTTGTAAGAGACTAACTAAGTTAAGGCCCTTGACTTGCTCTTTCTAGGAATTTCATCTCTTGATTTTAGTTAACTGTTGACAGTTAAAGGGCAGTTTCATTGGGCGTTTTACAGCTGGTAGTAGGTTTTAAACATTTTTTTTTTGTTCGCAAGATGAGCATTATTGTAAGTGTTTTTAATTCACCGTTAAAAACCTGAACTAAGCAATAATACCATTTTTTGATTATGAAAAATAGCATTCCCTTGGCAAGAAGTATTTGGTTGATAAGATGTTTTCAACATTTTTTTATCTCACTTGGATGAATAACGTTTTATTTTCACCCATTATTAATGACAAACTAAAGAAGCCATTTAATTCAAATAGCTAATTAGTTATTTACTTGTCACAATGAAAATTATCTGTTAAGCTCACATTCAAATGAACGTCCAAGGAGACTAGCTGGGGTTTCAGCTACAATGTCAACATGACTAATAATGACTACCCGTATGTAGTGGTCTTGAGTCCAGCACTGTATTTGCCTACCTTTTAACTACACTAACGTTCCTCGTAATAGAGCCTAAAAGACATTGTCCCTAGTACTCGTACAATAACATTAGAAGAATTGAAAAATGGGCACTTCGCTCAAAAACGAGTAGTCAATTAAAACTATTTGAATACAAAGATTTTTGATATCATAGAAAGCGTATTTTGACAGCTCCGTAAAATGAGTAGGCAGTAAAAAAATGTGTTAATACCTCGGTGTGACCTCAAGTAGTGTCCATTCATGTTTTGGTGCACCCTAGTTTAATAGTGTGTAGGCATACAATCCTTACGATCCTTATCGGCTAAAGCAGCAGTGCCTCATGATCTATGGTAAATAGATATGTAAATAATGGGGTCCTGGCATTGGTCATTATTCCCACTTATGTCCTGAGCGTCTGTGGCTCTCTAGCCCTATCTCGAGTCGAATAATTCGTAATGATATTTTCAGAATCAGGAATTTCAGGTGTACTAAGAGAGATCTACTAAAAAAAAATCCTTTAAACATTATAACACTTTCGACGAAAAACTGTGTTTTCCGATTGAAGTAAGAGGATACTCTTTCAGTCTATCGTCAAAGGTAAATTTATTCCAAATGTTAAACAGACTACCTTTTCTCATTTGAGTTGGACAAGTTGGTGCGAGTCCAACAGCTTTGAAAGGAACTCAATTTGGAAATATTATCACTTCTGAGGGCTACTGAGGGGAGAGATTACGAGGCTGATACCCGTTGAGAACCAGAGAGATAGATAGAATATTCAGAGGTGCGGGGGGGGGGGGTAGTTGGGGCTCCTCCACCGTATCTATATTGTGCCTTTCAGGCTGCGGTCTCGATTAGTTCTGGCTTCTCTTCGGGCAACTGACAAAAATCTAAGCTTTCCTTTGGGGCACGGTCTGAGAATTTCTGAGAGCTGAGCTCATTAAACAGTTGTAATTGCGTCCTTACAGATAAGAGAAGAAAATTATTAAGATCACTAAGCCATGATAACTGGGGTATTTTGCCTTTTTAGGGCCGATGATTTATAAATGGACAAAAATGTCGAGTACTGCGCCACTACTAATGTGCAATTCCGCATTAGGAACTTTGAAAACAAATTTTTTTTTCGTCTCTCCTATTTTTTACTAAGAATTGAACGCATTAATAATTTATCTTAAAAAACGAGAAATATAGCAAGTTTATTATTATACATCGTTGCTTGAGCGAACCAATTTGCCTGAACTAGTCAATTAATATTTTTTTTTATTTACCAATATGTTTTCATCTGTATGTCCACTCTCTAATAAGGTACATTAAGGAACACATCGATAATCATGTAAATGTCAATATTTAACCTAGAACGATTCAAGTGCTCTCTAGCTCAAAGATGGTAAATTATACTACGGTAGGGTATGAAAGTTTCTTTAAACATACTGTGTAGCTAAATTTACAGTATTTAACTACAGTGAACAATCACATTGTAACATAATCATGTTAATAATTTGAATATACTCTATTTATATTGATTATAATTGTAGACACGATCGGAATGGTACGAGCAGTACTGTATGACATGAATGAACCAACTCTTAATCATTTCCTTAATGCACCATTCTTTCCAGTGTATGCATGCTCCTGTCCAAGAGCTTTGAACTAAATCCCTGGCATAGCATTAAAATAAACATAAAGCAGTTTTCCATCACAAATACAATTCAACGGATTAAAGAATGAATTTACCCTCATGGTCTGTTCCGCTCAGATCATCTACAATTTATTGTTGTAATTCCAGTCTCTCTGACAGTATTTCCAGTAGGATATACGGTTATCGATAACGACCTGAAAAAGTCCTAAATGTCTTTATAATTGAAGTATTGGCTATCACTGAGATATAAACTACAGATACAAGTTTCATTTGGAAATATCAGATCATCGATAGTTTCTGTGACGGTAAGATGAACTGTGAACCTAGTATATTCATTGGCCACGGATCATTCGTTATCATGCTGATTAAGCGCTGTCGTTTATTTCACCATCACATTATCCGTAGCAAGTAAATATTGTTGGTAAAATTATATTATAAAAAATAAAGAGTATGACTGTAGCCCGATGCAAATTACTAATATGTATTGAAGTTTATGGTTCGAAGTAGAGGTATCATGTTTTATGAACAGCTGGGCATTATTTTTGAATCTTTAATTGTCAGTTGAAAGAGCAACAAATTCGGTTCTTGATGTTATCCTTGATAGTCAAATGGTAACTGATAGATGTTGACTTCAATTCTCTGGAAGAGAAGCGTGTTTTCTTTTTTTCAGTTATAATATTGATGGTTGATACTATTAATTGGCAATACTTTCATTAATCGTCATTAACATTTTCTTGTCCAGTTAAGTTTTTTTTCGTATTCATGGGCAACTGTGTGATGCCTAGTGAGAGAAACCTCTCAAACATGTTACAATTTAACCGTCCTGTCCTGCGTCATTTTCATGGCTAGTTAATGCTTTTGTTAATTCTTGTTATAAATGGAGCTGGTATATCCGTCATAAATTTAATATTTAAGTTCACTTCTGTAGCGACCGCTAACTACATAAGATAAATCACCCTATACTCTATTGCATATATATTGTAAGCAAAAGTAAAATAACATGAACTAAATGTATTGTAAACAAATGTAAATCATTGTAAAAGTGTTAAGAAATAAATGGTGGAAGCCAACTAGTCATAAACGAGAAAGGGTCACCAGCTGGCAGTCATAAACATGAAAGGGTCACCAGCTGGCAGTCATAAACATGAAAGGGTCACCAGCTGGCAGTCATAAACATGAAAGGGTCACCAGCTGGCAGTCATAAACTTAACAGCCCTTTAGAGGGTACTTAAGGCAGGCCTACTGGTCCTGATAGTTAGTCTCCTCGCCAGTCTCCTCACTAGTCTCTCTCGTGACTCTACCGTGGCCTTTACTCGTGACACTTGCTTGGTTTCCGCTCGAACTCTGAAAACTTGACTAATTCTTTATGAAACCTCTGTACCTCCTCTCTCGAACATAGAGAACTGTCGGGGCACATACCTATCATAAATGGAGTCAGATAGTAACGCCGTCATGGAACGATTGTCCATGCTATAAACTCTAACAATCCGCACTTGTCACCTGGGCTAGGGTGATCAGGCACCCCCTAGTGACGACATGACAACTTTTTTTGAACTTTGTGAATTGACTCGCAAACAGCTGTCCGGGTTCAATTCAAGGCCATGTGAATCGGGATTTGGATAGCAATGTAATTTTCGGTAATTGACTACAGGAGTTGGCTAGATTATGGATGAAAGCGATGTTAAGATCAGAGTGAAGGGAACAGTTGTTGAAGGGAGCATAGGCTAACTTGTGGAGTTTTTCCCCATGAACTTCTCTCTTTGAATCAATATGAATAAAAGTAACATAGCTTAAGTAAAGAAATATTTCAACAGACCCTTCAGAGTTGAATAATCTACTTAAAAGTAAGGAAATTCAACGTTTTAGGATAGATCTTCGTAACGTTCAAAGAAAACGCTCTTGGTCTTATGATGAAATAAAAAATTGACATTAATAATGTCATTAAATCCTATGCTAATTAAATGTAGATATGGTGTAATTTTTCTTAAGAAGAAAAGAACACCTTTAAAATATGGTTCAGATTTGTCAGCATTTTAATACTAGTGAAACACTTAATGAGATTAATGAAAAAAAGAGAAATGATTACATTAATGGTGGAAGAGGGGAAGAAGATGAAATGATTCCATCATATTAAAATAAGAATAGCAATGATCTCCGGATATAAAGTTAAAAATGGGGGGGGGGAAGGATTTAGGATTTAATAAATCCTCAATGTAGTAGCTTTGTAGATCACATAGCAGCAGTTCTTTCAGACAAGTTATAATTCCGGAATTTACTCATATTGTATAAAGCTGTACAAATATTGAACAAGAGGGTAGGTATATTCAATATTAAGTTGTTTGAATACAGAAATACTGAAAGTATAAATCAAATTCTCTCTGAAGAGGATATCAATTCCATTCTTTTAAGAGTTTGTTATAGATATTAAATATCAAATTTTTAATAAACCCTTTGTCGAAAAAAATATATTTATAAAGTTTTCAACTGTAGTCAAAGGGAGCTTAATATTGTATAATTGCCTTACCCAAACCGTTAAAAGGCAGATGTCAATTCTAGGCTTACGTTATCTAGAAAATAATTTATATTTATTTAAATACAGATTGTTTTTTTTTTTATGATAAGTATCAAAATCGTGAAAGTTGGAAAGGCCATCACAAAATGATTTCTTCTTTCATCGAGTCTTGTTGGCGCTTTAAAGTAAGAAATTCTTATTAAAAAATAGGAACCACCAGTGAGGTAATTTGAAGGTAACTGGTTGTTAATACATAGTAGTTGTTTATACATTTAAGAGGTAGGCCTAACTTGAATTGATAACCCCAATTGGGTTTTTAGTATGAGCTTATATTATAACAAATATATTACTGAGATATCATGGGGCTTGTAATGATATATAAATATAATTATGTTTGAATCTACATGATCAATTTAGCATTCACTAATTCAATCGAAACATAGTCAAATTTAAATTAATAAATACGTGTGACTAACAAAAATAAATCAAAAGAGAGTCACTAACATGAACCGTGTCGTTTTAACGTTATACCTGTGTCGCGAAATATATTAATTTTACAACTAAATAATTTTTTATTCACGCTTCTAGTTGGAGGATTTTTGAATGAATTCACACAATAGGATAAGGGAAGAAGATTCCATATTATAATTACATTTTTTAACCGACTACTACGGTCGTGAAGGAGGTAAAAGTTGTTTCAACAGGTAACGACAGATGTGCTAGTGACGACTGCTTGTAAGTATCCAGAGATTCCTATTATCTTCCTCGGAGACCAAAGTGGCAGTGGCCTCGTGTCCTGCTTAAAATAGAGTGGGAGTCCTGGCAATGGCCAGTTTGTCCAATTATGTACTGAGCGTATAGGGCTCTCGCACTCTTGGTCAGTCTCTATTGGCTCGTATCCGGTCACGTGGCTGATAGAAAAGCGAGGGGGACTTCCCATGACTCCGTTTCCTTTTTTGCATGCGAGGGAGGTAGCAACCATGTGGATTCGGGAGGTCTCTGGGCTGTTTGTGATAATTACGGTATGAATGAGCGAGAGAATGAGGAATTATAAATACGGTATGAATGAGAACATTTGTCACAATTACTTATTGCCCAATCAGGAAGATTGTAATTTTATTACAGTAAAGATTTTCAATTTAAAGATAAGTTGCTAGCTGTTGAAACTCTAAAGTTTGGGTATACAAACAGCAAAAAAATGAATAAGAATTAATCTTGGAATAAAAACGAGCACAAGCATTAATTAAATAATTAAATGTACACACTCTTGTAAAATGAATGACAAACACTCTCTGAAATGTTTCGCGATTTCTCTTTTTTCTGTTATTTTCTGTAAGAAGAAACATGTTTTTTTCTCAGGCATAAGATTTGTGGTTGTTTAATTGAAAAAAATTAACAACCAGCCGATAAGGTAAAAAAAAAACGTTTCTCTATTTATTTCCAGTTGGGGGCTATAATGTTTATTGAACATAGATAGTATGAAAATCGTAACATGGATGGTATTCACAAAGAATGTTTCAGTGGAAAAAATGGTGAAAGCTTATCAGAACCAGTCGCTTTTATTTTTTCCCTTCAGCCAGACTATATTTAGTTTTCCCAGCTTCTTGGGAAAAAGCCATTGTCGAGCCCTTGAAAAAAGTTCCCAACCCTATTTCGTGAAAACACTATCGCCCAATCCCTATCCTTTCTACACCATTGGATGGATTAGTGCGATTCCAAATCTCTAATTTCCTTCAAGAGTTAAAACTTCTCGACACTTTTCTGCCGAGGTTCCGTCTATTACTATTTACAATCCACAACAGTGGCTTCCATACTACTATAAATTAACAATGTGTAACTAGAAAAGTTTAATTATTCTAGATAACACAAGCCTGCTCTACAAGTAAAAACCACTAACCTTCTCCAATTTTTATTACACGTAAATGTATGGGCCTTGGTCCCAGAAGTATTTTATTTTTTATTTGTATTATTGATTTTTCCCTAGATAATAAATGAAGCTTGCACGTGTGTGTGTAATAGCGTATTTTTTTATTTTGCAATAAATTATTGTTTTATTTTCTTGTCATTATTGCTGGTCACATAAATTTGAGCATATATATTCTAATCATTAAGGAATTTATGGCTTTTATTTGTACGTCTACATTTTTATTTCATTTTCAAAGGTTCATCTTAATAAATTTATGTAATGTATGTTCTTAAGGAACACAATTTCTGGATAATAACGATATTGTCATTATTGTATTTAGCGCTTTCAAAATTTGACCCTATATACCCAATAGTTGAAGGATTTGGCTGGATAACGCACTACGGTACATTTTTGAGAGATCGGGTTTTTTAAATGAATGATGTTCTAAGTTGTTTTTCTTACATAACTCTGACACAGACCGTTGTTCCAAGGATATAACTCATGATTTCAGCTATTTAAGGACGAAACATATTTGTTTCTGCAAGAACGTATTAACCTTAACTTAAAGTGTAGGCCGGGTAAAATTTAGTCAATATTTTTGAGATTTTATTTTCACATAGATTGATTGATACAAAATTTATTCACTTATTTTATTTAGTTTTTTTAATTAAATTTTCACTAGTTATTAAGATTATATCTCATAAATTGTCTACGATCCCTTTATATCTTGTCAGGGTTTAGAATACGATTTCCCTGATAAGGAACGATAAGAGGATCGCAACACTGGCTGTAGTTAATCCTTGTTAACGAACCCCGGTGGCCGGCCGCAAGCCCAGGGATTAGAGGGGGGGGGCAAGAGGTTTTGCACACAATCTGATGAAGGGGATCGGCAGAAATAAAATATGTGGCCATAATGGGAGTGAGCCGTCTCGAACACGATATGTATTCATGTTGACGTCACTCATTCATGTTGACTGAATAATGTATGGTCCTAGGGGATGTGCCCTGCGCTCTTCCGGGCTTCCTGTTCTGCTCTAAATCGTTTTTAATGTCTTATAGGCCTCCCTGGTTATCAGTGACGCGTTTTAAAATTTATAATCTCGGAAATGAGTTTGGTGACAACCATTAATAACAGCGAAAGAAAACGGAAAGGAGGAAGGCACTGGAGGCAAAAGAATATAAATTGTCTTTAAATAACCACAGAACACCTTTGCTAGGTTAAAAAAAAAGAAATACCTTTTGGGAGAATTGTTGAAATAAATTCTTTACATGGACGAAAAAATGTTTCTTTGGCTAAAAATAACTACTAAACAATAACCCAGTTTCAATGGCCCTTTATTTACTCTCGGTTATCCAGAACCACTGCCTGACTTGTGAGACTTGGTTGCTTGCTAAATATATATAAACAGCAGTGTTGATGACCAAAGATTTACAAGTATAAATAGATCCCAAAAAACTAAGAAACGTATTATGAAAACACTTTTAACTACAATGATTTGTATAAATTATATTAATATTCTAATGACACATAGTATAAGAATCAAAACTAATATTTTGTTAGGTGCAGTTGGTACCAATGTTCCCCTCCCTCTTTCCACAAGCAGAGCCGGCGGCCAGCTAATGTAAACAGTTCGGTCAGGTGGTATCAACAACATAAAAGTCTGTTCTTAGTGGCTATTGCCCATTTTACACAGGGCCCGAACGCTACAGAATGCTGGCTGGCAAACATTATGCAAACAACAATAAGCTGTCAAGAAGTCTTTCTCAACAATCCTTTTTTTTTTTTTTTTCCCATAGCTCTCAAACCTATAAAAGTAGGATGTGGAAAATTATTTTGAATTGATGGGTGCCTTTCACTAAGGGGAGTCCCATTTGAAGGATGTATGAGAAGGATATGAGGAGTGGGATGCCTAAATGAGGCGGGTGGGTTCGGAAGGTAGTGAGAGTCTACCTATGGTGGTCCATTGGTCAGTTGACACATAAAACTGATAACATACGCCTGTATTCTACGGGATTTCCATTTTTTTGTTTAATAATTTATTATAAAACACAGCTTAACCTTTAAGTTTATTAGTATAATTTTAGGATTAATTTAAAGCAGGCCTTTGGGTATAATGTGCCATTTTTATATGTAAATTATTTCTAAATACACTGCAGTTTATCAAAGTCTGTATTAGTTCAAAGTACTTTGACTTTTTTCGTGTTTTTTTTTAAACCAAAGCATCGTTAACAATACGGATTTTCTGCTTTATATACTCAATATACACATTACAAATCAAAACCACTCCTACATTACGTTTTGATTTCACTGGCATAATTATGTTTTATCTACACACATTTTTGTGTTTACACATATGCAGGGAGAGCCGACTTTTACCTGAATGGAAGTAAAGCCTCTCCCTTCGAGCTATGCCATAATAGTTTGCCTTGAAGAAAGATTCTTGTAGCTATAAATTATGACGATCGAACATCAACAAATCTGGACTAAATCGATTACAACAAACTAAACGTAGTTATGTCGTTTTTTTATGGTAGCATATATTTTGGCGAGTAAAATAGTAACATAAAACTCACATGACTTTACCGTGTTTTTTTTTTATTTATATATCACGCAAATGAATACGATTTACTTCTAGTGCTATGTAGAGCTTGGGGGGGGGGATCTTTCAGATCTGATGTTAAATGAATCAGATCAAGAGAGCTGCTCATCGGGTGATTGGGCAACTCTGCGCCCAGTTTAATAAAGCTCAGGCCGAAAACAGACATAGTTGCCAAGCAGAACAGCAAACTTTAGGGAGACCTCGGGTTATCGGGTATCGGCTAATCTTCAGCAGTCGGGGGTGAAACTAATCAAAGTAAGTCTACGGTCTGTAAGGGTATGCTAAGGTCACTGCGTCTTATCTCCAAAGGGCTCCAGGGGCTGGACTCCTTGGTAACAGATCAATAAATAATTATGTTATCAGTTCAAAAGATTCGTAACTAGAGTAGATATAGTCCAAACTATAATCAAACTGGCGTGAGCATGCGCAGTACAGTTCAAACTCTCCCGAAACCAAAACTCAGTCAGACATCTGTTCCAACAGGCTCAAAACCTAGTTCGAAAACTGTTTATCGTTGTCAAAACGATACGATGTTTGGTGTAAGGAAAAATGATCAGAGGCATGCGCAGTCATTCTCCTCTCTTTTCCCACTCACCGTAAAAAGGAAGGTTATAAATATCGTTGTCAGGTCGTCACGGGGGCTCGCCTAGTTACCCTACCCCTGCTGACGAAGTGAGGGTTGATTAGACTATGACCTGGACAATTGTTTCATGACGGGTCTTACTATATGACTCCATATTTGATAGGTATGTGACAATGCACTATGTTCAGGAGAAGAGGTATAGGGTAGGTAGCGTAGGTAGTTTGTGTGGTCTTGGAATGACCACGAATTCACACTCGGTGACGGTGAGGGTCGGTGAAATCCGTCCGGATCCCAAAGGCGAGTGTGAACCGGATAGAGGCAGACTGGATTGCCGTGGGAGACACTACTAGGTAAATTTGTAGGGTCACGACAACCGTTGTCCATGAGGGAGAGGTCTCTCCCAAGGAGCTGCTAGTTTTAGCGATGCGAAGGCAGAGGATCATACTAGGGGAGTGTGGGGTCTGACAAGGCAGACTAAAACATAGCGAGGTTAGGAAGAGAGGTCCAGAGGTTTTCATAAATGACAAGGCCAAATCTTGAAACATCAGTGCTGCCGCAAGTCACCAGTTAGAGAGTCGCCTTCAGAATGATTTACAGGCAAAAACCCGGGTATATTTATAGGTGGCTTCCTTCATTAGTAACCAATCATGGGACTCGTTGTTGTGGCCAATGACAGCCCAGTATGTAGTGGTATTTTGTACTAGTAGTGACTCAAGCCTTGTCTGGGTCGATTTACTACCTGCTCTAGGTAGGGTTCCCAGCCTCTAACTAATTGACTTGCAGCTGCATCTTTATTGTTTACAACATTTACAATGATTTATGGTTCGGTAATGATTTGTTTCTTTTTTTTTTAGTTAAATTCCTTTATTGTGCTATAATTACAATCTGCCTTTTATAAGGCAATAAGTAATTAAGATAAATTCTCTCATTCATACCATATTTACAGTTCATCATTCACTCGCTCATTCATACAATATTTACAGACAGCCCAGAGACCCCCCAAATCCACCGCGAAGAGAAAGCGGAGTCTTGGGAAGTCCCCCACGCTCCTCCGTCAGCCGCGTCACCGGATACTAGCCAGTGGAGGCTGACCAAGAGCGCGAGAGCCACAGACGCTCAGGACATGATTGTCCTGATCCTGTGATGTCACGTCCTGTGATCCATGACTGTCACGATCCTGACGATCGTGACATGGTCACGAGGCCACTGCCGTTTCAGTCTCCGAAGTGGATTGTATGGATGAGTGGTGCAGTGCAATGACTGTGCTTCAGGATTAGGGTGGTTGGAAAGGCTACAGTGGAATTTCATAAACTTGGAAGGGATGAGTTCTAGAATGTAGGGTATATTAAGGTCGTTATGAAAGGTTTTGTTGGTGACATAATAAGGTAATATTATTAGCATTTGTTTAAATTAATTTAGAATATATATACCATAGAGTATAGGGTTATTTATCTTATGCTACAATCGTCCATTTAATTAATTTAAGTTATGTAACTCTTCATTGCTTTAATTAAAAATTATTAATCGTGAAATCCAATAAAAAATAGTAACTTTTACTTTGTGTATTCATAATTGAGTATTCACTTTAAAATGATTAATCGTTGAAAATCATTATTAGCAGAGCTTCTCTACTAAAAACTTGTTAGCCGCCCAGGGCTGTCATGCAAAGTAAAGTAAAATAACATTATGAATCAACAATCATTGTTGAGATTAGAAAACGCGTTCCTATATGTTCTATATGTATCAGATATCGTACGTTCATGCTCAGTAAATAATCACAGACGAGTTTGAAACTAGTCCTTGATTCTGTGTTGGAGCAATGCTATTATCAAAGTTGACCAAAGCTTTTGATAGAGCCCAATTTGACACCGTAGAAGCCAAACCCGATGAATGTAGAATTTGCACTAAAGAAAACTGAACATCTGAGTTCATTAAGACTATACTATAGATTTTTGTAATATGTGTTCAAAAAAAGCTTGAAGTCTCACCGAAAATATTCATCGTATCATTTTTTTCTTTGAAATGACATCGATAGTTACTTTCTAAGGTTAAGGTATCCTCAGGATTAAAATTCTATACATTGGATACGGATTAAAATATATAAACTTACAATTACAAAAGACAATCATATACAAAAAGCTTAATTTAAGAATTAAAAATAATAAAACAACAAACTTTTAAATAGTATTATCTTTACATTATTATTAATCCATTGTAATTTATGTTTCGAATAAAGTTTTTTGTTTATAATTGTCTTTTATATATGTAAAATTATGTTTCTTGCCTGAAATATTGTCCTGCGTATGGCTCGTTCGGGAACATCGACTGATGATGTTATATCAATAAATAAAAATATTTTGGGAGTCATAAAAACATTTTTTTACCCTGGAGAATACTATATATATAATCCTTTATTGTGCTAAAATTACAATCTGCCTTTTATAAGGCAATAAGTAATTAAGATAAATGCTCTCATTCATACAATATTTACAGTTCATCATTCACTCGCTCATTCATACAATATTTACAGACAGCCCAGAGACCCCCCAAATCCACCGCGAAGAGAAAGCGGAGTCTTGGGAAGTCCCCCACGCTCCTCCGTCAGCCGCGTCACCGGATACTAGCCAGTGGAGGCTGACCAAGAGCGCGAGAGCCACAGACGCTCAGGACATGATTGGAGAAACTGGCCATTGCCAGGACTCCCACTGTCACGCGTTTATAGCAGGTCACGAGGCCACTGCCGTTTCAGTCTCCGAGGAGGATTATAGGGATGAGTGGCGCAGTGCAATGACTGTGCTACAGGATTAGGGTGGTTGGAAAGGCTACTGTGGAATTTCATAAACTTGGAAGGGATGAGTTCTAGAATGTAGGGTATGTTAAGGTCGTTATGAAGGGTTTTGTTGCTGACATAATAAGGGGCATTTACTATTGTTCTCAGGACTTTTGATTGAAAGGATTGGATACGCTTGATGTTCGACTTTTTTGCTGTCCCCCATAGCTCTATTCCGTATGTCCAGATTGGTTTAAGTATAACTTTGTAGATTAGTAGTTTATTTTCTATTGAGAGATGGGATGTCCTTTGAAGTAGTCTGTACAGTTGTCCAAAGCGTCTGTTTAGTTCTTGTCTTTTTAGTCTCGTATGTGGGTTCCAGGTCAGTCGTTTGTCAAGATGGAAGCCTAAGTACCGTACTGTCTCGGATACAGGAAGAGGAATAGAATTAAAATAAACTAGTGGACAAGACTTGCGACAAAGGGTGAAGGTAATGTGGGAGCATTTTGCTTCATTAACTTTGATCCGCCATTGATTGCACCAATACTCGATCTCGTCAAGGTGTTTTTGAAGGTTATGGGATGCTATGTCGGGGTCTGGGTGGGATGACAAGACTGCAGTGTCATCTGCAAATGTGGCCAAGAAGGTATTGGGAGTAGAGGGGACATCAGCGGTGTATAGGTTATAGAGGATGGGGCCCAGGACACTGCCCTGTGGAACTCCTGCACTTATGGGATAGTAGTTAGAGTATTCTAAACCACAGCGGACTTGGAAGAAGCGGTTTGAAAGGTAGGACTGTAGGATTAGGAAAAGGGTCTGTGGTAAATATCTTTTGAGCTTGTAGAGCAAACCTGCGTGCCAAACCCTGTCAAAAGCTTGAGCTATATCGAGAAAGGCAGCAGTGCAATACTGTTTGGTTTCAAGGGCTGAGGAGATGTGATCAACAACGCGAAGGCCTTGTTGAGCAGTGGAATGTCGTTGGCGGAAACCAAACTGGTGTGTGGGAAAAAGGTTTTTGGATTCAACAATTGGAAGTAGACGTTTTAGTAGGAGTTTCTCAAATATTTTTGAGAGGATAGGGAGTAGGCTAATTGGACGGTAAGATGAGGCTTCATTGGGTGGTTTACCGGGTTTGGCGAATAGGACAATAATGGAATGTTTCCAGAGGAGAGGAAAGTGCGTCGTTCGGATAATGCAATTGTATATATAGGTTAAAAAGATTATGGCTTTAGGAGGAAGCTGTTTGAGAATTTGAGGAGTAAGGAGATCATATCCAGGGGATTTTCGGTAAGGTAAGTTTTTCAGAAGGTATTTGACCTCAGAGGGATTAACGGCTTTTGGTGGAAGAGAGAGAGGAATAGGTGAAGTGAGGAAATCTTCCACAGTTGTGCTGTGAGTATGGCTTTGATGAGAAAGGTGAGGTGTGAAAGTATGGGTAAGATGCAGAGCAAATTCCTCCGACCTATCCCCATCCGAAGCCGCCCAGGACCCATCATCACGACGGAGTGGATGTGAAACAGGTTGATACTTTAGGATTTTTTTGGTTACATTCCACAACGAGTTATCCCTGGTAGACAGAGAGGAGAGGTAGGAATTGAAAGAATCGGAACGGAAGGATGCCAATCGCCGCTTTACCAATCGGCAGTACTGATTGTACGAGCGGCGATCAGCAGGATGTCGGGATCTTTGCCACACTGTTCTGGAGCGGCGTTTGGATTGGATTAGGTCTTTGAGATGCTGAGGTAAACGATTATGATTATGGATTTTTGGGTGACGATGGGGTGACGATGCCTCCCAAGCCGACCTCTGGACCAGAGTAGTGAAAGAATGCACTGCATCGTCTAGGTCTTGGGATGTTTTCAGGGACAATTTGAGGTTTACGGACTCCGTAAGAAGCTGGCGGAAGTGGTCCCAGTCAACTGGGCCCCTAATAAATGAAGGAGGAGGCAGTTTGTGAATTGGTCTTAGGGAAATGGTTAATAATAAAGGACTATGATCAGAGGAGAGGTCATCGAGGCGCGTGAGTGAATAGTTAAGTGTTCCTAAATTATTGTAAAAAAAGAAGTCAAGGAGATCAGGATTTCGGTTGAGATCAGATGGCCAATAGGTGGCTGTGTCAGGAGTGATAGTGGAACAATGTTTCCGTGTGAGTGCAGACAGCAAAGCACGTCCCCGTGTATTAGTGGATCTTGACCCCCAGTGTTGGTGCTTCGCATTAAAGTCCCCACCCACAAGGAAACGATGTCCGATGGAGTCTAGAAAGGAGATGAATTGGGAGTCGGAAATGGATTTATTGGGAGGGCAGTACACTGATGCTAGTGTAAGGGGAAAAGTGAAGGTGGTGATTGACACTGCAGTGGATTGAAGGAAATCATGTGCCACCAGAGGAACTATGTGGTGGGATATGGAGTTATGGACAATGACAGCGGTACCTGCATGAGCTGTTCCATCTGGGTGATCAGTTCGATAAGTCTTGTACTGTCGAACAGTAAATGGTCGTTTACTCGTTAGTCTTGTTTCAGTAATGAGAGCTACGTCGATGTTTTTGTCGTGGAGTAGTGCTGTCAGTTCGTTAGTGTGGGTGCGAACACCATTCGCATTCCAAAGGAGAATGGATAAGGAGTCGGAAGGATCCACTTATGGATTTTGTTTAACGGGGATAAGGTAGGAGACAAGATTTGTGAGAAGTGAAATGAGAGGGGTAATTAGGGTTCTGAACTCTGTAAGGAATGAGGTTAATAGGCTAGTGAGATCCGAAGAACTTGAAGGTGGAGGAATATGCGAGATGTGTGGTTGAGGATGGGATTGAGCTTGAGGGTTAACGGGATGAATGGAATGCTGGGAAAGGTGATCTTGTGGACAGGGAGTGGGCGGTGCCTGTGACTGCTCTCTGTTACAAACGGCATCGGCAAAAGAGACAAAAGGCCTCAAATTTCTGGCTGGGCCGCTTCTTGCTGCAAGTTTTTTCTCTTCTGGCTGTCGACGTTGTTCTGTCCTGGACTTCAGCGTTCTGTATGCCTCGCAGCCCTTGTAGTTGGCTGGATGTCCTTGCTGGCAAAGCACGCATACTGCAGGTGATTTAAGGGGCTTTTTGCACAATTCGGTTTTGTGCTGCCCACTGCACTTAACACACCTGGGAGGGTGGTGGCAGTAAGATTTTGTATGCCCATACGCCTGACAGTTATGGCACTGGACGATATCGCGATTGGGATACGGTTTTTCAACCTGTACCCTAGTGTAGTACAGGTTTGTTAGGTCGTATATCTTCTCAACTCCAGGTGTCCTCTCGAGATCAACAAAGAACAGTGGCAATGCCGTTTTTATTGTTTTATCCTGTTGCCTATCCTCGCGCAACACGTTTGTTATTTGGCGAACCTTGTACCCGAGAGCTGAGAGTTCTTCTTCTATTTCGTCAGCTGGTGTGGTCGGGTGCAAATTTCTGATCACCACTCGGAGTGATCGTTCCTGCTTTAATTGGTAGGTGTGGTAGTCTGCATTGGTTTCATCTAAATATTTAACAATCGCTCGATAAGTATCGGGAGTGTCTGGGGAAATTTTTGTATCCCGAGAGCGATTGAGGCACGTATATTTTCCGGTACCAACAATTTTGCTCATTTGTGAGCATAGTAATTTGAAGTTGCTAATGTTGCGTACAAAAAGAGCAGGCGGTTTGGGCTGTGTTGGAGTTTTGTTGACTTCCATTTCTTCTGTTGGGATATTTTTCAAAGCCTCAAAGGTGTTTGGCGTGAAAAAAGGGGACTCTAAGGCTGTTTCTTTTTTGGATGTGCTGGCCTGTGGAGGTATCTCCTCCATGGAACTAGCTGCAGAGGAGGTCATTTGTACGTTCCTATTCGACCTTCTTGGTTTTCGCTTTACAGGCGACGGTGTTGGAGTTGGACCTAGCGATCTAGATCTTTTTTTCCTATTTTGAGACTTCTCAACTCCAGGTGTCCTCTCGAGATCAACAAAGAACAGTGGCAATGCCGTTTTTATTGTTTTATCCTGTTGCCTATCCTCGCGCAACACGTTTGTTATTTGGCGAACCTTGTACCCGAGAGCTGAGAGTTCTTCTTCTATTTCGTCAGCTGGTGTGGAGAATACTATTATATTTATATTAGCTGAACGGATTGTACCTTCATTTTTCAATTTAACCCAAACACTATAAGCGATAATACTTCCTTTTATGCTCTTGTTGGACATACTAGGCAGCTCATTTCTAAAAGCAAGGAATTCGTAAACGATCGCTTGAAAGTAATTTTATTTATTATTACATTACTTTACATTGTTAATAAATCAAACAACAAAAATCAATAAAAAATTATAAAAAAAATGAAATAAAATGGTCCAAAATTACATGATTTCTTTTCATGTTGTGATTTTATCCTGCGGTATACAACAAAAAAGGAGACTTATACTTTTGGCCGAGGTACACAAACATACATGGCTCGTAAATATTAAGATTTTTACTATTTTTCCACTGTCTTTGATAATAATTCAATTTGATTAGGTGTTTAGAAGGGAAGGTCGGCTTAGCGTCTTAACTATTTACTTAATAAAATTATTTTTCATTAGAAAAAAATGATAAATTAACAGCATTATTATTTTATAGAATAATTATTCAAATCTCGTCTTGAATTAATTCTGATTCACTGTTCTTTACTAAGGCACACCATCCAGGGTAGATCTTTAGTAATTCATAGGACACCTTCAGTGTTTAGCATCCATCACTTGAGTATTTCCTGCTAGCATACAAATGAGCTAATGTAAAGTTTTCTCCCAGGTACAGTTTTATAAGATACTATATGAATCATGATTAGTGTCCTTTGCATGCAAATATTGATTGAATGATGACGTTGCATCGAAAATGTAATTATGTTTTGCTCAAATACAAATTTAATCACTAGATACTCCATATTAAATACACTCTCAAGAGTAAACGTACGTAATAACACCATTACATTGGTCATACACAATAATAATTACTTTAGTAATAAATCAAAGGGGGTCATTTGCACAACATGTGAAAAAATAGGGAATAGGGAACGTAATCTAGGAAAGGGGGAAGGAAATAGGTAAAGGGGAATGGATTGACAAATGTATGGAGCTAACACGTGGAATATTAAGTTGTCAATCCTTTTTATATATTTAGTAAATCAAAAATATCAATGAAAAATCCAGATTATCGTCAAAAACAATTACAATCACATTGCACTATGCATTGTAGCATAATTTTCAGGAAAATCTCAGTGGATTAAAACGTACGGTGCTACAAATTTTTTAACTATTTATTAGCCAAATCTAGATGAAGTTTTATGCCTTCGTGGGGAAGAAAAGAGATTCAAAGGGTAGCAGAGAAACTGCAGTTTTTTTTTAATAACTGTATATTTATACACAAATTAGTAATCACAAGGCATGGATATTTAGCTGTCTCTAGAATGCATGTTTATACAGGAAAAGAAAACAAACTTTACTTACTTTGCTTTATTACACCGAAGGAAGGAAAGACAATAAAACTACGGAAGTGTCTCAAAACGATTGCAAGTAGCTTTGAGATCAGCTTGGTCTCACTCTAGACCACACTGCATATGTTTGGGTATGCAAGCCCCTCCTTATTTTGGAAGAAGCGATACATGTATATGTCTGTATAATTACTCTATTAATCATAATTTTATTCATGATTAAACTCCCTCATATTCCATAGCCAGAAAAACCAAATGGAAATGGATTGCCTTGCTAGGATAATGACCCTGAGAATAACCTGATATCAACTGAAAACTAACTAAATTCAAATAAATAAATCTATCTTGATCAAAAAAATAGCTTAACATTACATATGATTGTACCGTAAACAATATATTTGAAAATTTCAATAGTGCTTAACTTTCACACAAAAAAATATTGAATCGTTGAAACCAACAGCAGAACACTACTGCATGTCACTTGCTTATCCTCGTCATCCCCACGTGATGCAGTACGTGGTTGGCTGTTATCTTACATTATCCTATTAGATATTGTGTTAGTATTTAGTATACCCAAAGACATAATATTGGCACTCGAATCAAGAGCCTCATTAATATTTAATATGCGCTCTACCAACTAAACTAGCCTGAACGGGCCGGTGCTAGTATATTCTTATATGGCTGTTACTTGTTGATAACATCAACCCAGGCTTAATTAATTTTTGATCGTAGTAAACTACAGATAATATAATTAATCATAAATTCAGTTAAACTCGTCACTAATAAAAGTTCATTGTGTCTACTAACGACTTCGAGAGAACGAAGTAATAAAAAATATTTGCTCAAGGTTTATAATTAAAACTCTTTATGAGAGTGTATGTGTTTTACCACCATTAAAAGAGAAATGGCAGATCATTGAAGATGGAATAATCCTGAATAACTGCTTACTAAATAAATTACAGAATAATTTAGTCAGTTAAATTCAATCTCGATTTAAAGAATGTAAGGAATATCATACTTCCCGCCCGAATCGGAACTATAAAAACATTCAGGTTATATATAAATAAAATAAGCCCAATAATATAATCTGCCAAAAGGGGTAAAAAAAAAACAAAGTGTAAATCCTGATTATTAACTCGAGAAATTTAACCATAATAATATCTACTTGAGTGGAGTGAAAAAACCTGACTAGCTGATATGGAAACAATAGAACCAATGAAAATGATTCTCGATGAATATCTGTGGCTGATGGTATACTACAATTGTGCCGGCTGATTTCCTTAAAAAATCAATTACGTAACAGTTATTTAAATGATATAATGAATAAAATGAACAAACGCCCCTCTCCCCAACAACGGCTGGCGCTTAATCTTGGAATGAGAAAGGGATCAGACCATCAGGCATTCCAACCTTTAAGCAACAAACTCGCTGGTCTCTTGTATGCATCCTGTTGCCATCTTAAATATAGGAAAATTGTATCTTGAAATTTACTAAATACTCTATCATACAAATCCAAAAATACAAAGGTAAAACTCCCAAGCATCGCTACCTCTTGTGCGTAGTTAACAGTCCACCATTTCTGACATCGGCTCGCACATTCTGGATACAAGCTCGCCCAAGGAGAGAGTTTATGCATGGAATAAATCTGCAAGGATGGTAATGGATGGCGCCAATATTCTCGCGGCCAGTGACTGAGATGGATGGAGCTACTTCTTCGCGCCATTTTCAGTGTATTGGCCACTCAACCTTCTCTCACCTCCCACGTTTTTCGTTATCATATGTAAATTCGTTTTGGCTGGTCAGATACTACTGACATGCAGCAATCATAAGTCGGTTCGGAATAATGCTAATCTTATTGTTACTATAACACTTCAATGCATTAGATTTTCCCACAAGTTAATTCTGTAAACAGTAGACATAACAACACTTGTTTCCCTTCATAACACACCATTTATTTGTTGATTTTCTTTTATAGTAAACCCTGGTTGTCTTCGTAGCCGTGCGGTTAGTATATTTTCATCTGGGGAGACCAGTCTATCCTAAGGGTGGTTTTCGTTAGGGGATGGGTCTAGTAAGGGTCAACTCAGCCTTCTGATGGTAGATGAGTAGATACTCAAATAATTAAATTATATCGATATCCACTTAATAAAGCTGAATTTAAGGTTGAAAGGTAAGACCTTGATCTAACTAACCACACTAGCATCTCTACCACCACCTACTAACCGCAAAGATGGCAACAAGAATAGGTTGACCCTTTCCTCTTTGTTATTATTACAACATGGGCTTGTTATTGTTATAAACATGAATAATAATAATAGTTTTTGTACTTTTCAAATTCAGTACTAATGTATCAATCGCAACTATGATTATGGTTCATAATATTTATAACTTAATTACAAAAGCGAGAGAGAGAGAGAGAGAGAGAGAGAGAGAGAGAGAGAGAGAGAGAGAAAGAGAGAGAGAGAGAGAGAGAGAGAGAGAGAGAGAGAGAGAGAGAGAGAGAGAGAGAGAGAGAGAGCGAGAGAGAGAGAGAGAGAGAGAGAGTGAGAGCTTGGGAGTGGTCCAGTAGCCAAGC
The DNA here is from genome assembly GCA_930367205.1 of Acanthosoma haemorrhoidale. Classification (NCBI taxonomy): domain Eukaryota; kingdom Metazoa; phylum Arthropoda; class Insecta; order Hemiptera; family Acanthosomatidae; genus Acanthosoma; species Acanthosoma haemorrhoidale. The sequence goes on along the minus strand of OV884014.1, from coordinate 94,351,312 downwards.
CCTGATAAGCCACGCCGCTCGGGAGTTATATTTCCGGGATCCGTGGCCATCTCCTTGTACTTTTTAGTTCTGGCTCCTCCTTCCTCTTTGGTAACATGGGGCCCATAAGCATGCAAATTGCCACCTATCAAAATAGCCTAACCTACTCACCTAATTATACTTGGATGGGTCACACATTTTCCCTTACAAACCCAAAGGCGAGATGACAAATAAAACCTGTCTAATTCTGGTTCCTTTTAAATTATATTTCTAATTATACCTTATAAAATTAGCATTCTTTTAATTGAGTAGAAAAGAATTGATACAAAAATAAAACTAAAATGCTATAAGGTTACATCACCATAAAAGAGAGTTCTTTTCATAAACCACTGTATACTGCGAAAGCACATTATTCTATAATTCTACTTGTTCCTCAAGGATAATTATGGAGTTCCAATTACAGAGATGTTGAAATGTTTCTCTAGGAATGAAAACAAAATGATCACAGGAGGGATTTAAGATAGGAGAATATTGCTTGAGTACGCTTTAGTTCACTGATGACAAAATCGTTACTACTGGAGAAGAACATGCAGAGTAGATGATGTGACAACTTATGAAGACCCGTGGTAAACAAGATCAATAGTGAGTGGGATAAGGAGGGAGAATGCTTATTTTGAACTGAAGTAGAGATTTCTCATGATAAAGGTGGGCATGACAATGAAGAAGATAAAGAACAAATTAATAAAGAATATAAATAAATAAAATCATTAAATAATTGGTCAAAAAGGAAAAAAAAGGGAGAGGGAGGAAACCACTCCAGGAAATATAGCGATGATGTATAGGAAATGATGACTATCTGCAAGCTAGGTGGAGGATTAATGGACAATAATAATGGTGGAACGGGAGCGTTATATGTTATAACCACATGTTGCAACAGTTTTCGAGACATTTTTAAAATAGAATTTTGTTTCTTGTTCTTAAAGTAAAACCACTATTTTCCCCGTTTGTGCTATAAATAAGTAATTGTCATCGTTGATCTCATTCATCCCAAATTAACTGTTCCGCATTCACTTCCTAATTCTTATTTACATCTACAGCATACAGCCCAGGGACCGTGCAAGCCCGCGTGAGTGTCATCACCCTCGCTTGCGAAAGAGGAAGTGGAGGTACAGAAGATCCCCACACACACACACACCGGATTCATTGGAGGCTAACTAAGAGCATGAGAGCCATAGACTCAATTATTTACACCATGTCACGAGGTTGGGTCACTGAAAATAACAAATATGGACTTTTTGGATTAGAAAATTAAGGCACACTTATTTAAGTGTGATTATATAATATACTATTGTAAATGTTATGAAATTGGTCGATTTTATAATCCCAAGAGTTCTTCTTATATTTATTGGAATCAATCTCTTCTTGCATCCACTATAGGCAGTGTGGATGAACTATCCTTCACCACTTTTTTTTATAGAACAGATAGCAAACTTAAAAAAATGAGATGGATATGAGAAGTTCTATTATTTGTTCTTCCCAGTAGCATCACCAATCTATAGTAAAATATAAAATTTATAACTCCGTCAAAGTATGCTGAGTTTTATAGATAATTCTATTAACTTGTTTACACTCTCTTTGATGTCCAAGGGTTGAGACAGTGGAGAGTGTTTTCTTTCAATTTACTGATTACTTGAGAAAAACATGGGAGCTGCCAAATAACCTTGACTTAACCCTGGACTCCCGGTATAAGCGAATCGATGGGCTCCTTTTCAAAAAATAACAATTTATTAGTAATATTACTAATAAATAAAGACAATTTTCCCACATCACCTTCAACCTTTGTCGCAAGTCTTGTCCACAAGTTTATTTTAATTCTACTCCTCTCCCTGTATCCGTATTTAGGCTTCCATCTCGACAAACAACTGACCTGGAACCCACATACGAGACTCAAAAGGCAAGACCTAAGCAGACGCTTTGGACAACTGTACAGACCACTTCAAAGGACATCCCATCTCTCAATAGAAAATAGATTACTAATCGACAAAGTTATACTTAAGCCAATCTAGACACACGTAATACAGCTATGAGGGACAGCAAAAAAGTATAACATCAAGCGTATCCAATCCTTTCAATCAAAAGTCATGAGAACAATAGTAAATGCCCCTTATTACGTCAGCAACAAAACCCTTCATAACGATCTTAATATACCCTACATTCTTGAACTCATCCCTTCCAAGTTTATGAAATTCCATAGCAGCCTTTCCAACCACCCTAATCCCGTAGCACAGTCATTGCACTGCACCACTCATCCCTATAATCCTCCTTGGAGACTAAAAAGGCAGTGGCATCGTGACCTGCTATAAATACGTGATAGTGGGAGTCCTAGCAATGGCCAGTTTCTCCGATCATGTCCTGAGCGTCTGTGGCTCTCGCGCTCTTGGTCAGCCTCCACTGGCTCGTGTCCGGTGACGCGGCTGACGGAGGAGCGTAGGGGACTTCCCAAGACTCCACTTCTTCTTTTGTATGTGAGGGAGGTGACAGACATGTGGATTTGGGAGGCCTCTGGGCTGTCTGTAAATATTGTATGAATGAGCGAGTGAATGATGAATTGTAAATATGGTATGAATGAGAGCATTTATCTTAATTACTTATTGCCTAATAAGGCAGATTGTAATTTTAGCACAATAAAGGAAGGAATAAAAAATAAAAATACAATAAATAAATATAACATTTGTGTTTTATATAGCATTCTTGGAGCAAATATTATAGTAATTATAGCTATACAGTATATTTTATGTTAGTAGATGTTAGTAGAACTGCTCCAGTTACTTTTGTGAAATAAAATCTGTTACTGTCTTTTGACAGAGGTTACATATAACAGATTAACTCGATTCATTTTCCATGCACGAGTTATTTAACTAAACCTTCTTATGCTTATTACTGAAACCAATCGTTTATTTACAGCTAACTTCTGCCAATACCAAATAGCAAGGCTGAGGTTTCAAACAGCTGTTTCCATTATTTTATATGCATCACTATATTGCCTCATTTTCTGGTGACACTAAACATGATCGTATCAGACAGGTTGTTTAAACCTAATCTCGTACATAAAGTCAATCCATGTTTTGTGAACATTTAGTTCAGATGGAATATGAAAAGATATAACGGTACATGATAACGCAAAAAATAATGCTACCTATGGTAAAGACCAGTTAAGCGCGGTTGATTGAATATTCCAAAAAATAATGTTTCAATGTCAGTAGCTCTAAGTTCTATTTACCAATTGAAATAGATTTTTTTAATTTATCGTATTTGTTTTTGTTTTTTTACCGAAGGTCGTAGTCCGATAAATAAAACCAGTTTATTTTATTTGGGTAAAACAGTGGGAGGGCAGGCAATGGCCAGTTTCTCCGATCATGTCCTTAGCGTATGTGGCTCTCGCACTCTTCATCAGCCTCCACTGGCCCGTATCCAGTTACGTGGCTGACGGAGAAGCGTGGGGGACTTCCCAAGACTTCACTTCCTCTTTTGCATGAGAGGCAGGTGACAACAATGTGGATCTAGGAGGTCCTAGGGCTGTTTGTAAATACTATATGAATGAGCGAGTAATGAAAATTGTAAATATGGTATGAATGAGAACATTTATCACAATTACTTATCGCTCAATAAGCCATATAATGTAATTTTATCACAATAAAAAAGTAGCGTTTCCTAATTAGTTAAAATAATTAAGTTTAAAAAAAGACGATTTTAATCAATACCGAGCAGATAGTTCATGAAGTAGCTTAGAAGCCATCCCCATGCAGAGGCAAGTGCTATTGATAAAATAGCATAATGGAATTATTTGACCGTTGGGTATCTTTAGAAATATGACCTCATCCTCAAAGGCCTCTGGGAGGACCCAAGGGCTGAAAGGATAGAGGTAACTGAGAGTAAATTGTAAGAGGGTTATTTCGGCCCTTTCAATGGAGTTTTTTTCTCTTGTAAGAAAAGTCGCAAGGTAGCAGTAAAAAAAAAAGAAGTACATATGGTTTTTTCTTACGAACTCATCCAGTAAGAGCATGTGGTAAAAATTTTAACTCCTCTCAAAATGATGGCAATACAAAAAAAAATTAAACTAGTTTCTAGTGAATTTAATTTCCAGGGACAAAGAATGAAATCACCGCCACAGGACCCATTTCAGCAGAAATAATGGCGCAGTTTCCAGGATTAATGGGGACTAGGTTATTGGAGCTCTTTTTTTTCTTTACTCTCTAAGTTCCGAGTCCTTAAAATTCAAACGGGATCTCAATTCAAATCGGTGCAGACAAATACTTATTTACTAAAGTAATATTAGCTCTTTTCAGTTTCACTGGCTGTGACACTGTGATTTCAAATTATTCAAACTATAATTATAATTGTTACTGTAGCTTTTACATAACCCGTGATTTTTTTTTTTTTTTTTTGGAGATTTGAAAATGTCGGTAGTAAAACGATTTTATGGATTGAGGCAAACTCGTTGATAATGGTACTTTTAATCACTTATATATCACCAGAGGAGGGTGACTTCCTCTCAAATCCCTTTCTTCTATAACCTACGGAGTTCCTCAAGGAGTGGTCTTGTCTTAACATGGTTGTAATTAACATCCACACATCTGACATTGTAGGGAAAAACTACAAGAAAGCTGCTGTGATCGCTTTCACCGACGACATGGAGCCAGCACAGCAGTAACATGATTGTAGAAAGAGCTCTTAAACAAGCCTTGTAAGTTTGTAACGAATTCAGTGCCAGACTTATTACAGTAGTTAGAGTTAGGTTTGTATTTGGACTTTCATTCTTAAGATCAATTTCTATGTTCAAGAGCCTTGTATTCTGTACATCTTCCGACAGTAGGAAAATGCATTAAACTTAACGCATTGTACAGAATGAAAAGCTACGCTACAGAAAAATATAATAAGCACGATGTACGTTTACGTAAGGTTCCATATTGTGTGATCTGTAAGTAATTCATTCTGTGTATATTGAATGAAGGGTTTTAAAACAATTCTTTTATTAATATCAGCATATTGATAGATTTATTTTATACTTACGAATTTATTAGTGCTTGGCGAGTCGTTGGAGCTTTGAACAGGTATTTTTTTCTAGAATAGTTCCAATCTAGATTAAGGAATGTACAAAACAAATTCTTAAACTGTCGTACAAAGGAATGAATACTAATGAATTAATGACGTTCCTATCTTCTTCTTTTTTAGTGCATCTCAACCCTAAAGGCTATCGCCGCCAGCAATTTTTAGATTTCTATTGTCTATCTATCCTTGTAAATAGCCAAAGGCATGAATGAAAACAAATGTTAATATATATTTTTATTTTCTACCCTTGCCAACATTATTTTGTAGCCTTTCATTTTGTCACTTACATATTCCCTGGCTAATCTGGAGACTTCATCATCTTAATTTCTAATTTCTTCATCGATGAGTAAGATATACATCTTCTATTTCTTTTCATCTTCGTAAAAGTTAGCACCTGATCTTTAGCTCGAAATTAAATTACAAACCCAAATCTCTATGTTGTACGGAGTGCAGCATGTTTTGACGGACTGATTAAATGTAATGAAATGAGATCCTTTGCGATTGTAAGATACAGAGATTTGTACATAAAAAAATAATATTCCTTAGAAGTAGTTTGCTCATCATGTGGACTGTCATTGTCACGCACTTACAATCAAACATGCTCGATCTCAAAGGACTCACGGTATGTGCAGCTCTGAATGCCGGTACGTCCAGTGGCGGAACAGATTCCAGAGAAACCTCTGGCCAGGTTATCGTGAAGCCCAGAGGCCAGGCTGAATAATTAACGATATGCCTTAACGATGCTAATGATTGATGTTGGTTAAGCTTGGGTCAGAGGAGTTAGGAAGTTATCACCCCATGGGAGGTATCCCTTATATATTTACTCCACTACTACTTATATATTCTGAAGTGTATCTATGTTACGTACCTTATCATAAATAAAAAACATTATTTACGGTAACACCCAACATTGAATGACCTCGTATTAGCGCAACCTTAGAAATATTTTAGAATTAATTACACCATCATATCAATTCAATATGAAGTAAAATTAATAACCATTTCTCGATATGAACAATCAAGAATACCCAATTCTTTTTTTGTGAACAATTAGCACATAAGAATAGCCAATTTCATCTACTTGTAGTGACGATGGGAAGCTTTGGTAACTTCAAACATATAATTTTACCGTTGAAGATGCGTGATAAATCATTCCTGCTTTGATTCTGATGAGTAAAAAACAATTGCTTATTGACAAAGTATAATTACGTACAAACAACAGTAAGCAAAATTGCTTATAATCACTGAAAATAGTAGATAGACACTTTTAGCAAAGTAGACAATACATGCAACATTCCTGGTCTGTAATAAGTATCTAGTAGGTACTCACGGACCATGAAGTAACAGCATACATAACATGAAGTAACAGCATACATAACATGAAGTAACAGCATACATAACATGAAGTAACAGCATACATAACAAAGATCGGAAATATTACCTGCAAAGAAAAAACAAATTAGAATTCATCGTACTGATAATTGAATTTTCAAAACTATAAAATGAGATTTATTTTATTAATTTATTCTCTAAAATCTACTACAACCCAATATGTTTCAGACATAATTTTTTTAATGAAAATTACTATCCGAAGGCTTTGAAAAATTAAATGTTTAATACGTTTCTGAAGTTTCCATTTTGATTCAGCATAGAAAATATCAAACAGAAGGTCAAATGTCGCCGGGTTACTAGGACTAAGCGAAGCAGTTCGAAACTAATTTATTTTTTATGAACGAAGTAAAACGAGCGTGGAATGTAACTGGCATGGAGATCTCGTTAATTTTTATAGCGGGACTTTATTCTGTCCTAGCTTTAGAAAACTTGAACTGAATACATTGCTTAAATGGAGCCAAATATCCTAGAATATTTACTAAATTTATAAAACAAGACACTTATAAATTATGAATACATATCTTTCATCACAACTATTACTAGCATTAACCATTGTACACTCCGCACAGTTTGGACGAGAAGATAAGTATGCAATGCTTAGTTAAGTAGCGTAAATATTTTTAAAGTAAGGACTTCATTAAAGTCCCTACTCGAGAAAATCAAAAGGCTGAAGTAGACAAAATGTAAAAATAAAACAAAAAAACAGGGAAATAAACATTAATTGAATAGGTAATGGTACTCCGGAGTACTAAAGAGCAGACACTGTTAAAAAGTTGTCCAGCTAAACATTACAGAGCTCCAGGCTTAAGTCCGTACTTTCTTTTAAGCCGCTTTGTCCTCGCTTTTCTAGTTGAGCTTTTTTTGAGCACCACCCACTTCAGAGACTCCCAAGCCCTTCTCGCTACTTTTATTTATTTTTGTATAGGGGCTTAGATCTCTATGGCCTCTCACTTAGGGCCAGAAATCCGGGAATCCCTAATGCTATAACCGTCCAGCAGTTAGTGTAACTTGATTATATGGGCACTTACTTTGATTATATGGGAAATTAAATTGATTCTATAGAGTGTAAACATTCATAGAAACGCATTTTTTTTACTTGTAATTATGGTCATGTCTCAAATTGGCTACATTGCACATTAAAAGTGTGATACCAATAAGTACGTGAAAGTTCACTGTCAACAACCTCAAGCGATTAAAAGCTGTTGTTGTTTTTTTTTTGCATAAGCCGAACATAAAATGTTGCTCTCAACAATACATACATTGAAATTGAATCCATAAGAATCTAAACAGACAAATCTACTCACAGACAATCAATTGTCGATTTTTTTAGTGGTATGTGTACAATTATCATTACAATATATAGGTGAAATCGGTACTCGAACCTATAGTACATCACACAACGTTTTAGAATTTTTTTTTTACTTAGCTCTCAACTGGAAATATAGGATGTAGGAAAAATAAAGGAAATTATTTGGGATGATGGGTGCCTTTCACTAAGGGGAGTCCTATTTGAAGGAAGTATGAGAAGGATATGGGATGTGGGATGCCCAAAAGAGGCGGGTGGATTCGGGAAGGTAATGAGAGTCTACCTATGGTGGTTGCAAATATAAAAAATGTGAAATGATTTTAATAACGGTATCATACAGAGATTTACTGAATGAGTTTTGTACTGATCTATCGAAGGTTGTCAGTTTCTTCGATTTGTTCCTGTAACACCTAGACAGGTTTATCTTGTCAAATTCTCATCTTAATTTATTCCTAACAACTTGACTAATACTATTTTGCACATGCTTCAGGATTTTGAATGTGGTTTCTTCACATCTTATCCCTAGAACCTTACATATCATTGTATAGAAATTCTTTCTTGCTAATTCTTTCTTTTTTCCTTCCCTTCCAGTCCCCGCGCTTATGTACTTTTTGACATAATAGGTATATGATAGTATTGTATGTGCCTTTGGTGGTTTTGAGAGAGCTGACTACTCTGCAAATGGTCATGAAAAGAGGAGTGATGCCTTTCTGCTAATTCCATCTCATCTCGATTTTCTCTTTGTTGGGATCTGTTAAGTTGGGTTACGCGGTGAAGAAACTGCTGATCTTATTTTTCCAATGGCAGGGCCTCCAATTATCAATTGTGTTCACACCTTTTAAGACAATTGGTACACAAGCACTTATTTATTTATTTTCGTTCACTAAGATAACCAAAACATACAATTTACCTAAGTATGCTTGGTCCCTATGGTAACGGTGCTGATGAATAGGAGACTTTTTTTTGTGCTATTGGATAATCACTGTAGATAGTAAGAATTATTCGCTGAGCAAATCAATCACTGTTTTATTTTATTTCTATATTTTCTAAAAATTTGATTCTTGTTTCTGGTACTGTGAAAGTTCCAAGTGTGGGGATCTAAGTGTGACCGCTTCCTCTTTTGCACGCGAGGGAGATAACAACCATGAGGACTTAGGAGGTCTAAATACTGCATCAATGAGCGAGAGAATGAAAATTGTAAATATGGTATGAATGAGATCATTTATCACAATTACTTATTGCTCAATAAGGCATATTGTAATTCTATCATAATAAAGTTGTTGCTGTCAATAAAAATAATTTTAAAAGAATAAAACACTTTTTTCCGTCATCTGTTCTTCTCAAATGGCTTATAGCTTCCTCAATGAACTGTCCTTATATGTGGCAACATATTTAGCCAAAATTTCTTATAAACCTGACCGTTATTTCAAGAGATAATTGAAAGCGATTTCTCCTCGATATATATTTTGAATAAAAACCGGTTTCAAGGAAGTGGAGCAAACGAATCGCCAAGTGGCTCAATTTCCTTATTCACTTATTTTACACGCAGAACGACAGGAACGATATTAAAAAAAAACACAATTTTTTAACTAAACCTTTTCTTTCTAACCTTTTAGTTCATATTGACAGAAAGCTCGGTTTTCTATGAAATATTTTTGATGTAATATTACCAAAAACATTTTGTTGAAATCAGTCACGACCGTTGCCTCTACTTAGTATGTTAAAAATTCATCAACTTTCCGCCTGCTCATTTATTTCAGTTTGATTGCCGGTAATCTAATATTTAACATCCCCTCCCCTGTATTAAGAAGTTGATGAAAGGTCCAGAGGAGCGTGTGCATAATTTAGGTCTGTGACCGAGGAGCCGGTAACAGCCCACTAATTTAACTCACTAACTCATTGAGTGACTCGGCTCTGCCAGTCATTAGGTATTAAATACACGCTGCTCCGGGCTATCAGGACAAGCCTGTTTAATGAAAAGGGTTTGTGTCGTTATTGAACACAATCAAGATTTTTATTATCGATCCATACCCTCTTCCCCACACCATACTCCATACTCCATGCTCCATACTCCATACTCCCTGCTCCATACTCCATGCTCCATATTCCTTTCCCAATAATTTCTCAGTTCTTGATCAGAAGAAATATTTACCAATAGTTTTTCCATATTTTTGCCGATATTGGGAATCATCAATTAATCTCATAGATACAATAGTTATGTGATTAGTTAAATCACCCTTCTTTTCTACATTTTGCAAATAAAAAGTGATATATACATACATATATTAATATTTCCTCTCTCTCTCTCTCTCTCTCTCTCTCTCTCTCTCTCTCTCTATATATATATATATATATATATATAGTTGAGTTTTTTATTTAATTTGACTTATTTTTAAAAAACTTTCTGAGGTTTTAGGTTCTGTTAATAGAAAAATAACTCTGGCAAAAGGAAAATTAGACAATACAAAAACTTTCTTTGATTAATTATATAAGTACGTATTTTACAAACTTATTTACTATATTACCTTAATGTTATTACAGGCTGGCCAGATTTACTAATTTTTATGTATATTTCTTATAGCTTCTTCACTTGGTCTGCCACTCGGTCCGTAAAAATACAATTATATCACCTCAATTCTTCTTCTTTTCATATAACTCCTCTTCCGTTCTCATATAAGCCCAATCACCATTAACTAAAAGAATTTTTAAGTTTTGCAGCACTCACTATCTTCAAATGACAACATGTCTCACATAACCCAATAGAACGACATCTCACGCCAACTTGTTTTTCATAACCTCTCTCTTTTGTTTGTATCACCTTCTTGATACACGGGTTGATTAACGCCCTTTTATTTTAAATTCTTGATAAATGAAATTTACAATATAAAATGTCACAACTATATAAGTTAAGATGTGACTTACGAGAGTATAGCCACTAATTCCAAACTACCCTGATAAACAGTGTAAACATATATGTAGCGGATTATAATTTGAATAAAGCAGTTCTTTGCCAGTCTTCAAGGGTAATATTTCGTTCCCAACTTATTATTTTTTTATACGTTTCACGGTCCGATACACATAAGTGGTGCCGAAACCTGGGAACTGTTTTAACAATTTCAAGTGAGAATAATTTTTTTTCTTAACTTCGAGATTCTGTGAATTTTGTTTTTCTTACGTCCAGTAAATCATGAATGAACAAGGACAAAGTGTCCTTAGACCAGCGACGCTGACTTTGGAGTCCCAACAGCCGGAACAGGTAAATCACGGAATCCCACCATTACCATCGACAACTTTGGCAATGGCGCGGGTGGACTTTAAGAATGAAATTAAAGAAGGCGAACGCCCAGGACATAAGAAGAGAGATATCAGATCTAGCGAAATTTAATGGCGATATAGGCGAACTAAACCATTTCCTCAAAGGCGGGGACGGAATTATGAGTAGCATTCAGGCCCAGGTTGCAGCGGACCTGCTAGAGGAGTCGGATGCCAAAAGGTTACGGGTGGCCCTAGCTCGTCGGGTGAGAAGAAGTGTATTGAATTTGATTCAAGCAGATGAAGATACTACATGGCAGGTGATCAAGGAAATACTTTAAAAAGCCTATGGAGGGGGGCGATGGGCCCCAGAAGAGGATATGCTGCAAATGTTCCGGGAGTTGAAAAAACCGAACCAGCCGAATGGCCGGTACGCCGCAGGCCTTCTCGTGTAGCTGAATAAGATAAATGAGAAATTGCGAGAAGTAATGGACACAAGTGCGGTGGAAGCGTGGATGATATTTATGACCAGGGTTCTGAAAGTACAGTTAGCTAGGGATACGAGGAGAAAGGATGGCCTACCTAGAGAAAAATCATTTATGGAATGTGCACAGGAACGAGGAAGAGAGAGAAGAGATAGAACCAGGATGGAGTAGAGTGGTGTATCGGAGAAATAAGCAGGAAGGAATAAAGGGAGACAGGATCTGGGAAGAAGAAGAGAGGGAGAGTTCGGAAGAAGACAGAATACCGAGAGAAAGAAGGCAAGTTGTGGAGAGGAAGATTGGGAGAAGAGAGGAAAGGAAGTGCCATGAGTGTGGCAAGACAGGACACTTGGTAGCCCAGTGCCCCCGTACAAGATGCTTCGAATGTCACAATAAGGGACATATGGCCAGACAATGCCCATATATACGGCGCAGGGAGCACGACCGAGGCAAGCCTATGGAGATCAATGCTCAAAGAGTGTGGCGAAGAAGCAGGATTTCATCAGAATCGGCCAGATCTTCGGAGGCATCAGGATAGGAGACGGAGGACAGCGAATCCGGGCAGAGGAACCCCAGGAAGGAGAGCGTGGACCTGAACTCCAAAACAATGAGGATCCCTCGGATGATGAGTCGGAAAACGAGAGAACAGAAGAGATGGAGGAGATAGATTAAATAATTAATAACAAATATCGACAGGTCATCTGGAAGACAAGGACGACGGGGATCGTCAAAATGGAGTTCTCCAAATATGACAAACATTCCATCATCACCATTTGGTCACAACCTGGAGTGCATGAAGAGCAAATCTGTAAAGCGCTAAAAGACGCTTCTAAACCAGGAGTAACCCATCATCTGTATGTGGGAAACGCGACGGTGAGGGACAAGTTACGTAACTTGTGGAGGTATGAGAAAATAGGGATGGACAGAACATTCATACGATGCCGCTATATGGTAGAGACCATTCGTGATCAGGAGCAGCAAAAGGACGTAACGAGTGCATATCACCAAGGGAAGACGAACCACCGGGGGATCAATGAGTCGTTGGCGGCCCTGAAAAGAAAGTACTATTGGGTAGGGATGCGAAAAACGGTGGAAGAGATTGTGAGAGAATGGGACATTTGCCATACTACAAAGTATGACCGCCATCCTCCGGTAGGGGTACAAACGGAGACGGTTACTCCTACAGCACCGTTAACAGACCTGCAGATAGACACGTTTACGTGGAGAGGATTTAAGTGGGTGATGGTGGTGGATATATTTAGCAAAACAGCCATGGCCCACCTGGTGCAGGAGAAATCGGCAGTGGTGGTGAGTAGCGCCCTCCAAACTTGGTTTCAATTCTACGGAGTCCCAGAGACAATCTCCTCGGATGGAGGCAGAGAATTTGATAATGCTCAGTTGAGACAAGAGACGAAACGGTTAGGGGTTACATGGCATTGGAATACGCCAGGTCATCCCAAAAGTAGGGGAGGGATCGAACGTCTCCACAATACGCTGGGAGAACATCTTAGAGTTTTCCATGCCGATAAAGGGTTGGCAGCAGATCAGGCGATGCCCCGAGCCATAGCAGCGTATAACCATTCTATTCATATGGCCACGGGGTTTTCCCCGTTTAAAGCTTTTTTTGGCTTACGCACACGAAGGAGAAACGAGGGAGAGACGGTTGTAGACGAGAGCATGGCAGAACAGTTAACCACAAATAGAATAGAGCTCGAGAAACTGCGGGGGAAATCGTATGGGCGAATGGTCGTGGAGAAAAGCAAGAGAGTAGCGAGGGAGAACGAGGGGGTAAAAGATATTACGGGTACCGTTAGGGTAGGCACTATTGTTTACAGGAAGATCCTGTCGAATCGTGCAAAGGAAGTCCTGAGGTATGAGGGTCCGTTCAAAGTTATTAGGGAACACAATCTTGTCACCGTTCAGAGTCTGGCTGGACCCAGGAAACGGAGAACTGTACATATCGAGCAACTTAAGTTTCCAGTGGGAGAAGCCAGACCATAAGAGTGTATTTTATTACCATCATGTTATGGTACGTTTTTCTAGAGTATAGCAATATATCTTTTATTTTTGTATATATAGTTTTGGGTAAATTACCCTAGTTATTCTTTGTGTATTATGTGAAATTCTAGATTAGGTTAGTTATGTATATAGATTACGCTGTAATTTTGTTTATTTTATTGTTTTTTAACCAATGATGTACAATTTTTTTGTTTGTTTTCTTTTCTTTTTGTTTGTTTTCTTTTCTTTTTGTTTGTGTTTTGAGTTTACGAGGATGTTCGTAAACTGGCAGGGGGGAGTTAAGATGTGACTTACAAGAGTATAGCCACTAATTCCAAACTACCCTGATAAACAGTGTAAACATATATGTAGTTGATTATAAAGCAGTTCTTTCCCAGTCTTCAAGGGTGTTATTTCGTTCCCAACTTATTCTTTTTTTTTTATGTTTCACGGTCCGATACACATAAGTTATATATATTTATACATAGAGAGAGCGATATTTGGAATTATCATTTACATTGTGAACTAATTACGAATTTATTTTGTGACTTGGCTCCACCAGTTCAGATCCTTAAGCCATAGTAGGAATTATACTTATATAGGGATACAACACAAGGCAGACTGTGCCCTCCTCATCATCCACGGGGTTATATGTTTGGGCCCCGAACCTCGTTTTCATTAAGATGAGATATTTTATTTTTATGTTTTAAAATTTTAAGGTGCAAATAATCATTTGCTTGCTTTTAATAAAAAAACTCAATTTTATTTCTCTTAGTCTTCTTTTTTGTGATTCCTACTTTGTTTTTGTTTTTTATTAGCTTTCACTTTGTATTTCTTTAGAACCTCACAAGTGGTTGACATATCGTGAGTTACATCACAAGCTGACCCAGGCAACGGTCCAAGGGTGCCCAAGACACCGACCTTTGCCAACAATAATTTTATCCTTTTAATACCATATGGTTGCAACTGAGTTTCTCTGGACTAGCTAAGGCTGATTTAAAATAAAAAAATAATAGTAATTATTATATGTGTGGTATTACATGTCATGAAACATTGCGTGTAGGTAATAGATTAGGTATGGAGAGAAATATTTATGGTCAGTTCATTTTGTATATATATTTATCATCAGTCATTTTTTAATGCTGTTGGAAATGGATTTTTTGGGCCATTTAAAATTGATCTGTGGCAATCCTCTAAGATATGAGCGATGGTTAAATCTTAGTCACATTTTTGGCATTAAGGAGGATACTTCTTGCTAAGATTTTTTTGTGAAGAAACCGTTTTGCTTAGAACCGTTTGTGAAGAAAATGTCACCCCCCCCCCTTCCCATGTCCTATTCTAAATCGAGTATCTTCTTTTTCTTGACGGCAGTCATGGTTTGATTTACTCTATGGTTTGGCCTCTGTTTTGACGTACTCGAGCTCAATGGGTGGAATCAATTCCCACATCCACTGGCATCGTTTAGCCATTACTTCTCGCAGCGGGTGTGCAAGTTTTGACGAAGTAAGAACGGCTATACTTCGTCCTGGAAGATACATTGCTGCCTTGGTCGCTCTATTGATCATTTCATTTGCCATGATGTCTGGGCACCCACACAAAATGGTATGACTTATTTATTTCTGCCAACGTTGTTACGTACGATTCTTGTTGAGTGATGATTTCAAGCAGTAATGGTTCATGCAGTATCATAGGGCATTCAGATAAATACAACGTAATGAATTTTTACATTTAGAGATTTATAATTTGAATTAAAATAAGTCTTAGAAATAAATATATATTCACCTAGCACTCTGTAATCACTCGATAAAAAAGTTTAGAACCCCTGTGCATTGTAATATATATATTGCTAAGGCTTTTTAAATGATTACAATATTATATCTTTATATATAAGTTAAGTCAAGGAGCCGCTAGTGCCCAGCTTTAATCCCCAAACATATGTTATCTGTATATATGTTTACATGTAATACCGATAGATAGAGGTATCTTGGAATAAATAAAGCAGTCTTGTAACAACGTTCTACGTGTTCTTATTACCAACTTTTCTTTGATTGTAATTCAATAAACATTAACTTATATATACTATGATAAAATTAAATATTGTTTATTTATTTCTATTTTTATGAACCAAACGAAAAATCACAAAATATACCAACAAAATTCAAGGTGGAGAAAATGAAATGACAATCTCAAGAGATTTTCTTGTTTTTGTTGAATTATTCACTCAAGTTTCTTACTAGTTTACATTTTAGAAAATCCCAAAAAATGCCATTGTAACAGAAAGCAACAAAGGAATTTAAAATTACCGTCTAGTTTCATACAAAAAATTACATTTTACTTTTATTCACCGACAATTCTACATTTACATTTATGCCTTGCCCTGAATATTGCACTTTAAACCATTTCAATTTTTTTTTATGCGCTAATAATTATTAAATAACTGAGATTATAGACAACAACAGTAATTATTGGTAACTACATGAACAGCCAGAACATCTAAACCCTCCTATAACAGCACCCCCTTTCCATCCTTTCAGACGCTTGCTTATTTGGGAGTGGTTTTCCAACAACTGCTTTTATGTACCTTCCTTGGTTTTTACTAACGCAAGCTTGTATGTCATTTTGTATGCATTCATTTAATGTTGTGTTGTATTTTATCGACTTCTTCATATTGTTTTTTATATGTTGATCTATCTATGACATTATTTACTGACTTCATTTATATAGATGTTTATATTTTTTTTTTTGACTTTGCCATTATTTATTATGTTTTACTTGTTAGTTTTGGATAAATGAATTTTCTATATGTCAAGATGCATAAGCTAATGTGTAAAAAATAAAATATTATGATATAATATGCCTCTGTCAGGTCGTCACGAGGGGGGGGGGGTGCCTAGTTACCCTGGCACTGGTGACGAAGTGAGGGTTGATTAAGTATATAACCTGAACAATCGTTTTATCGCATTCTTACTATTTGACTCCATTTTTGATAGGTTTGTGCCCCGACAATACACTATGTTCAGGAGAAGAGGTATAGGGTAGGGAGTGTAGGTAGTTTGTGTGGTCTTGGAATGACCACGAATTCACACTCGGTGTCTGAGGGTAGGCGAAATCCGTCTGGATCCAAAAGGCGAGTGTGAACCGTAGAGAGGCAGACTGAATTGCTGTAGGGAACACTGCTTGATAAGCTTGCAAGGCCACGACAACTGTTGTCCACTAGGGAGAGGTTTCTCCCTAGGAGGTGCTAGTCTTAGCGAGACGAAGGCAGATATTCCAGCTAGAAAGGTGTTGGGTCTGACAACGCCGGACTAAAATGTAGCGAGGTGAGGAGAGAGATGGAGAGGTTTTTCATAAAGAAGAAGCCATGTTTCAGAGTTTCAAGCAGAGCAGCCACGAGCCAGTTAGTTCCCAGGAGAATGATATACATGCCCCGCCGGTCTTAAATACCCAGCTGGCTCCGTCAGTAGCCAATAAGAAACGTTTTTATAGTACCCAATGAGGTTTGAGTGTGTGGTTTCCCTTGTTCTCTGACAGAGACGTGAGCCGGGAAGGTCTCTCGGTGGTTGGGTCTACTACCTGCCCTAATTAGGTAACTAATTACCTCCTAGCAGAATGATTTATTGCTTACCATATTTACAATGATTTATACTTTGGTAATGTTATTTATATTTGTTTACAATATATATACAATAGAGTATAGGGTGATTTATCTTAGGTAGTTAGCGGCCACTACAGCCTCATATAAACTGTAATAATTGTAAAGGATTCTATGACTTTCTAGAACTGAGCAAACTCATCAGAAGTAAAGGGTTCACATTAGATAGAAAAATGAACTCACGATGTTCGGTAAGCCTAAATGATTGGTTTCTCATGATATAGTGGATCGGGTTTGACTTGGTTTGAAATTGATTAAAACAGCACCTTTGATCTGTAATACAATGTTATAGTTTTCTCATAACCATTGCAGCTCCACAACTATACAAACAAGGTTTTTATTCAGTAAGCTTTAAATGGATCGTTTTGTATTGAAAAAAAAAACAGAACAAAAACACTATTTTAAATTCTGGCCCACGCTTTTCTCTTGGGTATTGCTGTATATTTGAATTTATTTATCCCAAACAATAGTAGAATACAAATGAAAAAAATGGCTGTCAGAAAGTAATATCTTATTCGAGGGATGAAATGAAAACTCCGGCAGTGCTGTTTAGGTGAATTTTAATTGAAAGGGAATTGCCCGAGTAGAGATGAGGAACGAAATTAATGTCTGGTTTTAACTGAGCCTCATCCCCTTCTCATTTCAACAGAGAATATCTGAAAAAATACATAGATACTTTGAAACTGTGTCCGGGTGACTGGACGTCTAATTTACTTAATCAGAATCTAGCACGTACCGTGGAAAAGATGAGATAATTGAAATTAACTTAAGTGAAATTGCCTTCATTAATTTGGGACGTGATAAAGTTTATTTTCACGATTTATTTTGTTTCTTTAGCGAGCCCTTTCTATATTAATTATCAATAGCATTCATTATTACTTCCATGGTTATTTAAAAATTTATTTTTTAAATGTGTTACTACTTTTTTTTCTTTTTATATCATTATTGCAAGACATAAAACCAAGAATCCCTAAAAACGGAAGTGGGCCTAAAAAAAATTATGAATGTAATTATAATCACAATGATAATTAATTTAAGTAATTATGAACCACATAAACTCAAACTCAATTTACACGTTTGATGAAGGCGTTGAGCTCTTCAATGTGATTCACTTATTAATATCATAGATTTATTATTAATTTAATTTATTAATAATAATCAGTTCGTTATTCAAGCTTCATTAGTTTGCATGGGATTGGTTGCATGCCTTGTATCATAGAACTACTGTGCAAAGTATTATGTCTTTGAAAAAACACTAGTTCAGTTATTGTTACGAACACAAAGGGCACAACAGATTTCAATAGCTAGGAAAAACAAAACACAAATTGTATACTGTAAATTAGGACATCAATTTAACTTTTTCATACCTGACTGCACATTATACACAATTTTTTTTTATTTGTTGAATAATAACAATAAAGATTTTTATTTCGAACTAATCAGTTAATTACAATTTCTTAAGTTTGGTGATGAGATGACTTTGATTTGTTTGTCTCCTATATTCAAACTACGTAAATACGTGTACGTAAATGTAAAAATATCTTTAACAGGAGGCTCACAAAAACTGACAGAGAGTCAAGGAGGTTTAAAACGTTGGTTCCTGATTTTTAAAAAAATCCAACGAAACCTTAGCAAGAAAGTTATACGATCACATGGTTATATTACGGACTTTATGTGCCATGTAGGTATATTATTATTTTTAAATAAACCAGTTTTATTTTGTTTGGGACAATCTACTGCATTAGGAAAATTCAAATTTTCCCTATATTAAAGCAGATATGTCGGTAACAGGCCAGTTCTGTTCTGATTGTATTATTTCTGATTTTAATAGAAGTGCAAAAAAAAAAGATCGAGATCACTAGGTCCAACCCCGACAACGTCGCCTGTAAAGCGTAAACCAAGACGATCAACCAGGAATGTACAAATAACCTCTTCTGCGGCTAGTTCCATGGAAGAGATACCTCCACAGGCCAGCACATCCAATAATGATCCCGCCATAGAGTCACCTTTCTTCACGCCAAACACCTTTGAGGCGTTGAAAAATATCCCAGCAGAAGAAATGGAAGTCAACAAAACTCCAACACAGCCCCAGCCGCCTCCTATATTTGTACGCAATATTAGCAACTTTAAATTACTATGCTCACAAATGAGCAAAATTGTTGGTACCGGCAAATATACGTGCCTAAATCGCTCTCGGGACACGAAAATATCTCCGGACACTCCCGATACTTATCGGGCAATCATCAAATATTTGGACGAAACCAATGCTGACTTTCACACCTATCAGCTGAAACAAGAACGCTCGCTCCGAGTAGTAATTAGAAACTTGCACCCGACCACACCAGCTGACGAAATCGAAGATGAACTCTTTGCTCTTGGATTCAAAGTTCGTCAAATAACGAACGTGTTACGTGAGGATAAACAACAAGAGGGATCAATAAAAACGGCGTTACCACTGTTCTTCGTCGATCTCGAGCGAACACCTGGAGTAGAGAAGATTTATGAACTAACACACCTGTACTATACAAGGGTACAGGTTGAAAAACCGTTCCCCAAACGAGACATCGTCCAGTGCCATAATTGTCAGGCATATGGGCACACGAAATCTTACTGCCACCACCCTCCCAGATGTGTAAAGTGTAGTGGGCAGCACAGAAGCGATTTGTGCAAAAAGCCCCTACAATCTCCTGCGGTATGCGTACTTTGCAAGCAAGGCCATCCGGCCAACTACAAGGGCTGCGAGGCTTACAGAACGCTGAAGTCGAGGACCGATAAACGCCGTCAGCCAGAAGTGGAAAAACTTGCAGCAAGAAGCGGCCCAGCCAGAAACTTGAGGACTACTGTCTCTTTCGCCGATGCCGTTCGCAACAGAGAGCAGTCACAGGCACCACCCACCCCCTGTACACAAGATCACCTTTCCCAGCATTCCGTTCATCCCGTCAACCCACAAACTCTATCCCATCCTCAGCCACACATCTCGTACATTCCTCCACCTTCAAGTTCTTCGGATCTCACTAGCCTTTTAACCTCATTTCTTACAGAGTTCAGAACCATAATTACTCCTCTCATTTCCCTACTTACAAATCTGGTCTCCTACCTTATCCCCGTTAAACAAAATCCATAAGTGGATCCTTCCGACTCCTTATCCATTCTCCTTTGGAATGCGAATGGTGTTCGCACCCACACTAACGAACTGACAGCACTACTCCACGACAAAAACATCGACGTAGCTCTCATTACTGAAACAAGACTTACTAGCAAACGATCATTTACGATTCGACAGTACCATACTTACCGAACTGATCACCCAGATGGAAGAGCTCATGCAGGTACCGCTGTCATTGTTCATAATTCCATTTCTCATCACATAGTTCCTTTGGTAGCACATGATTTCCTTCAGCCCACTGCAGTGTCAATCAGCACCTTCCCTTTCCCCCTTACTCTAGCATCAGTGTACTGCCCTCCCAATAAATCCATTTCCGATTCCCAATTCATCTCCTTTCTAGACTCCATAGGACATTGTTTCCTTGTGGGTGGGGACTTTAATGCAAAGCACCAACACTGGGGGTCAAGATCCACGAATACACGCGGACGTGCTTTGCTGTCTGCACTCACACGGAAACATTGCTCCACGATCTCACCTGACACAGCCACCTATTGGCTATCAGATCCCAACCGAAATCCAGATCTCCTAGACTTCTTCTTCTACAATAGTTTAGGAACACTAAACTATTCACTCAAGCGCCTCGATGACCTCTCCTCCGATCATAGCCCTTTATTATTAACCATTTCCCTAAAACCAATTCACAAACTATCTCCTCCTTCATTTATTAGGGGCCCAGTCGATTGGGACCACTTCCGTCAGCTTCTTACAGAGTCCGTAAACCTCAAATTATCCCTGAAAACATCCCAAGACCTGGACGATGCAGTGCATTCTTTCACTACTCTGGTCCAGGGGTCGGCTTGGGAGGCATCGTCACCCCATCGTCACCCAAAAATTCATAATCATAATAGTTTACCTCAGCATCTCAAAGATCTAATCCTATCCAAACGCCGCTCCAGAACAGTGTGGCAAAGATCCCGGCATCCTGCCGATCGCCGCTCGTACAATCAGTACCGCCGATTGGTAAAGCGGCGATTGGCATCCTTCCGTTCCGATTCTTTCAATTCCTACCTCTCCTCTCTGTCTACCAGGGATAACTCCTTGTGGAATGTAACCAAAAAAAATCCTAAAGTATCAACCTGTTTCACATCCGCTCCGTCGTGATGATGGGTCCTGGGCGGCTTCGGATGGGGATAGGTCGGAGGAATTTGCTCTGCATCTTACCCATACTTTCACACCTAACCTTTCTCATCAAAGCCATACTCACAGCACAACTGTGGAAGATTTCCTCACTTCACCTATTCCTCTCTCTCTTCCACCAAAAGCCGTTAATCCCTCTGAGGTCAAATACCTTTTGAAAAACTTACCTTACCGAAAATCCCCTGGATATGATCTCCTTACTCCTCAAATTCTCAAACAACTTCCTCCTAAAGCCATAATCTTCCTAATCTATATATATAATTGCATTATCCGAACTACGCACTTCCCACTCCTCTGGAAACATTCCATTATTGTCCTATTCGCCAAACCCGGTAAACCACCCAATGACGCCTCATCTTACCGTCCAATAAGCCTACTCCCTATCCTCTCAAAAATATTTGAGAAACTTCTACTAAAACGTCTACTTCCAATTATTGAATCCAAAAACCTTTTTCCTACACACCAATTTGGTTTCCGCCAACGGCATTCCACTGCTCAACAAGGCCTTCGCGTTGTTGATCACATCTCCTCAGCCCTTGAAACCAAACAGTATTGCACTGCTGCCTTTCTTGATATAGCTCAAGCTTTTGACAGGGTTTGGCACGCAGGTTTACTCTACAAGCTCAAAAGATATTTACCACAGACCCTTTTCCTAATCCTACAGTCCTACCTTTCAAACCGCTTCTTCCAAGTCCGCTGTGGTTTAGAATATTCAAACTACTATCCTATAAATGCAGGAGTTCCACAGGGCAGTGTCCTGGGCCCCATCCTCTACAACCTATACACCGCTGATGTCCCCTCTACTCCCAATACCTTCTTGGCCACATTTGCAGATGACACTGCAGTCTTGTCATCTAACCCAGACCCCGACATAGCATCCCATAACCTTCAAAAACACCTTGACGAGATCGATTATTGGTGCAACCAATGGCGGATCAAAGTTAATGAAGCAAAATGTTCCCACATTACCTTCACCCTTTGTCGCAAGTCTTGTCCACTAGTTTATTTTAATTCTATTCCTCTCCCTGTATCCGAGACAGTACGGTATTTAGGCTTCCATCTCGATAAACGACTGACCTGGAACCCACATACGAGACTAAAAAGACAAGAACTAAACAGACGCTTTGGACAACTATACAGACTACTTCAAAGGACATCCCATCTCTCAATAGAAAATAAACTACTAATCTACAAAGTTATACTTAAACCAATCTGGACATACGGAATAGAGCTATGGGGGACAGCAAAAAAGTCGAACATCAAGCGTATCCAATCCTTTCAATCAAAAGTCCTGAGAACAATAGTAAATGCCCCTTATTATGTCAGCAACAAAACCCTTCATAACGACCTTAATATACCCTACATTCTAGAACTCATCCCTTCCAAGTTTACGAAATTCCACAGTAGCCTTTCCAACCACCCTAATCCTGTAGCACAGTCACTGCACTGCGTCACTCATCCCTATAATCCTCCTCGGAGACTGAAACGGCAGTGGCCTCGTGACCTGCTATAATCAAGTGACAGTGGGAGTCCTGGCAATGGCCAGTTTCTCCAATCATGTCCTGAATGAATGAGCGAGTGAATGATGAAATGTAAATATGGTATGAATGATCGTATATCTTAATTACTTATTGCCTAGCAAGGCAGATTGTAATTTTAGCACAATAAAGGAATTATATGTAATAGAAGTGCAGAGAAAAATAGAATACCTCAGGCTACAAATAAATGAAAATCAAAAGGACCGATAACAGACCTGATGGTTTTTATTTTCATGCCATTGGCACAGTAATTAATGAAAATGGTCATGGCGTTGAAAATAAACCATTCTTTGTGTATTTCCATTCTTTCTAGTAAATTAAATATTTATGAATAATCATAAAATAAATTTATAGAAATACAGCCCAGAATATTTTTTCACCAACCAAAAGAGGTCTTGAAATAATTACACGTTTATTAAAACACCCAGGCCTTCTTAAAAAAATTGTGCTAAATAGGGTAAATTTAATGAATTAGTAAAGATTTTAATAGAACTATTAATTTTAATAGATTCTATTGGAAAAAAAATTGCTGGTACAATGAAACGAAGTGAAAGTAGACCATCAGATAGCAATCATTATAAATTAATCATTATATACAATTATTATCATAAAACGTTATCGGGTTTCTGTAATTAATATCCAAGCTCAAAAAACCAGATGTATAATAAGCTTTAAGAAATGAGCCAAACCCCTTCTGCTTTTTGGAATGTTGACCAATCTAACTTCTTCCCGGTCCTTCCAAAAAATTTTCTTATATTATTGTAAAAGCACTTTGGTAAAGGATAAAGAGTTCGCGGGATAACCGAATCAACTCTTTAGGTTCTCCCATTGATTGCCATAGGAACTTTCCATTTATTTCTGTGCATATTTATATGCATCAGTGAGAATATTTATTTTATATAAAATATTAGGCATATTATTATATATTTATATTTATAGTATGCTTTGTTTTTAACAACTCAATGTATTTCAGAACATAGTTATTTTTAATATTCTGAGGAACTAACAATCCAAAAAGAGACACCTCTATTTTTAAATTTTCACTGTGTTGAAAAACAATCTTTTTCAAAAGGCTTTAGAGATTTTCCCAAAATATTTTATTTATATTAGTATCACCAGTCAACATTTTGCTTCTTCGAGCATCTTCATGCCTTTGAATGATATATTTTTTTTTAAAATCATTGTTCCACTATTTCATACCTAATCGGTACTCACTCCAAAATATACAACAACCTATTTTAGTAGCTTTAATAATAAACCATGAAATACAGTGTTGGGGAGGTTCCATAAACATGAGAAGTATTTTATTTATTTATATCTTAGAATATATCATCATACTGTTCAAATCACGTTGTCCTTTCCTGCTTGAAATTCTTTCAGCGAAAATTAGATTCTTAAACTGACAAAACTTGCTAGGGAAAAGTAACCTCAAGGGTTCGTGGGCGAAAGCTTCTCTCACATAGCCAATTTTCGGTTTAATAAAAATGAACATTTAAATCAAAAATAAAGTTATTATGGTATTGATAAAGGATAATGAAATGGGTAAAAGGGTGTTATGAACTAATAATTATATTAATCAATCGACAACAAAATAATTGTTACTAAAACAGAATAAAATAAACATTGCATATTAAAATTGTGGTAATATAAAAGTTAAGAAAAAAAAAAATAGAACAATCATTAACACATGTCAGGCACGTGTAATAAAAGTGAACAATAATCAACTCCTTTCGGGCGTTAGTGTCCGTGAGGTAAATAGGTATATTATGTTTTCCACACACTTCCTTATTTTTTTTTAATTTTCCCTTCGTGGAGAGAATGCACACTACTCTTCTCTTCCACTGCCTCTATTTTCGGAAATTTCTCATCTTTTGGTGCACATTAACAGTTCGCATAGGATATTTGGTATCGAGGCATGTATATGACTCATTATAAAAAGATCTAACAAAAATCAACAAGAAAGTATAATATTATGAACAAATCAAACAAAAAAAAAAAACTATAAATTAAATTGTGGTACTTACGAAAACACGATGTAAACACACTGTTGTGGCCACCTCTTAATTACGAATAATTAAAAGTTACCTTCATCTCGTCCCAGAAAATATCTGTTTCCATATTTGTACAAATAAAGATTATGGCGTCAGTCGGAGTGGGGGAGAAGCTGGTGGGGAGAACAGCCACTGGTGGGGATGGCAACCCACCACGACTAGCCTGGCTATATAAGATACATCCTAGAGGGTGAAAATCAGAAAGTAACAAACCTGCACCTTGAACACTTATTTATCTCTCTCTCTCTGCACTGTCGCTTGCTGCTCTACTCAAAACCATGGTCTTCTCATTCAGCTTCCTCTGCATCTCTCTCTCCTAATCTCGCAATGTTTTAGTCCGGCGTTGTCAGACCCCACACTTCCTAGTGGGAATATCTGCCTTCGTCTCGCTAAAACTAGCACCTCCTTCGGAGAGACCTCTCCCTTGCGGACGACGGTTGCCGTGGCCCTACAAACTTACCTCGTAGCGTCTCCCACGGCAATCCAGTCTGCTTCTCTCCGGTTAACACTCGCCTTTGGGATCCGGACGGTTGTCGACTCCCTTAAGACACCGAGTGTGAATTCGTGGTCATTCCAAGACCACATAAACTACCTATAAACCTACCCTGTACCTCCTCTACTGAACATAGTGCTTTGTCGGGGCACAAACACCTTCTAAAGATCTTTTGGAGTCAGACCAAAGCGAATTAAAGCTGCCCGTCGACTAGGTCGGCAGCCAGGGCGAAAGAGCACAGGTCCTCCCGCCTTATCTCTTTCTGGGCGCTCCCTGGACGGCGGCTAAGAGGTTCTAGCGATCCTAGCCCGCGGTGGGTGTCTCCTCCCCACTTTGAGGATACTCTGAGCCCGACACACACAGTATGAGAAAATCTCTCAAAATAGGACTTTTTTCAATAAAATCTCTTATTTGATGGCTGAGGGCGACGAAACATGTACTGAAGACAATAATCATGTAAACAAAGATTGTAACGGAAACCCGATCCTCACACTGACCCCGCTTCCGAATTGCCATTCATTTTTTGCAAAGGAGAGAGAAGATCACAATATGCAATCTCTCCAGGGTTAATTAAATCTAAGAGTATGTAGAGGTTTTCAAAACATATAAATATTCTTCAGCTAATTGCAATCATATACGAAATATGTGCTTACTTCCAATTTATATTTATATATTGCCTATCTTTTCTTTCTTGTCATGTGCATGGCTATGCTTCTTTCCTTGTACAAGCAATATTTAATTGTTGGTCGTAGCCCGTACAACTCGGAAAGACAATTACCAAAACAGGCGGAAACTTTCAAAAGGCTTAGACTTTCCACGCTAAGCCTCTCAGGGGCTTTTAGTTAGTTAACGCAAGCCGTTCAACTAGTTTTACATCTAAGGTGCTGAAACGATTACACCAAAATAGCACGGACAATATTAACTACCAATCACAAGATGAATTGCTGATCAACAGCAACAGTACACGGTAACTGCCAACAGCAAGTTAAATTTATTACGAAGGTTGATGGATTTTGAAAACAAAACGGAGAAACTGAAAATTCATAATAAGAGGCAGGGTATTTTATTTTTTTGGGATACCTTCACCACCAAATAACACTTTAGATCTTATCCACAAACTGCGATAAATTATTTTCCACCTCGTCTCACATAGCATAACATAACATATTTACAAAAGTTAAAAAACAATAAATAGATAATTATATTTAGCATAAAGGAGCTAAACTAAGTGAATCGGTGAAAGACTTACGATAAAGCAGACGAACCCTTACATCAGAGTTTCAGGGTGGCCAAAGATAATTACAACAATATTTGCCACTATAGGGCTGTGGGATCCTGGTTGGAAGTAAGTGTTAGAAAGCTGAAAAAGGTTAAGTGTTCCTTTGACGCCAGGTAATAGTTTCTTAAGTTTTACCCGTTACCACAGCCAAGGCGTGTGTGTGTGTGTGGGGGGGGGGCGCTAACTTTACGGGCGTTTTTCAGTTAATGGCCTACAACGTTTAAACGGCACACCCTAGTGAATACTTTATTATACTATCAATTAAAGTATTCTTTTAAACATTAAATTTGACAAACAATTAGTACCTCAAACGTTGAATTTAGTATCGCAAAAGACTTAAACTTTACAGTCAAAAAACGGTTAATCTGAACATTTTCTTTAAAAATGCAATCCAGTCATTTTAAATCGATTTTAACTTGAAAGCAGGTATTCTAAATGAAAAAAATAACTATAAATGGATAGTGACA
Source organism: Acanthosoma haemorrhoidale (assembly GCA_930367205.1). Taxonomy (NCBI): domain Eukaryota; kingdom Metazoa; phylum Arthropoda; class Insecta; order Hemiptera; family Acanthosomatidae; genus Acanthosoma; species Acanthosoma haemorrhoidale. Next base: position 94,324,011 of record OV884014.1, on the reverse strand, counting down.
TTTATGCAGCTCAATTTTAAAACCTCCTTAACGTGTGTAGCGACCGCTAACTACATAAGATAAATCACCCTATACTCTATTGTGTATATATTGTAAGCAATTGTAAATAACATGAACAAAATCTATTGTAGACAAATGTAAATAACATGAACAAAATATAAATCATTGTAAATGTGTTAAGAAATAAAAAATACGGGGTGCCAATGAGTTATATGAGCTGGGACAACAGCTGTAGGCAGGTATGCCAGATGAGGCCACAGACCATCGGCAAGAACCCTGCCAGCCTCTCTCAGAGAACAAAGAGGTTATATCAATCTTAATGCTAAGGGCAAGGCTTGCTGGGTACTTAAGCCGAGGGTCTAGCACCTGTAAATCATTCTCTCCTGGCAACTACGTGGCTACCCCACTTGAACTCTGAAAACTGACTGCTTCTTTATGAAAAACCTCTGGATCTCTTCTCTCCTAACCTTACTATGTTTTAGTCCGGCGTCGTCAGACCCCACACCTTCCTAGTGGGAACCTCTGCCTTCGTCTTGCTAAAACTAGCACCTCCTTGGGAGAGACTCCTAACTTGTGGACGACGGTTGCCGTGGCCCTGCGAATTTCTCTAGCAGTGTCTCCCATGGCAATCCAGTCTGCCTCTCTCCGGTTCACACTCACCTTTGGGATCTAGACGGATTTCGCCTACCCTCAGATACCGAGTGTGAGTTCGTGGTCATTCCAAGACCACACAAACTACCTACCTACCTATCTATCCTATACCTCTTCTCCTGAACATAGTGCATTGTCGAGGCACATACCTATCAAAAAATGGAGCCAGATAGTAAAGCCATCATGAAACCCTTGTCCAGGTTATAAACTCAAACAACCCTCATTTGTTGCCACGGCTAGGGTAACCAGGCACACCCCTCATGACGACCCGACAACGTTGTTAGGCCAGTTTTCAACTTTTTGGTAGATCGACTGAAACCAAATTAAGATTTTTATCGCACGTCCACAAAGAACATTTTCTGATAAAATATCCCAATATTCTCAAATAATATTTTTAACCTGGGAAGACTCATACATACTCTCACAAATTAGATGCAATACTCCTTATGCTTAGCGGAAATAACGGTTGGTACAAAATTCAAAGTGTCATAGTAAATATGAGGTTTCACAGGTGAAGCACGCTCATTTGGATGAACTCAACTTGCAATCCCAACTCCATCCCCCAAACTACTGACTCTATGAACAAATTGAATCGAACTTTACTTATTGAAAATTTTGTGTTTTTTAAATTTCTTATATAAATAACGTGTTACCTAAGTTCCCGAGCTATGTGAGAACCACTGATAAAAGGGTACTTCAAACTGGCCCCCACCCCTCACTCACCCCTCCTGGTAGGAATTTAGGTATGTTTTACAGGAGATTCCTATGTTTTCGAACAATTTACTAAAATTTAGAACTATATGATTTAGTTTTTATATTTTTTCCTTTGTTGCCTCAACTATTAGTTTAATTACAAGTCAAGCTAATTCCACTGGGGTTTCTGCTCCGATATCCAATCTATGCTGCAGTTACATGCATACCCCGGTTTATAAATCCTGCACCAAGCACGCGGGGTACAGTTAACCCCAGATTACTAAAACGTGGTATATGAAAATCTGATATTTATTAATATTTTTGAAATTATGTTTTCTCGAAAAGTTCCCTTCAGCCTTGAATAATTTCAAACTACAATATTGAAATATTATCAAAATATTTAAAATAAATGTTTATATTGTTTTCAGTATTTGTGTATTCTGTTATACTTTAATACTTTAATAGGGAGTATGTTGTCATGACGAGTCGAAAAGTAGCTGAAAATGGCTTAAACATTATTAAGAACAGTTATACCCCACGCACATAAGATGTGAACGAGGGTTAAAATCTACTGCTAAATTAGTTCTTGAATCAAAGAAAACAAAAGAGTAGAAAGTCTCTTAGTAGAATATTCTTGATTTCTTAAATATGTTTTCAGTAAAAAATCATTTAGATTAAAGTTAGTTCATGTTTACTGTCTACAAGAGTTATTAAATTGGCAATACGATCGAAATATTAAAACGAACCCTACGAAGGAAGTTCATAATTAAAACAATAAAAGATTGGGGAAAGCGCAGTCATTTTCCAACCTAATGGCGATTAAGACTTCAGTTATTGCTTTTCTCGTAGTCTCAAAACTCCCTTTTAGTTTTTTTATTCTTTCTTTTATGGCGTGGGAAGATTCCCATCAACTCCTAGAGGGAAGACCATTGCCTCTACTGGGATAACTGTCATCGTTCAGGGTTGGGGGGATGTAACACAATGTTCTGTATTGAGTTAGTGACCCCTCGTCTCGGGCGCTCGGAATGAATTAATCCTTTGGGGAAGCTGTGGGGATCTAGAATTCATTAGAAAGTGAAAATTTAATCCCGGGTCCCAGAGCGGGGTATGAGACCCGTATTAGAGAGAGGCGACGCAGCCTTGGACCGCAATGTACCCCTCTTGAGTACCACAATCACAGCTCGCCACCAGAAAACAGAAAAAGAATAACCAACCCCATTTGACTTTGAGTGAATTTTTAAAATTTCAGTGGTAAAAAAAAATAGCGATTCAAACAAAAGACTGGTTAAACAACAAAACTTTCGTCTTTCCACAACATGACATTTATTCACCTATCGAAAGCTCTATGCTGTCATCTTCAGTTTGCCTATTTATAGTGTAAACATTTATAACATATAAAATAATTTATGTCAATTTAAAATAGATTTCCTACCTCTTCTGACTCCACTCTATGACTACTCATTTATAAGACTGGTTCCTTAACGGACAACAATGACCTTCATGGTTGCTTGTCCTTAAAAGTATTAAATAAATATTATATTATCTATAAACACAGCTCAACAATTAGTATTATTAAAGTCGTGAAAATTAAATCAGTAAAAAAATAATTTTATTTTGTGTGAAGTAATCTATACTTTCTACCACAGTCAAATCACCGCAGTAATATTTTAGAATAAAACTATATATATGTTGAAGCAGGTTGAATAAGAGGGCGATTTTTTTGTGGAACTCCCCATGAGAGGTATGTTCTGGGACCCGTTCGGTACCCCGGAGGTATAATTTGTTTGGCTCTGTGCAGCTCTTCCCTTCGTCTCACGTTCATTAGAAGTTTCAGGCATAACTTAGACCTCGTCCAAGAAACGTATAATACAAAATAAACAACTCATAGCAGATAAATATCATTGTTCATATGTTTTTTTTTCTTAGCTCTCAAACTTATAAAAATAGGATGTGGGAAAAATAAAGGAAAATTTTTTTAGCCTAATGAGTTCCTTTCACTAAGGGGAGTCCCCCATTTGAAGGATGTATGAGAAGGATATAGGGTGTGGAATGCCTAACGGAGGCGGTTGGAATCAGGAAGGTAGTGAGAGTCTACCGAGGGTGAAGCCTAGGGGTACCTAGGCAATGGTTTGTAGTCGGCCAGGTCAAGCCTGGCCCGCCCAGGCCGCAGGGGCCTAAAATAAGTCGGCCTCTCGGCCGGAAGGTCGACCCTGCTTAAACAGGTAGATGGGGTCTTGTAGCTTCGGTTGAGTCAGCCGGGAGATCGGCCTCGATCTCTCGGCTGGGTGTAGATCTTCAGTCTCCGTCAGGGGGCTAGGGTTCGATCACGTCTATCTGTCTCCCGGCTTCGGCGGTCCAGCAGTGCTTCCATCTGACGGGCATTGGTGGTGGTTGAAGGTCGGAGAATAGTGGGCTGTGGCTGTGTTGGAGTGAGTCCAAAAATTTGATGTGCCTTCTCTTGATGAAATCTTGTATGGTGAGCACTTCAAATTTTTTATGCATATCGTCTGCCTTCATTCGGCCGAACGGGGTATGTTTAAGGGAGGTGTGGAGAACTCTGTTCTGAAATTGCTGGAGCGTTTTGAGAGTGTTAGGAGTCAGATACTTGAAGAGAGGGGTCCAATACATCAACGCAGGTCTTAGGACGCTCTGGTATATCAGCAGCTTGAGGCATACCGATAATGCCGTGCTGTGAAGTAGGTGTCCGAGGCTGAAGAATTTCTTCCTAACACTCTTTAACTTCTTGCCGAGATGTGTTGTGAACGACAAGTGTCTACCGAGGGTAATCCCTAGGTAGCACAGTTTGTTGCTTACAGGGCACTCTTTGCCGTCTAAGACGAAGGATTTCGAGAGCTTCATTCTTCCGGATTTATAGCTGAATATAATTCCTTGCGTCTTGGCCGGGTTGACTTTAATGTGGACGGCATCGAGTTTCTCGGTGATCTGTTGACTGGCGCTCTCAGCGAATTTCAGGGCTCTGGTGGGATTGATGCTAGTGCATTCCTTCTTCCTTAATGTTCAGTTCCAGCTCCTAAAACACCTTTATATCCAGGATTGCTTCAGGTAGGCGATCAAAAAATATCCTCTAGTGTTATGGCAACATATTAAATTTTACATTGTCCTAATTTTTATATTGTTGTCGTTAATTACATATTGTGAATTTACTTTTCAAACTGGCGTGCACACAATCACACAAAAATAAATGTGTATCCAACTTGATCATTCTATCTTTTCTTTTATGTATAATGAATAATCATTTTAATTTTTTTTAAACTGTGAAGAAATGCCATAGGGGATGCCTCGGATGTTTGGTCTTGTAAGATATCTAATAAACCCGAGCTTATATCAGTACTGCATCATGCCACATCCTGTACTATTGACGAAGGATACTAGAGAGCTAATTTTACTCTGCATATTAATTACATTATTAATTAATGGGCAACCCTATCGTGTACAACAATGCCATTTTCAAATGACTAATGTTTTAAATAGTAATTAATTCACTAACTTTATTAAAACTAACACGATATTATATCTGCCAGAAGCTTCATATATTACACAATAAAATATTCTTGTGCATTAATACTCTACGAATACTGGTAGTCACACGATATGTATTAAATTAATACTTTGCTGGTTACAGCCTTTTTGGTGGGAAAGAACACTTACGATTTTCATAAAATTGTTCCATAAGGTGAAGGTTCATCAACTTCTGGCCTTCGTAACAGAAACATTTTGGATTGCTTTTTTTTTTATTTCTTGCGCAAATAGTACATCTCCCTTTGGACTGTTTGGGTTACTTGACTGAGGGGTGAGGCAGTTCTGAAAGTGGTGACTAAGAGAGGCTAGCTGTTCTTATTCTTGCATTCATCGGTAATCAGGACGAATATGTTCAAATGCTAGATTCTTAGCATTGCAAGCTTCAAACTTGGTTCTTGATAGGTGAGTACTAATCTCTCGATTCAACGATCGAGATGTCTTCTTAGCAGAGTTTCGGCTCCCTTCCGTCTTGCCCTTACCAAACATGTAGCTTGAGTCATCTTTTAAAAAAAGATGTCCTGCATAATCGACATCTGTTCTGTAGCAGTTTCCCAGTTCTGATCCTCAACTTGAAACTCGTCATGTTAATCAGTTCTAATGCCAGCCCACTCGAAAACACTTCCGTCTTCTTCACACACTCTTTGAAACCATCGGTGTAGTGTCTCTTGTTATATTTCGTGGGACATGACTCGTACTATAGGTACTAACGTGGCGGTCTGTCAGCACCCTGTGGTCATTGTACTTTCCCTGACGGTCACTAAGTGACAGCGGACGCATAAAGTTCGAAAAAGGGAGAGTTCAAATGAAGTACTGAGGATTTTAAACTCGTGAAATCTCTAGCTCGAAAACAGCTGACAGTTTAAAAAAGGTAGGGATTCGCCATACCACCCCGTTACCAACTAAGGGTTAAAAGTCAAAATGGATTGAAATTATAGATTCTGTGATATGAAATATATGATGACAGAAACTATGTTTTTAAAAATTTCATAGACAAGTTCAATTTGCTATGTAACACTAAATGCCTATTAATTAGAGATTGCCTCCAAAAAAAACGACGAGATGTCTTTAAATTAACTAGCTTTAACATAATATATTTACTGAGAATTTCTGCCTGTATAAATGAAGTTTGTAAATATGAACTAACTCGTTGGTTAGAAAGTTCTACGGGACTCTGTAGAAGCCATAAAGGAATTTTCAAGTTCTCTTGTGCTTTTCACTGCATATGACATTTTAACGAACTTAAATATCTCTAACGTTGTTTGCATTGCATAGTTGCATTATCGTATTTGTTGACTTTGTATATATTTTCTTAAAATTTTTATGCAGATATTTTTTTTTAATTTTTAACCGTATTTTATATTTTATTAAAATAATGGTTGTGGGGTATTTATATTATTAATCATACACAATCTATCACAAACTTTTGATCAGCACACAATTTATTTCACAGTGATAAGAGCGTATTCGGAGGTTATACCACTATTTTAAAGTATGTTATAAATTAAATCATCGATAGGATATAAATGGATAAAAATAAAAATTTTTAAAGTTAAATCTAACGAGTAACATATCTGATTTAGTTATAATGGGATACGTCATTTACCTTTTTAATTTATATTAAAAAATTGTTATCCAATTAATTCATATAATTTATGAGATGATTGATAATAGTTATGAAGCCACCGAAAGAGCTGTTATTATTTTATAATAAATTTCAGTTAGGCCAGAGAGAGTGCATATTAATCTGTAGTTTATGTATTGTTCCTATAACTAACACATAAGCCCATAAATTAAACTTTTCATCTAGCCTTCATATTAGTTAGTGAAGAGGACTTTTGTTGTTTATATTTTTGACAATTATTCATGTGATTTAGAAAAATTCACAGCATTTATCTCAGTTTATTGTACTTTACAGGGTTCGTTTATGCAAATCACATTAACATATACAAGAAAAAAACGGCAATGAAGATGTCTAATTCAATTCTCTAAAGCTCCTGAAACCGATTCTTTAGGGCACCCAAAAATTGAAAATTCATCAGGAAAGTTAACGGCTAGAAGTCCACGGTGACAGCCATCATCGTTTCATTTAAACATCTTTATAACGGGATGGCACTTAACATAAAACCTTTCTCAGCTTTTCCCAAGATGATTCTTTTAAATTTTTTTTTTTTTCCTTAACCACTTTAATTTTTATACAATATGTAAAAATATGAACAATATGAACAAAGAATTGACAAATTTTTCTCCTCATTCTGCTATGCCCAGATGCATTTGAAGGAGGTTGGGTTACTTAACAATACAGGTTGTGGTTAAAAATACAATGAAATGAATATAATGCTAGATTATGGGGTGAGTCCCATTCAGTTTGAAAATGTCGGAGAAAAACTTACAAACTAAAACCTAAACCTAGAACCTAAGACTAAAGCGTTCCAGCCACGACAGCGTCCTGCCATCGATGGGGGAACGGAGCAGGGGTTATTGTGTTAAACACCGGGTTTGTCAGGTATTGCAAGGAGTCAAAAATTAGATATGTCTTCGTTGGATGACTTCATCCACCGTGGACAGCTCAAAGATATCGTAAAGCTCACTGTATTTTTTTTTTAAATTTAACATTGAGGTTTTTACTATATCTGGGGGTCTAAAATGTTTTATCCTACTTACTGTAATTATTAATTATTATAATAACATCCTAATTATATATTATAATATATTAGTCCGTGTAGGAACTTCACAAATATTAATTTATTAATATGACATCATGAAACGACCTTCTAAAATAAACATAACCTTAGAAACTTAAACATATAGAATATATATAAGAGTAAGTTATAGAAATATATATATTTATTTCTTTGGCAAATTAGGAGAACGAACTAATAAAAATTCAGAAAATACTATTTCTCAGTAGTTACGAAACCTTTAATTATTTGTTGAAGAACCTCAATTATGTTTCTCTCTCTCTCTCTCTCTCTCTCTCTCTCTCTCTCTCTCTCTCACTCTCTCTCTCTCTCTCTCTCTCTCTCTCTCTCTCTCTCTCTCTCTCTCTCTCTCTCTCTCTCTCTCTCGCGCGCGCTTTCTTTCTCGTTTGCATAAGAAAACAGATCAATGTAGTGAGCAGTTACCCTTGGCTAGTGGTTAATTTTTCATCCGGGCATAATTTTGGAAAAACTCTACCTAAGAGCCTATATCTTATTATTATATATATTTAATAATTATTATATATATTTAATAATTATTATATATTATAGTATCTTATTATACATTTTTTTTTTAATTCAGTTAACTCATGAATCCACTCAATCAACTCTTGAATTTGATTTACTACAAGTTATTGATTCGTCAAAGCAAGTAATTTTTACCCCCCTTCGGTAAGGGTGGTGTATTAAATTTTACCTAGAGAGGGTAAAATCTGCTACCTTGGTTAGGGCAAGGATGGGATTTCTAGAGTTCGGTTACTGAAATCGTTACATTACAAACTTACCGAATGTAATTAAATTTCTGAAGAAAATTTTACACTTTACAAATCCTGCTATGGAATGTCAGATGCGTTTCAGAAACAGTACTTCCGAAGATTAAGAAAGTTCTGACGGCCCCCAAAGCCGCTAAGCACCCTGGCTTGCCAAGTTTCTCATCTTTTTTTTCTTCTCATTGATTGAAGAAAATCTATATTTTCTTTATTTCTAAAAGTTCAGATTTTTTTTTTATTCTATAGTTTTTACCTGTCTATTCAAAGAATCTCCTTTGAAAACGACTCAAGTCTCTGTAAAAGTTAGATTCATTTTTGAAGAATCGTTTTACTCTTCTGAAAGGGGCAAATTTAACAGAAAGTTTTTTTTCACGTCACAAAAGATCTATCTCTATTAAAATAAGCTCTATTTTTTTTAGGCTATAAAGCTGTTACCAGGTGAAGATACAAAGTTTTAATCGCCTAACTAATTTATTTGCTTTTACCTTCAGGAGTAGAAATAAATATATATATATATTAATTGGCACTTTTTATGGCATTGTTTTTTTATTCCCTCATTCAATAGATGTCTACTCTTGACCATATACCCTCAAGATTTATCGAATTCCACAAAATCTACTCACACATCCACATCCTCCTGCCAACACTTATCCTTACAATCCTCCTTGGCAACTAAAACAGTAGTGGTCTCGAGCTCTATTGAAAATAGTCATGGGGTTCTGAGACTGACAATCATCCCCACTCATGTCCTGAGTGTCTATGGTAAGAATGTCATTTTAATTTTTCTAAGCATCATTTGAATAATAAATTTTTTTTTAGTTATTTAACATTTAATATTTTTTTTCATTTTAGTAATATGAATGGTATTTTTTAACTTATGAGTATCAGGTCTCTCTAAAAGATTGTTTAGTACCATTTACGTTCCATAGTAGCATTGTAATATTGACACTTGCACTCTCTTTGGCTCTTCATAAAATAAAATATTCAATACACATTCTATTCAATATTCCTGTATAATTTTTAGAAAAATAAAAAAAATAAATAAATAAATATGCCTCATAAACAGGAAACAGTTTCCAATGTGGAATCAATTCAACATATATTTCCCAATTTACCTCAATCTGACATAAATTATGTTTCTATGCTTAGACAATGAAACAAGCGCATATAATTTTCACCAATGCAAAATTCCAGGTTCTCAGGAAAGCCAAAATACAGTTACATCTTGGATATCGAAACCACCACTTTGTGTATACTCTACGTTATAGGTCAAACAGTCACTTTCTGACTTATTTTTAAAATCCATATCTAGATTTTTGATACAGTTTTGCGAAAAAAAATTTGTCATTTTGCATGTTCGTAAGTTTGCATTTGTACTGACGAAGCGTTACAAAAAAAATCTGAGTCTCTCAAAACATTTTTTTTTATATACTATCCTCAGTCAACGGCCTATTCATTAATCATCAGGACTAAAATTAAGAAAAGCAACTATAAAGTTACATATTGAGAAGCACAATTAAGAAGTACAAAAAACAGTATAACCTGATTGTACTTAATACTAAATAATAAAATTTGAAAACAATAGAAATAATATAACACCATATCTGTAAAATACATCTTTTCAATTGTTATTATATACTCATTGTTTCATATGCCGAAACAGTATCTTTACTGATTTTCATCTTGAAGAGTCACTTTTACCAGAGAGCCTCTCACTTTAATAGAGCCTCTCATTAAGTGGTTCATCTATCAAAATTGTCCCTTCGTAGTAAAAAAAAAAATAATACAACGTATATTTCCATTGTAATGAATAAAATTATTAATTTAGTTTCAAATAGATATTACAATGCTACTATGGAACATCAGTGGTACTAAACAATCTTTTAGACAAACTTTTAGTTTGAGGCCCTATGGAGTTTGGGAACAAAATGTAATTCTCTCTCTCTCTCTCTTTCTCTCTCTCTTCTCTCTCTCTCTCTCTCTTCTCTCTCTCTCTCTTTCTCTCTCTCTCTCTCTCTCTCTCTCTCTCTCTCTCTCTCTCTCTCTCTCTCTCTCTCTCTCTCTCTCTCTCTCTCTCTCTCTCTCTCTCTCTCTCTCTCTCTCTCTCTCTCTCTCTCGCTTTCTTTCTCGTTTGCATAAGAAAACAGATCAATGGAGTGAGCAGTTACCCTTGGCTAGTGGTTAATTTTTCATCCGGGCATAATTTTGGAAAAACTCTACCTAAGAGGCTATATCTTATTATTACATATATTTAATAATTATTATATATTACAGTATCTTTTATACATTTTTTTTAATTCAGTTAACTCATGAATCCACTCAATCAACTCTTGAATTTGATTTACTACAAGTTATTGATTCGTCAAAGCAAGACTGTATAATTAAAAGTGCGATAGGCGTAATTTTCCCCCCCTTTGGTAAGGGTGGTGTATTAAATTTTACCTAGAGAGGGTAGAATCTGTTACCTTGGTTAGGTTTTAACAGTTGACGTCTATTCAGACATTCTTAGGACTGTGAATGATGGTGTCGGGTCGTCCCAAGGGGGGAGACGCCCACGTGGGCTAGGGTCTCTAAGACCCAGCCACTGTCCGACAGGCGTCAATGAAGAGATAAAATTGGTGGAACGGTGGTCTTTGACCTTTTCTGGTGGCCTAGTCAGTGGGCAGCTTTATTTGTAATGATCTGACTTCATAAGATCATAGAAGGTGTGCCCCGAAAGTGCACTATGCTCAGGAGAAGAGGAACAAGGTAGGTATTATGGGTGGTTTATGTGGTCTTGGAGTTACCACAAATCCACAAACCATCCGGATCCCAAGGGCGAGTGGATCGCTGGGGGAGACGCTACTTGATGAAGTTTGCAGGACCCGAGGCGACCGTTGTCTACAAGAAAGGGATCAAGGAGGTGCTAGGTTTAGCGCGACGAAGTCGAATCCGACTAGGAAGGTGTGGGGTCTGACAGCGCTGGACTAAAACATAGCAAGGTCAGGAAAGGAAAGAAAGATGCTGAGGCAGTTCAATAAGAAAGGCATGGTTCGAGTAGAGCAGTAGGCGCCAGTGCAAAGAGAGATAGAGGGAGAGAGAGAGAGAGAGAGAGAGAGAGAGAGAGAGAGTGAGAGAGAGCAGTACTCACTTCTGTTTCCGGGTTCCAAGAGTCTATGACAAAACCCCGAATCTAGGCCTTATATAAGCAGGTAAAAGGTGGGGATACTCTCACCGCACCCCCTAGTGGACTTCAGCTTTGCCATGCACTAGTTTCCCCCTCTCTTAACTGACGCCTTTTGAAGGTTTTTATAATTAAAACATGGAAACATATGTGGAGATTTTTTTCTTGGCCGAGAAGAGTGGAACTTAATTTGTTCGTGGTGAAGAAGTTTGTACAATAATGGTATCCAAAAGCTCAATTTCATTCAATCGAAATTTAATTATATTAGAAAAACGTAGCTGGGTTACCTCAAGATGAAACCCACGCACTATTATAACTTAAACTTACAGCCCTAGGTTCAAAGAAAAGTTGTTAATTAATATACTTACAATAGCATTTGAAGCCCGCGTTATACCCAATAACAGTCATTTTTGTCACAGACAATTCCTGGAGTTGCACTCTGAATGTATTGTGTCTTGAAAACAGGTATTTCTAACATGGAAGCGTTCGAACCGAAGCGCTGCCGTAATTCAAGACGGCACCCTTTTACCTTCTACCTAACAAATTCGTAGGCCGTCACGTATCAGTAGTGTAGTGAAGTACTGAAAATAACATTGGTTTCTTCGGTATTAGCCTAAAAAATGTTAGTATATATATAAGTTAAAGCCATAGGCAAGTTTATGTTGTAAACTAATACGATCATGGGAGGTAAACAACCCATGATCCTATGTAGATCGGATTTTTAAAGACACTAAAGCAGTCTCTTTACAGAAGTTCGAGAGTGTAGTTCGTTTCCCTCTTTCCTATTCTTTCTTTAAGTTTAACCGCCGACGATTTTATATATTTATAAAACTCTCGAACTATAAGATATATATATATATATAATGTTGTGATATTTTAAAATGATGATTTTTAATAGTGTTTGTTTAAATAAACTCGGAATTAACGTAATAACGATCCGTGATTCATTTTTGAAAGTATGAACTTTTTATTGTCGTCATATTAATTATTAATAATTGAAATAAAATAATATCATATTTAATATAAACATTTATTATATAAACTTCTAATTTAAGCAAAGTATAAATATTCTAAACTACTAGCATTAAATAACGAGTTGAAAGTCAAGAAGGCATCGGTAGGTAGTATATATGAACCGCCACAGGAAAAAACGAGATTCCACATTCATTCGTTCTTCAGAAGGCAGGCAGGGAGGGAAGCCCAGGTAGTCACCGACCCACGCTACCACCTCATGGTGAATCACTTTCACTCGGCATGAAGAAAAAGGACGCGCAAGTAAGACGATTCTGATCAAGCAAATGAAGATAACCACCGAAGAGAAGAACACAACGATACACTGGCCAGTATAATACGTAATTTTAATCTTAACAGTAATTTTTAGTACGTACGTATTTTTTTTGTATATCAATTTTAGTTATCTTAATGTGTGTAAATAAATCCAATAAACCTTTTGCCAGAAGTTTCCTAGATAATTATTAACAGAACCCTGAATTAACGTAAAAGTTATTAAATATAAAAGTTTTTAAAAATTATATAAAAAATATATAATTAAAATATTTATTAATAAAATAGCAAATATTAGAATAATATATATATATGGAAAACGTTTGGTTAAAGAATACAAACAGAAGAGCTCTATATAAGTATTTGATATGTTAATTTAAAATTTCAATTTCTGCTTGTGGGTTTAGATTGACGATAAATTCATTCATGGTTTTGATCAATTTATTCATAAAATATTTTAATAAGAGAAAAATATTTATAGTTTGATTTGTCTAGTTTTTTTTAATCGAATTATTAATTAGTTTATGGGAAAAAGTTTTAAATGTGGACGAAGTTTTAAATGTAGGGATTAGTTTTATTAAATTTTACAGATTTTACATACTACATGTTACATATTTTTTTGAGAAAGTCACTGTTATGTTGTCGTACTGCTTAAAATATCAAAATAGGCTGTTGAAAGTACTTGGGAAGACAAAAATTGGACAATCAAATTCAACAATATCTTCTTGCACAATCTATATATATATACAGCAAAAAACAACTTTCACCCAAACAAAACCAGAGATATTGTGTACTAAAACATATTTGCTCACTTAATATGGTTTTCTGCGTATTTCTTCCTTCCCCCCACATGGTTAAAACTGATTTCAATTAATTAGCATGAGTAAAGGAAAATTTAATTCCCTCCTTCATTATAAATAAAAATAAAATATATGTAGATACAATTACCTTCTCTTTTAATGCTGTTATCTCGAAAGATGTGATGCAACATTTTACAATAAAGCCTTTATGAAAAAAAACGGCTTACCGTAATGTTGATAAAAAATAATCAGAAATAAGAAAGGAAAAATGTAGGATGAAAGCTGTGATAATTTAAAAAATTTTAGTACCGACTAGGGAGTTTCTTACCCTGACTCAAGGCTTTAAGGGATGCATTTCTTTTTAGCAAAGCACTGGTGTATATCTTGCAAATATTTTACTGAACATATAACCTCTCACATATAATTTCAGTCGTACCCAACTATTGCTATCCTCATGTTTATAGCATAGCGCAAATGGCAACCAAAAATAAAAACATTTTTTATATTGACCACTCATACCACACAACACTACTAGCAATACAAATTACACGTGTCAATGACCTCTTGTCCGGTCTTAGTATTCCTTTGCTCCTTAATCTCTCGATACACCGAATCCCTAAACTACTTCTTCCTCCAATCATCTGAGGCCGAATCGACTGGAGCTTCTTCCATAAACTTTCAACTGTTTCCATAGTCCTTAGAGTTACCCTAGAAACACCTCAGGATCTAATACTGTACATTATTTTTGTACCTTAAGCCAAAAAAGTTCATGGAATACTTTAAAGCCCAAAACCTATCCGAAAGTCCAGAACTTCTTTACCTCCAAACCAACTTCACCTTATCCGCATTAAACTCCAATTCAAAGCCTTATGGAAAAACACCCAACGCCCTGCAGATCTCCATTGACATAATCAAAGCTGTAAATCGCTAAAGCAACACTTTGAATCCTTCCTATCCCAAACGTCCCAGTCCTGGCACTGGGCATCATCCACACGCGTGCCCTTAGCGTCTATGGCTCTCTTGTGCTCTCGTTGGACTCCAACACAAAGCAAAACGAAAGAAGAGGGTAGCGTGGGGGGGGGGGGGGGAGCTATGCTGCTTGCAGCCCGTCCATCAGCTTACTGGGGGAACTTTCTTTCTTTCTCTTGGGCAGAATTTGTGTATGTATACATGTTAGTAGGGATGTTTTAAGTTGTACATACCCATCAATGAACTCTTATATCCTAATTAATAATACCAAATAAGCAAACTGTACGTTTTCTAATAAAGACTTTTTTTTTTACTTTGTTATAGAAGGTGGTCCATAAGTATTCCTCGTTGATTTCTTCACTTCATTTATCGAGGTACATTGCTGTCTATTAGACTAAATACTTAAAATGCATAAGCATAACATAGCATTCGTAATAAATTGAATTATTTTACCTACAAACTGTAGTAATAAATTGGAAATAAAACAAAACACACGTGTAAAAACAAAATTGTTTTCATGATATTCATTGTGAAATCAGGAATAAACCAAACATTTCTCTATTAGTTTGCCGTTCAAGAATCTCTAATTAAAATCAAGCTCCGCCAAGATGAAGACCTTGAGATTTTTTAAGCAAAGAGACCTAAATACTGCTTTGACAAGGGAAAATTACAAAAAAATATAATGTAAATATTATTTAAATTGACATATATTTAATATTACAACGATAAATGGAAGTTACGAAATGTATATATTTTACTATTTTTTGACAGCAAAACTTTATTTTTAGTTACATCATAATAAAACAAATAGTTTGAAAAACTGTAAATTTGAAGCAGTAAACAAGGTAGAGTGAGCTCTGGGCCCAAAGCTTTGGGCTCGGGGCTGGTACGTTTGCTACGAGTCAGTGTTGAAGGCACGTCTGTACGAGCCCGTTCCTCTCGGAACATGAAAATGGCCTCCAGATCAACTTGGCAACGTTGGCCCACCAACTAAGTAGTGCCGAGTTGAACGACCTCAAACTACCTTTTGATTTTTTCGAACGGATTTTTCCGTAGTCATCGCTACCCAGCGGTTGTCTTTTAATAATGATCTACTGGCCGACAACAACGTGGGTATAAACATGTCTTCTTTTATACACTTAACATTGTGTTTAATCCTTATTTACATTAAAATTATTGTTGGTATGTAGTAATGACAGAGATTACAATTTCAGTATTTAAGGACTAATAATAGGTAAATTTTAATTTTCCTAGTAGTTTACATTTAATTCGTTATTATTTTATTGCATTTTGGCATTTTTTTGGAATATTAAACTTATTTATATTTATACTAACTAGGTATTAAATTATTCGTATTTAATTATTTTTATAACTAACTCCACTACGAGTTTTAATAACATGTGTTGTGACTATGCATAAATTCGTCGTTTACTGTTCATTCATTTGTTTACTTTTTTGTTCTGTCTATTTTCGTTTTATTACATAACCCTCCTTTATTTGAATCATTACTTGAGGGATTTAATTCTTTACAGATAACTCAGCATTAACAGATTTCACTGTCAGTTCTATATAGTACTAACAGTGCAATATCCGTTTAGAAATAAGAACTCGACTGCGAAAGTGAAAAAGCCCACCTCGCTTGAGCTGCCACGGTTCGGATAAAGATTTGTTTTAAAGGAAGCTGCCTCTTTAGCAGGCCACAGTGTAGCTCTTCTGGGTTGGCCCTAGGCCAGACCTTTTTACGGCTATTTTACTTTTTAGCCGGGAAATTCGCTGTTTTTTTATGCAGCTACTGGGGACGTGGTACAAGACCGGGGTTGGCCGGCCCGCAGCGGACGGGGAAAACTTTTGGATAAGGAAACACTGGCATAATGGATCTACTCGAGGGGAATGAAAAGAGTTGCTGGGAAGAAAACATTCTGTTTGTCCGTATCAGTGAAATCCGCGTGGAGTTTGTTTTTCGGCGTTTAATGAGTTTTATTTGTTTTCTCCATCATAGATTAGAACGTTGTTGAACAAATTGACGTTGTTTTCACATTTATTTGAAAAGATAAAACTTATATGCAGTTTTTGGTATTTCTTCTCATGGTACATTTTGTATAGCTGTTTTAACTTATTTTTTAATGAAAGTTATGATTTATTGTTAAAGGGCTCAAATTGAGTATGGTCTTTTAAAAATCTTTATTTTATTGTGAATAAGTTCTGTAAATGTTTTTTTTTTTCCTTAACCCCTTTAATTAAACATTTTTAACAAATTACAAATTTCAATTTACAATATTTTATCCTCTTTCTGCGATGCGCAGATGCATTCGAAGGAGGTTGGGTTACTAAACAATACAGGTTGTGGTTAAAATTACAATGAAATGAATATAATGCTAGGTAATGGGGCTCACCTTCAATCTGTAAATGTTTTTTTTGTTTTTTTTCATAGCTCTCAAACTTACAAAAAATAGGATGTGGGAAAAATAAAAGGAAAATTATTTTGGATTGATAGGTGCCTTTCACTAAGGGAAGTCCTATTTGAAGGATGTATGAGAAGGATATGGAGTGTGGGATGCTTAAAGGAGGTGGGTGGGTTCAGGAAGGTAGTGAGAGTCTACCTATGGTGGAGCCTAGGGGTGCTAGACATTGATTTGTAGTCGGACAGGTCATACCTGGCCCCGCCTCTGAAGGGGGCTGCACTGTGTCGGCCTAACGGCCGGGAGATCGACCCACCCTGAGCAGGTAGAAGGGGTCATGGTGCTTCAGTTGAGTCGGCCGGGAGATCGACCTCCAGGCTTCGGCGGTCCAGCAGTGCTTCCATCGAAGGGTATTGGTGGTGGTTGAAGGTCAGAGAATAGTGGGCTGTGGCTGTGTCGAAGTAAATCGAAAAATTTGATGTGTCGTCTCTTGATAAAATCTTGGATGGTGAGCACTTCAAATTTTTCGTGGATCTCGTCTGCCTTCATTCGGTCGAACGGGGTATGTTTGAGGGAGGTGAAGAGAACTCTGTTCTGGAATTGCTGGAGCGTTTTTAGAGTGTTAGGAGTTAGATACTTGAATAGTGGGGTCCCGTACATCAAAGCAGGTCTCAGGACCCTTTGGTAAATCGGCAGCTTGAGGCGTACTGATAAAGCCGGGCTGTGAAGTAGGTGTCCTAGGCTGTAGAACTTTTTCCTAACACTCTTTAACTTCTTGCTGAGATGTGTCGTGAACGACAAGTGTCTACCGAGTTCCCGGGTGTATCTCAGGGGCGTAATTGTGGGCCACTCGGTCTTGATTAGATGCTTGTAGAGGTCCCACTTGGCCTCATCGTACCTGTATCTAGAAGACGGCGGCTCTGGCATGCCGCCTTCTAGTCTGTAAATGTTTTTTTTTTTTTTTTTTTTCCTAAGCTCTCCAGTTAGAATTTTAGGATAAGGGAGAAATATAAAATATTTTGGGTGATCGGATCCTTGTACTAGGAGGACCTGCTTGAAGGTGGTGTGAGAGGAGTAAGGAGTGTGGGAATCCTCGGTGGAGGTTGATTGTTACGGTACAGTGGTGAGAGTCCACTGGTGGCTAAGAGTCTTCTCTAGGCATGTAGTGCAGTCGTAGTTAGTCTGATATCATGTCTGTAAATGTTAGCCTTTTGTCTACTGTTAAACCTAATAAAAAATTATAATTAATGAGAGTGGGGAAATGAAAAAAAAAAAAAAACTGAGGAAGACGGGCACAAATTGGCTCGGTATTCGAATTAGATTTATCTGAATATTTTATAATCCCTGATAACAATCCTGTTAATCTGAGGCTTATAGCATAAATGTCGCCTGGATCTGTGTTAATTTCCTGATCCTCAACGGAATTGATCAACAGGAGGCTCTACTGTCGACTATGCGCGTAGCACTCGCCTTGTGTCTATTTTTCTTAGAAACGGATTTAAAAGTAATTCAATCTATCTTAAATCATCCAAAACCATATAACTCTTGACGAATGAGTGTATTTTATGTGTATATATATATACATTTTTTATTTCATCTAATCTTATTTCGAATTAAACTAAATGTAAAATAAATGTATGTTCGTATAGCAGATATCTATAGCAAAATAATTATATTTTTATAAAGTTTTGTACGAGTCACTCTTCCTCACAACTCCAGGAATATTCACCTAACCGGAATATAAGTCGATGGTTAGGCTTTGATTATTTCAAGTAGCTGAGTTTTCAAAATAGGCTGGCCGAGCTCGACAGTGTTGCTCTCTGACATCTGCGAAGTACTTTCTTTAGCAGCTCTAGCATTCCGAATGGTTCAAGCGAGTCCATCGGGATCAACCCAACCCATTACAGGGAACGATTGTGAAAATCCCGCGATTCTACGTTATATAGATATAGTTCTTCGGCTAACTCGGGGTATTTTACTTATTTTCCTACCTTTTGGAAATTGTCTTCTTTAGGCACTCCCATCTAATCTGCACCAGTTATTTTTCTTACCCGTCAATAAGATGAGCTGGCCTATTACTTAAGCCTTGTGGTCAGTACTGTCAGGATGATCCCAATAAATGATGATATTATTTCCTGAGACAAGTAGTGTTGGATGGTGTAGCGTCCGCTAACTACATAAGATAAATCACCCTATAATCTATCGTCTATATTCTAAATTGGTTACAATATTTTGTAAATTAATTTAAACAAATTTAAATAATATTACCAAACCAAAAGTCATATCAATGTAAATATTGTATTCAATAAAAGACGAAGCTCCAAAAAACTAGCTCTGAGGCCCCTGCAGAGGGGGGCTGTAGCCCCTGAGGCTGGGTCCTGGTCTAGAGCAATTAAGCGTCATCCAAGCCTCAATGCTGTTGGTCAGAATAAAAATTCCCCCTATTGGCTGGACGCGATTGACCAGAATAAGGCCCCAGCCCATTTGCTACTTGGGGCTATATATACCCCCTCTAACTACGGCATTCTGGAATGGTATTTGCTGCTGCACGGATGTTTCTAGATTCGACCTTCTTATTTTTGAAAACCTCTGCTTCTCTCTATCCTAACCTCGCTATGTTTTAGTATGGCATTGTCAGACCCCACCCCTTCCTAGTGGGATTCTCTGCCTTTGTCTCGCTAAAACTAGCACCTCCTTGGGAGAGATTTCTTCTTGCGGACGACGTTCACCTGGGGCCCTACGAACTTTACCTAGTAGTGTCTCCCCTAGTGATCCAGACTGCCTCTCTCCAGTTCACACTCGCCTTTGGGATCCAGAAGGTTTTCGCCTACCCTCAGATACCGAGTGTGAATTCGTGGTCATTCCAAGACCATATAACCACCTATAATACCTACCCTATACCTCTTCTCTTGAACATAGTGCACTGTCGAGGCATATACCTATCGAATATGGAGTCAGATAGTAAGACCCGTTATGAAGAAATTGTCTAGGTCATAGCCTAATCAACCCTCACTAGGGCTAGGGTAACGAGACACCCCCTTGTGACGACCTGACAGATAGTATTGATGAGTAGGGAGATTGCTTGCTTAACAAGTTCAACTTTGGCGCTATAGCTTGATGAGCAATTTTTACAACGTTATTATGTTTTCTCAGGTACTCCCTTGAAGTTTGAAGTCACATGCTTTATAGATTGCACCTTACTCCTACAGTAACGATACTATATATATATAATATACTATCACTGATATCTTACCCACAATTTTGCTAACTGTAGGATATGGAAATGACTTGCTGTGGTAATCTAGAAGTAAGTTTTTGGAAAGATGCGCCCATTCCTCATCCAGGACAGCGATGGCTGAGTATCCACTCCCGTCCCTATTAGGGTGAGTTTTTCCATGGAGTTATTCGGTTTTTCAAACGTCTATGAGGGAAGATAACGAAACAGCTTCTTGATTTTAAGTTTTTGCTAGGCCGTTTAGCTATCATCCATTGACGCTACAACTAAGAAGCTGTCAATTTTTTAGATTTATAACGTAGTCAGAGGTCATAGAAATAAAAAGGATAATAATTTTATTATTATTGTTGTATGTTACTAACCCGGCAGAACAACATAGTTAATATTTATTTCAGTAAGGTATCATCACATAATTAAATAAACATTGCACATCAACATTGTGATATTAAATGCTAAGAAAAATAAAATTGTCAGCACATTTTGGACACGTATAATTAGTGCAAATAGGTATAATGTATTTTCTAAACACTTTCTTCATTTATACTTTTCTGTCGTGGACATAATTCACAGAAACCATCTCTCTTACACTATTTTTTCGTAAATCGGTACACCGATTTTTATTTTACTCAGGCGTTTTGGGGTGTGGGGAGAACATAGTGATCAGGCTGTTCGAACTCCGTTAAATGATCATTTTTTTTTAGGGTTCCGCGCCACTTGCTTCGGCATCAACACCGTTTTGACCATCATTTAGAATTTACGGATCTTCTAAATCAAGACTAGGTTCCGGAATCCACGATAAATGCTCTGTCAGAAATGAATGACCAGAGCCTTATAGAAATCATAAAAATATTCACAAAATCTGATATGCTTTTTACGGATATAATACATTGCTTGTCCCATCACCAATAAAACCTGTCCCCTACTCATTGCATCACTCATTATGAAAAGATAACAGGACAATAAAAAAACAATCATTTTTCAGAAAGTCACGTTTTCAGAATCCGGCCTTCAATTGGCTCCTACGACCCATCCCTAATGCGATTAATTTCTTATTTTCTAGGCAAAAAAAAGTAAACCGCATGATTTTTGGGATCTTTGTAATTGAATTAATTAAGTTTCAAACCAAAAGAGAGTCAGGAAAGATTAAAAAACTGTTTTCATGAATGTTCAAGGCATTTCAATGTTCTTGTGATGTGGTAGAATCATCATGAAGGAGATAAAAATATAAACATCTATATTTGAAGTGTCATAATTATCGACGTCACTCGTCATTATTTCAAATTAGGCCACATCGCTTCATTGGACTATAGTATTAACCAAATAAATACGTATACTTAGTTTTTAGTCACCACGATCGTGCAGTTATCAAAAAGAGAGCCATATCCGGAAATAATTATTGATGATAAATACTGCTCCGCTCAGATGTTGAGACACATTGTAACAGCCCATGGCTTCCTGTAGTTCCAGAGAGACTGTTATGTGTCCTTAATGATTTTAGCAACATGTTTCCCCTTTCAGTGGACTCCACTGCCACTTTCTCAATGGTGTTACTAAAGGAAGAAAACTATATTTCAAAGTCACTAAATTAATAGCTATGACTGTAAAACTGAAGTGGTTAAATTTACTAAGTAATGCTTTCTGCATTTACCCTAGGAGGGACCAAATAGTAACTGCTAAAATAACTCCGGGCAAACTGTTCGAAATTAGTTGATTTCTATAATCATTAAAAACCCTGACTTCTTGCCTCGTGTCTGTCTTTCATTCTCAAGATTTATTCTGATTGTCAGTTATTAAAATTGTTTTCGAAACTTTAAGTCTAAACCTTTTTTTTTAGGGGCATGTTTTGCATGGTGGTTAGATGTCCTGATGGAAATTATATAAACAATAATTAGTGTCATTGATCAATTAATTCCTGTTATTTGAAATCACTTTTCACTTAACTTAATAATAATTTGAAGTTTTTTTTCTAATACCTTTTTTCCGTCTAACCGTCAAACAGATGTGACCATAGTTACGAATTCCCTTGTACAATGTTTGATTTTTACTAGCGTTTTACGAGATAAAGTGTTGGTATATTTTCCACTACCTTTCGAGGATGAGAATTTGGACACCATGGCTGATGGCCGTCGTGTGTACTACTACTTCTATAATATAGTCCTACTTGGGACCATTCTGTTATAAAAACTGTTCTGGTCAAGATATTAAATTGAAAATTTAATAGGACCTTTATAACGTTAAAGGATGCTGTTTAAAACTGTTTTCATTCAATTTCGATAATTTTTTCATGTTTTATAACGATTTTGAGAATTTCGGCTGTTGTAAAAAAAAAAAAAATTTTTTTTAAACATTTTTTCAAGAGTTTTTTTTATATGAAGACACTCAAAAATCGATAATAAGGACGTTATAGCAGGAAAACTCCCTTAGTTCTCGGAAATTTCAAATTCCGAAAACTACCCCTATATTATTGGTTTTGAAAGGTTATTTGTACATCTGTATTCACCTTGTGGTCAAAGCGTTCAATCAGTTTGTAGTCAGAAGTTGTTATACATCTCGAGTTCTAGGCACCTCTAATACGATTGGACCATCTCAGCATTTGGTTTCACGTTGCAGCACTAATTAAGAGCTCTTCGTTATGAAGATTCATGTGTGAGAAGAAAATTTAAGTATCAAATCCAAAATCCTCATAGTCCTGTTTCCTTTATTGTAATGTATGTTGCCTGCAGTTATAAAGGAAAGAGTCACCTTATTTGTTACGCATTCATAATACATTTTTTTTTTATGTTGTTTACATATGTATGAATGAATTTTTACATCACAATTAACAATGCAGCTGTCATTTTTGTAATAAAAATCTTCTGCTTTGTCTTGTTAGATAAAGCACGGTCGTTCATCTTGCATATTTCAGATTATCGTGCATACTGTACAAACCAAATCATTCAATGGCTTGTTTGAGAAATAAACAAAGCTCAGGCAAGCAGGATACTAAAACTTGCTGTGGTTTATCAAACTAGCTCAAGCTAACTGGCCAGCCAATTTGGTAATTGTAGCTCTAGTAGGTCCAGTCAGTGAGTGCATTAAGAAGCCAGGACACCCTGTGGCTTAGCACATTGGCCTTTGTCTACTAGAAGTGGCCATACCCTTTGAGAACCGCCAGCTTAAGTTTTAGACAGAGTTAATTACTTTTAACATTATTCAGCTATTTATCATACCCCTACAACTTAAGAAAACAGTTTAACTATTGAAGTTGTCAAGTATTTACATTTTCTATAAATTTACAAAAACAAAAGAACTGAATCTGCTTTAAACCAATACTCATTTAATCTCGTGTATTTAGTTTCGTGTTTAAAGGACTCATTTAAATTATTCATTTAATTACACTAATTTACAAAATAATATAGCTATGTATAACCTTTTGTTACTAGTTTGTACCAAAAACATAAATTATATATTAATTAAATTAGAGTAGAAAAATAATTTATCCTTCGAATAACCCATAAATCCCTAAGAAGTTCTTGGGTCTCTGCGTTGTGTATAGTTGGCAAATATAAGCCTGTTTACGATCTGCAGAACTTGGTGACTTCGTAAGTGGAGAGTATCACTGATCGTTTTTAGGAAACAAAATATTACTTTAAAACCGATTAAAGACAAACTGCGTGTTAACTGTTATTGGCGCTGATTAGTGACTGTTTCAGAATGCTTTGTAATAATACTTTGGTAACTGTTCCCATGATGTGGTTTACTCAATGGCTGATTGATTAGCAATCGTGATTATCGGATGGTAATCTGCCCAAAGAATCCACAGAGTACATATTTTTTGGCGATACGTGTGTATGAATACGCGTGTGTGTGAATTAAATTAACTTCAATGCTGAGTTTATACAGCTGATAAAAGCTCTATTTTCACTCAGGCCAGTGGCGATCATATTTCTGCCAGTATATTTTACAATAATAATCAGACAAATAATAAAATTAAAAGTTGCTTTGTCACAAAGGAATATGGTGATTAGGTATTTGTTAAAATATAATACAAGTATGGAAAACGTACCTGTTTAGGCTACAATCATATTCATTGTAATGACTAATCAAACTAAATTTATTTAGTTACCCTACAAAAAAACAATGAAGATCAAACTAAATTTATTTATTAGAAGTTGATCGAGTTTTTGAGTAAGGTACCAAGCGGGCATTATAAGGTTTTTTGGGGACAACACAATTATGGGGGGGGGGACAGAAAACAGAAGTTTTGCCGGACAAAGCCAGAGTTATTTCAGACCTCCATTTGTGTGTACTCTTAGTTGATTTTAATGTTGTGTTTTTTAGAATGTTTTCACACCATCAGAAGCGTCTAATCCACATAAATATTCACCTTCTTGCTTCCTAAACATTCTTCTATACAATGGTCAGCAGAGACAGAAGATTATGCTATACTATCAGGCACTATGGTATACCAAAGATTTTTTTAATTACTGTTCCATCATTTAATATTTGATTGGTAAATGACTTTTTAAAAAGCACTAACATAGCATCATATTGAAAACATTGAAAACTTTGTTTGTAATCATTAGCCAACATCAAGAAAAAATTAAATGGTGGTTTCAACAGAGATATTTTCATTGATGGAATGACTTAATACATATTTTGCTTTTCCATGTGGTCAGAAAGTGTTGATACCAGCTACTATTTGGAATCAACCTTTGATGAAAACTTGCAGATTTTGTATATCCTCTCATTTCAAATCTATACGTAATCTTCCATCTGTATATATATTTCGTAGTCGTTTTATTTTTCAGTTCTGTGTGTGAAATATATATAATTAAAATTATCATACCCATTGGTTTATATATTACCGTATTGTTTCCGATGTTTTTGATTATCAATAAACAAGCTATCTTGGCCACATACCCTGACATGTATTCCAATGCATCAGGCGACTTCAACACGTGATATCCAGTATCTCCACATAATAGCAGACAGACTTAAGTGAACGCAGGGTTTCATCAGAAGCTAAAACCACAAACCGCATCCCTACCAGCTCAGCATATAAACTAATCCTCTCAACTAATCTCTCAGGTTGGTCTCTCTTACCAACTTAGTTTCTATACTGTAATTATCCAAGTCTGTATTATATAGCGTATTGGATTTAACTTATTCAATTGTATATGTTAGGTACTCAGTTTAATTACCAAACTGCATAATTAATTAGAGACCAATCAATATCTCTATGGATTACACTAATCAATAGTTATTAAATTTGCATGTATGTAGATACAATGTTTTTATTGCAGGTATACGGCTCGAGAAACCAGGCCAATTGATTATTCCTGGAGAAAGGAAAATTTGCTTCGGGTTAAGAGTAATAATCAGGTTTTTTTTTAATTTCATTCCTCTTCCTGTATTCACAAAGGTACGATATTTAGGCTTCCATCTCGACACAAGGCCGACATGGAACTCACACACGAAGCTAAAAAGACAAAAACAGACGCATTGGACAATGGTAGAAACTACTTTGTAGGATATCCGATCTCTCAGTAGAAAATAAATTACTAATCTACAAAGTTATACCTAAGCCTATCGTGACATTCCCAATAGAGCTATGAAAATTCAAACATCGAGCGTATCTAATTCATTCAATCAAAAGTCTCAAGAACAATAGTTAATGCCCCTTATTTCGTCAGAAACATAACCCTTCACAACGATCTTAAATATAACCTACATTATGAAACCTACATTATGAAAGGCAAGAGCCACATGAGTGGAGATTGCAGCAAGTGATAAGAACCCATGCCATACTTATATATTAACAATAGATCGTGAAGCCTTCACTACTTTAGGTGACGAGATGGATTGAATAAATGTCAGCTTGAATCATCATTATGCTTGTAGAATCACTTTTTTTCTGTAATCTGCACACTCAGATTCAACTTGCATGAACAAAAGAAATAATCATTTCATGCTTTGAGCCGAATGTACACCCATTTTAAGTAAGATTTCAGTTGATTCAGACCCAAATTAATCACCATTTCTCAGTTCAACGCCCAATTTGAAACACTGGAATTTAACCCTTAGATGCGAAATTGTTATCACTCCTCTAGGCGTGTTAGTTACTCTCGTGGTTACCTCCATAATGTACTATCCATTTTCAGCCTATTATGCAGGTTATAAAACGATCTTAATATTCCTTACTCATTATACATTCTTGAACCTTCCCTTCCAAGTTCGTAAAGCTCCTTAGTAACCTATCCAACCAGCCTAATCCCCTAGCACAGTCTTACACTGCGCCACTCACCCCTATAATCCTCGCGGAGTCTAAAGCGGTAGTGTACTCGTGACCTACAATAAATAATTGACAATTATCCTAGTCCTGGCTATGGCCAGTTTCTACAATCATGTCCTGAGTGTCTGTGGTTCTCGCGCCCTTGGTCAGCTTAGCTCGTATCCAGTGACGCGGCTGGCGGAAGAACTTTCCAAGACTCCGCTTCCTTTATCGCATCCAAGGGTGACAACCATGTGGATTTGAGAGGCCTCGGAGCTGTTTGTAGATAAATAAGCGAGTGAATAAAGAATTGTAAATATGGTATGAATGAGAACATTTATGAGAATTACATATTGCCCAATCAGGCAGATTGTAATTTTATTACAGTAAAGATTTTGAATTCAAAGAAGCTAATTTAAATGTTAAGTGTCCAGTTTTTGAAACTCTATAGTTTTGGTATGCAATGAACAAAAAAAGGAATAACAATTAATCTTGGAATAAAAACGAGCACAAGAATTAATAAATAATTAAATGTACTCACCCTTATAAGATAAATTACTTATTGCCTAATAAGGAAAATTGTAATTCTATCTCAATGAAGAAGTTTCAATCAAGCTAAAGAGTAATCTAGCCCCTTTGTTGTAAAGGAAAAAAAAGAGATGTTATTCAGACGGTTTTGTTGATACAGTGGTTATCGACTTGTTTTACGAATATGTTGTTTATTACTAATGAATAAGTATTTATTGTGCGCATATAGTAATAAAAGAACTTAGTGTTGGATGAAAAATAAACAAAGACAAAATGATTATGAATTTGTCCGCAAAAGGAGATATTTTGGAACGTTGGATTTTGTGGAAACAAAGGAAGAATTTATAACTGGGGGACTCATCTCAATTAGAAGGAAAATAATAAAAGGCTTGTAACTTTTAAGACAGTCATCGGACTGGAAGGTATGCCATCGTTACGGCATATATGTCCAGATGAGGAGTCTTGAGTAAACAAAATAATAAATCAATTGGATGAGGACATTATACCCAAGAAAATTGTCATATATGAAAGGTACGTCTTTTTTTTCAACTGAACAGATGAACAAATGGATTACCCATGTCATTTCATTACCCAGGTGCTTTTACATTTACGTTGTGATACTCAAGGCTACAAATCCCGCACTGAGATAAATTGTATTAGATATCATCATCTACATTGAAGAGAGCACTGTCATTTTTTGGTGGATATTGAAGAAATCCTCCATCGAGAAATGGTTCCGCTGTGGTCTCACACGCTTCAATTCTGGAAGTTCGCATCTTCTTCGCACCCCAGGGTCTCCTTTCCTTTGTCTATGATGAACTACTCGTGATTGTAAGCTAGGATTACTTACAAGCGACTCACTGTTACATTCATTAGTGGTCATGTTAAAAAGTAAACAATCCCAAAGAAACGTCGTTGAGGGAGCTCTTGTCATCGGACATAAGCTTTGTGCAGGTTATTCTCTGGTTTAAACATTGATATATCTTTCTCGTCCGATAAAATCATGTTTTTCCGTGGTAGGATTGGTCAAACTAGACAAAATGAAGTCTAGAATGGGAATTTTTTCGAGAGTTAAGAAGTAAGGAGTGCAATTGACGTCTCTAGCCATCTGCGAAACTCTTGCATATTGAAAAGACAATATCTCTGAAGTATTGACAAATTTCTTTGACCAGTGGTTACGTAAACAAGTGATGTTCTTAATCTTTATTCCCTTCTTTATTACTTTTGTAATTGATATTTGTTTTATGCTACATGTACTAAAAAAAATATAACAAGAAACGAATTAACCATAATTCCGACGCTTTTGGTGGACGCAGACGCATGAAGTTCTTATTTTTGATGTTTGTAAGAGAAAGGTGTGTAACAGTTAGTTCAAGGGTTTTTTTTTTTCGTTTTGGTGTTTCATAAGTTTACCAGGTTTTTGGAATATTTGAGATTGGTCTATAGGCACATATAGGTCTATTTTCAAGTACCTAACTAATGTATTTGATGTAGAGGAACAATAAAAGTTTTTATAAAGTTACGTGTTCCAACACTCTCCCTGGTGAATGTAGGTGAAATTATAAGGTATACAAAATAATATTAAACATGAATATAAATATCAATCAATGATACTATTGTGTTCGGTGGACTTTTTTTTTAAGAGGTTAAAGATTAGTCCGAATTGGCCATGGAGGTCACGTAGCATGGGCCCTGAAGATGACAGCAGCTAGTCGTTGGTAATATTTCTGCCAAAATGCTTAAAATGTGATATTAAGAAGAAAAATATTTTTAATCATTTTATGAATTCGTGGTGATATAAACAAGACTACTCAGTTATCAAATTGGTTAAAACCGCGTTAAAGGTCTGGAATTTAATTCTTAAATAATTTGTTTTTCCATATTTCATTTGTTTATTCACAATCGTTTATATCGTCAGCACCGTCAATGGGCTAAAAATATGACAAAATGTTGACATGAAGACATTTGACAGCCTGTGATTAAACTTTAAGAAGTTCTTAAATTGTTAAATTATAATTTCCTTATCCAGCAATACTCACAATTCCACTCGTACAATTTGTACAGTTTACACTCATACCAACTTTCGTGTATGTAAAAATGAGGAGCTCGTGAAGTGGGTGAAGCTCGTGAAGAAGGGGGCAAAAGTGTCTCGTTACTCGTCGATGATAAGAAAGAAGGCAAGAGCCACATGAGTGGAGATTGCAGCAAGTGAACCCATGACATACTTATCTATTTACAATAGATCGTGAAGCCTTCACTACTTTAGGTGACGAGATGGATTGAATAAATCTCTGCTTGAATCATCATTACGCTTGTAGAATCAATCTGAACATTTTTTTCTGTAATCTGCACACTCAGATTCAACTTGAATGAACAAAATAAATAATCATTTCATGCTTTGAGCTGAATGAATACCCATTTTAAGTAAGATTTCAGTTGATTCAGACCCAATTAATCACTATTTCTCAGTTCAACGCCCAATTTGAAACACTGGAATTTAACCCTTAGATGCAAAATTTTTGTCACTCCTCTAGGCGTGTTGGTTACTCTCGTGGTTACCTCTATAATGTACTATCCATTTTCAGCCTATTGTACAGGTTATAAAACGATCTTAATATTCCTTACATTCTTGAACTCTTCCCTTCCAAGTTCATGAAATTCCATAGTAACCTATCCAACCACCCTAATCCCCTAGCACAGTCACTGCACTGCACCACTCATCCCTATAATTCTCCTCGGAGACTGAAACGGCAGTGGCCTCGTGACCTGCTGTAAATGCATAACAGTGGGACCCCTGGCAATGGCTCTCGCGCTCTTCGTCAGCCTCCACTGGCTTGTATCCGGGGATGCCGCTGGCGGAGGAGCGTGGGGGACTTCCCAAGACTCCGTTTCCTCTTTCGAATGCAAGAGTGGTGACAAACATGTGAATTTGGGAGGCCTCTAGGCGTTTTGTAAATATTGTATCAATGAGCGAGTGAATGAAAATTGTAAATTAGGTATGAATGACTCATTTATTATTACTTATTGCCCAATGAGGCAGATTATAATTTTATCTTAATAAAGTTATTTTATCAGTATCAATATACAGGTTACAGCAACAGTAGTTTATAAAATAGTTAAGAAATACTGAATTGAAACATTGAAATTTATTGTTACAACCCTTTCCTCGCCAAAGTAAAAATAATGCAGCTTATATTGTGTTGTACTCAGCTGGGGTACAACAGTGCGTGCCTTATCAAAGGATAAATTGTAAGGATGTACAAAAGGCATAAGCCAGAGCGTACGAATGATTTTTTTACTCTTCTCCATTGAAGATGTCTTCATCCGGTGGTCATTTGCTGACGTTACTTCTAAAATCTTTTCATCCCATTAACCTCCGATCTTTCTCCACCATCACCAGATTCCGGAACCCATTCCAAAGCCATTTGAGGCAGCCTTTTTCTTCCATTCTTGTGAGATAACTGTAAGATTAAACATTTTACCTTCAATTACTTCTACAAGGGCTTTCATTCTTTATTTATTTCTTTTTTTACCATACTCCGA
Organism: Acanthosoma haemorrhoidale; assembly: GCA_930367205.1. Lineage (NCBI taxonomy): Eukaryota > Metazoa > Arthropoda > Insecta > Hemiptera > Acanthosomatidae > Acanthosoma > Acanthosoma haemorrhoidale. The sequence continues at coordinate 94,293,487 of OV884014.1, read as the reverse complement.
ACAAATTTTTTTTAAATGATCATAATTAATAGCTGTACAAAACGACTGTTATTGATACAAATTGTTTTGTTTTTTTGGTACACGATGTGTTCACACGTTGAAAGCACGGACTCGTTATTTTACTAATGGTCATGACGTGTCCTGAAAATCTAAACATCATTAGCTCGAACAATAGCGCCCATTAAGCTTCCACCTCTAGCGAACAACTTCCAATTACTTTCTAATTGCATGGCAAAAAAATATTCTTAAGGCTGGGTGGCATTGCATCGATACGACCAAAAACGAATTATTTTTTATTCTCTGCAACAACTCCGTTAGTCTCATCTGGTGTTTTTTTTTTCAAATATTCTGGGAATAAAATTTTGTTGCATTAAATTTCATTGAAAATACACGTACATAAAAAAGTTTTGGATTTGAGGTTGATTTAAATATAATATTTTATATTTTTTTTTACCTGCCAGCGACCTCTTTCTCTGCCAGTTTCTCTTTACGTATTATGTGTCCAATAGCTACCTTATACAAATCAAATTATGAGCTTCATACACGGTTTTGTAGTTAGATTTTATGACGCAATGGAGTTAAAAATGAAAACAACTCCCTAAAAAGTAATGAGTTGTAGTTAATTAATCCCTTGGTAAAAAAAAATAAGTGCATTTCTTCAATAATAGAAATTGTATCAAATCAAAGATTTTGTCGTCCTGATTAAGCATGCGTATCATTTATTGATACTATAAAGGACTATAATTATGGTTATTAAATACCAAAATCTGATAAACCACTATTTATTTGGTTATCCCATCTAGCTTCCAAAATTGTATCCATAACATTCATTGGTACCTCAAGGAGAGAGAGCGAGGGTGCATCCGATGGTGGATCAAAGTAGATAAGTGACAGTGTGTCCACATTTCACCTCCGTCGGAAGTCCCCTCCATCAGTGCTCTTTCCTGACTTCCATTCATGCAACTCCATCCCTCTTCCTGTATCCGGTGCAGTACGGTATCATGGCATCCATCTAACACAAACAACATTGAACCCACCTCGAAACAAAAATGACTAGAAGCTTTGTAATTTTTAATAGACTATCTTTCAAAACAATAAAAAAAACACTAATTTACAAAGTTTAAAACTAAAAGTAAGACGAACTAGAGTAATGAGGCAATGAAAAACGGTCCAACTTCAAGTCAATCCAATCCCTTAATCATAAGTCCTTAAAGAGCAGTTCATGCCCCTTATAATGTCTGTGTAATAAAAACTATAATAAAGCATAATAATTTTAGCATAAGGCCTCTTTATTACTATCTTATAGTACCTCATCTTATTGATTTAATCCCTTCTAAGTTCTTGCGATTTCACCAAAACTTATCATACCACTCTAATCTCCTACCACAGCTAATACAAAACTTCAGACATATCTACAACCATTCCAAAAACTAAAGTGGCCTTGTGGCCTGCTACAAATGTATGACATCTGGAGTTCTGGAAAAGCAAGTTTGTTAAAACATTTCCAGAGCGTATGTGGTTCTCACATCCTTGTCCAGCCTCCATCGCCTCGTATCCTGCGATGCTACACTCAAGAATTTACACTCATGCGCTGAGATTTCTGCGCAGTCTGTATTTTTTGTGAATTGGATGAATTAGTTAGTCCAAAACTGTAAATATGAGATGAATGAGGTCATGTACTATAACTTCTTCTTATTACCTTATATGGTAGATAGTAATTTTACTTCAATGTACAGATTTTCTTGCTTACAAAACAAAATGTGGAATAGTATGTTTCAGAATCGTTATGATCCATATCATTGAATCGGCCCTTAGCATAAAGTGTAGTGAGTGATGTTGCTGATTTGTTATTAAAGTTTTCCAATTAAATCTGTTTCAACTCTTAAGGGCCGAAAGGCACATCCCTAATTAATCGAGAGGGGGCAATTAGTAATTTTACCGCGTCTCATCAGTGCTGACCTGATTCCTTTCCATTTAAACAAATACTAAGCAGTAATGAATATTTACTGCAGCATATCGATATTTGTCTATTTATTTAGGTTGTGAGTTATTAGTTGTAAGGGGCCAGGGGATGGAACTGGCAACTACCCTGTTCCCACTATGATAATCTACCTCCAAGACGTCTTTGCATAAAAACCTAGCCTCTTCGATATTTGGCATTATACCTTTGGCATTCCTCTCACGAGCTTGTAATTCGTGTCACTAAATAGACGGACTTCGAATGTCTTAAAGTGGCTCAAAAATAGGGGGGGGGGAGGAGTTTTAAAGGTTTGTGGCTCTATGAACGATGGAGCCTTGCGGGATTGAAAATAAAGGTCAGAGGGACAGGCTCTAGTGTTATGTGAGTGAATGTTGGGTTTGAGTGCGGAGTTTATGATTTGGAACAGAAATGAGCCTAGTAAATATTGTCCACGAGTAGCTGACAACGCCAATACGTTGTGACTACAGACTGGTGATGTGGGAATCTCTGCGAGACCCTGAGAAAAATCTAACCAAACAGTATGTATGCAGTCCATTGGTTTAAATATACAAAGCATATTTTTATTGACTATACACCAGTGTCTTCATGCAGAGATAGGTAGTATAGCTAAGATGAAGTGGGCACCCAAGAAAAATTCAAAGGTATGAGGTCAAGGAGTATTGAGGTCCCTGGTGGCGAGTAAAGAGTTAGTAGGTTTATTGCTTAGATAACGGCTTGGTGACGCGTAACCTCTTTATTCTTTCTTACTTCATATGTGTGCCCCGATAATGAACTGTGCCCAGGAGATGAGGTAGGTAGGTATAGGTAAGGATTTCGGGATTTCGCGTGGCCTTGAAGTGGCACTAGCTCACAGCCGGAATCTTAGGTTAGGCGAAAGCCGTCCCCAAGGACAAAGTGAAGGGGAAAGAGACGGCCTGAACCACTGGGATGTGCAACTAGGGAGGTGGAGTGTCCAGAGGTCGTTGTCCAAGGAAGTGATAGTTTTAATGACACGAAGCAAGATAATTCCATTAGAAAGGTGTGGAGCCTGACAGCGCCGGACTAAAGATTGAAATGAAATAAGGGTTAGTGTTAGTGAGTCAAACCCAGGTAATTTCACTGTTAAAGAAGCTGAGGAATCTGACAGTGGTGGACTAAATCTAGCAAGGTTAGGAAATAGAGGTGCAAAGGTTAAATGAGAAGAAGACAAAATTGAAATGCTACTACGCCAGTACTGGTCCCGAGACTTGACTGGAATTGAATGCCTGGTCATCCCAGAACCAGGACTATGTATAGCCAGACGGCAACCAATCAGAACGCCGTTTGTATAGGACAATAAGAGGTGGCTTCACAGCAGTGCTTTGAGCACTCCTAGCAGAGGCCTGGGAATTAATTTATCTCGCTGTTTATTAAGATGAATCATTATCATCAGATTTTGGTTTTACCATATTACACTATATACAATATTTAAATCAGACATCGTATTATTGTATTACATTATACTGTTGCATTTGAATAAGGCAGAGTGTTATTATATTACATTATAAATTTCATAATTAATGGAACGATCTAATTGTATAACGTTATAGCAGCTGAATCATCTCTTTCAATTAATTTTTTAACTTTTTATATTAAATTAAGACCATTAATTCAAGGCGGTAAAAAGACAGCATAAGCCTAAGCGTCGGCAGTTGCCTAATCATGAGGCTTGAGGGGAAACCCCGGGCGAGCAGTCACGTTAAGGTCCCCGAGATTAAATATCCTGCAAAAAGGGATTTAGCTAATGAGAGAGAGGAGGGGAAGACAAAGAAGGGGGGAAGAGAGGAAAAGGGAGCGATAGTTGGCTAGGGGGGGGCCTTCCGTTATGCTTAGCACGTGCTGTAGGTAGCTCAGGCTGAAATAATGGAAAAAAAGAATAGTGAAGATCTAGGAATTTCTCTAATTAGAGAATCCTTCTGAGCTAGACCCAGCTAAGATAAACCCAGCTGTAAACTTAAACTACATGCATATTTACAAGAAATTTTTTTTTTAGGTAGGTTCTGTGCTCTAGAGAAACTGCTTAATGGTCGCTATATTTTAATAATGCACGAATCGCATAAGTATTAGGTAATATAAAGAACACATTTTATTCTTGTCAAGTTCCTTGAAAATGGAGAATAAAGAAAGATTTATATTTCATTACGTAAGATCATTGGATTAAAAGCAAGATTTTGCTTTTAGGTTACGTAACTTGTTTGCTTACCTTTTTTTTTTTTTATATAAAAGCATTCACCCGTCAGTTCTTTATAAATTCTTTTAAAGTTTGAAGACGGGAAACACACATTTGACATTGACAAGATATGCAACCAATATGGGTTATAGTCAATTAAAATCACTTGAGGCTACGGACGTGGGAACACCAATTTTGCAGACATACAACGTGCAGACATACAAACACGCCAAAGACTTGAACAAATAGTATAGCGTCCATTTTTCAACAATCTTACTCCGCCTTTTCGATCATTGGAAATCAGCCTAATAATAATAAATGGAACCATCATTTAGCCTCATCTACTGTACACTGTGCTTTTCTATTTAACCACCTTCCAAATCCACTTTTCAGGAAAGTTCAAAACAATTGATGAAATACAGAATACTTCAATTGTACATTAATATCAAATTATTTTCTAAAAATTGTTTATTCTTTTAAATACAGCTATCGAGGAGAACAGTTTTATTGGTTATCTAATTCCATTTTTAAGGGAACGATCATTTAACTATCACACAAATAATATCCTAGTCACTATATGTTAGTATCTTGCATGACAAAATTGTTTTAAAAATGACACAAAATTGTCCCTTTCATGGAATTATCAAAACTTACCTCATTATATCGGATCTTAACCAGAATCACCCAACAATTTACATTTAAATAAATTTATTGACAGCTGCTTTTGCTCTCGAGACAAACAAGAAGTTAAACAAGTTTTCTATGAACGAGTGTTTTTCACCTCATATAAATATTTTGTAAAACCAAGAAGGTACTTGCAGGCTCCTTCGTCGGCAAGTTTGAAACTTGTAGCGGTCAGCTGTCGTTCCATCCACCGAAGTTTTCTCATCTGTTCCGGATTGTGGCTGCCCCCCTCTCAAAGTCCATTCAACGAACTAAATTATTAACAATGTGGGTCTTGCTACTAATATAGAAGTTTCGGCAATATAAATTAATTTATTTAAATAACCATGACAATTTGTAGTAATAAAACGCAATCGTTAAATTGATTTTTAAATGGTCAGTAATATTCTACCAATGGAGTACGCCAATCGTTTTAAGCGATCAATAACAACTAATCAAAATCAAGTGATAATAATATAACCTATTAACGACTACACAGGAGATTGAATGAAATAAATCTTTACAAATGTATGAGAGAAATAATTTTTTCTTAAATTGTCTATCTATGTGGTATGAATGTGCGAACAAATGATGAATTGTAAATATGGTATGAATGAAAACACTTATCTCAATTATTTATTGCCTATTAAGTAAAGGCAGATTGTAATTTCATCATAATAAAGTTGTTATTGAATGTATAAAAAATTGTCTATCAATTGATTGTTTGTTAGGCTAAATATCGTTAGTTGAATGATATATTTTTCTATCTTACGAGACGTAACAATTACTCAGCGTTAGTAAAACCTCAACGAGGATAAAAGATTGTGGTGTTTTTTGGAACTAACTTGTGATCCTTTCGATATAAAGTCCTGAGAACATATAACCCTCCACAAATATTTTGAAATTCTTAGAACCCAATGTAAAATTTACTCAATACTCTTAAAATTCCATGATAACTCATCTGACCATCCATATCCTCATGTAAGGCCACTTTCAAGTTATCAAAGGTCACTGAAAGTTAAGATTGGTTTGTTTTCTTACCTCAAGTTCTGAGCTTCTTGAGAGTGTTTCTTGGCATGGTATGAGTGCGATATTTTATCACAATCATATCCCTTAAAGGACATAATGTGATTTTCTTCAAATAACAATTTCTAAAACAAATTAACAACTAAAGAATCAGAAGTATCCAGATAGTATGCTCTACATTTGAAGGTTGAAACGATTGATATAAGATTGCCATGAAATTATTCAAGTACTTTCATGGTGTTATGGAAAGACTTAACATTGCCATTGGGTAGTATTATACCACAAAACCCATGAGGAATAGACAGTAAATAACAAGTGTACCTTCTCCCGTTGCCTCAGGCATAGGACAGTCGCTGTTCCGTAGAGCCGAGCCAACTAAAACCAAAAGACATTTCCGACAAACTAGCAAGTATAAGTGAAAGAAGTAAAAACTCGCAGAGAGCACTTAGAAGACGAGGAAGGGAAAGTTGTGCCGAGTGGATCGATTCGAATTAAAAGCCGCTGTTTACCAGGGAAAGTAAGCGACTGGGATCGTTTGTGGTGCAAACAGCCCATTCACTCTGTTTACACGTCCGCTCACAGACTAATGGCTATTGATTCTAGATTTTTCGTCAGTTCATAACTTCGTCCATAAATAGATATATTTCACTTTATGGTCATCTGGGGGGGAGGGAGGGCTTTCAAATGTTACTCGGTGTATTATACTATCATAACCAAAATAAATCTATGTATTAGAAGTAGGTCGATTTAAGGTAATGAACTTTATGTTAAAATCCTCTATACATGAATGTCTAATGGATAGGCAAGACCTACCCTTACTCCATTTTATGAAGGTTGGGGTATGAGCCAATTAGTCCAACAATGTCAAATCATTTAGCAAGTCGCCAAAGCAACATATGCGTGCTCTCAGTACGATTAAGATTTTAGTGTTCATTTTAGAATGGTTTTCAAAAATCAGAAATGTCTAATCCTTCTTCATTCACTTATTTTCTTCCTAACCATCCAGAAATTATCACCAGATCGGTAGATATTACGAGGTAGGGAATACCCAACGGACGGAGCAAGTAAGGACGGGTAGTATGCTGCAGTTTTTTAGGGATGAGTATAAAGATAAGAGGGAAGGGATCTTGTGTACCTCGAGTGGACTGAGGATTTGAACTTTAAAATGTTTTATATATATATATATATATATTCGGGATAGAACATGTACTGATCCAATCCAGCTCCCCCAGACCCAATCCAGATCTTGGCAAACGTAGCTAAAAAATGGAGGGGGGAGAAAAGAATAAATAGACTTGGGAGTTGTTAATGGTGGAAACAATGATTAATAGAGTTAAGGAGATCATGTATTTATCAATCAAAAAGAAGAAGATAAATGCTCGATCCCTGGGCTATACCCGAAGAGAGAGCGAAAGAAGCAGATAGATGCAACTATCTAAAATAAAATCTTTACCATTAAATAAGGGCTCCCAAGAACTTTAAAATGAGGGAGATGATGAAGTGGTTTAGGGGGTAGAGACAAAATATGACTTTAGCTCTTCAGGTGAAACAGGGAATACTTCTAAGGAACAACCACCAAAGGAGTCAGAGATGAAGTGTTTTCGAAGGAGTTGCCATTTGGATTAGGAATCAGGGGCAGAGGAGAGAGCTTTATGTGCTTGGACTTCTGCTCCTGGATAGTACCTTTGTTGGGTCAAGTTGCGGAGTAATCTAAATTTCTGATAGTCATCTACAATCGTTGTGCACCCCAAGCATTTTTGGGCAGTCTCACGCTTTCTTTGCAAGTATGACCTCCTGACATACCCAAGGAGTAGGTCAGCGATGTATTAGGGCCTTAAGGATATAAGGGTGGTTGGCAGAGAATGGCTATCATGGATTCAGTTGTGGAGTAGGTGTAGATAGTATTCAAATCCAGAGCTTCAAGATCCAGTAAAATGTTTTCGGAGAGAAGGCCAGTTGAAAATAGGAAAGAATATTTGCAGAGGAGTAAGTGAGCCTTAAACGTGTGATAGGTATTAATGAAAGGGGTAATGTAGTGAAACAGTGAATTGAACAGATCCTCTAGATAGCGCTTCGCGGTGGGAATCCGATAGGAGGTTGGTACCGGATATAGTAGAAAGGAACGAAATTGTAGAGAGTTGACTGACAAAAGGCACCTGCGGAAGGAAATAAACTACAGTATATAAAACAGGACGTAGGTTACAGGTTATCTCACCGAGGAACTCAATGTGTTGGTCAACGGATGGAGAGGGGGAGTGAGGTTAAGGATTTAAGGTGTATATATAAGCACCTGTCCGGCTAACCCGGTCATGTTGGAGAAAGGTAAAGTTGGGTAGAGAGATATATGAGGAAGGAACTTAAGATTTAAGCCATACTTTGGATACAGTGATAATGTGGAACATTTTTATGGTAAAAAAGAAAAGGAGTTCATCGTAATGGCTAGGTACGTACTTATCCTGAGGATAAGTATTGGAAGACAATATGTAATCAATAAAAGTCATCAAGCACTGAATATAACGCTTTTGTTATATATATTTTAATTAGGTTAAATGGAATCCTGTTCCTATTCAAAACTAAGGCTTGTACTTTGGCTGGTGATTTGTTTTTATTTAATGAACAAATGTCTGGTGCAATCAATGGCGCATCAAGGCCAAACCATTTCTACTCTCTGACGAGGATTCTGTCCATCAGCAGCTTTCAAATCGATACTGTTTTTCAGAACCAATACTGTTAGATACCTAGGTTTTCATTTAAGCAATAGGCTAACGTGAATCTCTCAAGAAATAAGGGCCAAAAATTAAACAGGCGGTTTGGAAACTCTGGTTTACATAGCAAAAACTTCCTTTTTTTTTATCGTATATTCAATTTTATTATATTATATTCCTTTATTGTGCTATAATTACAATATGACTTTTGTAAGGCAATAAGTAATAAGATAAATGCTCTCATTCATACCATATTTACAGTTCATCATTCACTCGCTCATTCATACAATATTTACAGACAGCCCAGAGACCTCCCAAATCCACATGCGAGAAAGCGGAGTCTTGGGGAGTCACGTCACCGGGTACTAGCCAGTTGAGGCTGACCAAGAGCGCGAGAGCCACAGACGCTCATATAGCAAAAACTCTATCACTAAACTAGAAAAAAAACTACACATATACAACCGTTTTGCTAAAACCAATTTAGAACAGAGTTATGGAGGGCAGCCAAACCTTCGACCTCCGAACTCCTGATGGCTGTAGTCAACGACTCCTTTAACTTTACAAACTCATCTCTTTACTATGATCTCCATGTTCCTGTTATCCGTCGTCTTGTACCCTTAACCTTTTCTGAATACACCAGAAACCTGTCCAGTTATTCGTATCCACTTGTCAACTTCTCATCGTTACAAGCCTTCTGACGGGGAAAAAATGGTTTTGGGTCCAAGGTCTATTGTAAATAGAAATTTATGTCATGGGGTCCAGGCTGTTACCATCATTCCCCTGGTCATCTGTTTCTCTTTTGACACCTTTCTAGTTAAAAAAAAGACCACGAGGTGATAGGGTTAGAGAGGGCGCCCTGCCGCTTCCACCCAGTTCATCATCAGTTTTCTGGTGAAATTCTCTTAGGAGAGGGGCTCTTGGATAGAATGTGTATATATACGTATGTTGTATGAATTTAAATTTTATATAAGTGAGAACGGATATTTATATCCCAATTATTGAACATGCAAATTGAAAATTTTCAAAATATTTATGATAAATGAATTTGTTTATTATCTGACCATTCGAAAAAAATCTACAAATCGAAGCGGAGGTGTAATAAAATTATATGTGTGCTCTGTCAAAAGGACTGAAAATTACGAAAGGTGAGGAAAACTCTCACTTGTAAATAGCGCAACAACAACCAACAAAATTGCAAATTTGAATATGAATTCGCAGCTTTCCGACACTCTCATTAGGCTAGTGGGGATTCCTCCCCTTTCTTTGGACAAATAGAACTGAATAATCAAGTTCGCAATCAGGAGAGACAGCGTAGCGAACCGCTATCCCTTCTCTTTTTATCTTTTCAATTAAACATTATCTGTTAACATATTGCATCATTTAAAAACATTCTTTCGTAAATGTATTTACATTATCTTGTCATAATTGTTTCACATAAATTAAAATACATTTACTACAAAATAGGTGTTCTGATCAGGTCCTATTTAAAAAAAAGTAAAATAAAAATTACTGCCAGATTGTGGAATGATATAATTATAAAACAGTTTTATTGTCTTTCCACAACATATAACCTCTTCTTTAGACAGCTCTAAGCTGCCATCTTAAGTTATATCCAATTGCTTATGTTGGATGCTTTATTAACACATCCAAAACACTAGTATATTTTTTTATCTATTTAACCAAGGCTGCTACCCTTGGTTAAATAGATAAAAAAATATACTAGGTGTTCTGATCAGGTCCTATTTAAAAAAAAGTAAAATAAAAATTACTGCCAGATTGTGGAATGATATAATTATAAAACAGTTTTATTGTCTTTCCACAACATATAACCTCTTCTTTAGACAGCTCTAAGCTGCCATCTTAAGTTATATCCAATTGCTTATGTTGGATGCTTTATTAACACATCCAAAACACTAGTATATTTTTTTATCTATTTAACCAAGGCTGCTACATCCACGCTTCTCACTTTACAGCTGAGTAAGGCGAAAACTGGTTTATAATATTCTACAGGTCATTCAGTCACCATATTGCAACTTTATCATTCACTCATTGTCAAACTGCTTTTGTTGTAAGTCCGTCGTAACTATGTTAAAAATCGATTTAAATTCTCCATCCGAAAACATGGGATTTTTTAAACTAAAGTTCATGATCAAAATCACCTGGTGTTAGCCACAGAACATGACATTTAGCATGCATTTACTCATCTAAATACTTTAACCACTTGAGGTAAATTAATATCTGGATGTATATAAAGTTTCCAAAATGGCCGTAAAACTCAATAATTATTCCTCTACTAAATTGAAAGTGAAAATTAAAAATTATGGGCCTATCTCCAAAAATAAAATGAATTTTTCTCTGTTTTGTGAACTATAATGTCGGCAACTAATCACGGATCAATTTTGTTTCTGTAACCGCGAATATTCTCACACCAAGTTTTCATGTATGATTTATTTAGTGAACGTTGGCATTTTACAATATTTTTAGGTCAGCGAAGAATCTTTCTGACTACTTAACCTTCAGTCATTAATTGACTGACTGGGATTTAAAAGTAAATATGACAGATAAACTTTCTCTAAAAATGTTTGACAAATTGAAATTTTTTTATTCAGGTTGGCTCACATTTATTAAATTTGATATTGATCACTATTCGAGTGAATCTTCAGTTTCGTTGTACTTATGAATGTTATTCTAGTTATCCGTTAAAGCGATAAATAGTCCCATCTACAAAATTAGATTAAGAAATATATTTCTTTAGACGACTTTTCGAATACGCATATTCGGACTTTGCCCCAGTCTAGAAACTAGGAATATGTGCTGTGGCTGTTTTTTTATATAAAATCCATCACACTTCATTTTTATAGGAAATGGGAATGTAGGCATGGAAGGGTTTAGATGTCTGTGAGTGTTTAAGTGGAAGTTCTTGTGCAGATCGATGTACTGGTATGTTGGTCTCTTTCACAGAGTTCTGTTTAAAACACGCCAGTCATGTTCTAAAGTATAATACATTGAGTTTCCTGTAAACTTTGAATATTTTATTTCGAAGCCGATCACCAGATTTTTGTTTTACAGTTTAGTTGTAAATTTCCAGTTAATCGCCATTAATGGATTCGAAAGGGCTGTGAATTAATGCCAGGAAAATTCATTGTGATTTTATAATAGCATTAAATTTTTATTTGACTCTTTTGTTTATAAAATTGATATTATTGACTAATCCCTTGTGTTAAAAAGATTACCACCGTATCGTGTAATAGTATAATTATATAACAGTTTTATTGCCTTTCCACCACTGATCATTTCTTCTTTATTGAATTAGCGCTATTGAAAGCTCTTAAATGTCATTTTCAGTTACCTCTACAATAAAATTAAAAGTCAAATGATAAAAAACTTTTACCTGTGCAAATAGACCCCATCCATTTACTTTTATTATACATAACAATGGCCAGAGTCATTAGGTAAAATACATAATATATTCCACTAACAGTGCTGAAATATAGTTACTTTGAAATTTTCCTTCTATTACTACAATTAAAAATTCTTAAAATTCCAAAATACAACCACAATGTAGTAAATAATTAAAATTCGAAAAACAAAATTAAAAACAATGAAATAATCATAAAAATTTTTGTCAACAAGTTGTCATAAATTATAAAACCTACTAAATGACAAATATTTATCAATCTTATGGCAACTCGCCCAGCTCTTTATGTGGGTTGCTACATCCACACTACTAATCCTTTATGTATTTATATTTCCAAGCCATGTATTAAAAAGAAAATTCAGGAAGGAAATGCTATGTTTTTGTAAAGTATTGAGAAAATATTTAAAGTGTGAATAAAATAAATAAAGAAATGTGTTCGTTACAATGGGAAAAGATGCTGCATTGAAAAAGTCGGCACTTAGGTTCAGTGGCTTCAATTCTGGAAATGAGAGTATTTTAGATGCACATCTACTACCTCATTATTCAGCTGTTGTTGATAATGAACTATTCCTTATTTTAAGCTTAGAATTGTACGTAAAAACGTGAGGATTACCAGGTACAGTACGAATTCAAATGTAACCTTAAGTAAATTGATTTTTTTTTAAATACACCAATGTTATGCTCAAGAACTTCTTTCAAATTTCATTTTTCTCCCCCTTTCCATTCACGGTGCCCATTCATCAACTGAGTTCAACATAAAAGATTTGCTATTTAAATTGTGAATTAGTTTCTGAATGTGAGTATTTGTGTACACATTTTATTTTTATTGTTCAAGCAAGTTGGTGTTTTATTTTCTTTATATGTTTTTTTTGCATTTTTTATTTTCATATTTTTCAAAACTTCTAAAATGTGTTTATATGTGTGTATATAAATTCCATTTGATATCTTAACTTTTTTTTGTATATTTTATTTCTACGCAATTTTTTTATTTTAGTGTCTGAGATCCAACTTTATGCTAAATAAAGTCTGTTCATAGAAAATAGTTCCGGGAAATAAACTAATAAATATATATTATTATCATTATTCAAACCCAATATCAAAAAGTAGGGTTTTTTCATTTAGTTATATTTAAGTCATCATGTTGTCCTCTTAAAAAATAATCCTATGGGTTTTATAATATTCCGCTGGCTATAAAAACAAAGCAATGAATGATTAATGATTAGTTTTTTTTAACTAACGATAATTATTAACGAAATGATAAATTGATGAAATCGACTCGATTATGCACCGTTTGTGGGAAATAGCTTGCGCTTTGATGAGTTTTCATCGACCCAATGTAGGAGTGATTAAAAGACACAACCCAGGGAGCGCAACGGGCCGTATTGTTCAAAATGTGATTTTACTAATTTGCATACCCTTGCGCTCGCCTACGGTAGAAGCATTAACATTTTGATCAAACTTTAACTGTTCACTCCATCGATCTGTTTTCATATGCAAACGAGAGAGAAAGCGAGAGAGAGAGAGAGAGAGAGAGAGAGAGAGAGAGAGAGAGAGAGAGAGAGAGGGAGAGAGGGAGAGAGAGAGAGGGAGAGAGTGAGCGTCACGGTACCAGACCCATCTCCTATTCAGGTCCCGTATAAACTAATTTAAGAAAAGATGCTTACCTCCGACGTTTCCTTAAGAAAATAACACCCTATGCTCGGTGGAATTAAAAATAAATACCGCCACAGCGGTGGAAAAATATTTTGATTCTAAAATAGGCTGAGGAGAAGCAGTGATTTTCTTCTGTACGTGTGGTGAATCCGGCGAGATCGGGGTATTCAATGACTCCCTGGGAAGACCCCATGAAATTATGTTCTCATGTTTCAATTTATCTCACAACCACTACTTAAACTACTATTAAAATCAGTAAAATTAATTATTACAGTAACACTGATAAAAAAAGAAACTGATTTTTTTAATTACTTAAATTTCTAAATTAAACGTATACGGTTAAAATGGCTGATGAATCGGTTCCTTAAATTTATACACGGGATCCCAGGAGACTGTTATACTTCATTTGTATTTTATTTATTTATTTTTTTCTTTCAAAACCTCTTTATTGATAATATATACAATGAATAAAAATAAATGTTATACTTTATTTCAAAGCAATGATCCAACTGTACCCTTTTCCCCGTCGCCAACACTTCCTTGGATCCCTCCTCTTCAGTACTGTCATGTCTAAAAAGTCTCCTTACCTTCACACCCTTCTCATATTCAATTTAGATTTTCTTATCCGTGGTGAAAAACTTTGGAACCCTATTCACATTTTAAAATATCCCAGAAACGTTTCACCCTCTTCTCTCCCTTGTTTTAATTATTATATTTTCTGTATTTCTTATTTATATATATTAGAAGCTCCTGTATTTTCTTCCATTATCAATTACTTTCTCCTTTTAAATATTCTTTCTATCTATAATTGCCTCAGATATGAACTTAAATGATGATATTAATTACAGATATTTAGGTTAGCCACTTAAAAGATTAAAATTAAAGTTTTTATTGATAATTTGATTTTGCCAAATACTCTTCTTACAGCACTGGTAGAATGATAATAATAATTATGAGATAAAAATAAAAATTGTTTAACTGCTTTTAGTAAATATAGTCCAATGGATCCACCAATAAGAAAAACAAGAACAGGAGAAACGGCACGTCACATAATATGTGACTGTGATAACCTAGCTAGAAGGCGATACCTTCACTTTGGTAGTGATCGCATTGTAGACCCCAAACTATGTGAACTGATGGATCCACTCAGTATCCTCAGATTTGCAAAGGCCGTGGGCCTGTCACATATATAGGACAGGGACATGGACGGCGCACAATAGGTCTCACTGAGGCCGCGGTGCACAAATGCCGGAACAAATAAAATAAAAAAATAAAAAAATAGATACAAACCGGTAGCCAACCTAGATATGTAGTACACAATGAAATAAAAATACTTGTTATTGTAACTAATAATAATTGTAACTTATAAATGCTATAAAGTTTGAAAAAAATAAATCCTGGATGATCAATGGTTAAATTCCAAAGCAGGAGTCTCAACCGTTCCAAAGGAATAGGAACTAAGCTTGTAAGTGTTCATAAACGCTTGGTGCATGCTGAATGTTAGAAATCCGGCAAACACAGTGTGCAAACAACTTCCTGAGGTTCATTGGGTGCTCTGACTCCTACAGTGTTGCAATGCGATCTATGGCAATTCAGATTGTCACTAATTACAAGGAGGGGGGGGGAGAGTAACATCAGTTTCAATAAAATGGATAATGAGTGACGTAGATATTTTCTATAAAAACTTACGTGTAGCATTATAACAAATTTGATTTAAATTACTGGCATTATTTTCACTAAAAATATTCCTTGAACAAACCTTGCTGGGAAGCAAAAAAAAAGTTCTGATTGATCCTCTTTTAACTTTGTATGAATATTGTAGATGTGAAGAATAAATGCAAAAACAATAAAATGAAATTAATGATATTCACGAACAAAGTATCCTTCGCAAAGGAAAAGATATACCAAATTTTAAAACTGAACGTAACAACTTAAATCGAGTGTTCGGTTAAGGAGTTGTCAAGTTTAAATCGCATTAGCCAAGGGTCCTAATTGAATGCCACAGTTTGGTGATGTCAAAATTGTAAACACATTTTCTTCAATTTATAATAAGAGTTGATGAGATAAAGTGATTTATTTTATTTACACTTCTACTAACTGCTTCTGTATTTTTTATTACTTAATGCATTTCATTACTGGCCTATTGTATTAATAATTAGTTCATTTCAAATACTTAATTTATCATGATTAAGGATATCATGTTAAAGAAAATGCAATGACATGAATATTTTGAGTATTATGTTATATCATAAACTGCGAGAATTTAAATAAAAACCGAAGAATGACAGTAGACCTATATGATTTAATAAATGATTAGATACACAATGACATGAACTATACGGATAAAAGAGTTGAATAAGAATTTAATATACGCCTGTAGAGTCAACCATGTTTTCAAGCTCTAGGATGTTTGTAACAACGTAGTTTTAATTGGTCAACCTCTCAAAACCGTCAATAGATAACAAACTGATAATTTAAAACGTGAAACCAATTTTGCCTCAAGGAGCTAATAATTCTTCTTAGGTGTTTGTTTCAACATATAATAGTGAATGAAACATAAAGACAGTTGGGTTGTATAAATAAGTAAAGGATTAGCCAACGTAAACAAGGATATAAATTATATAAGCTATCAAGCCACATTGGGATTTGATATTATATTTTCATATCGTTGGTAATAACCTAATAAAATGATAATAAACTAAAACTAAAATGAAACAATAAAAGTAAATAAAGAGACTTCTTGAATAAGTAGAATCTGAGGGTAAGATATAAATGTAGATTTCCTTGACATGCCCCTTGGAACAAAGCCTTGTTTCCAATCAATATTGTTGCATTCGGCGTCAATCTACGCTAGCCTCGTGTACATGAAAGTAATACAACGCGACGTCCCACATTATGATCACGTTACAACGCTCATGTGAGTTCCATCCGTTTCTCAAATCGCCTTGCGTGACTCAGGATTAATGATTTGGTCTGAAATAGAACCCGAGCAGGCACAACAGTCTGTGCAGTGTGCTAGCTTGACTCAAGCTGGTAACGATTGTATTCAGAGAGTATAATGAATTTGTATGGGGTCTGATTAATAATTCCACTATAGAGTGAAGCGACACATTTTACGCTAATTAAGACCTGAAACGTTGAGATATAAATAGATAAATATACTTGAAGGAACCACTCAACTTAATTCAATTTAATTTAACGCTAGGTATTAATCACGCTAGACCTCAATCTACAGCCAACTTCAAGCTCATCCTTGTTTTTTACTTATCCTTTTATGCAGGGTGTCAAGGCTTATTTATTTATTTTAACTAGTTGAATATTGTTTAATCCATTGATGACATACCATAGACCTTGTCGAGTCGTCACGAGGGGGGTGGCTAGTTACCCTAGCCCCTGGTGACGAAGTGAGGGTTGATTAAAATATATAGCCTGAAGAATCGTTTCATGGCGGTCTTACTATCTGTCTCCATTTTAGATAGATATGTGCCCCGACAATGCACTATGTTCAGGAGACGAGGTATAGGGTAGGTAGTTTGTGTGGTCTTGGAATGACCACGAATTGACACTCGGTATCTGAGGGTAGGTGAAATCCGAACCGGAGAGAGGCAGACTGAATGGCCGTGGGGAAGACTGCTTGGTAAGTTTGCAGGGCCACGACAACCGTTGTCCACTAGGGAGAGGTCTCTCCCAAGGAGGTGCTAGTCTTAGCGAGACGAAGGCAGAGATTCCCACTAGGAAGGTGTGGGGTCTGACAACGCCGGACTAAAACGCAGCGAGGGGAGAACAGAAAGAGATGCAGAGGTTGTTCATAAGAAATAAGACGAAATTCTTGAATACCGCCGCAGCTGCAAGTCATAAGTAGCTTCGCTAGCAGGAGAATGAAATACAGCCCGAGATCTGCCCCTATTTATAGTTAGTTGTGGCTCGTTAGATCCAATGATCTGCCTCGTTATTGTATCCGGGACATTGGATGCGTAGGGCTTTGTGTAGGCAGCCGAAGGGCTGACCCGGCAGGGTCGTTTTCTACCTGATGTGGGGTAGCGGTTTCCCAGCTCTTGACTTGCAGCTGTGACCTCTTTATTGTTTACACATTTACAATGATTTATTTATGTTATTTACATTTGTTCAAATTAATTTACAATGTATATATACAATAGAGTATAGGGTGATTTATCTTATGTAGTTAGCGGTCACTACAGACTAACATAACTCCTAATTCTATATCGAGATAAAATGAAAAACCGTAGGGAAATTTACAGTGAATAGTAACATTGGCTTTTTGAAACTGGAATCCCATCTCCATCCTGCCAGCACTGACGAATACATTTTCATGTTTTAACAATATTCCCTTGATGGAGGTTATATAGAAAGATACTGTGAGGGATGTCTATACGATTTTAATTTATATGAATTGATAACTAATTAATCTTCAGAAAGAGTTTCTAAATATCACCTTTAACACTGATATGAAGTTGGTGAAATATGCTTATTTGCGTCAACTGCCTAGTACGGAGGCTGGTACAGTAGCAGTAGTACAAGTCTAGAATTAATAATTGAACATTAGTTTCCAGTCGGCACATCATCATCAGTGTCTTCTTCAATGACAGACATAACAGTGATCGAACCGACCTGAAGTTAAAAAGGTATATTCAACATCTAAAACTTAGCTCTCTGTATATTTTGATGCTCATAATTGAAAGAAAGTGTGTGAAAAAAATATGGCGTTGTGTTTATTATCTGACGCGTATCTCTCTGATGTTCAAGCTTTAAGTTTAATTTACTGCTAATTAGGACACAGTCGTATAAATTGTAATGATATTTTCAGTGTGAAACTAAGGGAGTGCTTTTTTTCTTGAAATCTCTTGTAAAAGAGTGTTTTGCGACTCGGAGGGTCGCTATGGATGAATCATGGGTTCGAAACCTTGGCCCTTTGAGGCAGTTTTTGCACTAAGCTACCCTCCCTCCTTGGCTACACCGCTCTTTTCGAGTTATTTCGCTCATAACTCACTAAAGCAATACATCGAGCTCTCAGTACAAGTTATGCTCCAGTATGGTTTTCAGACATTAAAAGCGTCTTATCCTGGTTTGATATTTACTCCCTTGCTTCAGAAATATCCTTCTAACCAATGATTACTACAGTTAAGAGATTAAACTAGAGCGTCACTGAAGGTAAGTGAATTAATTCTACATTTCCTAACTTGTTTGTTGTTAGGACCTGACTTCACTCCACGTTTCGAAGTGAACACTCAAACTAGCGCATACAACTGCTAAAGGTTAAGATTACGATCTTATTTAGCACGTATTTAAACCTTTGTTCTTCAAATAGCCCATCTTCATTGCATACGTTAGTTTGTTCCGTGTGTGTTGCCAAATTAAATCCCACATGTGTTATATCTATCCATAAAACATTAAGATATACTTTATGTAGCTATTGGTTAGCTTCTGAACCAAACATTGGTCTATTCCACATTGGCCACAGTCTACAACAAAGCAAATGTTTGAAGAGAATCCGTTAGTGAATTCCGAGGTAACGAGCATGGACAATAGGCCCGAACATTCAGGACTGTGTGCAATGCCATTGCTACGGAGAGGCGCTGTTTTCGAATCAATTTGCAGTTGAATTGGAAATATGGTCAATGGAATCCACAATGGTGAATTTAATTACCATTCTATAGTTCTACGGGCTAACGAGCCCGTCAAATTCGTCAATTTGAGAAACGAATCTTTTCATACCGCCTCAAAAGTATTTAAATTGCTATAGGTCAATAGCACCATCCCCTAATATTATCTTCACAACTCGAATGTTGGACAAAGTCATGTTTTGAGAAATCCAATTTTTTTTAGTGATTTTGTTACCTGCCATAGACAAAAAAGACATTTAAACATTTATCACTTGCGAAATCTTCCTCAAGTGATTGGATTTTATTACTGAACGCTGTGACTGAAAGAAACAAATAGTGGATTGTGTTATTGATCCAGGTAGATTTAGGTTATACAAAGGCCTAGGTCATACAATATAAGTTCGAAACAAAGCAATTGATTATTGGATTACTACCTCCTCTCTATACCGCTACCTCCCGGAGTTATGTGACGTCATTATTTCAGTAATTATTTAGTTCGGTCTGTGCCAATAAGCGAAAAAAAAAAAAAAAAAAGTCGTGTGTGAGGAGATATTTATCGATAATGCATTTGTCATATATTGCTTATTACCCACTCCCTGACATTCACATACAATAGAAAATTAACCATATCTCAAGATTAGCAATCTATTTATTAGAATGGCATGAATTCCTTAACCCGGCTTAATTGGACAAATCTGAAAGTAAAAACAATTTGTTTACAGTAAAGAATAAATGCAGATTTTCGTGATGGTTATATTTAGATTTTAGCTTGTTGAACATTGTCATATTGTTTATGTATCTCATATATACTACATCTTGAACTCTTGAGTATGACGGTCCATCCCGTCAAAAACGTTCGGTTATAATAAATCAAGAAACTTTAGGGAAGCAGGTGGTATTTTTGGTAGACTCTCACTACCTTCCTGACTCCATCCGCCTTTCTAGGCATTCCACACCCCATATCCTTCTCATACATCCTTCAAATAGGGGTCTCCCCTTAGTGAAAGGCACTTTCCAGCCAAAAATAATTTTCCTTATTTTTCCCACATTCCTATTTTTTATAAGTTTGAGAGCTTAGGAAAAAAAAAAAAAAAAAAAAAAGTGGTATTTTATTTCTTAAAAAGGTTATCACCTTATTTTATGTTCTCTATTTCACCAAGTTAAACGAACCAACTTAATAACCGCAGGTAGAAACAGAACTCAACACTCATCAGACCACTTAATTAACAGTACGGTGGTCACATTGAAACCCCTGTATCATCAACCGTCAGGTACACTTCACTAAACAGTACAATATTCAATATATGCATATATCCCATTGCAATTATGATACAAGACAGAATACGGATTAGCGAAACTGTTAATCCTTCAATTCGTCTGTCGGGTCGCCACGAGGGGGTGCCTAGTTTCCCTAGCCCTGGTGACGAAGTAAGGTATGATTAGGCTATGACCTGGACAATCGTTTCATGACGGTCATACTATCTGACTCCATTTTTGATAGATACACAGGTGGTCTGAAAAGTTTCCGACCTCGACATGAAGATGATAATAAAATAAATAAAAGCTAGTTATAAAAGCTTTGTTAGGTCGGAAACTTTTCATACCACCCTCCTATAAGCCCCAACAACGCATATGTTCAGAAGAAGAGGTATAGGGTAGGTGGTATAGGTAGTTTGTGTGGTCTTGGAATGACCACGAATCCACACTTGGTATCAGAGAGTAGGCGAAATCCGTCCGGATCCCAAAGGCGAGTGTGGACCGGAGAGAGGCAGACCGAATCGCCGTGGGGAACACTGCTTGGTAAGCTTGCAGGGCCACGGCAACCGTCGTCCACTAGGGAGAGGTATCTCCCAAGGAAGTGCTAGATTTAGCGAGATGAAGGCAGAGATTCCCACTTGGAAGGTGTGGGGTCCGACATAGCCGGACTAAAACGTAGCGAGGTGAGGAGAGAGAGATGCAGAGGTTTTCATAATGAAGAAGCCAAGTTTCAGAGTTTAGATCAGAGCAGCCACGGGTCAGTTAGTTGTCAGGAGAATGATATACAGGCCCCAAACCGGCGGTCTTAAATACCCAGCTGGCTTCGTCAGTAGCCAATCAGCTCTGGTTTTACAGTACCCAATGCCAGTTGAGTATGTGGTTTTCTTTGTTCTCTGACAAAGAGATATTTCACCAATACGTGACCAGGGTAAGGGTCTCTCGGTGGGTGGGGTCGCTAGTACCTGCTACTCATAGCTGGTGTCCTAGCTCATATAACTAATTGGCTCACAGCTGCATGTTTATTGTTTACCACATTTACAATGATTTATATTTTGGTAATGTTATTTACATTTGTTTACAATATATATTCAATAGAGTATAGGGCGATTTATCTTATGTAGTTAGCGGTCGCAACATCGTCATTCACATAATTTTCGCATTCCATAAATTTACTATCATTAATAAAATGGAAGGGAAAATATTTGAACATCTACAAATCATTCATTGCAGTTGTTCAAATATCATTATATACGAAACTCATTATAGCCAGAAAACATACGAACAACAAATAATAAGAGAAAACTATTAAATATAAGTATAGCTCACACACTATGTATATAAAAGTAAATCATAATAATTGGCCCCAGAATTATTCACCGACCAAATTAAAGGTACTAAATGTAAGAAATTAAAAGTACCTGTAAATTATAGTGGAACCACTTCCGTTTGATAAACAACATACGCATACATAACTAAAAAATAAAAGATACTTAGATAGCTTATCAACAACAAACAATTCTTCACAACACGTCCTTTCTAAATACCTTAATTCAATCTCTCTGGTGCATTATTTAGAAATTTGTATTTGTGGACAATTAAAAGTAATAAGTGGCTGCCGACGAAGATGATCCAGCTCCATTATCGCAAAAGTTGTGGCTGTGAAATTTAACCGAAGACAACAGGAGAGAGGCGGGAGGAATTTAATCAAGCGGAAGGTAATAGCGCCTTTGAAGCAGACAGAGGGCTGTTGGAGGCTGGATCGGTTCATTATCCCCTAAATACAAACGGAGCGGCCACTCTAAGGGCAAGAATAGGTCGGCGGATCGCTGCTCATCTTCAGCCAGGAAGAAATAACCCAGGAGAGGATTGTTGTTTCGGTCGTTGTCTGGGAATGATGGGGAGAGGGAGGGGTACATTAGCCTTTAAATTGGGCCAATAGGGGCTATCCACAGGGTGGCCTATATCTGACAGGTATTGGCCATTAGTCGTCTCCACCCTTTAAGCCAAACTGCCTAAATTGAATGCTATACTATTAACGGGTTGCTTTATTTTAGATGATTCTGGATTTAGAGTGGGGAGGGTGGTCAAAATTATTCAATTGATCTGAAATTTTAAGAGTGAATTTCTTTCCCGTCATCTCAAAAGTTGTATTTTTTTGATAAAGACAGAAAACCACAAAAAGACTCACTGTTGATTATTGATGACTGTTTTCCCGCTATCAACTCTGTTTCTTTTTTTTGAATTCTTGTTTATTTATTTTTTTTGAACAAATATATGCACAAGACTACTAAAATAGACTCCTTGTACTGAGCGGAGATATATTTAAAAAATGTCTTAACAGATAACTAAATTAGTATTTTGATAAAAATAAAGTTGTGAAAAGCACTATGGCTTAATTTACCATCTTTGAGATATGCGCTGTGCACTACCAAGTCTATCGATAAGGCGTTAGATTGGTTTCTGAAGTTTACACGTTAAACTATAATAAGAGTAAGAACAGAATTAATATTTTATTCATAATATTAAATCTTAATAGATTATGGGCTGTTTAGATTATTTTAACGTTTTATGGATACAATGGACAAAAACCACAAACGTTCATTGTGTCACACAAAAACAAAACAATTCATCAGCCACTTTAATTGAGCCTCAAGATCCCCATACACCACGCAACAGTAGTCAAAATGTAGGAAAACAAGAGAGGAAACTAGGGAATGGAACTACGTTCCATTGGAGAGGGGATTGATTGAGTAGGTCAAGGGTACAAATGGAATGACGGGTGATTTGAGGATAGAGTCTGGTCAATGACAAAACCTAGAGTTTTACTACAGTAAAGAATTGGAGAATCTTATTTTGAAAGTCGAGCATCCCATCATAGACTCGGCGTAGGGAAGTTGTACCCCCATTGCTTATCTGTAATGGATGCAGGTGGCTGGTATGCCATAGTGATACTGTGGCTCTCCAAGTTAGAGAATCCTTCCACATGTTCTTACTCGCATCCTCTCTTTTCCCCTTCACATTTAATGGCATATTAACATGATGTGGAACTCTAAAATACTGAATCCTGGGGTCAAAAGGCAACGGACCTAAATCAGTAGACACCCAGGGAAATGGATGCGCGATCAGTCAAACTGTGCTCCTAAAAGGGGTATAAAATTCTAAGGAGCAATACTCATAACCAATCTTGTAATGAAGGATTCGTAATGGTCATGTTTACACAAATAGGTCCAATCAAATGGTTATCTAGTGAGTTGAGTAGAGGGCAAACGCGAAACAAACCATCCTATGGTTATAAATATTGGAAGTGCCTTGGTACTGGGCGCCACTGACTAGAGCTAAAGTAGTATAGCCTTCTGTACGTTGCACTGAGTGGATTGGGTGAGGTCAGCGTGCCACGAGTTTGGTTGCAGGAAGGCCACCTCCCCTTAGTGGCCCCTAGGGCGCCTCTGCGTGAAGGTTCAACAACCAACATGTAGGGTAACCTTTCATGTAAAACGGTGGTAAAATCTCTATCTAAGAACAAAGGAAAAAATGTCGAGTGATAGTGGAAATATCATTTAGTGTTTCGAAAAGAGTATGTGAACCAATGATGATTGCCTTGGATTTCTCTGCATTCAAACGAAGATTATGGAGAGAGGCCTAGGTTTCGACTCAATCAAGGTCTTATTGAATCAATGAGGGATTGGAGCTAGGAAGGAAAGATAGGTAAATTTGGGTGTCCTCGGCAAAGATAATACATGGATTCTTAGATAGACCGTTAATGTAGACACAGAAAAGTAATGTTGAAAAAGATGAACCCTGAGCAACACCGAAAAATAACGAAAGGTGTCGGGACGGTGGTTGATCAGGAATGTGTACTTCCTGGGAGCGATTGGAGATGAATGGTTTTAACCAGTTGACAGGACTGTATGAAAAGGACTTCGATACGAAAAGGTCTGCTGGAGAAGGGGATTCATGTTCCAGATAACGAGTGACTGCATGTAACGCGAAGTCAACAAGGCCTTCCGGATAATTTATGAACATTACTGGAAGACCGTTGTCACGCCGACATTAGATCCTGCAACAAGCAAACCTGACGAGTTTGACCTTACTGGCCACCTGGCCTCCCCAACCAGTACAGATGTCAGTTCCCCGGGGATATGTCTTCGTTCAGGTCGAGGTCAGCGTCGTCGTCCCAGTTAAGAAGTACGGTTGAGAAGCCTGTTTAGTTTTACGAAGGCTATATAAACTGGTCCCAAATCACCTGACGGACGAAATGAGTGGCAATGTTAGGGTTGGAGGTGCACGGCTAGTCTCCTCACCAATTCCTCTGCACCGTATCCAAGTCCTCTGGTAACAGCTTAAGCTTAAGGCTTGCACTTATTGACAAAACTATTGACACCGGAACCCCGCGGGTCTCTAATGACGTGGATCATTATAAGAGTGTAAATGAAAAACAATAATCGTTCGGGCATTTGGAATAATTAATTACACCATTGGTTTTGTTTTAATTTAATTTATTGTGCCAATGATCCTATATAGCGGATAGATACATATTTATCGTAAATAGATAAAATAATGTAATGTATTATGCACATAAAATAAAAGGAACATGCAATGCTTCCAGTTCAGATCAAATAAAATGCAATGATTCCAGTTACGATGAAATAAAATGCACTAAAGTACGCAAATCAAATTTACAATGGCTAACTGTTTTGTTGCTGCATCGTTTTATTTTATATTGTAATTTTTTTTTTAATATTAAAAAACTTTAATATTATAAAATTACAATCTGCCTTATCAGACAATAAGTAATTGTGATATATGTTCTCGTTCATACCATATTTAGAATTGTCATTAACTCGCTCATTGTAAAATTAACCCCAAATATGGCTTACAGAAGCCTTAATTCATTAAAATATTCTGAACAATTAAATTGTTTTAGATTTTAATTATGTTATTCGCCATTTAAGCCCGCGAGTTTTACCTAATCTTAAATGAGTAAATAGGTAAATAGTGAAAATAAGTTTATGAAATAAAGGTAGAATGTATGTGCTAACTTAAGGTTATTGTTTTTAAACTTTTTGCTTGAATTCAACTCTGAAGTAGACGGCGGCTTGATACCATAAATAGAAAAAACATGTGTATACATTTTTAATGGAGGCGGCTTTTCCTAAACAAAAGTGCTCTTACTCGTTGAATGCTGTCCAAGCCGTAATGAGATGCAAGTCCCCGCTCTCTTTTACAAAGGAGATGCAGCGGAAAGATACTCGTTTCTCCACAGAGGTTGTTGGTAGCCCTGTTAACAATGCAACAAGACAAAGAGCCGTCCTCAACCAGGACCTCATTGTCTGGGAATTGTATGTAGAAAATTCGGTTCGTTTTTTTTTTTTAGTGTAGTCGATGTTCCGCAATCGTATTCTTTTCAACTCATGTTTTTTTGAACAATAAACTGTAATTTGAAAAAGAAATAAGTTTCCGTTTCCTAGCGAATCTATTTCCCGGGATACTTAAAAGCATTTTAATTTGAAAACAGAACTTAGTAAGTCTGTTATCAATGACAGACTGGCATGTTAAACATCAGTGTAAACGCCGGGAAGACTGACTGCGTAATCTTCACCCTCCAAAAGGGGAAAAAATCCTTGCCAATATCGTATAGCATAGGTGGGCAAGAGAACTCACCAGCTTTCTCAATGCACTATTTGGGTATAAAAATGGATAGGCATCTCCATTTCTCTACTCATTTTGGTAATGAAATAAAAAAAGTACGACAAAGTTCTTACCGGCTATCGCACTTGCTAACTTCACCTAACCTGTCGCTTCGTCTCAAATTGATGATATATAAATGTGTCCTCTGGCCAGTTCTGCTGTACGTGCCCCGCTATTTACCCGCTTGACTGACGCTACAGCCAAATGTCTCCAACATTTCCAGAATGGGATCATGCGATAAGTGTTCCGACATATCTCTTTCGGGAGGTTAAAGAAGGCTGACCTGCACCCGTTGCTTGGTGTGCCGTCGGTGGGTGAGTTCATCCGCCGGAGACTCATTAAGTTTTTGACTCGTTGCAGCACCTGACAAACCCAGTGTTTAACACTATGACCCCACCACCCCTCCCTCATCGATGGCAACAGACTGTCGGGGAATTAATTAGCTATTAATTATTTATTATTATTAATTAGGTTAAGAATTAGTGTGTAAGTTAGTTTTAAGGTTGATCAAAAAGTGAGCACCATCACCTTTATTATTCAGTTTACTCCAGTCACGTATAATATATATCATTGTAATTGTTTATTCATTATGTAATTTTTACAAAATAACAAAACCTGTATAATGTAGCGATTCTGCAGGAAATATTAAAATGATTTATAAATAGATTCGCCTGAGATTCAATAATTATCTGTAAATTTAAAGGGGCTAAGAACGAAAAAAAGAACAGAACTTAGTAAGCACACTAAGTTACTCAATAAGTCACTAGTGAAGTTTGCGACCAGACCGTAACTAGCTGGAGCCGGGTCTTTTAAGTTGTCTTCGGAATGGCCGAACGAAACGGGTCCAACTGATTTCTATGTGCATCTTTTAAAGAAAGGGCTCTTTTCCCTGGCAACTTTTAGAAGAATACTACTTATATTTTTTTTTTTTTTTTTTGAATGAATATCAAATAGCGTGTTTATGCAAACAATAACATCGGTGGTCTTCTTTACAGATCTCATTTGTTTCTACATGATCATTAATCGTGAAATTTTATTATTATTTGAATTTAGGTTACTAATATATTATTTAATATTAATGTACATTAACGGAAGCAACTTGAAAAGTAACTTGATAATTTTCTGTGGAATGTTTTAGCCTTATAGACGCGTGTCAAGCTGAAATGGTTTATTCGGGGAAAGTTTTGCAGATGGCTAATTTATGTCATGATTGCTCAGTAGCAGAGAGGTAGCCCCTGCAGTTTTGACCTTAGCTTTTATTTTTTATTTAAGTACATACCGGGGCTTAGTTTACCATCTTTGAGCTAGAGAGTGCTTGGTGACACCGATGTACTTGTTGTATCAGTTTATAACGCATGCCAATTGAGGACAATCGGTTTGGGATAGACCGTTACATTTTGCTTAGTGACCAACATCGGAAACACTTACTAGCAAACTACGAAAATTTTTAAATAAAGTTCTCCGTACCATCAGCAAAGCGCATTGGTTCTTAAGAAAAAGGATATAGGGTTTTATTAAGAAGCTTAAATAGTCCCTTATGTGGAATCCAGCAAACTTCTCATATAATTACTACGGTCAAGGGCAGTTTATTTTTTATAGTTTTGACTGCTCTAAATTTGTCTATACCAAGAGATTCATTGATAAAAAACATTTAGAAGTGCAGCATGTAGTGGTCTGGTGATGAATTTGTATTTTTAATAGTTTTTAAGCTAGAAAACTTAAGGTAATTGTATGTTCATTTTCAGAGCCTCATCGAAAACGTTTTTATTTGTTGATACTATATAGAATTAGCCATGAAAAACCTCTGCCCTACTCAGTCCTTAGTTCGTGTTGTGAATGCATCACTTCTTCATTTTGTTTTTATTTATCTTCATATTTTCTGGAAATTTGGAACAAGAGTTTATCTATTTATTTACTTTTTGGTTACTTTTTATTCTGCCAGTGCAAACAGAGGAGTGAGCTAGCACTCATTCACTCAAGTGACGAGTGAGTGGAAAGTAAAGTGGGGGTCTCTCCACTCGCTCGTTAAGTAACGAAATACCACAATAAGTGCACTCAATGTCTGTAAATATATTCTGTTTCAATCAATAGTTCAGTCAAATGTACCATTAGTCAATGAAGGTAAAACAAACTAATAAATGGTTAAACTCACGCAATGAGTTTTAGGTTTAAGACTCAAAATGACGCGCTAAACCTGCGAACTACACAAATCACATATGTGATTATTACAAATTGTGAGTATTGCCTGCATACCTTAGCGTTAACCACCATTGTTAGGGTACTCACAATTGGGTTCCAATTAGTGATACTTAAATGCTAGTTAAATAAGACAGTAAAAATTACACTATGAATTGAAATGAAAGATGATAATATCATATCACCATATATTTAAGTAAATTGTACCAATAACCAGGATTGCATTCAACTTAATATTGACTAGCAAAACTTTATACCCTGAGTAGTGTCAGGTATGATAACTAGTAGAATTGATATTTTCAATTTTTATAATTGCATAGTAGTAAAGAAAAAGTATTTTTTTCTTCCAAGGGAGTCGCCAAACACAATTGCACACAGTTGAAGCATATTTATATAAAAAAAACAAGAATGGTGTCATGGTGTGATGTATCGTAATATTTTTTTTCTACCCATTTATTTATTTTTATGTATTCATAATGTTTAGAGTCTACAATAAATCTATAACTAAAATTTCACTTCGTGATTCTTATAGTTATTGTAACTAGGCAAGATGCTGTAGCGTTTCTGTGGCTGTACAGTTTCTCCTAATTGATTTGAATGAAATTTACATCATGGAAGGTTTTTTGAAATTAGATAGTTATGGTGCTCACCTTCAGAAAGGTATCGTTATGATTTTGTTTGATCTAAGCCCCTTGTATTGATTGCACTTGACTTCATTATTTGGTTTAGTCATTAAAGATTTATTTCATCAACATCTTAGAATACTCACGGTAATCAGTAATGTTTCCACTGATTGGTTATGTATGGACTGTGCATAAACTTCCTCCGAGAAACAAAGGTACGATTGGAACTATTTACCTTACCTGTTATTCGTCGTGATTTTATCCCGAATATTCAAACAGCATGAATCAGCTAAGGAAAATAACGCGGGCTTGGAGCGGAGCACGTTGAATTTCTTTACACTTGAACACACTCATGATAAATGTACACAACAAATAAATGAAACATTTTATAATAAGGATAAGTCCAATTAGGATAAGCTAAAACAAATTTTTATAATAGAAAAAAAAGTTGTTCTGGAGTATGTATCGAGCTTAGTAACCATGCTTTGGATGTTATAACGATACCGAAACTTGCGGGACATTCCACGAAAAAGGTGTTTTCGTGTTCCGGGCTGATTTCAAGCGGAGTGCCAGCTGTATAGTGCAAAAAAACTTTTATTATAGGTTCCAGCTAGTTTTAATAGAGACCTCAGCTTCATTGACTAGATTTTATTTTATTACGCATTAAAAACATTTTTAGTAGTAAAAATGGCCATCAGAAATGACGTTTTCAAATTTGACATCATGCAGCTCTGTTAAAATTTTTTCCTTTGCATGTAATTATCATCTGAACTATAAAGTTTCAGAAACTATAATAAAAAATAAACTGATAAATTTTAAACAGGAAAATCCTGTTCGGAGAATGTTAAACCAAATTACAGTAACGGCTGTTTTGCACTGAGGCTCTTAAAACTCAGTTAATTGTCCCGCTTGATTAATTTTTTTCGTTGGTTTAATTTTTTACTGTAATGTTTTTTTTCTCTTAGAGTATGAGGTCATTTAATTATTTTTTTCTTTGTTCTGTTTTTTATCGTCTAAATAATAAATCCTTCCATCTGCCACATCCATTACCACATTTATTCCTACTATTTAACTTAATATTTTTATATTTAAATTAACAGATTTCATCTACAATAATCGTGAGCCGTTGACTCTCCGTTTTCGTGAGGAATGCAATGTGGAACCTTCATGATGTTTTCTATAGTTTTACAATAACTTTACATCAATAAAAATATGACCCTTGTAATATTATTGGTTTCGTGTTGATATGACATGATAAGTGTCATTGATACTGGGCACTTTTTTTTGAAAGAGAGACGAGATAATTACAGTATTTATGATGGGCTTATAGCATATTGGTTCGATAGAGTCTCTAAACTAAAACCAAAATACTAACAATCTGTAAAAAAATAAAAATCTCACCTTATTTAAATGTTAGAAAACAGAAAAAAAAAGCACATGCCACTGAATATTTTTTATAACCTAACTGTCATTTTTTTATTTGAAAAATAGATAAGAAACAGTAAATAACAAGTACGCTTACTATTAAGTCACGAGTTGAATTAAAAAATGGATGGATTCGCTGTTGAATATTTCCTTTTTTTACCAATTGGATCAAAGTGTATCGAGGCAATTGGATTTTCCGGAGCAATCCAGTGGTGAGCCGGTCTCATTGTGGATTCGGCTGATTCGAAATATTGGATGAAACGTCTCCGGAAGAAGGATATAGGGAGGGTGGCTGAGTGAGAAAAATAGGACACCACAGCCAGCGATGGGAAAAAACAACAAAAAAACAAGGTTACAGGAAAACCCTTTACCTCTGGGGAGGGGGTTAAGGAGATTAGACCCTAAAATATCCTCGATCGGAGGAGGTTGAATGCCTTGGACCCTCCGTTAATGAAAAATGATGGCATCCGAGTCCTTCCAAGTTTGATCCGCCGCAGGAATATGGGGATTGAAATTCAACGCAGGGCTTCTAAATCGCTGTTATTATAAATTAAATCGGAACTTCACCTGACTTACATTTTATCGTTATAGGCATATAGGTGATACTGACTTCATTTACCGTGAGTAGTTTAATATTAAGTCAGTATGTTCCAAAAAATTTTAAAATTATTTCTTTTTATTTTAAATTTTAAACTATTTATAGTCTTATTTCATCTGGTGACGCCTAGTGGAGCATAACTAACAAAGACATTTTTTAACAAAACACTTGTAATTTATAGCGCCGAACCAAATGAGACTAGTCCCAAGACGGTTTGACCACTTTTGAAGAACAAAATCAGGTCACAAAAGGAACCTGATTAATGAAATTATAACTATAACCCAAGTAATCATGTGGGGTGTCATTTACAAGGTTTTTTTTCTTCGCTGATTGGAATGAGACTAGTCCCAAAACGGTTTGAAAAAACAGGTCAAATATTTAATGAAATAATGTGATAATTATAAAAATTAAAAAATATATCAAAATTTACTTTATCACATTATATTATACTTAACAATTAGATTCATTAACATAACCATTTAACAATTTTGAATATTATACTGGTTATGTCAACCTGAGATCTTTTCCTGATACGATTTTTTTACGATTTTGCTTACAAGGATCCCTTAACGTCTTGATCAGCCAATTAAATATATTCCTGAGGTAACGGCTTTTATCACTACTTCAAAGATTAAATTTAATTAAATATACATTTTATTTTACGCTTGGCACGTCCTTAGCAATGAAAGATTAATTATATGCAATAATAAACCAAATATTCGTTATCATTTGTGTAGCTTGAGGATTGAACAAGATTCCGGGAGACAGTAATAGACACACAGCCGTTGCTTTCCAGGTGAGTGGCAGCTTTGTAAATACACCTTAAAATATCATTAAATATTCAGCAGAGATTAAAGACAGTGGAAGAATATTACGACCCTTATGTAAGAGTTGTAGCTATTTAAAAAAGTTTTACCAGACCGGAACATTTTTTTAAACATTCTAAGTAATTCAATTTTCAATTCCTCCATGGCCTACATTGCAATTTCAACATTTCAGCAAATGCCAAAAAAAAAAAGAACTATAAAAACTCTCTCATAACAATTGCGTCGATAGCCTATGTTAATATTAATCAATATGATATTAGAGCCCCGTTAAAGTTTTAAGTACTTACATACATTAAGCTCTTCGAATTTTTTTTCAAGTTTCACCGCGCGTTCCTGGATATTTAGCCATGAACAAAAAACATAATTGATGTTAGTCAATCTTTCCAGCATTCTACAACTTTTTTACTGTAAGAATCTGTAATTTGATTGGTAAAAATAGCACTTTTTTGAGAGTTATTACCACCTTTGCACCACTGTGAATCGTAAAAATTCCACTTGTCACACCTATATGAAGTGCAATAACAAACAATGACAATTTTAACATTAGCTAAGCAATAATTGATAGTTATTTGCAGTTTTTAGCTCATTATGGGTACCAAATAACCGAATAATGCGGGGTAATGTAGCGGTGATGGTATAATATTTCGACCACATGGCGGAGGCTACTAACCCTAGTCTTGGTTCAAATAGTTAATTATCATCCTTAACCTTATGATTTTACTATTGTTCCCATTAATGAGGAATAGTAGTAATTAAACCTTCTAGGTTCTGTTAAACTTTCGTAGAAGGTACATATTTCTCTTGTTTATCTGTCCTCGAATGTAGACACATACAGATAGAAATGAGGTGGTAATGTTATGACCTTTATAATTATTTTTACTAATGCTATTATGTTTTTTTTATTATAAACAATTTTTACAACTTTGACTGATCTGTCGATAAACCCACATCTGCAAAATTTTGAAAGAGTAACCACTACTATTTATTTATTTAATTTTACCATTATTAGTTTTTCCTCTTTTTTTATGTTAGTATTATATTGAAGTGTGCATTAAATTGTTTTTACTATTTTGTATTCAAACAAAATACTTGAATGAAATTTTTAATATGGGGTACACCTTTCAGGTTTTTTGTTATTTTATTTTCTGCCCCTGTATCCTGTTTCTATTTTGTCGGCCGAACCTGAATTTTTGTGCATTGTTATTATTTATTGGAGACTTGTTCATAAAATAAAAAATTCTATGGAATTTTATTCTAAAATGAGCCGTTAGAATATTCTCAAGACTACTTTGAATTATTAAGCAGGAGACATTTTAATGGAAACCATGTATTTTTTGTTTGGATTCAGGTGTTTTTTATTTATAAAAAATCACTTGATTTGTAAACAGTATGGTTTTCATCCGCGTATTTTATTCTTAGGCTCTTATAATTGCTTCGTTTTTGCGTTCTTTTTTCACTTAAATTTTTGGAATGATGGCATAGAAAAACACTTTTTAACCGAATGTCTGGATGCTTCACCAATAAAGTCCATTAATTAACAAATCGGGTTCGTAAAAAACAATTAAGTAGGATCATTTAATAATCTGTTAATTGGTAATTTAAACATCTATGACCTCGATCGGTTTCATATTCATATTATATGACTATATTTTATAATAATCTA
The DNA here is from genome assembly GCA_930367205.1 of Acanthosoma haemorrhoidale. NCBI lineage: Eukaryota > Metazoa > Arthropoda > Insecta > Hemiptera > Acanthosomatidae > Acanthosoma > Acanthosoma haemorrhoidale. Next base: position 94,259,955 of record OV884014.1, on the reverse strand, counting down.
AAGAGCAAATACTCCTTAAAGAGGAACTTATATTTGACTGTTTTCACTGTGTGAAAATCAAAAAACTTTTTGAGTCACTCCAAAAATCTTTTATTTCTTTATACATCAGTTTCGCCTCAGGCATCTGAGAACTTTTAATCATATTATTATTAAATGCAATAACCCGTTCTTCCACTATTGAATACCTAATGCTTCATATTTTGTTTGTTTTTTCTGAGATGGACAATAAAACTGTTTTTCTATTACAAGCCTTAATGTACATCTTAGAAACGTTATCGATTTTGTATGAATTTAAAGATATTTGTTGAGAGCCTCAGTAAAATGTAACAGTCCAACTGTAGAATCCAACCCGATTCCAGACTATGTGGTGCCTAGTAATATTATCTTTTCATTTGAATACCATATCTATATTTATTTACATATCTGAGATGTATACACTATTGCTTAACATACAACCAATATATCCCTTATTTACTCATAGTTCAAGTGTATTAGCACAAGCTGTAAGTAGTTGGTAAGCTGGGTAGGGTTATGAAGAGTGTCGCTTTATCAGCATCCTAGAAACCCTTTATCAGATATGCTTTCAAAAGATACTGCGATGTTAAATAAGAAGAAACATTTAAAATCTAACTAATCCAAAAAAATAAAATCTTTTTTACTTTTTTTTCATTAATATCCCAGCTGCAACAACAGATATTATGATAACGTTAAATTGCTGTACGTTAAGCAGTTAATACTCCATACGAGCAACTGAAACATACAACGAATGGCTCAGAGAACGACTCATAAAAATAACGCGATTTCTTAACATACCTTATAACTGTACAAACAGATCGTGGTGATAAAAAAAAAAAAACTTTTATTTTTGGAAAACCCGTAATTATGTGTTTGCCTCCTGCTGGACGTCAACTTGCCTAATCCCGTTGAGATTATCTTCATCAAGTATCACAAACATGAAACATTCAAAAAGGTTATGTTCTCTAGAAATTAACCTAGCTCTTGTTGTGTTAAAACTTAATGCGTACTTTCTAAACAACAAGAGACGCTATCCAGCTTCCATTGTGGCAAGGGCTCAAATCCGGTAAAATTTTGATATTTTAGTCAGTGGCACTTTGTTCCCGTGAAGACAGGTGAGTGCTTTTGATTATTATAAGTGGGGCTCTCCCCCTTAACTGGACGTGCGTCGCACGGACCTTTGCAGGGTACGGCAAGCCGTAGGGACCCCCCAGTTGATGAATTTCAACATCCAAAAAGAGTATGCCGCAAGCGTACTCTCCCCCAGGCCCCAGAGGTTAAAACCTCTAACTCCTTTGCCCCCCTAAACTCGGCAGCCCAGTCCGAGGCCATTACATCCGCCGCCCCTTCTGCCCCTAAATCGCCACCCCCCCTTATATTAGGGCGCATTAACAGCTATGACCTCACGAGGTTATTAACCGATTACCACATTAAAAACTACCAAATAGTGCAGACGCAGCAGGACACTAAGGTGTTCTGCAACAGCATACTAGACCAACAGCAAACAATTGCTGCAATCAGGGATTTAAAGATCCCATTTCACAAGTTTGCACCCCGTGGTACCAAACCCAATAAGAAGTACTTACTTCATGGATTCGATCTCTCTCATCCGATCGAGGAGATAAAAGCCCACATTAAAAGCGTGGGTAGCAACGTAATCGATGTATATCGATTACGGCGCTCCGACCAAAATGGCGCTCGGACAGAGATCGAACCGATACTAGTGATAGGGGATCACACATTGAAGGCGGAGACCTTGAAGTAGCTCCGTCATATAAATAATTTGCTTTTTCGAGTGAGCACTTTTCACGAAAAAAGAGGGATCCCGATGTGCCTGAACTGCCAGGAATACGGCCATACCAGACGGTACTGTTTCAAGCAGGCCAAGTGCGTGAGGTGCAGCGAGCCTCACGACATAAAAGATTGCCCAAGAGACGCTTCAATTCCCCTCAAATGTGCCAATTGCGGGGGAAATCATGTCGCGTCGTACCGACAGTGCCCGTACAGGGTAAAACTTCTAGAGTCTGCAGAGATAAAAAAGCAGACACAGCATATTACAGCCGGGCCGAGAAGGGCCACATACATGCCTGCCCCCCCCCTCCACCGCGACAGACTGCCTCCTATGCTCAGATGGCATCCGGAAACACCAGGGCTCCGGAAGATCTCCCAGAGCCCCTACCTCAACCTACTAACAGTAATAATGATGCCTTGATGGGTATCTTGGGCAGTATGATGAACATTTTGAGCAGCATGACCGCTGCCATGAATAAACTCACCAAGGCGGTAACGCAGATGATGTCAGAATTCAAAAAATCAAACATCTAAATGATGGGGCACGTAATTTTAAATTACAACGTCTGCGGCCTTCGGCCCAAACAAGCCGACGTAGAAGTAATTCTACGGTGCCATTCGCCAGACGTTGTCGTTCTCACCGATACCCGGTTGAAGAAAATACACTTCTGCCGCTTCCCGGGTTATACTGCCTACCACCAAGACACCGAAACTATCTCTGGAGGAGTAGCGGTGTTAGTTAAAAACGGAATACCCTGTAGGAGACTGCCCCCACCCGTCAGCATAGGCCCCGACCAATACATAGTTACGCTCCAGCTACGGCTCACGAACAACATCATCGTGTCAGGAGTCTACAGAAGACCGAGAGCCGTCTGCGACCCGTATAAGCTCCTGCTCACTACGATAGCTCATGACCGAAGGCACGTCATCGTGGGTGACCTAAATGCGAACCACAGCTGGTGGAGCAGTACTACGGCAAACGCCCTAGGCCGTTACATCACTAAAACTCCATTTACGGTCATCCACCCAGGATTGCCGACCGTCATTTCGCTAACCCAGACAGAACCTCAACGCCTAACCTGCTCCTGACACAACAGCCACACCGGGTCACCGGATGCTCCGCCTTAGATTTCACCACCTCCAACCATCGGCCTGTTCTCTATGAACTAGAAGGCGACATGCCAGAGCCACCTGCTTCTAGGTACAGGTACGATGAGGCCAAATGGGACCTTTACAAGCATCTCATCAAGACTGAGTTGCCCACAATCACGCCCCTGAGACACACTTGGGACATAAATTACGCTATCTATCACCTACAGGACGTCATCGATCGAGCTGCCGATGCATCGATCCCGAAATTTTCTCCAAAGCCCCCTTCTCTGAGAAAACCTCCGGATCACATCTTACAACTGATTACACAGTGTAATAACATCAAGAACAGGTGGTTTAGGACCAAAAACAGGGACTTAAAACCGGTTTTAAATGCTCTCACAAACCAAGTTAAGTCCCTGATGGCCCAGTGGAAAAATTCGATTTGGGAAGATCGCCTCACCAGTCTCCACGGTGACCACAAGCAATTGTGGAAGCTTGTGAAGCCCTGCAGGTCCAAAAAGAACGGTGTAAGGCTGGCCGTGAACGGGCAGTTCATTCCCACCACCGAACAAGCGGACATCTTGGTGGCCCATTATGAGGAAGTCAGTCGTGGCCAGGGACAGCCAATAGGAGCCCTCGACCCCCCCCTCCCCCCACCCTCCCCACCACTACCGAAATCTACACCTCACACCGGCAATGCGCTGCATTCATTCGAAGAACAACCGGCAAGAAGGCCCCAGGTCAGGATTCCATCCAGAACATCCTACTCAAGCAGCTGCCGAGGAAAGGAATCTCAATCATAACGAACGTGTTGAACTCCTGCTTCAGGCTGCACTATTTCCCCCAGAACTGGAAGCACGCTGTAGTAATCCCCCTCCTGAAACCAGCGAAAAGCGGTTATGAGCCATCTCACTACCGCCCCATCAGCCTGCTGACTCTACTCTCGAAGCTGTTCGAGAGAATCATCCACGTACATCTCTCCGGGCACTGCGAGTCACAAGAAGTCATCCCACCAAAGCAGACTGGTTTCAGCACAGGCTTAAGCGCGAACAACAACCTGGTGAGATTGCAACACCACGTCGCATCGAACGTCAGGAGCAACAGAGCTACCGCTATGATTTCTCTGAACTGTTCGAAAGCTTTCGACTCTGTGGACCACTACATCCTACTCCAACGTCTGAGGGAATACGAATTCTCGGATCAGCTGCAGAACCTGATAAGAGCCTACCTTACAGGCAGAACTTTTTCGGTTCGTATAGGCACTACGTCTACGACCCGAAGAAACAACACTGCCGGAGTCCCCCAAGGATCGGTGCTAGGCCCCCTGCTGTTCAACATTTACACCGCCCACATCGTAGGAGCCTCGTACCCCAACTGCGAGGTATCCGCGTATGCAGACAATATGGGTGTTTACAGCACTAGCATCAATCCCTCCAGAGCCCTGAAATTCGGGGGGGCCCTGATATAACAGAGCGTCCTAAGACCTGGGTTGATGTATGGGACCCCTCTCTTCAAGTATCTGACTCCTAACACTCACAAAACGCTCCAGCAATTTCAGAACAGAGTTCTCCGCACCTCCCTTAAACATACCCCGTTCGTCCGAATGAAGGCAGACGAGATGCATAAAAAATTTGAAGTGCTCACCATTTAAGATTTTATCAAGAGAAGGCACATCAAATTTTTTGACTCACTCAGACATAGCCACAACCCACTATTCTCCGACCTTCAACCACCACCAATGCCCGTCAGATGGAAGCACTGCTGGACCGCCGAAGCCTGGAGGATGATCGACGTCATTGAACCCGATGACTAAACGAACTACACCCAGCCGAGATATCGTGGCCGATCTTCCGGCCGACTCAACCGAAGCCACAATGACCCCATCTACCTGTGTAAGCAGGGTCGACCTTCCGGCCGAGAGGCTGACTCATTTCAGGCCCCTTTGCCTGGCCGAATACAATCCATTGCCTAGGTGCCCCTAGGCTCAACCCTTGGTAGACTCACTACCTTCCTGATCCCATCCGCCTTTTTAGGCATACCCACACCCTATATCCTTCTCATACATCCTTCAAATGGGGGACTCCCCTTTGTGAAAGGCACTCATTAGTCCAAAATATTTTTCTTGATTTTTCCCACATCCTATTTTTATAAGTTTAAGAGCTAAGAGAGGGGAAAAAAAAAAAAAAAAAAAAAAGTATTTTTCCTTTAGTAAAAGGAGTTCATCCACCGGAGACACATTAAGTTTTTTGACTCGTTGCAGCACCTGACCCCATGACCCCACCACCCCTCCCGCATCGATAGCAACAGACTGTCGGGGAAAAATTAGGATAAGAATTAGTATGTAAGTTAGTTTTAAAGTTGATCAAAAAGGTGAGCCCGACCTTAATTAGTCAGTTTAGTCTAGTCACGTATAATGTATATCATTATACTTGTTTATTCATTATATAATTTTTATAAAATAACACCCTCGGTAGACTCTCACTACCTTCCTGATTCCACCCGCCTCCTTTAGGCATACCCCACCCTATATCCTTCTCATACATCCTTCAAATGGGGGACTCCCCTTAGTGAAAGGCACTCATTAGCCTAAAGTAATTTTCCCACATCCTATTTTATAAGTTTGAGAGCTAAGAAAAAAAAAAAAAAAAAAAAATATAAAATAACAAAACTTGTATATAATGTAGCGATGCTACAGGAAATACAAAAATAATTTGTAAATAGATTCGCCTGAGGATCTATAATTCTATATAATTATCTGTAAATTTAAAGGGCCCATGAAGAAAAAAAAAAAAAAAATGTATTTTTCCATTATTGTTTCTTATTAATCATTATACGAACGTTGAGGAAAGATGGAGGAACTTGTCTTAATTCTTTTTTTGGTGAGTTGGTCGCAGATCAGTCAGCTCAATCTATCCAGTATTGACATATAAGGCAATGCAGTACAATCGTAAAAGACGTGTGCTTGGCGCCTGGAAGGGACGCTGCATCCAAGGATGTAGGCGAGACCTGGGGATGCTAGTATTGCATCCTACGCGATTGCTGCCGGAGGAAGTAGGGTGGCGATTATCCCTAGTGGATATCCGTCCACTCAGCTGACGAAGGAGAATTGCGAGGAAATGAAGGGCCAGCTGATGAAATTTGTCGATCAGCTGGAAGAAGAGAAAGGGACACAGGCTGAATTCAGCGGAATTTACCCACATGTGGGAGCCTGTGTCATAGTCTGCGACCATAACCTGGAGACCAAGGACTGGTTGTCGACTATAGTACCCAATTTTAAAATCAGTGGGGATCTGGAGCTCCGTGTAGGAAAGGTGGAGGAGCTTCATAAAACCGTGAAGGTAGGAACCTTCATTACAGGAGAAATGCCTCTGGAAGGACATTTCATGAAGAGGATCAGAATCCAAAACTCTTGGGTACCTGATATTGGATTATGGAGACTCCTGGGCACCAAGGTGGAGAAGCATGGCTTCTTTGCGATCCTGTCTGCCCCAGAGAATAGCATGGAATACCTTGAAAAGCGGAAGCTTATGCTGAACTATGGGTTCACTAAGGTCGCTCTCAGGGTGTTGGATAAGAAGAAGCCGCCGAAAGTAGTACAGGAGAGGAAGGCGGCTGATAAGGTGGAGGAGGCAAGGAGCGATCCCGAGGTGGAGGAGTCGAAGGGGATCGCTACGACGAATTTGCCAACTCCAAAGGATGGCCCCAAGGCGAGGACTGTGGCGGCTGCGGAGGGTGGCCCCGTGGTGGGGGCTGGGGGGCGCGCTAGGTCTGGGCCCTCTGTGATGGGGAGGCCTGGGTTTGGCGCTGTCTCCCGGCGTTCGCCTCGGGGAGGCCCTCCGGGGACCGGCAGGCACTGATCATGGTGGGATAGTGGGATCACCAATCTGCAGATTCTGCAAGAAAGAGGGAGAAACGGCACGTCATATAATATGTGACTGTGATAACTTAGCTAGAAGGCGATACTTTCACTTTGGTAGTGATCGCATTGTGGACCCCAAACTATGTGAACTGATCGATCCATTCAGTATCCTCAGATTTGCAAAGGCCGTGGGCCTGTCACATATTTAGGACAGAGACATGGACGGCGCACAATAGGTCTCAGTGAGGCCGCGGTGCACAAATGCCGGAACAAATAATAAAAAAAAAAAAAAATGATTCAACCAAATATGTACAATAATACTTCTACCAAACTCATAATAGATCCAATGTTAAAACATCTTTGATCGCGGTTTGTCAGGCTCCTGACCATAATATGCAAAAATATGCTCTGTCTACAGACAAAACCCCAATTATACCCGACTTGAGTCAGTCACCTTCTGTACTTCAGTTAGAACCGTGCGGCCGTATTTAAACTCTGTAAAACACTGATCTGTAGGTCATTCCTCAACCTCTCACCTCCAGTCCCTGCCTGTCTATCGTATTATCAGTCACCCTTCCAGTATAAACGGTTTTTACAGCTTTTTTTTAGTTGTTTTTAAATAAAAATTAATAGTGCTTAAACATCAATCAATAAATTCAAGGTTCAGTAATTTCTGTCCCATTTTATAATTATATGATATGAATTGCCTTTGGTTTTTAGTAACGAATAACTGAAACTGGTTGATTTAATAAACATTTGTTTATTATTTGATAATATGTATCGACTATATGTTATCTAATCAGTACTTTAAAAACCCTTACTTTTTGACCAGTGCCCCCCCCCCGTAAAACATAATTAATAATACTATAAACAAATTTTTATAATTTTAAGAGTTATCAGCCCGGGGCTATCAAAAAAAAGAGGATATTGATACGTCTACCAATATCCCCAACTGGTGTTCCGGAAACACGATTTAGTCTTTATCTAATAAAAAATTAAAAAAAAATGGATCGTTTAATTATAACGAGAAGTTACGATTTATCAGCTAATGTTTGTAACATTCAGGGTATTTCTCACATATTAATTTAATACTTGTCTGTAAATTACTTCCTGTTAATTTTTATAAAAGTCACTTTTGACATCGCCGTCTTGATTATGAGTGGGGGGGGGGAGAAAAAATCAAGGGTCATTTGTAAATTGATTAACGAGGAGTGGCTCTGCTTTCGAACAGGTTTGGGGCTATCCCCCCTCATGTGAGTTGTAAACATTTTAAAGGTGCATACCTGGGCTGAGTACGTTTGAGTTAATAAAACGTACCCAAAAGTTAACTAGTTTCCACTGATAAATTAAAAAAAAATCTGTGCTCTAAATATAGACTAGAATTTTATTTTTCTCAGCTATAAAGATAGAAATTATCTGATGTAATACTGTGTTCAGCTACCCCCACCCTTACAATATAATTGTAACATTTCGTTCACCTAGCTATCAAAGCGTACCTGACCGTATCATTCAGTTCTCACATAATTACAAAGAAACGGTCAATTAAAAGTTTGGGTGCCACAGCTAAGTAATGGGATTATTTCTCCTACTACTGAAATTATTTGAGAATTATCCAATAAAAAAGACAATATTGCATACTTCCACCATTCTATCAATAGAACCGGCTGTTAGTTTTGTTAATTGTCTTCCCTCTGACGCATTTTTGCCAAAAATATCTTAATATATTCATGGGATATAATGCTTGATGTCAAAAACAACAATTCAAAAAAAAATATGCGGTTTATTAATTCAGGTTGATTTATAAAGGTTTTGCATTTAGTTAGTATTTTCTTTTACTTTTTGAGATCCTTTTGAACCAAGACTTTCAAATGATACTTTGCCACAAATATACAAATCAATTTAGAGAAAATATTTTTCAACCTGTGAGTGGACGACTCATATTAACGTAGATCCGTATATACAATTAGTTTGTCTATAATTATTTTATTATTTTTTTGAGTTTGATATGCACACCTTTGTAGAAATGATTGGCCTGAATTTTGGAATTACCAATCAATTAATATAATAACCATAAAAATGGATGGCACATTTGTGTCGATTATAATTTTATCATTCATTAAAATAAACTTTATCTCATTCGCAAAACTGTTATCAACATTTTGCTATAAGGCGGTTTGCCTCACTGTCAATAACTGTCATCACTCTCCCAAGTCGTATTTTCGGGGTATAGTAAATTTGATTATTTCTTCTTTTTCCCGCCGTAAACCCCTAATATTTACCGAAAGTGAATAAAATGTTCAATTTTATATATAATTTAATATATAATTAAATATAATTTATCATGAATTACCTTTTATTTCATAATTTTAAATTAGTTAGTTTCCTTCATCATAATATTTATTATGCGCTGAAGTTTCCTTTAAACAACTGTTAAAGCTATCTAAAACCTTCCCATAAACTGAATGGTTATATATTTCTTATAAACTTCATTGATTTGACGGTGAAACTGAGGATCAATTGTAAAAAAATGATTCTATCACTCAGATGTCAAACGCCTCTATGATGTCTAATAATGTCTGATTCGCTGTTCACATTCCATTCAGATAACGTTAAAGCAATGAGCCATATCACTCGAATCCACTTTAGCTCAACGCTCCAAATTTTTATCGCTTTTAATAGACGTGATTAAACTTATTTGAAAAATTCAGAGGAGATATATCTAACTATTGATGTGTTTTCTTTTATAATAAAAGGACATTTTTCGTAAAATAAAACAGAAGAAAGAATGTTTGCCTATATTTCACAGTATCTATTAAATTATTGGAATTTTTCCGTTTTTTTTTTATTTTTTATATCAAATTTTATTGTGTATTAGATCGTGAGTGTTTAATGCTGTATTCTGAAAATAATGGTGATAAGGAAGTGTGTTGGATTTTGCAAGACCCGTCCTCTTTCGTATAAGAGGGAGATGACAACCATGCTGATTTGGGAGATCTCTGTTGGAAGTTGAAAACATTGTACCTATGAGTTAATTGATCCCAAAATTTTATTGGCCAATAGGGCAGTATGTTATTTTTTTATTATAAAGATGGCTACTAAAAAAATATCAAAAGTCATGAGGATGCCTAACTAAGCCAAATGTCGACATATGGTGTAACTATGAATAAAATATTATTGATAATCTAAAGTTTTTTTGTAAAATTTGATTTTTACAAATTGGAAATATTAAAATATTCATGTTTAATGTAATAAGATGTTGTTTTGTGATTCATATTAGTTATCTTGATACTGTTCAGAAAGCATTCCTTACCATGTAACACACAAATATACCCTATCATTCTTGTAACATTAGAACAACAATATATCTTCGAAGACTGATAGTGTTCCCGGGTTTACTCTCAGGAGTGAAGGGTACAATTTATCAAAGGATGATGTAAACAGTACATTCATCTGAGAATATTCCTATTTCCCTCTATCCTGTAGGATATTACAACCATACTACTTTTCTCGCTCCCTATTCAATAGGTGATGAATTTACCTGTCTTAATTAAGGCTGCATCTCATGTTAATATAAACATCACCATTTTTCCCTAAAATGGCAAACTTGGGGAAATAGCAAGTCAATAAATTTGATTGAAGGTGGTTTGACTTGCTAGTTTCCCCGTTTCAAATTAAATATTTAATTACCGCACAATATTACACCTTTCGCCTTCCCACGATATGGTATTTATTGTCCAAAATAACGTTTTCGACAGCTCTAAGCTGTCATCTTAGGTTTGCTGAAATGAATGAACGAAATCTCTACGGAGCTAATGGGAGACAAGGCAAATTCTATCATTATAAGCAACAATGCTGAAAATCGGTTAGTAAAACATGCTAATTCTACTTGCATCCTCCGGAAGAAAGGCATCATGATGCATCACATAAAGTTGCATTGCTACAGAATACAAATGACAAAATATTTATAAATATCTAGGAGAGTATTAAATTAAATAATATTTCCCGATATCGGATAGTATAAATAAAAAAGGAAGAAATAAAATGTTGAAAAAATTGAACACATTTTACTTATGGATTATTACCATTGTTGCTTATAATAATAGGCGTTGGTTTGTCTGCATATGCGCTGTCAAGACTTTTATCATAATGTAGCGATCGCCAACCATATATGTAAATTACCCTATACTCTGGTGCAAATAATGTATTATAATATAAATGTAAATCTTTGTAAGCTTCTAGTAATAAACCAGGTGGGTCCATGCGGCAGTTGTAGCAAGGCAGGTAACAGGGGGGTCACCGTCATAAACGGCACCTGACTGTCATAAAACAGACCCGGGCAGACCTAGGGGCACCTCTAGGTGGTCATAAAACCTAAGTGGGTGAGTCCCTAGCAGCCTTAAAATACACCCTTTTAGACCAACAGTCATAAACCTAAGGGGGATTGGCCACCTGGGCATCACAAAACATACCCCTGTCAGCCAACTCCACCTTCCACTAGGAAGGGGAAATAGTATTTAAACCAGGAGATTAGGCCCTGTAGGTCTACTATCTCTCTTTCACACCTCTGCGCCGTCACCCTATCTCACAGCCCTTGCAGACCTTCTGACGCCTCACTCCTGTTACACTGCTGTGCTCCGCTCGAACTCTGAAAACATGCCTTATTCTTTATGAAACCTCTGTACCTCTTCTCTTGAATATAGTGTATTGTAGGGACACATACCTATCATAAATGGAGTCAGATATTGAACGCCGACATGGAACAATGGTCCATGTTATAAACTACAACAGCCCGCACTTGTCACCAGGGCTAGAGTGATTAGGCACTCCCCTAGTGACAAACCCGACAATGTGTAATAATTAATTATACCTCCTCTCAGCCGTCCTCTTTAATAGAACGAAAATAATTATTAATAAAAAAAAAAAAATTAAAACCTTTCGAAACTGAGTAGGGAAATATTCTTATATGTTTTTAAAGTTGGAACTATTTTAAAAGATGGGAATCATGTTTAAATTAATTTTTTTGCCGAAATAAAAAGGTCGTTATTCAAATAAATAAATCCAATCAATACAAAGTATTTCAATCAGTCACACTTTAAAGTTTTTCTGCTTTGGGGGAATAAGTCTCATTAGCCAAAACGACTTATCACGACTGTCGCTTAATCAAACAGAGCTCACTATAAACAAAACCGTAGATGGTTTAGAAGAGGTCGTGAGGCCAGCTCCGCCTCAGGCTCTGGTAAAGAAATGAGACATAAAGCACACCAAGGAATATCCAACGAGTACAATAGACACTATAAATAGACTAAAACGAAAAATTGAGTATTTGAGACTGACGAAGAAAAATAATTTAGATATTATTATTATTGCCTTATAAAAGGCAGATTGTAATTATTGCACAATAAAGATTGTTGTATAATGTAAATTTAGATAATAAAAAATGATGCACTATCCCTTATTTAGAAAAAATCGGGTATTTGTGTAACCTTCAAAAGTAAAGTAACTTCACGCAGTTCAATTTCCCACACTAAAAAGCCGGTTTAATTTAGAGATAGATCGGGCGTGTATAGAATAGAGTGTGGGGAACGCATTATATCCTTGTGAGCAACTCGGTTGCCGGTGATAAGTCAGGCCATTGGGATCTTCCATCTCTTTGGCTTGGGGATACCGACTAGCACGGCCAGGGAACCTGCATTGGGAGTTCTAATAGAGGGAGTCTGATAGGTCTTGAATCCTTGATAAGTTAAAATCAGCGTGAAGGGTATGAATGTTGAAATAGAGAGGAGCATTGACGATTCTGGACCGCAGAGATTTGATGCAGAAAATATAGGAGAGCTTGGAACTCCCTTAAACTTATATTTTGTAGAACCAGGTAGATTCGAGTGTGCTTGTGTAAACCAGTCTCTTGTGTTCTAATGTTATTTTTGAACCATTTTTCGTGAGGTGAAGAAGTAGTTTAAGTCGTATGTTATTTTCTTCTTGTTTGGACGTGATATGCAGGGCTCACATGAGGTAGAAAAGCATAACTGAAAGACATAAGAAGGGTAAAGGTGACATAAGAGAACTTGTCAGCGTTGTTCACTTTGAATTCCCATTTAAATTAACTATAAATATTTTCCAAACCTTGTATAGCGACCGGTAACTACATAAGATAAATCACCCTATACTCTATTGTATATATATTGTGAGTTAACTTAAACAAATGTAAAAGACATTACCAAACCATAAATCATTGTAAATGTTGTAAACAATAAAGACTCAACTGCAAGCCAATTAGTTATATGAGCTGGGGCACCCACTACCCGTAGCAGGTACTAAGCGACCCAAACCGTCGAGAGGGCCGGAAACCCTTACCCGAGTCAGGTATCAGGGACTCTAAGGCCACCAACTGTCAGAGACAAAGGCCACCACATACTCTGTACCACAACTAGCATTGGGTACAATAAAACCAAAGCTGAAGCCAGCTGGGTATTTAAGACCGGCGGTTTGGGCCTGTAATTTATTCTCCTGATGACTGGCTGACTGATGGCTTGTGGCTGCGCTGATGTTCAAAACATCTCTCTCGCTCCTAACCTCACTATGTTTTGGTCCGGCGTTGTCAGACCCCACACCTTCCTAGTGGGAATCTCCGCCTTCGTCTCGCTAAATCTAGCACCTCCTTGGGAGAGACCTCTCCCTAGTGGACAACGGAAATTTACCAAGCAATGTTTCCAACGGCGATCCAGTCTACCTCTATCCGGTTCACGCTTGCTTTTGGGATCCGGACGGATTTCGCCAACCCTCAGATACCGAGTGTGAATTCGTGGTCATTCCAAGACCACACAAACTACCTACACTACCTACGCTATACCTCTTCTCCTGAACATAGTGCATTGTCGGGGCACATACCTAGCAAAATATGGATTCAGATAGTAAGACCGCTACCAAACGACTTTCAAAGTCATAACCTAATCAACCCTCACTTCTTCACCAGGGTTAGGGTAACTAGGCTCCCCCCTCGTGACGACCTGACACCGTGATTTGAGCGTAACCTTCTTGAAAGTTAGCAAAAAGGTCCCGATTCTCTCCTTGGTTGGTTTACTTTTGTATGATTAATAGTGGATTTAAAGAAAAACTATAAGATTATGTACAAAATAATGTATTAGACCATAAACAATAAAAATAATAAAGACCTTGTAAAATGTATATTAAATATTTTATACCAACTAAATCGTTTTTGCGACCACAATAGCAGAACAGTAATACAAACAGAAATAAGAATATTTCCCCGGCAATCACTAATTTGACACTTGGAAGACCAGTGATTAGCACTCTCTAGAATATTTAATAGTAATGGCTGAAAAATTAAAGCGAAAACACCACAAAAGAGGAAACACCGCAAAAGAGAAAACACCACAAAAGAGGAAACATAATCTCCATTATGTTAAGTTTCCAATATTAATTGTCCTTTACAAATAGGCGACTGGCCTAATTGGAGTTGTGCACGTATTCACTTACAAATACTCACCGAAACAGTACTCTATGGAAAGTCCCTACGGTCCTCATAAATGATAATTAACAATTTAATTAAAAAGCAATCATTTCATTTCCCTTTCAACATAAATGAAACTTATTTTTAAACATTAAATTAAGACATAATGGACGGTTCCTCTTATTTTCCACGTTTATGAATTACAATGTGGTCGTTTCCATTTCACAAATTAAACAAAGTACAACGCATATCTATTTTTAATTGTTTCAACTAAATAATAAACGATGATGGATATCTGCAATATTTCCGTTTCTTATTCTAGAGACTTTTGAATATTTTTTTGAGGTGACAAGTGAATAAATTAAATAAAAAACGCAGGTGTCATAAGGAAAAGATTTTACAAGCCATTATAATCAGTGAGAACTGAAAATTGTTGTTAAAACGAATACATAACCAGCTAAAATGCGAAATATCTACATGAAAAAAGTTTTGAAACCATCTCCAAATTGAAAGCATTTTTTCATAAAATTTTTATTTTGTAAACGTTTCGGCTGTAATGTTTCCTTTGCCATGAGCGAAAATTTTAATTTTAAACCTGACGTAGTTTATGAGCTGAGAATTAAAAAAAGACACTCCTTCAGGCCTTTCTTTTTGGACATTTATTTTCCCAGAACCTGATCGGCGTATTAATTCATTATCTCTGACAGATAGATTAAAAATGATCGTACTATTCCTGAAGAAAGTAGGGCTCCCTTTCTCTATCGTGGGCTCAGTAATTAAAAAATTACATAAATAAAATGAAGGGATACAATGAAAATATTAAATCCGTGCATAAACAAGAACAAAAAAAGTAGAAAAACGCCTTAGAGCTGCAAACAGTACACGAATGAAGCGTCATAACCGAAGAAAGCGCTGTTAAATATAATTCAACATAAATATTAACCAACCGGAACGGAAGCCTCAACGTGAAAAATTCAAAAGCCTACGTGACTTAACGTGAGAGTTGTGTTTATAAATTTTTGAAAGGCCTTTCTTTTTGAGAGCACATTGTTATGGGGCAAGAATTCATGTAGTACTTGAGCTGTAACTTCTCCCGTGAGAAAGTTACAAATAGGGAATAAAAGATTTGTTTTCCTGGAGGATACTTTTATGTCAATGTATTCTTTATACTTTCTCTCCCCCCCCCCCCCCCTCGGGTTGGAGTTTGGCAGTAAATTTATTTGAATACGCCGCTGTAAACTTTCGGAAGATCCCTCATAAAATCAGATCAAGTCAACAAAATTACACAAAGACAGTCATATAGTACGTCTTCTGACGTGTGATTTATTGGTTCATCGGTTGTTTTGTTTGTAGATATTAGTATATGGAAAACTGAATTTTGGTAACATTTTTATACGATTTACAGATGTTACCAAAATTTCTAAACGGTTTGAGCAGTCAAAAAAGTTTTACAAATAAAATGCTTTCTGGATAGTATTGATATTTCATCACAAATCAGTTTTATTGAATGATATCGATAAAAAAAAAATTTAATAAAATTGCAGTAACCTTTTTAAAATACCGCGAAATTCTGTATCAAAAAATTATATTAATGATCAGCTGTTAAATTTCCCCGATACACCAAGACAGCCACCATGCTGACATACACTTGCCCACAATACAGCAATATGCATAAACATAGACTGAGTAATTTTTGTTTTTTTAACTTTCATATCTGAATACCCATTAATAAGAGAAATAGGCAACTGTACAGAGCTACAAAACACATGTCTTGGAATAAAATCAACCAAATCCGATTGTGTATCTGCCTTATTCATTTTGTTAACTTATCTTTTTTTAATTTTGTAAGGAAAATGTATTTCTTTACTTTTGATTTTCCAGAGCTCCGCGTGGGAAAAGTAATGACCACTTTACTAGGCAGAGAAAAACTAAGAATTAAAGAAAACTTGTGTTGAGCAGATAATGTGTGATATGTAAATTTATTAAAAGTCAAACAATAAAAGTTGAAAAAAGGAATTGACATAATGATGAATAAACTTTAGATGCCGTTTCTTTGGTTGCAGAGCAACAGAACAAAGTGAAAAAATGGTTTATTTATTTTATTCATAGTTTGTGGCTTCTTTTAAATAGCTGTAGGTTTTTCTTTGATTTTGGCCACAGTTAAATATACCCCTTATTACATTAGCAGTTAAAATAAATACAATGCAGAGTACACGGTCTCAGTGACCAAAGCATGTAATAATTTAAATTTGCGTTTCTCAGCAAGATAGTAAAACATGAACTAAAAAAAAAATTATTAGCTCACACTTGGTACACACAACCAACCACTATCTATAGTAATGTTATTTTTATATACTAAATTGACCTATTTTAGTTTTTGAATGCCTTCATCAATTATAAACACAAATGCCAGGGTTCGATATGTTGTACATGTGTTACATATGTTGTACTGAAAAGCTAACAGAGCTCATACAAAAGCTATTCGTGATTTGGCATTCAAAGCAAAGCCATTTCTTAGGCACCTTGCTATTTGAGCTCTGAATAGTTAGCAACTAAACTAGTTATAGTAAGTTTTCATCGTGGTAACTAACTTTGCTAGTTCCATTTCTCAACTACAACTAACTCGCGGAAACCTTAGCTGTTCCGTTAAAGACAGTTTGAGCCAGTGGATTGTTAAGGACTCGTTTTCCACTAAATGTACTGTTACACATAGCGGTTATTTCATTGCTAACGAGTAATTATAACTGCGGAGCACAAATGGACAATAAATTATAGATAATATAATAAGTTCCAGAATTCAGGGAAAATACGCAACATATATTATACTATTTTGCTGGTCTTTAAATCTTCCCCGATTTATATTCTACTTTAATTTTAACTTTTTTAGTAATTTTATCAGATCACCTTTACATAAATGATAGCAATCCCTTGCTAACAAATATCCTGAACCGCGTCCTTTCATAACGTCATTCCCGATCTGTTTGGCGAAGAACCCCTCGCACAGTGGGCTGTCAATTAACTATGTAGAGGGTCCAAAGTAAAAAACAAATCATGGAATATATTTGTTATGAAATTTAATACTAAAGTGAGACTAAGGTTCAGGGATATTAGAAAAAAAATTACTAATCATGTTCAAAGTAAATAAACCAAGACAAAGAAACAATGAGTCGATGTCTAATCCCAGTAAGGTAGTGTTAGAGTGAACGACTTATAAATCTGAGACCCTTTAAGATACGATTTTTTTTCAAAAATATGTATACCAACCTCAAGCTTTTTAAAATGTTTGAACTGAATTCATAAAATTTCCTGTCGATTTCTAAATATTCTTTTCGCAATTGAGTAGAAATTGAAATGATCACCACTAAAATACAAATTTAAAAAAGCTATACATATATAATATATATATATAGCTTTTTACAGACTATATATATACATATATATAGTACAGTCTTGTGACAACTTTCGATCTGTGCTTTCATTCAAACCTTTTTTCAAGTTTTTCGTTGACGATCATTAACTTATATATATAACTTCCTGTATTTACTAGTCATGTATAAAATGTTGTAATATTGTTTTATTCAGTCGCGAATCATGTGATTAAAAGGAGTGACCTCTGTATTTATTAAAAGGACCAAAAAAGTAATTAATAGACCAAATCAGAAATGTACGAGATAAATTAAACTTTCACCTATTTGTCTAAGAGAAGAGCTACTTCAATCCTTAATTTATTTTTTTAAAGTGAAACTGCATTCAATTCAATCCTCGTATTGCCAACCTACGGTCGAAACGTAACGACTAGTTGAATGAAGAAATTGAAATTACAAATCTTACTTTACCTGCACTCAATTTTCCTTCAACGTCTTTCGGCAGCCCTTCAAAAGGTTTCTAAGAATGTGGTCCCAGTCAAAACGAAGAAAGTCGAGCCACTATTGAGACACAGTGGTCAGCAAAGGAACTATCTTATACAGCTGAATAAAAATTTAAAAAATCAGAGAAGAGGGATGCTGCTTTGATGATGAAAAAAATTATCATCAAAAAGTGGCAAAAATTAAAATTAAATAAAAGGTATTCAGGTAAGGATGGTTTGAATTTTATAATTTCTTATTATCTCACAAAAAATCCAAAGTCCAAGAAAGTTGTCACTAAGAATTTAAATAGTACAGCTTGTAATTTTATAAAAAAATATCTCAAATACAAATGAATTTTTTTACAATTTGTTAATATCCTCTGATCCAATGATCTCATGCACCAGACCATTATTTCTAAAATATTTTAACCGTTCTAATTGCTGTAACTTACTCATATATTGGATATCCAAGTTAACACCAGCATTGCTAATATCAGCAGTGATAATGAATGTAACTTAATAAGTCATTATACTTTTTTACACATGTTTAGTTTTGGGATGGGGTGTTATTAATTTATTCGATTAATTGTATGTTTATATTTAAAAATAAATAGTTTTGTTATCAAAATGCGAATATTTTGTTTTCTGCTATTCCTGATTTTTTTTTTTTAATTTCCGGGGATATTCATCTATTATAACATACCTTGAGATATTCATATTTTAATTGCATACAAAAACATTTATGATTTACAAAGATCTTTATGCAAGTAAGTACCAATAATTTTGACCTAAAAAAATAATTAATTTATACCTACCACTTCTATCAGCCACTGACGATTCCCAATGGTCTAACACTACACTCCCACGGCTGGTGGAGAAACGTCTGATAATTTTCAGTGCAACTTTTCTATCCCAATCCCACAGCAGTTTCGCTAGCTCCACCATCTCCTACTTAATGTACTTCAAGGATTGATGAGGCAATAAAATCGAGATCTGATCAGTGTTATCCCCTCCTGTCTGGAGCGTCTGTGGCTCCCACGCTCAGTCTCAGCCTGTACTTTACTTGTACTTTGACGTTAAGGGCATCATGATCTTCTGATTCCCTATTTTCTCCTCCTTTGCTGAGAATGTGAAATTGCTGCAGGTGAATTGAGGAGATTTCGTGGCTCTGTATAAAATTGTAAATATTGTATGAATGAGAGCTTGAATACTATTTAGTGTATTGATATGGTATGAGGGAGATTTTTATCACATTGCTATAGAATTCCAGTGGTTTGATCCATGAACTAGGAACCATTGGTCAAGGAAGGAAGACGAAAAGTAGAGGACGGGTTGACCAGACCGCACAGTATCTGATTTGATGGAGGATTCAAACTTATAAAGAAAATCGACAAAGATTGACTTATGATGAGTTTTTGGTTTTCAGCTGTTGCTGCATAATATCAAACTATTCTTTTTTGTCAAATCATTATTTTTAAGTAGACAAAAATAATTGAAACCACTACATGTTTTTGAAGGATCCCTTACTATGAATCTAAAAAATACTATACCTAATGAACACTCGTCGTTTGTAGGTGCATAAGCTCATATATAAAAGTTCACAACTTGAATTGTTCACACTATTGATGATATATTGTAACATTCATGATATTATAGAATAAAGACCAGGAACCCTCACATCTGGTAATGGTCATTTTCCCTTATGCTCCTAGGAGTGGGGATGAGATAAAGGAGTCAGACTTAGCACAACCGTCGAGAAGAACGCAGTTAGCAAGCTCCCGAATTGCCGGTTACCATACAGGAAGAGAGGAGAAGAACCAACAGCAGAAAGTAACGTTGATTGGATTACAAGAAGATCATCGATTGGGTGATATTAATATTGTTTCTTATTATAGATCCATTAAAACAAATTGAGCTCAAATTCATGTTTTTGTAATTAGTAGTAACTATCCTAATTTAAAAGGATTGAATATTTTTTTATACTTTTTGTCAGCACTCTATGTTAATTATAATGATTTTTTATAACCATCTTATTTGAATATATTTCACAATTCCTAGTTTCTCAATTTATTAATAACCACAACATTAGCCTTGAGATCGGGGATAAATTCTTATGTCAAAGACATAAAACAATTTGAATTAAAAATCTCATGACGGGCCTGCCAAATTAGTTAAGTTAAATTGATCAAATAAAGTAAAAAGAGAAATGGTAAAAAATGAGGTAGGTTATAATATAAATGTGTCCTCCGGCCAGCTCTGCTGTACTGTGCCCCGCTATTTACCCACTTGACTGACAATACAGCCAAATGTCTTGGTGTGCCTTCGGTGGGTGAGTTCATCCGCCTAAGAAACATTAGGTTTTTTGACTCGTTGCAGCACCTGACAAACCCAGTGTTTAACACTATGACCCCACCACCCCTCCCGCATCGATGGCAACAGACTGTCGGGGAAAAATTATGTTAAGATTTAGTATGTAAGTTAGTTATAAGTTTGATCAAAAAGGTGAGCCCCATCACCTTTATTAGAGTCAGTTTAGTCCAGTCACGTATACTGTGATACTGTGCGGTCTCGTCAATCAGTCATCTACTTTTCATCTTCCTTCCTTGGCCAATCGTTCCTATTTCATGGATCAAACCACTGGAAGATTATTTCTACTCCTTCCAACTATTCCAACGAGTTCATTAGTTACTCATAAAATAGCCCTGGATGTGTAGATTTGAGTGACCAAAAAAATCAATCATGTTTATTTTCATTTCAAAATCTCCTTTGCGACTAATGTAATCACTAATGCAATCCATTATTAATATTTCATGTTTACAACTGATGTTTTACCTATATTTGTTCATACATTTATTTAATATTTAGTTCAGTTAATGAAATACTTAAACTTCTCCAAGGAAATAACTTGAAAAGTTTTTGTTTGTTTTTTATTGGAGGCTTATTGTTGATAAGAAAATTAGAAAGGATGGAGTTACGGTTGAAGGTCTGAAGGAAATGGAAAAACAATATTCAACAAAGTGGAGGCTGACAGCAGGAAGGCACCTTTGATGATGACTGCTAACGCTGGTCTTTTGTGGATGTTACTTCCACTTGGACGTCTCACTGAAACGACAAAAGAATGGTACTGGGAGAAAACCTTCGTTTTGAAGAGAAAAAAATACATACGGATAATTCAAAAATATTATTCCTAAATTAAATTGCGTCGGTCTAAGACATAATTTGACATAAGTCGAGTATAATTTTATGTTAATGACTTTGTGTAAATAATGCACGATGACTGTTGTTCGTTTTATACTAGAAATAATCACGTACGTAAGTAACGGAAACGTTGAGTGAGCTGTGAAGAGTTGTTTAAGTATGGTGGTTTTATGGTGTAGTTTGAGGTGTTGTATCCTTCAGTGGAGAGATAAAAGTATGACGACCTCCTCTTATTCCAGCACTTATCAACCAGATAGTAAACCCTAAACGAGGGCTTTACAGCTTGCATCATTTTAGCATAGAATTTATATGTTTCGTACATTTTTCCATAAGACATGAACATGAACAGTTAATCAGTATATATTTTAATATTTTATGTTTTATTTACACTATTATATTTATTGCAACAAGGCTATCACTTCAGTTAATGAAATTGAAATGAATTCACATTCAGGATAGGTATGTTGGGATATAAGGCCATATAACACAAACAGATGCCCGTGTTTAAACACGATAGTCTTTAGAAGTCAGAAAAACTTTGACTGATGGCTGGCATAGGACCATCGTGTCTATAACTATAAATCCAGTTTATTAAAATGATGGACATGAAAATTTTACAAC
Organism: Acanthosoma haemorrhoidale; assembly: GCA_930367205.1. Classification (NCBI taxonomy): domain Eukaryota; kingdom Metazoa; phylum Arthropoda; class Insecta; order Hemiptera; family Acanthosomatidae; genus Acanthosoma; species Acanthosoma haemorrhoidale. Next base: position 94,238,064 of record OV884014.1, on the reverse strand, counting down.
GTGCTTGCTCACTAATATGTTCAATTTACTGATATACTTTGTATATAGCTACATAGTATGTTTAAAGGTATTTATTTTGTTCGGTCCTATCGTGGCTTAATTTCCTTCTCCATGCTAGACTGCACTTTGAGTCGTCGAAAGTAAGCATCAGGTTTCAGCACTTGCCAACAGAGAACGCAGTAATTATTTGATCTTTATTAAAGTTTAGTGATTACAATTCACAATTTTCATCTCATCAACACCAACTTTTTTCACTCTATAGAAGAGTTATTATAAAATAATCTTATCCGAATATAATTACTCTGTACCAACCAAAATAAATACTTATAGGTAATAACAAAAAGAAAACCGTAATGTGTAAAAACTGGTAAACGATAAAGGAAAGTTTGTTGAAAACAAGGAATGTTAATAATGGTTGATTACATTATTTGTACTAAGGAACATTTGTAATGTGTTTTTATTGTTTCAAAAGCTTTTATTTAAGATATAAAGCTTGAGTTACAGATTCTACTAAGGAATATTTACATAAATGAACATCGTGCCTATTATATTTACTGTAGTGTACATTGTATATAATGTGTGAGGTTCAAAGAATGTTTCTATGGTAGGCCGATGAATAGAACACATGCCATGTGAATATAGAAAGTGATAGGCCTCACCTTAAGAACGGCTAATACTAAATCAAACTAAACCAACTTCTTGTTTTCGAGGACAGCCTGTTGCGATCGATACGGTAATATCAGTGTTAAACACTGGGTTTGTCAGGTGCTGCTATGAGTCAAAAAACTTTATGTGTCTCCGCTGGATGAACTCAGTCATCGACGGAACACCAAGCAACGGGTGTCAGGTCAGCGTTCTTTAACCTCTCGAGAGAGGTATGTGTGACCACTTTTATCATGATACAGTTCTGAAATGGTAGAGACATTTAGCTGTATTGTAAGTCAAGTGAGTATATAGTGGGGCACCGTACAGCAGAGCTGGCCGGAGGATAGATTTATATATCATAAGTTTGAGACGCTTGGACAAGTTGGGTGATGTTAACAAGTGCGAAGACCTGTGTCGTACTTTTTCTATTTTGTTACTAAAATGAGTAGAGCAATAAGGATGAATGTGCATTTTTATACCGAGATAGTACATTGATTAAGCCCTCCTATAGGATTTTAGCAAACTATACCCACCGAGAGTTATTTTCATAATAAAGCTAATTATAATAAGCAGCTCGGGAATATCAAAATAAAAGTGGGATTTTAATGTTGCTGTAACCTGTAAAAATAGTTTGAAGAATTGAATTCATAAGGTTAAATGCATGGACAAGGAACGATTGGCCGAAAAAGGAAGATTTCTTGAATGGTTTACCTTGGTTACCTTTAGTTTGGGTTAACGAGATCTCAACCTATGGTGTCAGGAATAGAGGAAAGACTAAGATGGAAATTGGAAGGGATTGAATAAGTATAGTGGGTTGTTTTTTGATTTGACAAATACAATAAAAGATCCTTGGAACTGTTGTCTAGAAGATAAGTGAAGAGGTAAAGGTTAGTTTACACTTATCCTTGAGCGGAGAATGTACACCCGTTCATAGTGATTGATTATTTTAAAATTATTGAAGAACAATTATACTGCGAAACAAAGAAAATTTCCACAAATAAGATTGAGGTCGTAGCTGCTTCAAGAAATAGCACTGCCATAGCTGAAGTATCATTGGACATACCGATGACTAGTAGAAAAATAGGAAACGAGGTGTATTAGAATATATATGATCATTTCATTGGTTTTGATTTTACGATTTGCTAATTATATCAGAGTATGCCTAGCTTGCGAAGCCTTTCCCTACTCAAGTGTCCTCCACTTATCTCAGCTAGCGGAAGGGAAACTCTAACGGGAACTTAAAATCCTTAGTACTGGAATAAACGTTATTTACGTATTTTTATTATTATGATTTCCCTTACTCGTAGAGTTTTTTTAATTATTTTTTATTTTAATTCTAATTAGCAAACATTCACCTTCCTCTAAAGCTTCATTTTATTTCACGATTTTTCTCAGATTCTTCAGCGATGCCAGTAGCTAGGAAAACAGAGGAAACATTAATTGTCCCATTCTTAGACTCTCTTTTCATAAATTTTAGTACGTTCATAATTAAGTTCCTAGCCTAAACGTTAACTCTTTTACCTCTACCGAGTTTATTTGATATGACAATAGTTTTTTTTTAACTACCTTTTATAAAAGCTGTTAAATATTACTTTGATAAAAATAGTTTTGAAAAAAAAAACTGTTTTCTGGAATTAAAATAAGAGGGGATTTTTATTTGCTAAGACCTGTAGACTTATGTTATGACAGGAGTGAAATATTAGAAAGAGGGAGCACGAGTGTAGGGGATAGGCGAAAAGAATGTTGGTCAAGTCCACATCTCCCTCCCCGCTACTTCATTGGAAAACTCTAGTTAGACAGACTACATTTAATTGTTCCTTTACTACACAAGCAATTTGTGAACATTTTATGTAATATAGGCCCGAGTGAGCACAATAGTGAGAACAATAGCGCAGACACTCCTGGGGCCTACGGGAAGCACAGGTGGGCACCCCAGGACACAAGGATTGAAAGGAGGATACGTGCAAACGCCACAATAATGGTAAATAGATCAGGCGTTTAAATAATTAGGTATTAAATGATCTCATGAGAGCTCCCATAGGCACTCTTGAAGTTGCGTCGGGTGTGGAATGATAAGTACTTTTGAGAATCATCTGTGATGGAGTAAAGAGGAGGTAACGGAAATATTTTTATCGATAATTTTTCGAAATTAAGATATGTATTAATAAATGAGGTGAGTGTTAGAGGATTGGAATATAGAAGGATAGTACACCAAATGTCGCTTCGGTGGTTGTCTAAGTAGTTCTGCTCAAAGGGCCGACACTAGCCGATGGTATTGCGTAAATAAAGTGCCTCTATTCCCTTAGGTCAAATCACCTCTAAATACGGTAAGGGGGGGGGGTTGAGGCCCAGTTACCTCCAGATAAATCAAAAATATAAATATATGTTTGCAGCCTAAACAGTTATTGTTTCTGAAGCGATCTTAAACATTGTAAAATAATAATAACATTATTTGCTCCCTGAAACGACTTTCATTCGTGGATGCACCCAACCCCTTTCACCCTACCACAGACTATATCACCATTCCTCTCCTTCATCCAACTACGACTTGTACTGTGAAGGAGTAGATGCCTGAGCGGTGACGCGACCGAGCCTACTGTAGACAAGGGCTGTGTAGTTGGTATAATAGCAGCTAGCTAACGCCTCAGTAGCCGTTACAGTAAGCAGTTGATAGCCGGCAATTTGTCAAATGGAATTTACAACACTTACTGTACTGTGGTGCTTCAGCTGCCTCCACAGCTTAGCTCATCCTATCATGTACTATAATAAACGAGCAAACCTTGTCTATCTCACAGCATACAAAGTAATAAATACTATTATTTTATCTAGATAACTATCGATGAGTAGAAGGAAAGTCACTATACTAAACGAGGGTCAATCGATATCTTACTTTCTCCTATTAGATCAATTTTCATTTAAAATCACACATAAATAGTATTTTCTCAAATACATATAAATATAAATAGAATATAACAGAGACACAGAAATGACGATATCAACATATTTTGGGACAGATAAAGAAGTACTACAGACAAATTTTCAGTTTAAGCGAATTTTCGTATTAATAATCACAACAGGCTCAACTAATGCATGTGCTAGTAGAACAGTTAACTTTAACATTATTTTATTTATCTTTTGTTACCTTATTTTATTACCTTATTAATTTACTTATTAGCTTACACTCGTGAGGATAAATGCCAAATTAAATTGAAACCAATTAAATTTGTCAGTGCATTTTAAAGAATTACGATGACAGAATGTGCTGTTTGAAGAATTTATTTTGCAATATGATATTAAATGATGTAATAATAACAGTAACAGTCAGAGGATATAATAATTGCCTTACCTCAGTGTTTGATGCTCAAAGTTTTAAGTACATTGTACTTTTGTCATGGTTAATCATGGGATAGAGAGGGTGTTTAGGAAGCAAGGAGGTGACTATTGAAGGAGGATTAAAAATGACTGATGTGTAAGGACGAAACTCTTAAAAACACACTGAAACTCTCATTGAGAGTGCACCTCGTGTTGATTCGACGATAATCTTCAGACGAAAAGTTCTACAATTGTTTGGCCTAACCAATTTTCACCGGCAACAAACCTCCACCATAGTAAAAAAGTTTTTCCCAAGGTCCGAGGAGTACCTCTCGGTACCTGAAAAGTATTTCAAACTCCTATAAAAATGAAATCAACCAAAAACTCACGCACTAGAAATCAACCTAATTCTAATATATAAATTTAAGTGGTCAGAAAAATGCATTATAGACACTGTTCATTGTCAAGTTTGAGAGCTTTGGGGGGGGGGGATGCATTATACTAAGCATGGATGTGGTCTGAACAACCAATATTACATTGTCATCGCAAATACGTCATTAATTTAAATTTTATCATGATCCTGTACTTAGAAATATGATTCGTATTAAATCATTCCAAGGGTTATCATTTCACACGAAACCTAAAGAACATCGTATGAAATGTTTGAAAAAAGGCAAAACGTGTACATTTTGAAAACTTGTGGTTACAGACTGAACAAGTCTCATAAAACTGATGGTTGTTAAAGCTCTAATAACGGTGCAATCATACTAATCATAGTTATTTATTCTTCTTTCAGTTTTACCGAGTGGAGATAAGAGCAGCTGGGGCTGCTAAATGTAAAAGGACATTTAAAAATTGAATTCAAACCCCGCTATCATTTTATCATTCATTTGTTTAAAAGCTATTGTAGCGACCGCTAACTACATAAGATAAATCACCTTATACTCTATTGTATATATATTGTAAATAAATGTAAATAACATGAACAAAATATAAATCATTTACAATGTGTTAAGCAATAAAAAATGCGGGGTGCCAATGAGTTATATGAGCGAGGACACCAGCTGTAGTCAGGTATGAGGCCAGATGAGGCCCCAGACCCTCGGCAAACCCTGCCAGCCTCAACCAGAGGACCGAGAAACCACATGTCATTGGTTACATCAATCTTAATGGTGATTGGCTAAGGGCAAGGCTAGCTGGGTAGTTAAACCGAGGGTCTAGCCCCTGTAAATCATTCTTTCCTGGCAACTACGTGACTACCCCGCTTGAACTCTGAAAACCTGACTGCTTCTTTATGAAAAACCTGTGGATCTCTTCTCTCCTAACCTCGCTATGTTTTAGTCCGGCGTCGTCAGACCCCACACCTTCCTAGTGGGAACATCTGCCTTCATCTCGCTAAAACTAGCACCTCCTTGGGAGAGACTCCTTACTCGTAGACGATGGTTGCCGTGGCCCTGTAAATTTCCCTAGCAGAGTCTCCCATGGCAATCCAGTCTGCCTCTCTTTGGTTCACACTCGCCTTTGGGATCCAGACGGTTTTCGCCTACCCTCAGATACCGAGTGTGAATTTGTGGTCATTCCAAGACCGCATAAACTACCTATAAACCTACCCTGTACCTCTTATCCTGAACATAGTGCACTGTCGGGGCACATACCTATTAAAAAAATGGAGTCAGATAGTAAAACCGTCATGATACGATTGTCCAGGTTATAAACTCAAACAACCCTCACTTGTCACCAGGGCTAGGGTGACCAGGCGCCCCCCTCATGACGACCGACAGCTATGATTGGTCCAGATCAAGTTAAAATAGAATCTATCGCAAAATGTGTAGTAAGGCTCGACTTCAGTATCCTATCCTGATCCTCAATTAATGAAAAAACTTCTAGGTTAGAGGTGGCCTGCTTATTGAAAATCAGGGTAGAATTTTGATCTCATGAGATTCAGTCACTACTTCCAGTCAATCAGCCAAAAATTAAAATGTTGATCCCTAATGAATGACACAGTTAGAAAAACTATTAAACGTAAAATTAAGAAGCAATCGTCTAGTTTCTCCTGCTTAGGACGTTTCTCTCAAGTCTTTTTTTTATAAATAATTATTCATTAAAAGTAAAGACAAACTTAATAAATTAACAATAACGAATTTCAATTTATTCAAAATTATTATAGTTATCTAACTAGTGAATGATTCGGATGGATTCAATTGAGGTTGGCAACAAAGTAATTTCGGATTTTTGGTGTGAAATAAAACTAAATTTTTTTCTATACAAAAATGAACATTAATCGGTAAAATATCTTCCATTCGGGTCAATGACCTTTTGCCATCTTTCTGGTAACTTTACGATCCCGCGCTCATAGAACCTTTGGTTCTTATCAGCAAAAAACTCAACCAAGTGCGATTTGAGGTCATCGTTATTACTTTTACCATTTAAGAAGTTTTGTAAACTTCGAAATAAATGATAATCCAATGGTGCAAGGTCGGGATGCGACATCTTTTCCCAACCAAGCTCTAATAGTTTCGTACGTGTTGCTAAAGATCTGGGAGGCCTCGCATTGTCGTGGTGGAACCCAAATATTGAGCTTCTTTACAAGTCCAAGACGTCTTATATGATTTTCTATTGGTGAGTGCAATACATTTAACTATTTTGAAATCTTTTGCACATTTAGATGCCAATTCGGTTCAATTACGGCTTTTATTTTGTCATCATCAACGTCAGAAGGTCGACCAGAATGTTGGTCATCTTTCAGTGAAACATGGAACGAACTTTGTTAAACCAATTCTTGCAAGTGCATTCTGTTAAGCAATCAATACCATAAACTTCACATATCTTTTTGTGAGCCTCAGCCGCTTTCTTGGCTTTATGAAAATAAAAAAGTAAAATGTGTCGAAATGCTTATTTTGGCACTCCATGTTAATACTGACCGTAAACTGAAAGTTGTAAACAAAATTACACGGAATGTCTTTATAAAGCAACCTAAAGGTATCGACTACCGAATCTTAAAAGAAAACAATCCTAACATTGACAAAAGAATAACGAAACAAACAAAACGTACTGGTGCAAACTGAAATCACTTTCTTGCCAACCCAATAATTTCTCCGTTTTTAATATTGTTATGTTAGGTGCGTTCTGAAATTTTCAGGATTCACAAGGTAATGGAATAAAACAAAAACATTAACAAAAATACTCAGTAGTCATGTCATTACAAACATGGGAATAATTCATAAAATTACTTTAGACCAAATAAACTATAAGAAGATAATATTTTGGTCGGATCTTTGAGACTGCGTTGTTAAAGCTTTATTTTAACGTGAAGAAAGGTGGATTAAAAATTTAGAGTGCATTCGCAACAAAAAAGCGTAAGATCATTTAAAATAGAGTCTAATAATAGGTTTTAAAAACGCAGACACGAGCAGTAGCTATAAATAATAACAAAAGAATAAAGGAAATAACAAAAGATGGGAAAGTATGTGAAGAGTCTTCAACCTTCTATGTAAACCCAAATACTTTCCACTTGCCCATTAATGTCAGCTTCTCATGCGTTCACTGATATTGCCACTTCTTCATAAGCGGGGTTCTTCGAGGTACACAAAAACCAATCCCATACTAAACCACCTTGCCTATACCCCCTCTAGTCCTTGTCAAACCCCAACGTTTTAGCAATATATGGAGGATGGTCCCTAAAATAAATAAAACCATACCGTTAACCTTAGGAAGCTCGTGCTTTATTTAAGATAAGTATTCATCAATCTGATTTTTTTTTTAAAGGATTTTTATTGTATATTCAGACCCGCATCTGATCGGTGTTGCCCTTGATAGTTCATAGTTATATAAAGTGCTCAATATGGTACACCCTCCCAGTTGAGGTGAGCAAAGTTCTGTTTGATTCGAGGTCGTTCCCGATGTGTGAATAATCTGCACAGCTTGTGGTCAAGGTCGGGCGAACTAACCATCATTTTGTTTCGCTTTGTTAAATGAAAAAATAGGTCACTTCTTTCGACGGAGGAGCGACTCATTTAAACACCTAGTATCCACAAAACTGTAAGAATCACGTACAGTCAATATATTCACTTTCCTATTGCATTAATGTGTATACAAAATATCCCTTTTTATCTGCTTGATTTCTACTTTTTGTTTTCTTTCTTTTTTTTCTTAGCTCTCTAATTATAAGATTAAGGATGAGGGAAAAATAAAGGAATATAAGGTCGAGTGGATCCTTGTACTAGGAGTACCTGCTTCAAGGTGAGGAGTGTCAGTAGAGGTTGATTGTTGCGGTACAGTGGTGAGAGTCCACTGGTGGCTGGGCCTAGAGTCTCTCTAGGCATGTAGTGCAGTCTTATTTAGTCGAACAGAAGTGACGGGTGCCCGTTAGATGCTTGTTGTAGGTGGGCCAAGCGCCGTGATCTCCACCATTTGGACTGCTTTACCAGATCTTGAGAGTTGCCATCTGGCCGGTAGCGGTGGGGGTGTCATGTCTCGGAACAGAGGGTTTTGGCTATGTTTCATTGAGTCAAAGAACTTGATGTGTCTTCTTTGGATGGCTTTGGTGATGGTGGGGACCTCGAACTTTTCGTGGATGTCGGAAGCCTTCATATCACGAAAAGGGGTATGCCATAGTGCCGTGCGCAGGATTTTGTTCTGGAAGCTCTGGAGTCGAGTTATTGTGCTAGTGTGTGGGAATCGGAAGAGTGGTGTCCAAAACAGTATGGCTGGCCTCAGGACGCTCTTATATATTAACAGTTTCAGCCCAAGGGATATAGCCGGGCTTGTGATGAGATGCTGGAAAGAGTCCTAAAAACAATGTCCCTTAAAACAATTCAGTTATATTCCTCCTGTTAATTAATTTGACATTCTATCATAAAGTAGAGCATAACGTGAGTGTACTAATCAGTAGAAATAGCTTGAAGCTATTATACTCGACCCATCGCACCTAGAGGCATCGTTTTGAGTGGATGAATTTAATGGGAAAATGGATCATTCTCTGGGGACCATTTAACATAATTAATTAATGGCTAACCTGTCATCAGTTAATTCATTGTAATCTATGATTTGCTTCTTTTCCGTACCTCTCGCTCATTGTTATTTGACAAACATTTTATCGCAGATACATAGAATGAGCTAATTTCTACTGTATATTATGTTTATTTAAATTATCTACACCGTTAATTTCCTTGTCCATGAAGTGGCATCCAAGATTAATTATTTGGTCATTCGTACATTAGAACACAGCATAAAAATTAGAGAGAGCTGGGAGCCTTCTAGTATTTGAAGAAAGAGTTCTACTCAGTATCATTCAATCAATTTAATATTGTGTACCACCAAACTGTTAAATGAAACCATGGATATGACAATAATAGTTATACTCGTAGAAAACAATATAAAAATTAAAGAAAAAAATAACAGGGAAATAATAATAAGTTGTGAATTTTTTAATTGGCTAAGATAAGGTGGGACAACAAATCAAAGTGATAAGGCTTACCTTGATTAATCTGGTAAATGAAATGATCAACGGGTTGAAATGCAGCATTTGGGGGAATTGAACAGGGAGGAAGAAGAGACAGGCTGCATTCAAACCGCTATTATAAAGTAATAAAAGACATCCAAGGTAAATGTTAACAAAACTGAAAAAAAAATAAAAAAATGGCGCGGAGAGTAAGCTGCCAATCGGAACTAATCTAATAATACACTATTATTATAAAGGTTTCTCTATAAGCCTTGTCAGCGTTAATAAGCCTAAATTTTCTAAAATTAAAAACGCAATGCTATGTCACAACATTAGGAACACCAGTTATCATGCCAACAGGTGAAAAAGTATGATCCTCAAAAGTATGATACAGGTATGATTATTTCGTTATACATAATTCTTAGAGGATGATTAAGCAACCACAGTATTCTGTAAAGTAATACGTTGAATACAAACTGTGATTCCTTTATCTCAAGGACATGGTGCTTTGATACCTTCAAAAAGGAGACCTGTGATAAGATAAATGATCTGGAAAGAATAAGTTAGAAGTGGCGAAGAAAAGCGCTGAACTGGAGCCCGAGTGTGAAAAATGAACTTTTCACAAGAGTTATAAATAGGCTAAGGTGGGAGGGCTGTCGAAGGGCCCCGTCATTGTCCCACCTTTTTACTCCTTCATAAATGCCTCAACCCTTATGCTCCCGGGCACGTACTTTTTTGCTATCATATTCGATCATTCGACCGCAAGGATATCGCTTTGATTGTTAACACAGTGGCACAGATGCATAAATCACCAACGGATGAAAACCATTAAATAGGCTGCCTCTTCCGGACAAGGGCTTGCTCAATCCATTATTGCGATCGGATTCTGAAAAAAAAAAGTGAGAAAGGCTGTGGCACCAACATGCTTATTGTTTGTTATCGAATGGCAGCTGCAAACAGGTAAATGTGCCTCCAAACTGAATCCAATCCAAATATTGAAACGTGATCCTGAATTGATTAGCGCTATCACGACCGCTCATATCTGAGCAAGCCAGTATGCTATCGAGGTAACAACGTCAGACTTTATTTGCTTTGGAACAGCCATCTCGCGGTCATATCATGTTGGTTCATACACACACTCTGCTAATATGAGTTGGAAAAACAGATTACTCAAATCCAAGTTTGCCTTTTCGCCGACTGATTTATTTATTTATATAATGAAAGTAATCTCTCTTTAATTTGAATTTGCCGCGCTGCTTCTACTGGCTGCCACCAGATGGAGCAGCCATCAGATAGAGAAGGTTATGTTAGGTAACAAAACTGGTAAATAGTGTGAATAGAGAAGTGATAGTTATAAACTGTAATTGTCGTTTCTTTATTTACAGGCAAGCTTGTGTAAATCAATATTGATAATTATTATAATATAATATATAGTTAGCAATTTTCTTCACGATATATTATATTATAACAATTATTCATATTGATTTACACAATCTTACCTGTAAACAAAGAAACGACAATTACAGTTTATAACTATCACTTCTCTATTCACAACTTTTGTTACTTAATATAACCTTCTCTATATCATCTCACTTTTTAGAATATTGCTGATGGTTCCATCTGGTAGAGGCCATTAGAAGCAGCGCGGCAAATTCAAATTAAAGAGAGTGCATATAATAGAAAAACTTTATCACCTAAATAATGACTTGTAAGAGCAAGATCATTTTAAAAATCGATGCTTGTAATTTCATCAAAGCTTTTAATAAGAAATTATAGTTTTTTGGGTGTTAACAATTTGTGCTGTTTAATAACTTCTCAAAAAAGCTAACCTGAGAATTTTTCTAAATATACTAATGATATAAAGAAACTTATAACTGAATTTAACACCCCCCTATAATATGATAACCCTATAACACCCCTAAGGTAAATATGATAAAATGTTTGCTATATTTTCATGCCCATTTTATGTTGACGTGAACAGTGTTCCAAAAAATCTGCAAATGGAGTTACAGTAAAACAATAAAATGACTTCAAATTAATTTTTACAATACTTATATCACATCCAAGAGATATTCCAATTTAAGATATTTGGCACAATTAGTAGATAGTGCTTTTGGATCTACTTATTTTATCTAGTTAAGATATGCCAGGGCAAACATAAATGTTCATTTACAAAAATTGAGTAAAAAAAGGATAAACAAATATTTTATTAATTAAGACTCGAGAGTTAACTGTATTTAATAATGGTATAACAACGAAGTTTTATTCATAAGAATGATATATTTTATACATTTTTTAAAAGCATGTTTATCTAAAGTGCGGCTCACTATAACTTCATCAAAGTCGCCCGTGAAACAATTTGAGTTGGCCAGGGCTTGATCTAATGGGACCTAAAAGGCCTTGACCGTCTTTGCCCAGGCATTAGGTTCTACAGTTGGAGATAAATGCTTTTGCTATATACCTACTAAAGAACAAACAAACCGGTTTGGCACGTGTATTTTTAACGCACAATTTATCCATAAATGATATAACAACAAAATGAGTTAACTGATAGTTTATTTCTTAAATACTGGAGCTAATGATTCCAGGAATTACTAGTAACTATTAAGCACTCATCAGCCGGCAATGGCTACTGTAGACAGGCAGCACACCCTCCCCGATCTGATAGCTCTCCGGCTAGACAAGGAGGCGTCTAAGACAGCTTACTCCAGGAGGCAAACACCAGACTATTTTCTACTACATTACTCACCCGTAGCAGATTGGATTTTGAAACGAGACCAACAGGGTTCCTTTTCCATTCTCTTTTTTTTTTTTTTTGTAGGTCACTAGATCGATCTGATGTTTACCTAAGAGGTGGAAAGAAAACACGAATGTTGTGGTGTGTGCCAGTAGTTTATCGTTTTGACGATGGCTGTTTTTGTTTGTGTGGCTTCCTTCCGGCTTAGTGCAATTAATATAAAAAAAATGAGCTCTTAATCGAAAATATTTTATAACTGATCGTTCGGTATAATCTAATTTGGAATCAAGAAGGTACCTAAGCATATTATAATTAAATTGTTACAAGTAACAGATCCCACTAACGGAATTGAGCGAAGCAACTGAACTTAACCCTGCCAGAACAGTCAATGGATCAATCAGGCTTGCTGCATATATCACGTATGGTTAGTAGAAGTGGTTTTTAATAAGGGATTTTACTCTAAGGCCTTATTAGTCTTCTCGTGTGGGGATGGCATCTTGCATATTTTTGATTAAGTGGTTCTGACTATAAATTAATATTCAATTCAGACACTACCCACCGACCAGTAGTATAGCCTATGACTAGCTCCGTGTTTTACCGGCAAGCTATCAGATCGGAGAGGGTGTGCTTGCTGTCTAGAATAGTCATTCTTCATACTTACTGGTAACTCCTGGAATCATTAGCTCCAGTACTTACCAAATAAACTTATTAGCTTTTTTTATAAGTTCACTCATTCCATTTGCCATATGGCAGAAAGGAAAGGTCGATTGCATAGAAATGATTCTGTAAACTATTGAAACTTCTTTATTGTGATAAATTACAAACTGCCTAGTTAGGGAATAAGTAATTGTGATAAATGTTCTCATTCATACCATATTTACAATTTTCATTGACTGGCTCATTCATACAGTATTTACAAACAGCCTACAGACCTGCCAAATCCGTATGATTGTCACCTCACCCGCATGTGAAACAAATATTTTTACAGGGTTTCTGAAACTTTTTTATTGTGCTAAATTACAATCTGCCTTACTGAGTAATACTTAATTGTGATAAATGATCTCATTCATACCATATTTACAATTTTCATTGACTGGCTCATTCATACAGTATTTACAAACAGCCTACAGACCTGCCAAATCCGTATGGTTGTCACCTCACCCGCATGCTAAAAAGGAAAGGGAGTCTTGGGAAGTCTCCCACGCTCCTTCGTCAGCTGCGTCACCGGATACGAGCCAGTGGTGGGCGCGAGAGCCGCATACGCTCAGGATATGATTGGAAAAAGTGGTCATTGCTAGGAATCCCACTGTTACGCATTTATAGCAGGTTACGAGAGGCCACTGCTGTTTTAGTCTCCGAGGGATGAGTGGTGCAGTGCAATGACTGCTCCGGAATCATGGTGGTTGGATAGGTTACTATGGAATTGTATGAACTTGGAAGGGGTAAGTTTAAGAATGTAGGGGATATTAAGATCGTTATGAAAGGTTTTGTGCCTGACGTCATAAGGGGCATGTACTATTGTTCTCAGGACTTTTGATTGAAAGGATTGGACACGCTTGATGTTTGACTTTTTTGCTGTCCCCCATAGCTCTATTCTGTATGTCCAGATTGGCTTAAGTATAACTGTGTAAATTAGTAATTTTTTTTCTATTGACAGATGGAATGTCCTTTGACGTAGTCTGTACAGTTGTCCAAAGCGTCTGTTTAGTTCTTGTCTTTTTAGCCTCGTCTATTAGTTCCAGGCCAGCCGTTTGTTGAAATGGAAGCCTATGTACCGTACTTATGGTACAGGGAAAGTAATGGTATTAAAATAAACTAGTGGACTAGAAATATATTCAAATAAAGTAGCTGTATCTGATAATCTTGTTACTCAGAATTATCAAAATATTAGCAGTCTCCCGCAGTCTGTCACCGTGCACAAATTGTATCTTGTACCAGCTTCCGATATTATCAAATACCAATCACGATTTGCTGCGTTAAGCCGGTAACAGGTATCAGTATTTCCTTTTGATCCTATGATTTTCAGTTATGAGCTGTCACAGAGTTCCGATTTATTAGTAATGGAAAAATCGTTTTACACCTCAAAAAGTGTTTTATGAAGTAGCAGTTGCTCGTTAGTCTCTAAAAAAAAAAGCATCTTGAAGAAAGCATAAAAGTTAATTATATTTCGATTGTAGGAAAAGTGTTAAATTTTGGGATTCAGATGGTTTATAAATTTAAGTACTAATAACACTCTGAAATCAAAGAACTATTAAATTTGAGTTGAAAAGTACATTTCAACGCTTAGTAACTCATGTTAAATATTAGAAATATATATGACGATGGATATGTAGAGATATTTGTTTAACTTCTAGACAAAACTGTAGGTGGAATTTGACTAGTTAGCGTTGATGGACGTGACCTTTAAAGGGTAACACATCCCTGAACTGTCAACTAGAATTTTATGCTGTGTAAGTACTGTACTCTCCAGTTATTTCACCATTTAAATCATTGTATACGAACTAAGAGAGTAACATAAAAGTTAGGACCATGTGTAAAAGGTGACGTCTGTATGGATGTCATCATGTTCGGTGGTCTTAAAAAGTTAATTTTGTTTAATAGTTAGGTGTCCAATGTATCATCCCCTAAGCTAAGCTGGGAAAAAAGTAATATCTTTCCCCCAATGGTATAAAGTAATAATGTTTACCTACTTTTACTTAATTTGTAAAAGGAAACACACTAAAGATTTGACTCGACAAAAAAAAAATAATAATATTTAAATAATCTGGCAGGTTTTGTTTGAGCCAAGATCATCTCAACACTATTTTTTTCTCCATTGTCTATGCTTATATTTCTAAATAATAGAATAATATTTCACTCATAATTGATATTACAAAAAATGTCTTCGAAATTATTCATTGAACATTATTATTCCATGAATTTAATAGATTAGATTTTTGTAGGGACTTCGATTATTCATAGACTGGTATCTTTTGAGTCAAATTCACAAATATACTGGGCTATGAAGAAACGTTTCAGATGTTAATTAAATAAGATCAATGAATAAATAAATTTATAGAAGTATCACACAAATAAAGGACGACGCAAAAGAATAAGTAAGGCAGTAGTTTAGAAGCAGAATAACAATGATAAGAAGTTCTACCATCCATTAAGAGTTTCTCTGCGGATTCTCTTTGTTTTGAACCACTTTTATCTGGTCATTCTAAGTGAAAGTACCAGATAAATGGTTATTTATTCAATATGAAATGTAGCATTTTATATAAACCTATCTCGAGCGATTTAGAAATTTTTTTTTTCTTATGAATACTAAATAAGATTTTATTAGGAACATAATTTCACTCTATGATTTAAGACCATAGACGGAAAATAACTGGGTTGAGAAATTCTATTGGAAATTCGGAAAGTCATTAACGATCTATTGAATTTATAAATGATTATTTGAGGAAAAACGTATTTCATTAGTCGCATATTTCTGTGAGGTGTTTATAAGCTCAGTAAAACTTCTTTATTGTTATAACATTGCAATCTACCTTATTACGCAATAAGAGATTGTGATAAATGATCTCATTCATACAGTATTTACAAAGAGCCCAGAGACCTCCCAAGTCCACGTGCTTGTCACCTCCCTCGCCTACGAAAGAGAAAGCGGAGTCTTGTGAAGTCCCCAACGCTCCTCCGTCAGCCGCGTCACCGGATTCGAGCCAGTGGAGGCTGACCAAGAGCGCGAAAGACGCTGAAGAAACTGGCCGTTGCCAGGACTCCCACTGTCACGCATTTATAGCAGGTCACGAGGCCACTGTCGTTTCAGTCTCCGAGGAGGATTATAGGGATGAGTGGAGCAGTGCAATGACTGTGAGTCCTACGGGATTAGGGTGGTTGGATAGGTTACTATGGAATTTCATGAACTTGGAAGGGATGAGTTAAGAATGTAGGGTATATTAAGATCGTTATGAAGGGTTTTGTTGCTGACGTAATAAGGGCCATTAAGTATTGTCATCAGGAATTTGTTAAGGAAGATTGGCAAAGCTTGATGTTAGATTTTTTGCTGTCCCCCATATATCTCTATTCCGTATGTCCTGATTGGTTTAAGTATAACTGTGTAGATTTTAACTATAATATCAGTGCTAAAAATTTTAAAATGCAGTTTTTAGATTTTTCGGAATATAATTGAGTGTTTCTTTTATTACGAGGCATGTGTAGGGTCTTGAAAGAAGACAAAAAAATTAAATGTTTTTTATATTCTTTAGTTGAAGAGTTACTTTTGTAACATAAAAACAAACGGTGTGTTATTATAACATTTAAACCAAAAAAGCAATGTGTTTGCCTCATTGTCCGATGCTCTATTTTGATCTAATATTTGTGGTAATTGGTTGGGCAGAAGACATATTTAGGAAGCAATGAGGTTTGCATTAAATGAGGATTAGAAGCTTTTGATGTCTGAAAACCACTTTAATAAGGAACTGAAATCTAACTTGCATTGAGAGTACACCTTGTGCTGCTGGGACGCGAGTCTGAAATGCTCTGTCTTTTTGTCCCACCAATCTGCTTTCCGAGGTGCCCCATGCACCAGACGAGGTCGTAAACACTCTAAAAAGTTTATTTCAACTTCCAATAAATTACTCCCTTAAAAATCATCCCAATTTTATTATATTTATCTATTATAAACTAAATATATCATTACAAGATATGTGGCTGTTAACCGAATCGTACCCTACTTCAGTTTTTAATGATATAAATACTCATTGAATTGATGATTACTAACAGCAATAACTCTCTAATTTCATAATTGAATATAATTGTATATTGAATATAAGTTAAGGTTCGGACATCGTAGGCAGCCAGCCTAATCCCCAAGTCAACGGGATGTAAACATCCCGAATGTATTTAGAGAGGCTTTAAAAGGCTCAATAAAAACAGTCTTGTGACAACTCTCGATCTGTGATTACGTTCAACCTCTTTCCTTTTTCCTTCAGGTTTTTCGTTGACGATCATTAACTGCTATACTAACATATATAGTATATAATATCGTTACGATCGAATAAAGGACGAATAAGTGAAAACGTGCCTTTAGCCTACGCTTTAACTGTTGAGTAAATTATAATACGCTCGGCTGGGCATTTTACAGCTCGGAAGCAATAGCAATTAGCAGTGGTTTTATTCAAAACGCGATTTCGCATATCAATTACAAACGGCTGCTGAATACCATTGGTATGCGCTTATTGAAAATAGGTTTGTCCCTTTAATTATTTATTATTTATTGCAGGTAGAGCTATGAAATATTAACACACAATTAATATATATGAGTTATTCATGGTTTATCATAAGAAAAGTTATTAGTATACTTGCACAATCAAGCGTTGCACAATCATTTAATATGTTGAAGGTACTGGCTGAATATGTTCTTTCTTCAAGGGCGACTTGTTATGGAACAACTGTCTATCATTAACCACAATTGAAGGGTTTGCTGCAAAAAGGAGGTGGCTCCAATTTTTCCATTTGTTGGGAAACCAAACAAAACGTTTAAAAAATTCAAATTTTAAGTTATGTAAAAATATTGTTGTTGCTTACTTTCAATTATGGTGTTTACATATTACGATTGGAGCTGCATCCTTTTTGTGCCAAATAAAAGAGGTTTTTTTTTGACACAAGAAAGTGTTTCTAACTCCCAACAGCTATGGGATGGAGCTACCTCCTTTTTGCAGCAAACCCTTCAATTTTGAATAATGAATAAATAAATAAGTTAGCTATAAGCAAATGCAATATTAGTTCCACAATAAGCTTAGTGAGATAGGACTGTTCCTACAAGCTATTGACAAATAACTTCTGTACACACGGACCATTTTTCAAAATATTTACTGACTATTAGAAAATAAAAACAACATTCAATATTTTTACAATAATCCTAATCATAATATTATTTTTCAAGCTATTGAAGCGCAAAAAGAAACATTTACATATCTATATTTGCTCTAAAGGTTGTTCATCGAGCTTTAGTCATTTCATAACTTTTACTGGCACAATATCATTAAAAAAATAGACATATCTACTGTTCAGGCATCATCGAGGACTACAACTTGGAAACCAAAATATATATATTAATGTGTCCTGGATTTCTGATTTTCAAAAATTTACCACCTGTAATTTTAATTTAAATTAATTTAAAATTCTGAACACGTGACCTCTCCTTTGGCCAATGAGAGTGAGCCAGGTGGCGAGAGGGAAAAGTTAGTTCACACCTATCCTAGACAAAAGGACGTACGTACTCGTGATCCCGTTCATAGTGATCGGTTATTTTAAAATTATAGAAGAATAATTATTGTACGAAATAAAGAATATTTCCACCATTTACAACGGGATAGGGGACCGCTTCAAGAAAAAATACGGCAGCTAAAGAATAATTGGATATATATATATATATTTTTTTTTTTGTGTTAAAAAAAATACAATACAAAATAAAAATTTCAACTCCAACAAATCCAAAAAAAATGTATCCACTGTTTCCAAGTCCATAACTTGCAAACTAATTGACGGAGTTGTCTCATTTTTGGTAGTGTAATAGTTTGTAGTTCCGGCAATCGCCATACAAGCGTTGTATTGCGTTGTTTTGTTTTGTCAGATGACAGTCACCAGATAGTTAGTGTTTTGCGAATTTTGAAGACAGCAAAGTGGAAGTGCTACATCCCAAGATTGCTACACGCACTGAACGAGGATCCCAGATCGTAGAATGGAGTACAGCGAGTGGTTTAATAACATGGTGCGCAACGATGAAGAGTTTCCGGAGATGATTGTGTGGTCTGATGAGGCACAGATCAAACTCAATGGTACAGTAAATCGCCACAATTGCATCTACTGGGCCCCCGAAAATCCAAGCGTCCATGTAGACAAAACCGTGAATTTAGAGGCCGTAGAGATGCTGTAGAGTATCCACCACTTTCCCCAGACTTAACTCCTCTGGGCTTTTACCTGTGGGGAACACTAAAGGACGTCGTTCATCGACAAAAGCCACGCACATTGGATGAACTTCGAGAATCCATCGTACATTCATGTGCAAATATCCAACTGAACACGTTGCAGTCAGTAGTTCGTGCTGCAGTCATCGTTTGTGTGTGGATGTTAATATTGACCATTTCGAACACTTACAGTGGTATCTTTAAGTTGGACTTTAAGGTACACTTGCGCCAAAAATGAGACAACTCCGTCAATTAGTCTGCAAGTTATGGACTGTTAACCAGTGGATACATTTTTTTGGACCCCTCTATATTTTAAGACTATCTATACAGCCTAATACTAAAATTAAATAGAAAATGTACGGAACTAAATTGAACTGAAGGCATAATGATAACGATATGGTTGTTTATCAACAGAAAAGTTAAATTATAGTTGAAACGTTATAATGTATTTTAAAAAGTTTGAGGGAATTCCTGATACAGATAGAGTAGGCAGGTGAATATTTCCTGCTAGCACCTTCTGTGGAAAATTAGCCTCTTTGTAGGCCAGACGTCAGCCTGGCACTGAGAGGACTCGGCCCAGTCAGCATTGGCTCTGTTGTCTGAGACGATTCCAGGACAACGGATTCCCTACTCAATGCTACTGAAGAGATCCGGGTCTTCCGCGGGAGTCAATCTTTTTTAAAAGGATTCATAGTGGAATCGAGGACTGTTTAGCTACATTTAGCCTGACAGTTGAGACAATTTATTTGTTACTCGTGATCTCTGAATCTGTAACTCACCGTGATTTAAACTGATACACAATCAACTCAAGAGTATTTTTATATAATGTACATGTGGATTTGGGAAATCTCTGGGCTCTTTGTAAATACTGTGGATGAAAATTGTAAATATGGTATGAATGAATCACAATTACTTATTGCTCTATATGGCAAATTGTAATTTTATCATAATAAAGTTACTGAATAATAAAGAAAGAGTCAATAAAGTTGAACGAATGATAAAAAAAAATGTTACATATTTAAGCAATTATGATTTAAAGTATTTTTATGATTAAAACATGTGATCATAATCCTTCCGAATTATGTTAAATAATTGTTGTAATGTTTCAGACTAGCACTTCCTCAGGCATTATATTTCGTAGAACACTATTAAAAACGATAATAAACTAAATCAGTCATAAAAAAAAATACAATTTGTAAGATATTTACCATAGATTGGATTTGTTTTCGTTTATTCATGAAACATGTGTAGCCTAAGGATGAACTGACTTCTGTCCGATAAATTGCAACGTATTGAATATTAATACATACACATATTGTTACCACAATAAACGTGGCAATTCAAAATATCATGAATTATTATCTATTAACTTGTTTGTTAGGTAGCTGGTTATGGGCATATATTATTAAATATAGTAATAAATATTCTCTCTCTCTGTTCTACCCAGAATTTATTTAACACTGATACTATCTTTTTCGGGTGCTATACCAGAATACTCAAACATCAACAAATAATATAAAATCGTGTTTAATATGTTTTGTAGGTAGAATATTATATAAAACTAACAAATAGTGTTATAATATTTAACATTGTTTAAAAAATTATAAATACTACAGTAATAGAATTTTTGACTTGTTGTATATTATATTTTAAAGTCACTTTTATTGTTTTAATGTTTTTACAATTTTTTGTATGTTTATTTAAATAGTTTTAACTACATTTTATAATTTTACATAATATTCAGCCTAAAGGTCACATTGAACATTATTTTAATACCTTTATATATTGGAGTATGGTACCTGCTAAAGCCCATATCAGTGTAAAATAAATTTTGGGTTTTACACCAAAGGAATTCATTGTTATTTTTTTATCTTCATAAATGAAAGCAATGGATTCTAAGCGTTCGGCATTGATTTATCTCTCGGGGTCACTGTTTCTTTTTAAGATTAGAAAATAATTAATAATACAGTGATTTTATAAACCACCTCTAATAATTATTAATAAATATGTGATAAAAGTTAAATTTATAGTAAAAATGAGAAAATATCATCTAACTAGTACATAGCAAGCTAATTAAAATATCGACAATATCGTTTGTGGTGTTTTCGTGAAATGAACAAGATTATTATTATTATTATTTGTTCCGGCATTTGTGCACCGCGGCCTCACTGAGACCTATTGTGCGCCGTCCATGTCCCTGTCTTATATATGTGACAGGCCCACGGCCTTTGCAAATCTGAGGATACTGAATGGATCGATCAGTTCACATAGTTTGGGGTCTACAATGCGATCACTACCAAAGTGAAGGTATCGCCTTCTAGCTAAGTTATCACAGTCACATATTATATGACGTGCCGTTTCTCCCTCTTTCTTGCAGAATCTGCAGATTGGTGATCCCACTATCCCCAAATTAAAGAGGTGTTTATTTAACCGACAGTGACCTGTATAGAGTCCTGTCACACTTTTGAGTGTCCACCTGTCCATTGATAGAAGTGCTGAGCTTCTTCTCTTACAGGGTCCATTAAGAAACAGTTTCGAGTGTTCCTGTTTCTTAGTTTCTCTCCAAGAAAGTCTTGCCTTGTCCTCTAAAGCTAATTTTATACGCCTTTTAGCGTAGCTGAGGCTGATACCACATATGGGTTCAGGTGCAAGAGGTGTCTGTTCTGAGCCCACCCTTGCAAGGCCATCTGCCTTCTCATTGCCTGTGATGCCTGTGTGTCCTGGCACCCAGTCGATTCTAACCTTATTGGCTAGCGAGAGTGTGTTTAAGTTGTTTTTACACTCCTCAACCAAATAAGATCTGGTCGTATAGCTTCTCAGGGCGCCAATGGCTGCCTGGCTATCCGTGAAAATTGTGATCAGTCTGTTTCTTACACCCTCCCCAATTAAGGTTTGGGTACAGACATTGATCGCCATCACTTCGGCCTGAAAGACCGAGGTGTGTCTACCTAAAGGAATAGAAATCCCAGATTCTGGTTTATCTTTCCTCCATATGCCGGCCCCTGATCCGTTTTCTGTTAGTGAGCCGTCTGTGTAGCAATTAATCCCATTACACAGTTTATGTGGTTTGGTCTTTGTGTTTTCCGCACAGTACAAAACGTCTGTGTGTTTCTTAACTTGTAGGTCAGAGTGCATTGACAGCACCTCGTCCTCATCAATTCTTCTGAACAAGTTCCCATGCCCCATGCGAGTCATGACTTTGGATCTTGTTCCTGATTTCGCAAGTCTGTAAGCCACGTTCAAGGCTTGCGCTTCTACTTCTATGTGCAGTGGATTCAAGTTCAATAAGACTTCCATTGCAGCAGTAGGAGTTGTACTCATGGCACCAGTGATCATGAGACATGAAAGCCTCTGTAATTTGCCAAGCAAAGTTTTATTTTTACTAATACTACCTCTGTGCCACCACACCATAGAGGCATAGAGCACCATTGGTCTAACTGCTGCGGTATATAGCCAGAATAACATTCTGGGTTGTAGTCCCCAGGTCCTACCCACAGCCCTTTTACATGCATAGAGGCATCGAAGTGCCTTCATAGTAGTATTCCTGATGTGTTTAGACCAGTCCAATTTTCTATCCAGAGTAACCCCTAGATGCTTTACCTCACTACAAATGCTTACCTGTGTCCCCCCTATATAGGGTGGTCTAACTATAGCATTTCTTTTGTTAGTGAAGATACAGAGATTTATCTTCTGGGGATTGATTCCTAAACCATTCTTTTCACACCAATCCCTCAAAAGATCCATCGATGCGGAAAGCAACTCAGAAATGGTTTCTGAGAACTTGCCCCCTATGAGCACAGCAATGTCATCAGCATATCCCTGTGCGTAGAACCCTGCAGAGTTTAGGTTTGTTAACAATGAGTCAACGACCAAACACCACAGTAATGGAGATAACACCCCTCCCTGTGGACATCCTCCCACTGGCTTCATCCACAGTTTGGTTTGTCCCAATTGTGATTGTAAAATCCTATTCTCTAGCATGGTGTTTATCCAGCTAGAGGCTAAGGAACTAATCCCCTTTCTTTCTAAGGCTGATGCCATAGTGTTATAGGGTGTGCGATCAAAGGCACCTTCTATATCAACAAAGATGCCTGCCATTATTTCTTTATGAACTAGGGATCTCTCTATCCTGGAAACCAGGTGGTGGAGAGCAATGAACAAGATACTCAAGGGTAGTAGATATTGACGATGCTTTCTTTGGAAATCGGATAGCCTAAACGAGAACCGGGAAATAGGTATTTTAATCCAAAACTCTAAGGTTATCTAAGGCTAACTCTGATGTTTATTTGGGAAATCAGAAACCTTCATGCTTCTTTCTGTTTATTTGGCTAAATTTCTGTCTGTCCTGAAGATTATTGAGTCTTCTGTTTGACCTATAAAATTTAATTTGAAAATTTCATACCATCACTCTGCGACATGAAAATTATTCTCAATCCAAAAAATACTTATATCATCGTTAATATGTTGCTAATACAAAAATAAATATGTTTCAGTTAAATGGAAATGAGTTACAAATTCAAGAACTAGAGACCTTTATTAACAAGATGTTATTTTTGTTGTGTATTTTTGAAGAGTGGCTACATAAAGTCATTAAAATCAAGTTTTACATAGATACGTGATTTTTTTCATTTCGTTAACTAAGTTTGATGCACATTGTGTAATTGTAGTAGGAGCGTTATTATAAGTCCATGGTCATTAAGAAAATACATATAATCCTATTATATTGAATGGAATGTGAAACTAATGGTCTCAACGTTCTGAAAGATAATATGCTATTTTGTTTTAGCACACTATTAATTGCTTTAATGGTCTTAAAGTAAACATTACCATGGTAAGAATCAGTATTATTTTGTAAATATTTAATGTTTAGTAAAGTTGTGCATAAACTGGAGGCACAGACCAGTTATCTAAATTTTTGTTTTTAAATCTTGCTAAGGAAATGATCGGTCTTAAAAAATAGGTAACAAGTTCATTCATATCATATATACAATATTTCAGCCCCTCTATTATTTGTACATATCCAAGATTTATAAATAATTATTGTTTTATTTCAAGTGCTATCCTCAAATTTACCAGAAAATTCTAAACATTCAACTCGTGGGCCCTGGGACATACGCGTCTACCAAATTTTCCAGTCTCAGGTAGAGAATATTGTTTTTCTCTTCAGTATGGCACAAAAACTCACGCTGGGCATTATCCTAATCGCTTTCATGATCAGTAATAATGACAACGCTATACCGTGAAAATCGGAATAGAAAATAGAAAGATTACCTTAGAAACTGTATCTGAATTTAAACACCTGTCCTGAAAATTTTGTTAGAGATGTTATATTTTTTAAAAAACAGTTGAAATTCATAGGCTAATTAGTATTTCATGTTTTTTTTTTAATTTATTTGAATTATTTAAAAAGAAAGTTTCACGATCATTTTTTGTGACGCGTCTGCTTGGTTGTCGAATATCTTTGTTTAACATAAACCAAATTCATATCAATACACAAACAATTAAATTTGTTTTTTTCATTTTGATGTATCGTACCATGTTTCATAGTTTACAATTTTTTATCGATTACCATAAAAAATCATTTCAATAGCATATCCTTTTTCATTTAAAAATTTTCACTATATATCATGAAAGTTGGTAGTGTATTTTGGGTCATATTGGATATATTTATGACTGATATTGATTATTTCATATATGACTGATATTCATGTACAAATAATTATTAACATTGTAGGATTTACTGTCATAAATAATAAGTTTCGGTACAGCATAAAAATTCGATTTCAAGAAGATATGAAACAAAGTTATAAAGAGTATCCCGACATGATCTTATACTGTGGCTGGTTATAGGAATATTAAAGTGTAACGCTATTCGCTGTAAATTTTATGTTTCTTCCTTAAATTTAAGTAATTAGCTCTCTATAATATCCACCTGTTTTATTCGGAGTAAGAAGGTGTTAATCACCATCAACAATATTTTCAATGTTTATTATTGTTGTTATTTAGTTCACAGAGCTCATTCTATGTATCTGCGATAAAATGTTTGTCAAATAACAATGAGCGAGAGGTACGGAAAAGAAGCAAATCATGGATTATAATTAATTAACTGATGACACGTTAGCCATTAATTAATTATGTTAAATGGTCCCCAGAGAATGATTTTCCCATTAAATTCATCCACTCAAAACGATGCCTCTAGGAGCGATGGGTCGAGTATAATAGCTTGAAGCTATTTCTGCTGATTAGTACACTCACGTTATGCTCCACTTTATGATAGAATTTCAAATTAACTAACAGGAGGAATATAACTGAATTGTTTTAAGGGACATTGTTTTTAGGACTCTCTCCAGCATCTCATCACAAGCCCGGCTAAAGCAGACCAAATGGTGGACATCACGGCGCTTGGCCCACCAACAACAAGCCTCTAACGGGCACCTATCACTGCTATCCAACTAAATAAGACTGCACTACATGCCTAGAGGGACTCTTGGCCCAGCCATCAGTGGACTCTCACCACTGTACCGCAACTATCAAGCTCTACCAAGGCTTCCCACACTCCTTAATTCCCTCACACTACCTTCAAGCAGGTACTCCTAGTACAAGGATCCACTCAACCCAAATATTCCTTTATTTTTCCCTCATCCCTAATCTTATAATTAGAGAGCTAAGAAAAAAAAAAAAAAAAAAAACATAGGCAAGTTATCTGTCAGTAAGCCTATAGAATCGTAAACAACAACACGACCCGTGTAGCTAGTAAGTCGAGCAAACCAGCTCTATATATAGAAGATAAATGATAATAAGGCAGTTGATTTCTAGCAGTCGTGTATTGTTGTTCCACCCAAACCCCCTCCTTATTTTACGTAATCTCTTTAGTCTTATCATAACTGCCGAAACCTGGGAGATCTTGCCCACCATTTACTGGCCTTTCCCGACTTCCAGCGGATATTTAGGGTGACCACAGAACCAAGCGAAATCGTTGTTGGAGCCGTATTATCGCAGAACTTCGAGGGAGGAGAATAACCATCGCATTTGACGGCAGACAGTTTGTCGGGGGCGTCACTAGGGGAGTGCCTGATCACTCTAGCCCTGGTGACAAGTGCGGATTGATGTAGTTTATAACATGGACCATTGTTCCATGTCGGCATTTAATATCAGACTCCATTTATTGATAGGAATGTGTCCCGACAAGACACTGTGTTCAAAAGAAAAAGGTACAGAGGTAGCATAAAAGATAATACCGGTTCAGAGTTCAAACGGGGCACGGCAGTGTGGTAGGCGTCAGGTGGTCTCAAGACTGTGAGACAGCGTGGCGACTCATAGGACAGCAGAGAGAGTAGATTAGCGGAAGGCTGAGTAGGCGTATCGCGACGGGTGATAGCGGCTATCGGTATGTAGAGACTAGAAAAGAGTGAAGCGTGAGCCTACCAGGGCCATAGGTGGCCCTGGGGTAAGTGATAAGTCGCGCGGCTATGGAGACTAGGAGATGGAGTGGCTTTTCAGGGCGAAATTTACTGATATAAATATGGTAACCCCCTCCCTCGTGTAAGGCAGGGTCTGTCTGCCAGGGGTATGTTTTACGATACACAGGTGACCATTTCCTTTTAGTTTTATGACCGTTGGGGTAAAAGGGTGTGTTTTTTATGGCTGCTAGAAGGGACTGAAGGTCTATTCTAATAGGGGTAAGTGTCCTTGCCCTAGGTTATATGGCAGTCAGGTGGCTAATTCTCTTGGTTTATTGCCGTCTGTCGGTGCCCCTATGTCTGCCTGCCTCCTACCACGTGCCGCGACCCTGATTTATTCCAAAGAAGCTTACAAGATTTACATTATATTATAATTACATTACTAACCCGAGTGTAGGGTGAATTACATATATTTAGCGCTACGCTACACAGTTGAATGAGGCAGAGCGTCGGTATAGCGCGATCGAGCGGGAGCTGTTGGTTGTGGTATGGGTCGTTAAATATATTCGTCCCTATGACGAATGACGCATGACCCTGTCTGTTATACCCTCGGAACTACCGGAATTTTATGAGATCATAAGAAAAGGCAAATCATTATCAAATCCAAACTGGATCTGGGGACAGAGACGGGAGTGACCGTGTATGGGGGATTGTCTACTCTGTTGGTTCGCATGCACGTAACAATCGATGGTAACGAAAAAATATTCGGGGAATCACTACCCCTAGCCACGATTGTCACATATATCTAGGCAATCACCTACTAACGGAGAAAGTAAAGCGGCTATGATGACAAGAGAGGATCGGAGTGGGATATTCACCACATCTGCAAAACTAACAACCGAAGAGATATCGATATCGAAGAGACCCTCCGCGCCCTGATATTGAGCTGTTTTCGTGGCTTACCGGTCAGACGGTCACTCGGTGCGAGGTATGTCAGCAGGCAAAGTGTGACTGTCCAATCCCGTCACGGACACTGCGCCGTAACCCCTACGGTCCATACAACTTGACATATAATCTCACGAGGGGCAGTTGTGGCGAACCACAATAGATACCTTCAGCAAACTCGCGATGGCCTATCTGGTCGAAGCAAAGACCCCCGGGTCGGGATATGGGTCGGGATTTTGCATTTGTGCGCGAACTAAAGGGTGCCCGATGACATCACCTCGCATTGCAGAAGGTAATTGGACAATGCCTTCATCCGCGACCAAAGTAAAGAGTTCGACATCACCTGGGACTTAAATACCTCATCATATAAAGGGCAGATGCGTGGTGGAGCGGCACTACAACACTTTAGGGGGGCACCTCAGATTGCTCAAACTCGGCCATCAAATTGCACCCTACGAAGCGATGCCACATGTGGAGGTCACTTATAACCACCTCATCCACGCCGCGACGAGGCTATCCCCCGTCGATATCGTTTTCGGACAACGGCGGCAGGACAGAGGTGGCCATATCACCGAGCACAACCATGAGCTGCACTCTCAGTTGGCCCAGGCACGAGGGGACGGCATGAGACGTGGGTTTGGGTCAGAGAAAGGTTAACCCGCCGAAAACAAACCCGGGTAGACAAGTCAAATAGGCGCCCGGGAATTTATAGCACGGACCCGTTAACGCTGGGGACTGTTAATTGGCGGACATCCAGGATTACAACCGCCTCACGATACGAAAATTATACCTGCCAGGGAACATAATTTGTTCCCCATCAGGGACGTTAACGTTCCCTTCCAAACTCGTAACGTCTACCTCAAAGAGCTCCGTGAGCCATCACTTGTGTCTCGTCGCGGGCCGGACGGCGGTACTCAACCAGACACGCCAAGACGCTCCGATCATTAATTTTACGTTCATGTTTTGGTCGAGTATGTTTCATTATTGTATTTTTGTTATTGAGATTTGAATCATTTCTGTGTGTCAAGACTTTATATATATTCAGAGCATATAATTTTTTTTTCTTTTGTTTATGTATTATGTATTCCTATATATATCACAAGGCAATGTTTTGTTTAGGTATTATTATAATATTGTTTTGGGTTTGTTGTTGTTATGGTTGTTATTTTAAGAGTTCCTTCCAACAAAGGAACTGGATAGAGGGAGTTATCTGTCAGTAAGCCTATAAGAATCGTAAACAACAACACGACCCGTGTAGCTAGTAAGTCGAGCAAACCAGCTCTATATATAGAAGATAAAATGATAATAAGGCAGTTGATTTCTTACAGTCGTATAGTGTTGTTCTACCCAAACACCCCTTATTTTACGTAATCTCTTCAGTATAATCATAACTTACATGTATATATATATATATATATATATATATATATATATATATATATATATATATATATATAAGTTATTCGCCACCGGGTAGAATGTGATAAAGAGAAGGAAAACGGTAACGTAAGACTAACTTCAGTTCTCGAAATAGACTGTTGTTATTTCTCTTTGTATTCCGACATATACGCGATCATGGGATGTTTACGTCTCATGATCGCATTAGTATACAATACAGAGCTACCTCTGACTTTAACTCCCCCCTGCCAGTTCCCAACCATCCGTCGGGAACTTAACAGCGGACTATGTACAATTGATAGAGTATAAAAACAGAAACTTCATACACAGCCTAAAAATAGTAAAAACTAAAACAAACAAACAAAAGAAAAATACATTCGCTGATACAGATTTATGATCTGGAGTGAGGAGTGTATGGGGGTGAGGGCGTTACCCGAGACTCTCGCTGCGAGAATGTCCCCGCTGGTATCTTCAGCTGCTCTACATGCACGTTCCTGCGCTTCCGCGGTTCGCGAACATTCTGTATGGTAACGATATTGTGTTCGCGAATCGTGACCACCCTAAAGGGGCCCTCGTAACGGATCAGCTCTTTACCCCGGTTCGATCCAATCTTGCGGTATACGGTGGTCCCTATTGTGACGCGACCTTCGATGGGTTTGACGCCCACGTTCTCCCTCGCCACTCTCCTACGTTTTCCGGCTGTGATCGTCGCGTAGGCCTTCCCCCAGAGTTTTCCTAACTCCACGCGGTTGTTGACGAGGAATGTGGCCGTCTCGTCTCCCTCTCCTGTTCCTCTGGTGTCTCGGCGACATCCCAGAAGGCCAAAAAGAATCTCGAACGGTGAGAACCCCGCAGCCGTTTGTATCGAGTGATTGTAAGCTATAACCACTAGTGGCATAGCCTCAGCCGGCTCCAACCCCTTTTCAGTATGATAGACGCGGAGATGATCCCCCAGGGTACTGTGGAGACGCTCAATTCCGCGCCTTTGGGTGTTCCAGGGTGTAGACATGCCATCTGACATCCAGCAACTTCATCTGCTCTTTTATGTCGGTTTTTCTCCTAAATGGTTCCGTTCCCTACATAGATATAGTGTGTTTTCCCCGGCTTGAAAGCTTCGTTGAGTAGGCGGCAGATCTGGTCCAGTTTTACTCCCAGCTGCAACCAGATGGTCATTGTAGTGGATCTGTTGTAATCGCTGCAAGCAATCTTTGTCAGTCCTGCTGTTCGTTTCTTCCAGATTATCTGACGACGTTTATCGTTGACTATTTCCTGTAGCTCTTCCATCTCCGCGTATCTGTCGCCTCCCGAGCTCCCTTCTCCTGTCGACTGCCCATCCTCCGCGGAACCAGATTCTCTTTGTTCACCCTCCTTCTCTAGCGTCCGTTCCCGGAGGAACTGCCGGTCATCTCTGGATGATTCACCTTGTTCTGGTTCTATAGCGTTGACTGTTATCGCCCATGACAGCCAGTCCGCAACGACGTTTTCCTTGCCGTACTTATATACAATCTCCATGTTGTACTGGCTAAGGAATTCCTTCCACCTCGAGACCCTTGCCGATGACTCCTTCAGTTTCCCTACCCATTGTAACGGACGGTGATCCGTGTGGACTTGGAGTCTTCTCCCGAATACATAGGGCTGAAAATGGTCAATTGCCCAGACGATCCCTAGCAACTCCCGTTCTAGTGCGCTGTATCGGATTTCTGCCTCCGTTAGGAGTCTACTGGCATACGCTACTGGTTGGTCTCCTTTGTCTCCCGCCAGCAATAGGAAGGCTCCCAACGCGTATTCGCTAGCATCCGTCGTAATATCGAACTTTTTATTAAAATCAGGAAATGCCACACCGGGTGTTCCTGCAAACGGCTCATGAACTTTCGGATGTTCGCCTCTATATTGGGAGTGAGGATCATCTTCCGTCCCTTCTTCAGGAGGTCATTGAGAGGGACTAGATACGCCGCCATTTCGGGGACAAATCTTCCATAGAAATTTAGCGTCCCTAGAAGGCAACGGATTCCCTTGACATTGGACGGAACCGCCATCTTTTGGATGGCTGCTATCTTCCCAGCATCTGGTCACACTCCCTCCTTGGAGATTGTGTGTCCCAAGAAGGTAATAACTTCCTGGCCTAACCGGGACTTTTCCTCTGACAATTTCAATCCAAATTGCCTCACTTGGTTGAACACAGTTTTCAGGTGCACTTCGTGTTGGGCCTCATCCGTGCTAAATACTAGGAGGTCATACATATAAATTTAGCACATGGTCTCATCGATACCCCTGAGTAACTCGTCCATAAGTCTCTGGAACGTGATAGGTGCGTTTTTGAGACCGAATGGCATCCATGTCAATTCATAATGCCCTCGTTCGAAGGTGAAGACTGTTTTGTGGCGATCCTTTGGGTCCATCTTCCCGCTCTGGGTCCCGCTTTGAGGTCTAACGTGCTAAAGATCCGCGCCCCGCTCAGTTGGTCTAAGATGTCATCGAATCTGGGGATCGGGTATTTCTCGTCCACAGTGTTGTCGTTGAGTCGCCTATAGTCTACGACAACTCTATATTTTTTGGGTCCCCCGTTTTCAGCACTCTTCTTCTTGACTGCCCACAAAGGGCTATTGTACGGTGACGTGCTGTCCTCAATGATCCCCTGCCTTCTTAAGTCATCCAACTTTACTTTGATATGGTGCCTCAAAGCTTGCGGGTATCGGCGCTCCTTTACGTAACTTACTACCTCCCGTTTGAGCGGGATTTTATGCACTATTCTACCAGTGACCCCCAATCTCTCGCCTTCTCTAAAGAATATATACGCATATTCCCTTCGGAGCTCATCCCTCCAGTCCCATCTTCCCTTTTCGTTCCTCACCCTTGCGGGAGCAAGGGTAGGAACCTTCGTTAGCAGGTCACATCTGATGATCCCCCCGTATTCCTTGGGCATTTTTCCCACTATATGAACTCTGAGTTTCTCCCCGCCTCGACCCCATCTTTCTAGACCTATTACCGTTTCCCCTTCTACTTTACAGGTTCCCCCCCCCCAGGGTAACCAAGCTACAAGAACATACCTGTATTTGGGGTATCCTCATATCCTCTCCAGGGTCTCCCGACACATTATCGTGTTGGTACTCCCAGTACCCACCAGGCACTGCACACCACTACTCGAATAATTGGCAGGCCGCTGTATGTACCGCTCACGCTATTACTTATTAGTGCTCGGTCGCCTCGCCTCTGCCACTCTTCTCAGATCTCTCGTTCGTTCCTCTCTTCAGCCACCTGTCGTCGACGGCTTCTTTTAACACTGCTGCTCCCCCAGCCCGCTCCGCTTCCTGATTCCTCCCTCTCATTGTCGGTATCGGATATTTCAGAGGTTTCTGACGCCTCTGACTGCGGCCTCTCCCTCCTCCGCACCCTCTGAGGGTTACCTCCATTGGCTCTGGTCGATTTCGATTTCGTCGACGGCTCATGTACAGGCACTGCTTGGCTACGTGCCCCTCCGTGCCACACTCAAAACACCTGGTGCGTGAGCACTGTGCTGCCAAGTGTCCTATTTTCCCGCCCTCGTAGCATTTTCTTTCCTCGCGTCTCCTGGGACGGCCTGTAATTGCTCGGTTCCTGTCTCCCACCACCGTTGCCTCTCTTCCGCCGTACCCCGTCTTCTTTCTCCTCCAGGTGACCGGTGTGGTTTTAGGTCTTCTGTAAGATACCCTCTTCCAGCCCTCTTCTTCATGGCCTGTAACTTCCTCTTCTCTGGCACTAGTGTTCACCATCTCCTGGGCACATTCTAGGAACGGGCGCTCTCTAGGAATTCCCTCTGTTCCTTTGCCAACTGCATTTTTAAAATCATCGAAAGAAACGCCGTCCTTGCTTCAAACTCGGCCACGCTCACGGACTCTCTCATCTTCTCGGTGATAATATTGTATCTCGCTAAGAGTGTTCCCGCATACTGGCCGTTCGTCTGGTGGGGCTTCTTTATCTCCCGGAACATCTTGAAGATATCCTCTTCAGGTGTCCATCTTCCCCCTCCGAACGATTTCTTTAACCGTTCTTTTACGGTACTCCATGGGGTCTCTTCGTCCGCCTGAATCATATTGAGGATGCCTCGCTTCACCCTACACCCGAGCGCTGCTCTCAGCGACTCAGCGTCTCCTTCGGTGATAAGGTCTTTCGCTCGTTTTTCTTCTATTCGCGTCATCAGCCTGTCACCTCCCTTCAGGAAGTGGTTTAGTTTCCCGGTCTCTTTTGCAAATCTCTCCAGATCGAAGATCGATTTTCTCACATCTTGAGTCGTAATTGCCTGAATTTTCATCCAGGCCATAGTATTGGCATGAGTGGCTGCCATAGTTGTTTAGAGGAGCTGTGGTATATATATATATTTATCTGTCTGGCTAGTAGCAAGACATTGTTAAGCCTAATACCACAGGGCCTAATGTAAACAAAGCCTGGGTTTTGATAGAGGATGAGAACAGAATAAAGCCAGTTAACCTCGAACCTGTGTGCATTATTATCATCCATATTAGTATACAAAAAGATAGATCTTTTTCTTCGATAGTCTGCAGTCGGGAGACGATAACTTATATATAGACTATTTTGTGTTAAAAGAAAAGAATCCAGTTCATGGAGGAGTTTAAAGAAATTAAATTTCACGAACTTTATGAAACTTTGATAAACGTTAGAAAAACTACAAAGGATTTTCTATGATATTTACATATTTAGGCTAAGTTGATAAGTTCAATTTTACCGGGTTATGTAAATACCAAATGAGTTACACATTCCGTTTCTTAAGAAGTTTAAGGGAGCTATTACTTACTTAAGCCCTAGGCAAGACAATCACAATGCTACATTTATCTATATATAGTAACATTATTTTTATTATGTCAATGTGTCTTAACGTAATGCAATGTCAGTTGCCTAACTAAACCAATTGAGTTTATGTCACCACAAAATTCTTTAGGGGAAAAAAAATAACTTAGATTGATTTGGCACCATGTCTCAGCAGTTTTAAACTTTCTAAAGAAGTTTTCAATGTTAAAAACATCTTTATGGCAGTTTTAAGGGTATTTAAAGAGCTGAGCGTGAAATGTATCGAGATATTCTTGTTTCAACATCTAAGATTTAATTGTTTTTTTTTTGTGGTTAGAGTTTTGTAAATGCTAATTACAGTGAACATTATACATACACCTGCATATGGACTAAAGTAAAAAACTCAAGATGCCCCTGATGAATCCTATATTTCACAGGTATTGCTGCGTAAACGTCACTGTCCACAAGCATTTAAAAATGAAGTGAGACTGTCCAGCTAGATCTGGTAGCTTAATACTTTGCATAGGAGGGGGGGTATTAGTGCCCTATTAGAATTCCCTGGTGCTTTTCTCAAAACTCGTAGTGACCGCATCTAAATGAACGGTGGCACGTTGGTACAGGTTGAGAAGCGATCTCTAAATCCAATCTGATGGTTTGGTCTACCGTAAACTTATTGGTCTACATGATTTCATTTGTCCTTCAGGTTCCTCAATTTTTTTTAATAATTTTTACCTTAAGTATAAAGTAATGCTCTGTTTAACAAATTTCTGTTCTACGTGCTAAATACTATGTAATCATAAGAGAATCGATCATAAAATTATAAAGAGGTACAATTTGTCAGCATTTACATTTGTGATTGAAATGCCCTATAAAAAAATAATAATCAGTTATTATTGAATGTTTTGTTTTGCATATGAAAAAGGATAATGATTTTATTTTTAAATATTATCTTGTTATAATAATAAAATTATATAACAGTTTGATTATACACTATTACATAAGTACTGTAAAATTTACATCGTTAGACAGGGCAAATATGAAGTTCAATTTAATGGAAATATGTGACACAAACACATTAATAAAATTATGATGACACTTGAGTGGAAGTGGAATGGGTGTGTTTGAACCACTAGTGTAGTTTTCATTCCATTTTAACAGTTTGATAATTATTGTTCCTAATTATGTTCAAAGAATATGCTTTTGACAATTAGTTTTATTTCATTATTCTGGAAGTTCAACCACCTTCTGAAATCGGTGGAAAACGGTTTTAAGAATGAATGTCATATTTTCGCGTTGAATAAAAATACAGATACCACATAACCGTGAAGCCATCGTCACGCTCAGATAAGCCCTTCGGTGATTTCGAGCACACACTATATCCTACCAGGTTGTTGCGATCAGACATAAAACTATCTATAAGTTATTCTTGTTTTAGTCTCTTGAAAATCAGTGAAATACCCAGATTGTAAGAACTTCATAGATTAGTATTTTAAGTGTTACCTAAATCTTAACTGTCAACAATTTCCAGTGCATTAATTTGGACCCCCTTCCCTGTGGTCCTTCTCTGATAAAAACCATTTCATAAATTCACGTGAAGGGTGCAGAAAGTTGAAACACCACACCATTAGTTATGTTATTTAGGATTGTGCTAATAGAACAGGAAAATAGAAAGATTCTGGAAGTAAAGGTGACAGGGTCTTAAATTATGCTGCATCATTATACAAAATATTCTAA
The DNA here is from genome assembly GCA_930367205.1 of Acanthosoma haemorrhoidale. NCBI lineage: Eukaryota > Metazoa > Arthropoda > Insecta > Hemiptera > Acanthosomatidae > Acanthosoma > Acanthosoma haemorrhoidale. The sequence continues at coordinate 94,202,721 of OV884014.1, read as the reverse complement.
GCTAAAAATATTCTTAATCCTAAACACCAATAGAATCGATGCTTTACCTGGCAAAATCATATTTGAACACTTTCTTCTCAAACTCCACGTACGGACTAATCTCGAAGAGTTCATAAACTCTGATAAAGAAATCTGCTCAGGAACTAACTTGGCTTTTAATTGTTCTTATAACATAAGTTTTATTTTGTGTTATTACTGTATGTTTCATTTGAAGTAGCTCAAAACCACCTATATCATACGATATAGCACCAATTAATAGATATTTTGTTTAATAACAAGAGAAAAAAAATGAGCATACTATGTTTAGAAATTGTTAATGTTATTATAAATCATGTGCTGAGCGTCTGAGGCTTTCGCACTCTTGGTCAGCCTCTACAAGCTCGTAACCACTTGCGATGGAGGTGAACACGATGTGGATTTGGGAGTCCACTGGATTGTTTTTAAATAATATATAAATGAGCGAGTGAATGAATAAGTGTAAATATGGTATGAATGAGAACATTCACATGAGAACTATTACATGAAGTTACTTATTGCCCAATAAAAGGCAGGTTGTAATTTTATCGCAATAAAGATTGTATAAACGTTAGAATTTCATTGGAATACATTGTTTGGTTCCACCCTAATATAGATAATTTCATAAATGATTATTTAGATGATGGATGAGACACCACGCCTTTAGTCGCGTTATTTAAGATTGTGCTAAGAATTTAGGGAAACTGGAATATTATGCAAGTATAAATGACAGTGACTTCAATTGTGCTGCATCATTATACAAAATATTCAAAATGCATTGGTTTTCTGGTCTAATATGTGTGCATATTCAATGTAAAGCATATGAGGCTACAACATAATTCCGGAGTTAAAGGAAAGACAAAAATAATTAACGAACCTTCATCAGAAACACAAACGAAAGCTTTAACGATCCATTCCAATCACTGGAAAAGTAATTGATAATTTTCCTTTGATTGGCTCACTCATTGTTTTATTAATAATACGTTTGATTTAATTCCACCAGTATATCTGATTGTTTCCGATAATGATATTTTAGGCAATATCTCGAGATGAACAAAACAAACTGAAAATTCATTGGTTTGGATGGAACACATAAAAAAAAATCACAATAAAGGTTACCGTTATGTACCACGAACAAATTGTGATTATACTTTCTATGGTAGTTTTTATGACAACCTAAGTCCACTTTAAACCCGACATAAATCACTTACGTCCGTGGTGCTACAACACATTGTGGGTCCTGGCCTGCTCTAATGAGCTTTTGCCACCCAATCCCTGGGTCCAGTCCAGTTGATTAAATAGTGATTTCCAATTATTGATTACCGAAAACTCTTTGCGTCATATGCCACCCCGTCTGATCTTGGCCTGCTAGCCCATCTTGTCGTGTTAATGCTCACCTCAGAATTTGAGATTCTTTTATTCTAGCAAGATGCCTAGCTCATGCTTCCAAATACTGTGTTCCTTAACTTCATTTTCTTAAGTGTAAGACGAAGAATCCTCCATTTGAATATCATAAAATTTTTCTGAAATGTCTTGGGCATTTTCAGAACCGGGAGGTATATGCTTGGTCTAGTCATATAAGGGTCTTATACTGACTGGACCAGATTAGCTTGAAGACGTCTCGTCTTCTCATGTGCATCAATAATCCAAATCACCGCATATTGGCATCAGCGGTCCTATGTTTCATTTACGCAGAGGTGGGCTTCATGATTAGTAAACTCAGATAACTGCTGCAGGAGCCTAAAAGCAAAGTTTGACCTAGTGAACCACCAGGTTATTAAGGATTATATGAGCCATTAACAAAGCAAACCTTGGAAAGAACAGTAAACTGATTTTGAGTGTTGCAAGTTCAGTTTCTTTAATGAACGAATTTGTCCACTTGTGTGGTCCAAGAAGTTTCCAAGCATCTAAAAAAAATTAAAGCAGGTGAAAAAGACTTTTACCTGTATATATATATGTATAGATTCCATCTATATCTATTCAAATAATTCTTTTCATTAAAAAAAGGTTTTATTAATGAACATTTATTCTGATGTTTGTATAATGCCGTTTTGGTCTCTCAGCTCTTCTGTACTTCCCTGTAGAGGCTTTGGCATAACCGACTAATGGGTTTACTCCTTCTAGTCTATAGCAACCACTATAAAGTCGGGTCCAATTACCTTCAATGTTGATGCTCGATGTAGTTTACTTAAGGGCGTAAAGACTAAGTCTTAAGCGCCCGAGGTAGGGAGAGAGGTGGTCTCGTGCCCTCATGAACTATATAAAATGTAGCCACTGTAAATGTAAGAAGCACTAAGTGAAATTTTAGTTCATATAAATTCCAAGTGTTGCAAGTCCTAACACATATAAGTAAATAAAGGCCTTAGTATGTTTTATTGTTCATTTCCTTCATAAACATATTATTATAGTGTGGTATCTTTGAAAATCTAAAAAATAAAGTAATGAAATCATAGGGGAGTGAGTTTGGTTTTATGTTAGAGTCAGCGAATTAGAACACTTAAATGTTTCATTTATGATCTGTCTTTGGTACAAGGGTTGAAGCAGTTACCGCAAAGAATGACGTCAGTATTAACTCACTTAATACTACGTCCAATTCTCCCATCGATGGCATCAGCTACCAAGCCAACTTTACTGTTTTTCAACCCCACCATATGGAGTGAGAACAAACCACCAATAATATAGGAGATCAGAGGGTGAAATAGCGAGAGTAAACAAGACCGAAGGAGCTTGTTCTTCGGTTGGTCATCAGGATCAGACGTTATTTTTCTACAGTTCATCTCCAAGGGCGAAGAACGCTTTTCAAGAGACAACCTCCGCTGTTCAAGTCTTCTTAAATGAGTAAGCGCACAATATTCCCAAGAATACGTAATAGGTTACAATTCAAAGACAATTATACAGGGATTTTGAATTTCCCCAAAATGAATTGCATATATTATTATTGGATCCTCTTGTCTAATAGTTAACCCTAACTGAAAGTAAATTTAGATCAAGTCTTCACTTATTCCTAGAAAAAAGACCAAGATTATTAGTGAAGTAATTAACAAAACTTTATTACAACAATTAAAAAATAAAATTAGGGAAGACAAGAGAGTACCAATGCTTCAGTTTATTATCAAGATATTTTACAGCCAATAAACAAAATTCATCATATAATGGAATAAATATTTTATTGCAGATTCGTGAACAAGAGCTTAAGAGAAATATATTGTGACAGTACCAGGTTGACCACGTCGAACCCAAGACGTCTTGCTAGATCTTGGGTCAGACACTGAGCTGTCATTACCGCGCATGAGACACAGCCAGCCAATGTGAATATGATAAAATTACATGTCTCATATGAAGGTATTTTATGATGACACATCCCTATATAATTCAATCTACGTTTGAAGATAGCTTAGTGTTATTAATTAACATGATCTCTATTTGAACATCTCCTCAGCCGATGTTGTATGTTACGAGGTAAGTCAGGTGCAGACAACGCTTGTATCAGTGTGTTTATGTGTCCATGATGTGTTAATGTTTCTGTATGAATTCAGTCGCCCGTAAGGGATGTTTGGATGCGTGTGAAAGGGATGATTTTGTAGGTTAAATGGTGCATCAGTATCTCGCTGTATCCGTAAATTTGGGCCCTTTATACCGTGATTAGTTTCAGTAGAAGTTTTATGTCAATAGTTTCTCGAACAGGGGAAGTTTTGAAAGTTGGTTTAGTCACCTAACCAAAATCAATGCTCTTTAGCTAGTATAGTGCTCGATAGGGATTGCTGTGCTTTTATCTATTTTCAAAAATGTGTTTAGTAGGCTTATAGTTCTTAGGCTAGCTCTACATGGAATTATTGCATTCTTCTAAGCATTTGGTAACGGGTTTCCATTATCTTTGCCAGTTTTTTTTTTTTCAACATTTCTTTCACCGGACATATACAATCAGACTAATTCCCTAGCGCATTCATTAGATCTTTACCCATCCCTATGATTATTCTCGAAGATTAAAGCGGAAGTGGGGCATGACCATCCGGCAATGGCCAGTATCAACAAACATGCCCATAGCGTCTGTGGCTCTCGTGGTCTTGGTCAGAAACCACTAGCTCGTATCCACTAACAAAGACGTCAAAGGTGTCCCGAGCTTTTGCGAGTGGTTTCTATAGATTTGTATATATCCTGTAAATGGTGAATATGTATTGAATAAAATGAATGATCACAATTAATCATAGCCTAAATAGCATAGACTTATATTATTTCTTTAAAAAAAAAACCTTCTAATAACATTTTCATGTCCTTGACCTTTTTTTTACAACCATAATTGTTAGTTTCGAGGTTGTTTTTTTTTTTTGTTTTTTTTTTTTTTTTTTAACTTTCCTGAATTCCCTTCCCTATTGAATAAATTTTGGTATCGGAGTGTATCAGATTTCTTTTCTATTTAGTCATAATTACTAGTTTGTCCTCATACGTATGATTCGAATGCAGAATAGATTGATTGGAGATTAAATGACGAATCTAAGCTAGACGATCGGTTAGCCACTGATTGGGAATTGAACTAGGTAAACTAGATATCCCATTTGAATATTAGGTTTCCTGACCAATTCCTATTATTTAGTTGCGTTTTAGTTTAAATACAGCACCAAGTCATTTCATAACAATACATTACGTAGTACAAAGAGCCTTCCAAACGTTTCAACATAAGTTGGAAATTAAAATAAAATTTGTGTGTACTCTATTTATTGCCTTTGGTTTATACCGCGTGAAAACTTGATACCTTGCAATGCATTGCAAGTATTTTGTGTCAATGTTTGTGATTTCGCATTCAAAAACGAATATTAAATGACTCCTTAAGAGTAAAAACAGAAAAATATTTTTCAATTGAGTGTATTTCAGCGTGCATAAATATACAGTTTCATTTTAATTAACTGCATCTGTTATCAGGAGCTCTAATTAAAACTTTTGCGGTTTAATTTTCTTTATTATTCAAATGAGTCATATAGATAATTAAAGATTCTTTACTTTTTTTTTACATTGAACGTTTTTCATTATACATTTCAAAAAATTATCTCGCTTTGTTTTTGAATATTCATCAATACTTTAATTCATTTGATCATCTATTTATTATAAATATAAAACCATGGAGCTGAGAATTTTCCAGATAATTCTTTGTCTAGTAAGTATATGAACAGTAATACAGATCTTTTCGATGAGCCCCAGCAGGTAAATGAACAAGCTGATTCTAACTATATTTAGCCAATTAAAACAAAAATTCACTCAATAAAACTGTCCACTTAATTAGTAATATTATTTCTACTTGAATACAACGGAGCAATAAAACTCTTCCTTATCATTGGCATAAATCGTCCCCTTTTTGCGATTCACGTCAAATACAAATAATTATGGAAACGCTCTAATAGCCTGGTTTCATTATTCAAACGACCATTAACTATCGCGGTTCTCATGGTAAGATAGAATAAATTATAAGAGAAAAAGTAAATAAGTGACTCTTGAAATTAATTCAGAAACGTGATACCAATAAGACGATTTTAATGACCATTTTATAGTGGCTTTTTGGAGACGGATTTATTAGAGTCGTTCTTTTATTACTTAACAGTTAACTTCAATAGCCAGTTTAATTTGTTTAGTATTTTCTTTTTAATAATTTATTAAAATAAGTAATATAGGTTTAGTTTTTTAGAACTCCTACTTCTCACAACTCCAACTTTTTCCCTTTGTAAATCATTTTTTTTTTTAGTAACCAAAAGGTGAAATGCAACATTCGGCAAGGTCCTTTGTTCGTCATTATTTCAAATAGACTATGTTAATTGTTTAAATTCATCCAAGATGGCAGAATTTCTGTTTTTCTGTCCATAAAATAACTTCTGTGATACCTCTAAATGTTTTCATTATTTTAAAATTCATGTTTTACCCCTTTAGATACTATATCCAGGGCAGCAAAGGCGATCTACAATGATGCTACCACCTAACGAATAACAAGGGCAAAATCTACAGTTCATAATTTAAAAAGTCATTAAGATGAATTCAGTTCGTAAACAAAATGTGTGCCTACGCTGAAAATATATTCTCTAAAGGCTTGTAATTTATTCTTTTTTTTTCCACATTCATTCATTTTTAATTTGAAAAATGGAATAACAATAGTCGCTGCTTGTTTTTTTAAGGTGCAAAGTTGATTTTAATTTACCTTTTCGTCGTACATTCATTAAAATCGTTTTAAACGGCAATGAAAACCAACGCTACGAATACAAAATACGTCTTTAATGTGGTATAATTTTAAGTGTCAATTGGCACAGGAAGTACGCGAGTTCAATTCTAGCCTGAGAGAGGTAGATTTCATTTGTACCCCATTGGTGATAACCAGTAGATAGCCCCTCATTTCCTACCCCAAGCCGGAAGTCGATAAGGGTATTAGGTTCCGTGAACCTTCCATTACCTTAGTTGAAATAATAATGGTAATTATTCTAATCTACAAATCTTAGTAATATAAAATTTTGGTTAAGTTCGTAAGTTCGTGTTTTGTTCGTTGTCGTTGTTGAGTCCGAATGGAAAGGTTATACTTACAAAAAAGTGGAAGGAATTTTGTTTGTCTGTAAATTCTAGAATAAGATAAATGTGAACATATTACATTCCACAACACCTGATCATATACTGATTATTTGTTCATTAACTTATTATAACATAAGGCATGAAAAAAGTTCAAGATAAAAAACTTTTTTACTGATCTTTTTGAAAGATACATTTTTCAATAAATCGTAAAAAAAAAATGTGCGAAATATCCTACAATTTCTTATATTACAAAATTATTTCAAACTAATTTAGCTCAATGTTAACAATCTTTATATGCTGAATGAATTAGTGCAAAACGGTACATTTAAATTGAAATAAATGGCTATTTTCTCATTTTTTCAACATTGAAACTTAAACCATTTTGAATACTCCTCTAACTTTTCATGTCAACGCCTAGATGCTATTTAAAATGGAAATTTATGGTTTCTTCTGTGGCAAAATAAATATTGGAGAAAATGCCAAATTAAGTTCCGAAAACAACTAATATAGTCACGTATTTATTACGATCTCGGCCAAAGTACTTTCAGGGTTCAAGATGTTATAATCAAAAATATCAAGAACCACTGAAAACACTGAGTTGTTTTTTTCACAAGCATTTAATAAATAAATTTTTTCACACACATTCAGTATTTAATTCCAATTTTACCAAATTTCCTTCAATTATGCATTACAGAAACCTTAATTTAGTTTTAAATTATTAAAAAATAAATTGCAATTATTAGTAACTAAAAAATGTTGACCATACTGTTCCATCATATCAACTAGTCAAAACACGAGAATGAAAACTTAAAACCAAACACCACGCCATATTATTATATCATAAAAACGTTGAAACAAGACTTAGTGATACTAGAAAGCCAATAACAGTAAAAATTATCTGATATTTTCAAAATGGGGTATCTGATGTAATGAATATTTAAATAAATTTTCTTGAAATAGCCTCTCAAGTATATTGACCAATTAATCTAAATTCGTGATTATGCGTTGGCCTGGGTTCAAATCCAGAAATTAATAATGAAATTGGCATACGGTTATTATATCGACGTATGATGGCTTTTAAGATTTAACTAAACAAATTAATGAAATTATTTACATAAATAGAAAATTTATTTTGACTTTATGTTTAGGTGCGAGGGCTTTCAGCCTTCATCTTAAGGGTCCTTTTATATTCTTGACATACAACAATACAAAAGAGCTCCTCTGAACTAATACTAAAATATGATACAATTAATAGGTAAAACAGAAATTTCACTTGTTTATTCGTAGAAAAAGTGAACAAAAAAAACATACAACCTAATTTTTATTTGTTAGTGCTTCCAGTTACTATAGTTTAAGCAAGAAGTGATCAGTATATTCTGCAGATAATTAAATTACCCCGTACTTTAATTTAGATACAGAAGGTTAGTATCCTCCCTTTGGACTCGGCAACAAGGATTTTAGGTAGTGTAAGTGGATTAAAAAAAAAAAAATAGATTGTTCAATGTTTTGATATTTTATTTTATTTTTAAGAATGTTCAGAAAAATTTTTAAATGTAATATTGGCCGACAAACGGTCAAAGACGAACAAAAAGGGCTTATACTAAATATAAATTCTGACCTTGCACTAGCGACAAGATGACGAAGACGTGCCTACAAGCCGGACACATGTCTGGGCTCTCAGAACAGCGCCATGCCAGCGGGCCACATGGACTGACTCAGGATCGGAGCCAGGGCGCATGGTGCGCCCCCTCCACTCTGGGCCAGCAGCCTTGTCTCTTTAGGAGCTCATTAACATAAATTTGGCTTGGACTAGGATCTTGGTCGACACCTCAAGAGCAGCCCTGTGACCCTTCAATAATCGTCGGTGGAATATACTAACAAGTTAGGTTTGGCTTTGAAGGTGGGCCCTCTCAGTTTTAGACCCTTGAAGGTGCTTTTTTTTTTATACTTCTTAATTCAGGGTTGTTTTTTTTTTAAAGAAAGTTCACAATGTTTCCTAGTTTATATGAGATATCTGTATTTATATTCAAATTCTGATAGAGGTGACCTGAATAGTGGATTTTAGCCCTATTTTATAAGACCCTTTTTTAAGGGTCCAACCACAAGGGTCATTGTTATTGAAGAGGCCCCTTCAACGGCTGTCTTTGGTCAGCCAGTTCATATCTGGAGTTTCGGCCCACCAACCGTGAAGACTCAACAACCCCCCTGGCCATGGGCTTTGTAACCTGTATTTCTTGGTCATAAAGCACACTCATAACAAGCATACATGGTTTACTAAGCTGTGTACACACTCGTGGTCAAGCTGTTCCCTTGTACAATGTATTGTACTGTACAATATCCAGGTAATCCCGTTTTCCTGTCTCATATACGCCTGCAGTCATTAAGGTGAGGGTTGTTTTTCTTTTATAATCAAATGTACTATTACCGTACTCAACAGATATTTCCCAGCTATTTGTTCATTTTATCTATTATCTATTATACCTTCGTCAAAGTTACATCACGCTTTAGCCTCTTTGTCTTTTTATATCTAGTTTATATTTTAATTAATACACATTTGGATAACGTACTTAGCTTGAGGACGGGCTCTCTCACAGCACATATGGGTCCGAAGACTTCAGGGGATTTGGCCTCTACGATTAACATAGTCCATTACATACCCTGTAATGCACTGATGAATGAAATTTTTATAGGCAACATAGGCATCCTCCGATCAGTCTTACTATTCTGAAAATGAAAATGCATGATCTGCCTTCCAAAATGGTGGGGCTGGGGTTTCGCCGGCACCCTAAGGGTTGGTTTTAGCTAACGTACTCACTCGGATCTATAAGATATAGCTTTAATGCTTTTTGTATAACAAAATAGGCCTAAAAAAATTTAAAAAATCTCATTCCATAATAATAATAATATGCTTTTTTATTTAATATTGTCATTTTAAAATAACAAAGACGATCGTGTATCTGCGAGAAGCTCCGACCCCATTGAGTTAGACATGCCCAAAAACAAACAAACAAAACCAAAAAAAATCATTAGTAACTGAAACCTTGCGATATGGTATGAATGAGAGCAATTATCTCAATTACTTATAGCGTAATAAGGCAGATTGTAATTTTAGCACAATAAAGAAGTTAAATATAAAAAAAAAAAAATTTCATGTAAAAGAGAAATTTGTGTTCAAGATATGTAAATTCCTATTTCGGCAGTGTGTTTAACATTGTGGGGCACCTATTTCGTTCTTTGACTTTTTAGGCTTATGATTAAATAAAATATGAATTAATTAAAAAAATTGTATTTAACTCAATTCTGGAAATTATTCACTTCTAAGAAATATAATCCAAATTTACATATTCTCATTTTTAATAATTTTTTTAATATCAAATTTTATTTTTTGGAAATAAAAAATCTTTTTCAAAAATCAAAATATGATAGAGCAATTAATAAATGACATTTATGTTAACATACATAGCCGGTTTAGAATATTTTACCCAATATGTCATAAGTAAGAAAGTTAATACGTAAATACCACTTGATGGTAGTTCCTTGACCGGCTACCTTACCTTTAATTATTCGTTAATCTTTTTCGTAATTAAGGTAATTATTTTCCTCGTTTTTATTATCTTTGTTAGGGGTAATGTGGCTACCGATAGTACCTTGTCATGTTCGACTTTAAATTGAAAATATTCGAGTAACGACCTTCACGAACCCTCAAAATGAGATTATTAACAAAGATCAATGCTGGTTATTTATGGTCCCACTATATTTACTTTAGCTACAATGACCCGACGCCTAGTGAATTCGGTACACAGCATTACCTTTTTATATTGCAGTCCAATATATGGTTTTGTCAAATGCCCACCCAGATATTATTCATTTAAGCAATTCATTTTAGAATGGGTAAAAAAAAAATTTCAAAAGTGTTTGATAAAAAAAAACTTAAAAAAAACTAAGTTTATTTATTTTAAAACAATATTTATCTTTTTGCTTCCTTTTGCCTTCAAGACTTTAAACGGTTTATTTGTAAAACTACACTGCCAACCGACGGTAAACAAATAAAATTAAAATGGATAAGTCACAATGATAACGAATTGAGGTCACGCTCTGGCCGGGGAGTTTTTAATTATTTTTTTGTCGTTTGTGGAGTAATAGCTCTTATTTCCTCTCCAGATTTTATTTTACAATCTTTAAATTAGGCAACCTTACCCTAGAGAGATCGGCAGAATTGCGTTTACACATCAACGCCCAAGTAATAATAATAATATCTTTAATATCCTGGGACTATGTTCCTTAACAACAAACTATTATGTCACTTGATATACTATGCACATTATTATATATACATATCAGGAATAAAGATGAAATTAAATAAATGTAAACCAAAACAGTATAAAGAAAATCAAGTACACAAGCACAGACATGCACTAATTCACAATTTGTTATTCACAAATAAATGTGTAAATAGATGTGTTAAACATTTAAAAAGTATAGAAGTATAGTATTTAACTAGAAACCTGTAGCTTACTTACACAGTACATAAGACTCTTTAGAAATCGTAACCGTATATCAAAAATAATGCAATCCCACGAACCATCGAACGACATGACACAATTTTTTTTTTTGGGGGGGGGTTTTCGCAGCTCTCAAACTTTGAAAATGTAGGATAAGGGAAAAATAAAGGAAAATTTATCTGGGGAGAACGGATCCTTTTAATAGGAGGACCTATTTGAAGGTTGGGTGAAGGAATTGAGGAGTGTGGGAGACCTCGGTAGAGGTGTAAATGTCACGGTGCAGTGGTGAGAGTCCACTGATGGGTGAGCATAGAGTATGTCTAGGCATGTAGTGCAAGCTCATTCAGTTGGCCGAAGGCCACCGTACTGTCCACTGTCTTGTCTGCTTTCCCAGACCTAGTGAGTTGCCATCTTGCCGGTAGTGGTGGGGGTTGCAGGTCACGAAATAGGCGGTTTTGGCAGTGTTTCATCGAGTCGAAGAGCATTCTTCTTCTTCTAGTTTGGTGATACTGGGGACCTTGAACTTTTCGTGGATGTCGGGAGCCTTCAGTTCACGGAAAGGGGTGTGCCATAGTGCCGTGCGTAGTGTAGGAATCGAAAAAAGTCCCAAACAGTAGAGCTGGCCTCAGGAAGCTTTTATATATTAACAGTTTCAGCCGAAGGGATATGGCCGGGCTGGAGTAGCAAGTCCTACGTACTCTTTTCAACACTTTCTGCAGGTGTCATCATATGCTGTTGGAAAGTTTGCATTCAGTCCGGTCTATGGTGAAGCTGGGTGGAAGCTTTCTTTTCCCGTGCTAGAACAAGAAAACGAGCCCTTGCGTCTTGGCCGGGTTTACCTGAATGTGGACAGCTCGTAGCCTGTCGGTGATTAACTTACTGGCGTCTTCTGCAGCCTTTAGCGCTTTCGCTGGATTGAGGCTGGTGGTGTAGATTTACGCCGTCACCTCACAGTTGAATTGTGATACTCCTGTGCGCGGTGTAGATGTTGAAGGTTAGGGGTCCCAGCACCAACCCTTGGGGTGTCCTAATTGGATTAGCTAAAACATAAATCCAAATAAATACTTAAAATGTTGTTCTTAAGGATAGGTCACCAAAAAATAACAGAACTTAAAAACTGAGTTTAGTTTTTTGGGGTTTTTCCCCCTTTCATAGCCCCTTTAACTTTTACAGATAATTATAGATCCTTAGGCGAATCTATTTACAAATTATTTTTGAATGAGTTTAGTTATTTATTTAAAAACAATATTTATCTTTTCAAAGATCAACTGGTTTCACGGGTAGGAAAAGTGGCAGTCTAGCTCTTATTCTCTATATTAACAATTAGCCGTTTCATCACATGCAGCCTCGAAGTAAATGGCTGCGTGAATCGTGTGTATTTAGCAATTAACGCACAGAATGACATATACAAAAATACCCAACTCTCAGGAATATGCTTACTAGTGTGGCGTTGACTTTTCGGAGAGAGGATGTCGGTAAGACCACTGTTCACGAGCACTCTCGTACAGTCCACTGATAATGATAATTACTCTTGGGTTCTAACCAATAGACGTTTTTATTTTTTTAATATCACTCTTACTCAGATAAAGTGGAAAAAATAATAAGGCAAGGTTTTCCGAGAGACCTTTCTTGATTGGTACGACACTGGAATAGAGCTAGAATGAACAGAAAACTCAAAACCTGATGCCAGGAGCATATGAGGTGCAAAGTTAATTATTTTTTTCTGCCATATATTGAAATGTCGGACTCCTTAAATCCTGTTATAAGGTAGAACTAGATACTATAACAAATAAAAAATAGCATATAGACTATTAAAATTTAAGTGAATGCTTCATGTTATGTTAATATGAGACAATAAAATGTTCTTTAAAGATTTTTCAACCTTTTGATTCTCCTCATCATTAAACATTTCCTCTCAATGTGTTCCTAAATTCGAAATGTGCACTCTCGCGTACAATATGTATGATAATGATTTCGCTTCGTCCTCCACATGCGAGGGGGGGGGTGACAACCATTGGGATTTTGAGAGTATCTGAGCTGTCGGTAAATACTGTATGAATCAGCGAGTGAAGATATTGTATAATTTCACATTTCCAGGTTTTGGTAAATGGTGATCAGTTATCTGCTGTAAATCTGGAAAGGATGCTTTGGTTTTACTAATGATAGAAAAAAAAACTCATTCCTTAAACTTTTTTTTTTTATTGTGCTATAACTACAATCTGCCTTTTATAAGGCAATAATAATACAGATAAATGATCACATTCATACCATATTTACAGTTCATCATTCAATCGCTCATTCATACAATATTTACAGACAGCCCAGAGACCTCCCAAATCCACATGCGAAGAGAAAGCGGAGTCTTGGGAAGTCCCCCACGCTTCTCCGTCAGGCGCGTCACCGGGTACTAGCCAGTGGAGGCTGACCAAGAGCGTGAGAGCCACAGACGCTTAGGACATGATTGGGGAAACTGGCCATTGCCAGGACTCCCACTGTCACGCGATTATAGCAGGTCACGAGGCCACTGCCGTTTCAGCCTCCGAGGAGGATTATAGGGATGTGTGGTGCAGTGCAATGACTGTGCTACAGGATTAGGGTGGTTGGAAAGGCTACTGTGGAATGATTCCTAAAACTAATACTGATTGTAATGGCTGGTGAGGAGGTCTTGGGACCTCGTTTTGGTATACATGCCTAAGTAGGCCAGTCAGCTATTTGCAGGGCTTGGTCCCTTTGGAAGTTGGTCGTACTATTAACTATTATGTTAATAGTCCGTAATGATTTGGTGGAGTAATACCATTGTTTATTTTAAGTCCATAGTATAAATTAAAAAAATGAACAACTTTAGCAAACTGGTAAGTGGGCTGTATTACTGGTGGTGGGGGGGGGGGTTGTGAATGACTGCTTTGGATTAATGATAAAATAAGCCATAGGATTTATATTATAATTGAACTATTATAATCCTTTATTGTGCTAAAATTACAATCTGCCTTTTATAAGGCAATAAGTAATTAAGATAAATGCTCTCATTCATACCATATTTACAGTTCATCATTCACTCGCTCATTCATACAATATTTACAGACAGCCCAGAGACCCCCCAAATCCACCGCGAAGAGAAAGCGGAGTCTTGGGAAGTCCCCCACGCTCCTCCGTCAGCCGCGTCACCGGATACTAGCCAGTGGAGGCTGACCAAGAGCGCGAGAGCCACAGACGCTCAGGACATGATTGGAGAAACTGGCCATTGCCAGGACTCCCACTGTCACGCGTTTATAGCAGGTCACGAGGCCACTGCCGTTTCAGTCTCCGAGGAGGATTATAGGGATGAGTGGCGCAGTGCAATGACTGTGCTACAGGATTAGGGTGGTTGGAAAGGCTACTGTGGAATTTCATAAACTTGGAAGGGATGAGTTCTAGAATGTAGGGTATGTTAAGGTCGTTATGTAGGGTTTTGTTGCTGACATAATAAGGGGCATTTACTATTGTTCTCAGGACTTTTGATTGAAAGGATTGGATACGCTTGATGTTCGACTTTTTTGCTGTCCCCCATAGCTCTATTCCGTATGTCCAGATTGGTTTAAGTATAACTTTGTAGATTAGTAGTTTATTTTCTATTGAGAGATGGGATGTCCTTTGAAGTAGTCTGTACAGTTGTCCAAAGCGTCTGTTTAGTTCTTGTCTTTTTAGTCTCGTATGTGGGTTCCAGGTCAGTCGTTTGTCAAGATGGAAGCCTAAGTACCGTACTGTCTCGGATACAGGGAGAGGAATAGAATTAAAATAAACTAGTGGACAAGACTTGCGACAAAGGGTGAAGGTAATGTGGGAGCATTTTGCTTCATTAACTTTGATCCGCCATTGATTGCACCAATACTCGATCTCGTCAAGGTGTTTTTGAAGGTTATGGGATGCTATGTCGGGGTCTGGGTGGGATGACAAGACTGCAGTGTCATCTGCAAATGTGGCCAAGAAGGTATTGGGAGTAGAGGGGACATCAGCGGTGTATAGGTTATAGAGGATGGGGCCCAGGACACTGCCCTGTGGAACTCCTGCACTTATGGGATAGTAGTTAGAGTATTCTAAACCACAGCGGACTTGGAAGAAGCGGTTTGAAAGGTAGGACTGTAGGATTAGGAAAAGGGTCTGTGGTAAATATCTTTTGAGCTTGTAGAGCAAACCTGCGTGCCAAACCCTGTCAAAAGCTTGAGCTATATCGAGAAAGGCAGCAGTGCAATACTGTTTGGTTTCAAGGGCTGAGGAGATGTGATCAACAACGCGAAGGCCTTGTTGAGCAGTGGAATGTCGTTGGCGGAAACCAAACTGGTGTGTGGGAAAAAGGTTTTTGGATTCAACAATTGGAAGTAGACGTTTTAGTAGGAGTTTCTCAAATATTTTTGAGAGGATAGGGAGTAGGCTAATTGGACGGTAAGATGAGGCTTCATTGGGTGGTTTACCGGGTTTGGCGAATAGGACAATAATGGAATGTTTCCAGAGGAGAGGAAAGTGCGTCGTTCGGATAATGCAATTGTATATATAGGTTAAAAAGATTATGGCTTTAGGAGGAAGCTGTTTGAGAATTTGAGGAGTAAGGAGATCATATCCAGGGGATTTTCGGTAAGGTAAGTTTTTCAGAAGGTATTTGACCTCAGAGGGATTAACGGCTTTTGGTGGAAGAGAGAGAGGAATAGGTGAAGTAAGGAAATCTTCCACAGTTGTGCTGTGAGTATGGCTTTGATGAGAAAGGTGAGGTGTGAAAGTATGGGTAAGATGCAGAGCAAATTCCTCCGACCTATCCCCATCCGAAGCCGCCCAGGACCCATCATCACGACGGAGTAGATGTGAAACAGGTTGATACTTTAGGATTTTTTTGGTTACATTCCACAACGAGTTATCCCTGGTAGACAGAGAGGAGAGGTAGGAATTGAAAGAATCGGAACGGAAGGATGCCAATCGCCGCTTTACCAATCGGCAGTACTGATTGTACGAGCGGCGATCAGCAGGATGTCGGGATCTTTGCCACACTGTTCTGGAGCGGCGTTTGGATTGGATTAGGTCTTTGAGATGCTGAGGTAAACGATTATGATTATGGATTTTTGGGTGACGATGGGGTGACGATGCCTCCCAAGCCGACCTCTGGACCAGAGTAGTGAAAGAATGCACTGCATCGTCTAGGTCTTGGGATGTTTTCAGGGACAATTTGAGGTTTACGGACTCCGTAAGAAGCTGGCGGAAGTGGTCCCAGTCAACTGGGCCCCTAATAAATGAAGGAGGAGGCAGTTTGTGAATTGGTCTTAGGGAAATGGTTAATAATAAAGGACTATGATCAGAGGAGAGGTCATCGAGTCGCGTGAGTGAATAGTTAAGTGTTCCTAAACTATTGTAAAAAAAGAAGTCAAGGAGATCAGGATTTCGGTTGAGATCAGATGGCCAGTAGGTGGCTGTGTCAGGAGTGATAGTGGAGCAATGTTTCCGTGTGAGTGCAGACAGCAAAGCACGTCCTCGTGTATTAGTGGATCTTGACCCCCAGTGTAGGTGCTTCGCATTAAAGTCCCCACCCACAAGGAAACGATGTCCTATGGAGTCTAGAAAGGAGATGAATTGGGAGTCGGAAATGGATTTATTGGGAGGGCAGTACACTGATGCTAGAGTAAGGGGAAAAGTGAAGGTGGTGATTGACACTGCAGTGGATTGAAGGAAATCATGTGCCACCAGAGGAACTATGTCGTGGGATATGGAGTTATGGACAATGACAGCGGTACCTGCATGAGCTGTTCCATCTGGGTGATCAGTTCGATAAGTCTTGTACTGTCGAACAGTAAATGGTCGTTTACTCGTTAGTCTTGTTTCAGTAATGAGAGCTACGTCGATGTTTTTGTCGTGGAGTAGTGCTGTCAGTTCGTTAGTGTGGGTGCGAACACCATTCGCATTCCAAAGGAGAATGGATAAGGAGTCGGAAGGATCCACTTATGGATTTTGTTTAACGGGGATAAGGTAGGAGACAAGATTTGTAAGAAGGGAAATGAGAGGGGTAATTAGGGTTCTGAACTCTGTAAGGAATGAGGTTAATAGGCTAGTAAGATCCGAAGAACTTGAAGGTGGAGGAATATGCGAGATGTGTGGTTGAGGATGGGATTGAGCTTGAGGGTTAACGGGATGAATGGAATGCTGGGAAAGGTGATCTTGTGGACAGGGAGTGGGCGGTGCCTGTGACTGCTCTCTGTTACAAACGGCATCGGCAAAAGAGACAAAAGGCCTCAAATTTCTGGCTGGGCCGCTTCTTGCTGCAAGTTTTTTCTCTTCTGGCTGTCGACGTTGTTCTGTCCTGGACTTCAGCGTTCTGTATGCCTCGCAGCCCTTGTAGTTGGCTGGATGTCCTTGCTGGCAAAGCACGCATACTGCAGGCGATTTAAGGGGCTTTTTGCACAATTCGGTTTTGTGCTGCCCACTGCACTTAACACACCTGGGAGGGTGGTGGCAGCAAGATTTTGTATGCCCATACGCCTGACAGTTATGGCACTGGACGATATCGCGATTGGGATACGGGTTTTCAACCTGTACCCTAGTAGGATTTATATTAAAAAAAAAAAAAAAAAAAAAAAAAAAAATATTTACAGGATGGAAGAGAAGACAACAACTGAGTCATATAACTGAAAATTAACTTTAAGGAAGGAAAGACCTGGTTTAATACATAATGGTTTATAAAATAACATAACATAAATATTTGTCTTCTTATCTGTGGTTGTTCGTGCTCTGGGTGGTCGAATGCTGCTGATTTCAATTATCTTGCACTTATTCATCTGGAAATGCTCTCCTCCATCATGGGCTGTGAACCTACCCCTTGCCTCTCCTTGTCTAATCTCACTCATTTTGTAAGTAGTCAAGAGTAAGTAGAACAGAAAATACATGTGGCCACTTCTCGTGTGGATGTAGGTCTCACTAGTTCACGTGTCCGACAGTTACTGACGTGTCGACAGTGATCAGTGTTGCCACTATTGAAGGTTTGTAGCGGCAGCGCAATTTACCGAAGAGAAGGGGGTGTTTCTGACATCCAATGATCTTGTAAGTTACTAAACTGAATGAAATCAAATTATAATTGTATTTCTATATGCCTTATTGTTTTTCGTGATTCATCAATTTTAGTACCATTTACCACCTCGTATTTCATTAAAACAACGCGAGTTGATTAAAATTGATTACTCCTGATGAAAGTTTAACGACTTAGAATTTCAGTGGTTAAATAAGGGCCAAGTAAAGCCTTGCGTAGGGCATGGTGTGTCTACTTTGTAAAGGGCCCGCCGTGTCCCCAGCGATACATCCACTTGACACTGACGCTCGTGGGCAGAGTATCTCATTACACGTCCTCTCAAAGCTTGTGTAACTTGTTATTCCCCCACCCTACCCTACTACAAAGCTTAAATTAAAAACCTTACAGCTCTGGTCTACTAACATTTTTAAATATGTGAATAACATGCATCAGAAATCCACTTTTTTTATATTCGAGAGATGAATGAATGAACCTTCGTTATTTTTTTGTTCATTAAAAATTTTTTAATTAAAATGAACATAAAAAAAGTTTGAGCCGGCTTAGTGCCAGAGGTTCACCTGTTTATTTTCTTGACCAAAGGCTGGTCAGGGAGAGTTGTGATGCATGTTCAGCAACTGCTGGCCAACCCCTTGTTCGGACCATCCTATTTTGGTATATATTCTAAGGGTCTTAAAGGGAAAATCAATCAATAAATACATCTATGTAGAATAATTAATTATTATTTTACACAAACACAATGAAAATACAAATAAAAATGTTAGCTAGATACATTGTTAGCTTGAGTCACTGTTGGATCGGTTCGCCTCGCTGGAAAGAGTCTTTCCCTAAAGATAGTGTCGACGGTCAAATCATCATAAGTATCGAGGACATTTTAAATGAATTTGAATGATAAACCAGGTGCTCACAACGCTAGCCCGAGTGATTCTGAAAAGTTCAAAACCTTGTCCTGATAAACTTTGCAGTCCAGTACCATATAGAACAGACTTCAGTGAGTAGCAGAGCTTGACATATGTTAGTACTTGTTATAAAAAAAGGTAACCTTTTCATTTTAACTAGTCAGTGTTTTTTAGTGCAACGAAAAAGGAAGACGTTTTGAAGAAATGGCGACGCCGATGGAGGTCGAGACCTCAAGGAAGTGGCTGGTTCTGCAGACACCACACAAGCCAGGACCCAGGGATCGACCGACGCCGGACCAACAACAACGAGCAGTTACGCAGTTAGGCCCGTAGACCCCCGGATGGACCAACTCCTAACGTTTCTAACCACCGACCAGCGCCGAGACCTGGACTGTAGGTCACCTTAATGCTAGGCATACGTTATGGTATAACACCACGAGTAACAAGGCTGGGAGACTCCTGCTGAAAACGCCGTTTACTGTCGTACACCCCCGGACTTTTACCTTTCGTCATAGAGGCAACCCTCAAGTCACCTTGACTATAGACTTACTAGCGACCAGACAGCCACTAGTTTTTCCGCCCTCGACTTTATTGAGTCTGACCACAGGCCAGTAATGTATGCAGTGGATGGTAAGGTTGTGACCCCTAACCCCACGAGATACGACTACGGTCGTACTGACTGGGACCTGTATCGGTCGCAGATTTACCACAATCTGCATTCAGTGCCAGTTCTCTACACAAAAGAGGAAGTAGATCGCCAACTGTCTTTCATTACTGATGTGATCGTCGACGCAGTGGACACTGCTATTCCAAAGTACAGCCCCATGCCACCGACCCTGCGACCACCTCCAGACCATATTCAAAAACTTATTGCCTTGCGCAATAATTGGATCTCTGGTCCTGTACAAATCGTACAGGACCAGAGATCGCCAAGCGAAGGTAGCTGTGAATTATCTCACAACGCAAATCCGAAGCTTGATGAACCTATAGAAGACAGCACAGTGGTATGAGCGACTCCGTAGCACTCACGGTGATCATTGAAAATTCTGGAATCTGTTGAAGACTACCAAAGCCAAAACATCCACGGTCCGCCTTCACCGACTCCACTTTGAACGCGAAGCAACAAGCAAACAAACTGGCCGAACATTATGATAGGGATATTACTGCTAGGACAGGTGGCAACCGACCACCTCCTTCACGTGGAACAGAGCAAAACCACATGTTTGTATCTCCGAATTTGAATTCTCCGAATCAAGGCGATTGTTTGCCGGTGTCAGGGAAACCGAGCACCAGGGTATGACGGGATACAGACGGTTTTGTTGAAACAAATGTGAATTTTGCAACTCACAAACTTGTACAATTCGTGTGGAAGATTGCGGTACTCTCCCGACAAACGGAAACACCCACCACACTACCACCCGATCATTATATTACCTCAAATCGCGAAAATTCTATTGAATTATCTCAAAGATAACTGCGTGGAAAATGACATCAATTCACCAGAAAAGGATTTCGATCCAGTCAGAGTACAGAACATCCCCTTATGAAATTACAGACAGAAGCTACTCAAAATTTAAATCGATACGTAGCCACATCTATGTTTTCGCTAGGGTCCACGCAGGCGTTCAACTCGATGTCCCACGGGACTCTGTGTCGAATGGTCAGTGATCGGGAGTTCCCGGAGCAGCTCTATTCGAATCTGACTAGCTTCCTGAACAACAGATCGATGCGGGTGTGAATGGGCGATAGCTTCCCGGAAGCTGTGCCACTGACCTGTGGAGTCCCACAAGGAGCCGTGCTATCCCCAGTACTTTTCAGCGTGTATACGTCTGAAATTGTCGGAGCCCGGTACAAAAACACGACAGTCACTACTTTTGCTGACAATATCGCTGTGTAACAGTAGCAGCATGAGTGCCAAGTTAGCTCTTAAACAGGCCGAAATAGCCTGTTACCAGATAAGTGAGAAACTAGGGAAACTCAATATCTCTGTAAACGTGGTAAGACTGACTACTTTATACACTGTAGGAACGCAGAAAAACTCCCCAGAAAACAGCCTCGTATATTTGGGTGTTAAAATGGACCGTCACCTCCGGTTTAGCGGCCATTTTGCCAGGAAACTAAAGCAAACACGCACGAAGTCTTACCGGCTCACGCCACTATTAACATCGCCTAATCTTTCATTACGCCTTAAGCTAATGATATATAAGAGTGTACTAAGGCCTGCTCTGCTGTACGGTACACCGTTTTTTCGCCATTTGACTGAAGCGAAAACAAGACGACTCCAACAGTTTCAGAACGGAATCCTCATGAAAGTGGTCAGACACACTACATTCGAGCAGCGGAGAAAGTGAATTACACGAGAACTTTGAGCTGCCTACGGTAGATGAATTCATTCGCCGTAGACATATAAAATTCTTTGACTCACTTCAACACATGACAAATCCCGTGTTCAACACGATTAATCCCACTTCGTTTCCCCGTCGATGGCAGCAAGCAGTCAGGAA
This sequence comes from Acanthosoma haemorrhoidale, assembly GCA_930367205.1. Lineage (NCBI taxonomy): Eukaryota > Metazoa > Arthropoda > Insecta > Hemiptera > Acanthosomatidae > Acanthosoma > Acanthosoma haemorrhoidale. Next base: position 94,181,225 of record OV884014.1, on the reverse strand, counting down.
CGTTTTAGTTTGTAAGTTTAGTTTTTAGTTTTTTCCCTTATTGTAACCCAAAGGTGAGCCCCATCACATAGTCCAGTCTATTTTTTTTGTAATTTTAACTATAAAACAAAAAATGTTTGTAATTCTACCCTCCTTCAAATGCATGATATACTATGCAGGAAAAGGAGCTACAAATCTGTAAATTTGTTCATGTTATTGTTCATTTGTTTGTAACATATTTTTTGAATAAAGGGGTTTTGAGATTTCTATAGAAGATCTTAAGAGTTGATTTAGAAAAATTAAACAAGCCATCCTCTTCAAGGGAGCATCTATTATCAATCGTGACACTAATACTTATGAGAAAACCTTATACGTATAATTATGTAACGCCGTGTAGGTCTATTTAGAATTTATTCGTCGTATTGACTTTTAAACTAAAAAAACCATTTTAATATATCAACAAAGTTTATGTAAACACTAAATAAAGCACAATACCAAAATCTGCTACAAAATTGGCCTCGTTGAAAAAAATCGAAACTGTTTTAGTGAATGATAATGTTCGTTGGATGATTTGAAAAAGAATAGGAACTTGAATTTGATTCGGAGAAAGAAAAAAAAGCCATGCATCACTTTTTAATCAGGCATACCTGACATTTTCACTAATATATTCACTCTTGGCTAAATTATTAGGCGACTAAAAAAAACTTTACTAATAATACAAAGATGGCTAATACAGGTAACCTAAAAGATAGATATGAATTCATCTCTGATCTATGATCAAAATCAATTTGAGTTTATCAAAAATATTTAATACTAAATGAAGTACAATACCTGTGACAGTATAAGCCACAAAAATCGGTTATTATTGTGATGCAGGCAGTCAATTGTCTTAAGATTTTTTTAATTCCAGGTCTCAGACAAAAAAGAAAGCAAAATACCAATATTTTCTACCAGAGAAACACATGTCAAGGTGATAAAGCGTTGTGTAACTTGAAACAGTTTTAACAGGGGGATAATAGTGAAAGTTGAATTTTATTTAAAGAAAAGAGAGAGAGAGAGAAAGAGAGGGGTTTTTTGATATCCCCTGTCGGTATACCAGTTATAGATTTTGCGTTACTGCGTGATTCTTACGGTCAACTAAAACCATTTTGTATTCTTGTATTGGTAGGTTTTATACAGTTTTTAATAGGAAAATTTATTTAGTTATTCGCCTAGAACGAGGGTATTTGATAGTACAAAGGACATTAAATGAGCTAGCCAGGATTAAGAACCTGTTGAAGTAACCAAGCTTGAGTGGTTTTGTGTTGCTAATATTCACAATTGTTCCGTTAACCTTCATTGCTTGCAAGTCCAGCTGCAATAACCACTTTTAACATGGGTGGTATTTTCACTGATAATAGTAAAATCACCTTTTCCTATATGAGCTCCAAAGAGAAATTTTGAATTTGCTCGTCTATTACATTGTTTTTTTTCATTTTTTCTTTACAACATATTTTTGTCCATGCCCAGAGACTCCACATTTATTTATTTAGTGGAAAAACGTCGTTTATCCACTACATAAATTGTGTGTACATATGCTCTACCATAGCACAGCATGACTAGTTTTCATACCTGGAAAGGATGCGCTCTCTTTGAAGGAAGAGGGAGATCCCGCACGCCTTGTGAGAAGATCGACCTTTGTAGGAAGAAAAGGAGGGTTAAACAGACAAGGAAAAACGGCTCCAACATAGACCTTTGTTTTTTGCCCGTTTTGAGTTAAAACAAACACTCACGAAGCCTTATTAGCTCACACACCTGCTGACATCCCCCAATATATCTCTTCGTCTTAAGCTGATAATTTACAAGAGCATACCTAGACCGGCTCTGCTGTAAGGTGCACCGCGGTTTAGTGGAAGCAACAGCAAAGTGACTCTAACAGTTTCAAAACGGGATACTCTCATGAAAGTGGTACAACAAACTTCCTTCCAGCAGCGGAGGAACAGTGAGTTCTGCGAAGATTTCGAGCTGCCTACGGTGGGTTAGTTCGTTCGCTGTAGACATATAAAATTATTTTATACACTGCAATACCGGTGTTTAACACGATACCCCCCCCCCGCCGTTTTTTCATCGACGTAAGCAGGCAGTCTAGGGGAAAAGGCTCTAGGATTAAGTTAGTTTTAAGTCCTCATATATAGTCCCGAAGGTGAGCCCTCATTATATAATTTTTTTTTGCCGTAATTAGGGACAGTTTCATAAACTGTTTAAAATGCATTTCATTGCAATAAAAGGAGACATCTGCAGCTTAATTTGTATTAATGTAATATGGATTTTATTTTTAATATGTATCAAATTAGTAGTTTAAAAAAAAAAAAAATCTGAAATACCTTTTTTGGTAACTTCAAAGAGAGAAGCTCATGAACATGGGCTAGATGACTTCTTGGCGGAGCTGACCGTGAAGGGCCTTCCGGCTAGAAGCGTAAGTTCATGAACACACCGGAATTTGGATTCATCTCGTACCATAGCCACCAACCGATTCGCACCAATTAATTTCAAATACCACGCCATATTTTAAGCCATATATTGAATTGTTAAGACCATAAGCTCATAAATATTTTTCAATCTTATCATAAGTTCATTTTGTTTGAGACACGAACATATGTTTTCGATAGATTCTCGAGTATAAGGTGATAGTTGATTTAAGCTATCATAAGGTATTGTTAATATGTTAATTTTCCTTATTTATGATATTCCTCTTTTATTTAATAAAAATCTTACTTTCATGATTCTTCAAAAATTGTATGATTCATTTGTCAACATAACTATTCAAATAAATGTCCTATCATCCCAATATCTAGAAATCCTAAAAGGTAAAGTAATCGATTGTTAATTGTGGATATTTAATAAATATTTTTATATGTATCTGACACGAATTACCTTTCATGAACGAAGGTGGACTAAATTATCAATGCCAGACTTCAAGACCCAATCTTACTCTTTCTATTCAATTCTAACTTATTACTAATTTTTATTAAGGGCTGAATTCATTATAATAGATAAGTAATGGTCAACCGGCAATATGATGACGTTGGGAGCATAGGTACCTTTATGAGAGTAGAGGCTAGGCCTCAAATTTACATACCGCAGAACATTTGATGATTGTCTATTTATTTCATTTTCAATCATTGATAGGAGAAAAAACCACCCTACATCGCTTCGGAGAAAAGCTCAATGAACAAAGCCGGCATATTACATCATGATCCACTTCGTTTCTCCCAAGCACATACCTTTGTCTGGATGCCTTTATAATCTCATAAAATCTTG